>OY759218.1:22857673-23510900 GCA_963662175.1 Aradus depressus | reverse complement strand
TCATCATCAGCCTCCAGTCTTTAAAAACCCATTATTTCGTGAAAAGGTAAACAATTCTTAAGGCTAAAATAAATGCAAAACATAGGCTAAAATACATTTTCATAAAAAAAATAAAATAAATACGTGATACATCAATAAAACATGAAATAAAAATATAAAAGCGTCAACAATTAACATATCTAATAAAATATTTAAAATGGTAAAATGAATAAATAAAATGAAACTGTAATAAATAAACTATAATAAAATTAACAATTAAAATTTATTTTTCCATATGAGTCACAACTGTGTGCAGCATAGTGTGAGACGGGAAGATGGCTTACCTCTCTATAGAATTGAAGAGGGGGAACTCTACTTTTTGCCTTTCCAATTTTATGTATTATGTTTTCAATTTCACTGATCATCCAACATCAAACGAATTCAGGCATTTCAGTCAAAAACCCTCAGACTGATAACACAGTGCCCCCCATACATAAACAACAGAACACTTCATAACGATCTTATGATACACACAGTACCCGACACAATACAAACTATTTACATACGTTTTTTTAGAAAACTTTACACACATACAAATCCAGAAATACGTACTTTATCTTCACAACACTTACCACAAAACCCCCCACGAAGGTTGAAGAGGAGGTGGAACCGCGACTTATTGCCACCTTAATTCCTATTCGTTCTTAATATTTTTATTTTTTTTTATTCTTTTACATTATTTTCCTTTACTTTCATCATCTCTCTTACCCATTCCATCAAAGTTGTCTTTCAATTCCTTTTTATTTATTTATTTTTTTTTTTAATTATTATTATTATTATTTATTTTTTTTTTTTTTAATTTTTTTTTTCCCTTGTCCTTATAATTAATATAAATTTTCGTCCCGAGGACCTACCACTGGGTGGCCTTCCTCTCACATGCCATTCACGCCAACGTCTCCATACCTACCAACATAGATGCTGGTTGTTGCCCCCTAGCAACAGTTGCATCTTTATGAATAAAGCCCAAAAAAAAAAAAAAAAAAAATTTCACTGATATTTCTACTTTGACCTCCCTGCCAAATCCGGCAGCTAAAATTAATTGTAAAAATTGCAATTGTTATCTTAGAGATAGGCCGGAAGCTGAGGACAAGAGTTTGTCTTTTAGGAATATTTGAGGAGGGGCAATTCTGAATTCTTCCAACACCTTCCGGACACTAGTACCCATAAAAATAGAAAGATGAATGTAATTGAACGCATAGATTATAGACAAGAAGCTAATTCTTAACAACAGGTACCTTTCGTCTGCTTTTCGCTGGGTCAGACAGGCAATCCCTGTCGATGTGCTCCCCGACAGCCACGTCCGGAGGCTCCCCCCTCCTTGATGGAACGGGCTTGTTACAGAGAGGGCAGACAGGCACCTGGAAATCGCGGGACTTAGCCTCGGGGCACTGGTGGCTCCGGTAGGTCATATGCTCGTGGCTGCAAAAAAAAAAAAAATATATATATATACATGAACATACACTCTTCTCTATGTGATAACATAAAAGAGAAATAAACCATGTATCTTTTGTCCTTGATCGGGCGCCAAATCAGGCATTGATCACCAATAAACCAGATATAATTAAACAGATTCTGCGGGAGGGTCAGATTCAATAGTTATAACGTCCTCCTAAACAAGCAAATGCAGCAAAAAATGATACTACGTGCATCAGGGCTGTACGCACTTCAAAGCAAATTGTAAAAAAATCATAAAATAGCCATTCCTGAGCATATATTTATATTCTTATACAGGTAATAATATTTTATTTTTGAAAGTTTGTTGAACCCCTCCACCAATGCAGAAATCCTGCGTACGGCCCTGACAGCACAATATGCTTTTACGCCGCCTAGTGATTGACGTTATAGTCATATCTAACTAAAAAAGGGATAATATCTATATATACTGCAATAAATATTTAAGAAGCGACTTCTTGTTTATTTTAAAAATACTTGTGAATAAAATGTAATTAATAATTTGTAACAATAAAGTCATTAACTCTTCCATTTATTGTCATGTAAACTAACCCTAATACACCTAATATTTCAGAAATAAATAAAGGAAAAAAAAATCAATACCAGAATATTTTGGAGCAAGCATCGCACTTGACAGGCAAAAAATCTGAAACATATGAAGTTTGTAAGTTAACGGAAACAACGTAGGTGACGAAACAATTATTTCGAATTGAATAACACAACTTGAATCTGAAAAACACAGTATGAATATACAATTAGATGAATGAAACTTGAACGGAATTTTTTGAAAATGTTATATATCATACCTAATTTGTTACAAGTTGGTTCTGAGCAGTGTTTTCCAATATGAGGTAGCTCCATTACTATATGATGAAACAATTGTCGTAGGAACACGACAGACAGATGACTAGACGAAAGACTAAGCTTCCGTGATATGCCATAACAAAAGAACCTTGCAAAAAAAATCGAGAGGTTACTAATCGATTCTAGGGAACAATTAGATTGGGTATCCTTTTGAATTAGTGATCCGAACGTCCTTTATTAATGCTATTTTCTCAAAAATAAATGGCTTATAAACAAACTGGTTAAAAGAGGAAACTAATAACAAATATAATTAGGCCATTTAAAAAATTGATTGATGAATAATTGATTGAAGCCATATGAAATTTTTTTGGAATTTTTTGTGTTGTGTGAAGAGTTAATTCATATATAATATTTTATCACAGCATCACTTCTCCCATTTATTTTTTTCCGTCTCCAAAAATAGCAATTACAAATGTTTCGGGAATAACTTCTGTCATCAGTATCTAAAATATAAGTGTTCTTTACGTTAACTATTCCTTCTGTCAAACAGAATCTTCCTTTTATAGAACATATTCATTCAGTCAGACTTCTATATTTAAACACAATTGCAGCACCACGTTATTTATTTATTATTATTTTTTTTTGTCTTTATATTGTTGGTCGCAACTGTTGCCATGTCGCAACAACCAGCTACCAAGAGGACTTCATTGAATGTGGATGTCTTGATTGGCGTGAGAGAGGAAGGCCACCCAGCAGTAGCTCCTCTGGGCGAAATTAAAAACAATGAATATTATGGTTATTATCAATGAATGGGGATATTATGATTTTGTTTCAAATGGGGGGTTGCAATTTGGGATTATAGTAGGTCACGGTTCCACCTCTTCAATCTCCTGGGAAGATTGTGTGGCAAGTGTGGTGAAGAAAGTGAGTGTATGTATGGATTTGGGTGTGAATGCAATTTGCTATGGATACGTCTGCAAAGGTCCTGAATTGTGTCGTGTTCTGTGTTTATCATGAGGTCATTGTGGAGTGTTCTGTTACTTACGTATGGTGGGCATTGTGTAATGAGTCTGAGTGTCTTTGACTGGAAAACCTGGATACGTTTCAGGTCAGATATTTTAGCCGAACCGTAGATTTGTGAGCCATACATCCAGAGTGGCTTTAGTAGAAATGTGTAGCAGTTACTCTTTTGTGTTAAGGGTAATTTTGAATGTCTGTGCAGAAGAGAATAAAGCATTTTAAATCGTTTGTTTAGTGTACTACGTATGAGGCTTGTATGTGGGTTATTTAAAAAAAAAATCTGATGTGTCCATAACATGACTTTTTATACCCTCTACATTTTTACGAATCCCTGCCCCCAAATTACTCAAAACATGATTTATTTTGTTAATTTATGAAAGTTCAATAACTACCTACCTTAATTATCTATTTCTATTAAACCCAAAACATCGATTAACAGTAATTAGATAACATTTACCAGTAAGAAAAACAATTATCAGCAGCCAAGGGGCCCCCGACATTGCACATTGTTAACAGTCCTCTTCTCCCCCCCCCCCCCCCCCTCCTAAAATACTCTCCAAATTCGTAAATAGCAGGGCTTCCGAAGACGTCAATACGGCACTGAATATAACAATCAAACTGACTTAATATTTTATGACAATAGTTTAGTCGATTATTTTCCTCTGGATTTAGTCTACTATTATCACGAATGACATCTCGATGTGTAGTCAATTTGGGGTTCTATAATTACTTGTCTACTATCTACTTTATGTAATCGCATTATAAGTGATAATAGTGTCTGGAATGGCTTCGGTTAGATCCTTGGGTAAGTTGGAAACATAACTGAATCTGAATATTTTTTTCAATTGAAAAAAAAAAATCTATTGCTAATATAAACTTACAACCTTTTATTATGCGTTGTCATTTTTCTTATTGTAATCTGAATTATTGCAGTCAAACTATGAAATGTAATGCAATTTCAAAGTAACTGTTAAGCAATGATTGAGGTGAAGCTGGGTTTGATTATTCATTTCCCTTTGCATTAAACATTTCTCGAATTATTATTTTATAGCGTGAAAACTGATATGTACCTCCAGAATGTATTAGCTGTAGTACCCGGCGTTGCCCTTGGGTTCACGCTCACTTTCCTGGCATTGTTGCAATACAGTCACCTAGGTAATAGGCTCGTTAATCTCTCTTTCCTTAGATGAAGTTTCTAAAAGAATATGGTGTGGGTTCTGGCTCATTCCCGTTTGGCATAAATGACAATTTTTAACGCCCCATACACTCCAAGTTTGATGATTCTAAAGATAAGTTGAAATTTCCAATGATTTTGGGGTCGTTGAAGTGATGTCATTTATCCGCCCTCGGGTGCTCATGGCCTAAGTTGAAAATGTATAATGGATATTATATACTTATATTGCATCGCTTCGGTTACGCTTTTTCGTTATATCGAGATTTTGTTCTATATAAGCATCAAAAACATAGTTTAAAGATGAGTGAGAAATAGTTTAGTATTATCGTTATTTGTTGTTTAGGTCAGCGTATGTTCCCGGGTGTCCTGCTACATCGAACTGCTTTTTTCAGTACCTCATTGTCTGAAACGCATATTCTTTTGAAAAAAACCTGCAGAGATTTCGCAGAAGGGGAACTTGTACCAAATGCAGCAACTTTTGACACCGAGCATAAATATCCGCAAGAACAGGTAAAGCCAGAAAAATGGTTATAATCTACTTCTCAAATTATTTAACATTTTAGTAGATGTCGATAACCTATCAACTGTTTTTGGTGATTATTATCAATGTGTTATTATTACCTTGCATGAGCCGTTGACCGCTCTTTCTCAATACACAGCTAGAAATACAATAATCTAAGAAAATTCTTTACATCTGCGGTTCCCAAACTATAATAGAACACTTTATTTTTTGCGCTGAACAATAATAATTATAATTTATAAATCCTGATAAAATATATGATAGTGCACCAACCATCTGAAAATTACACTGAAATGAAGTCAATTTAATCAGGGGAATCCTATATTCTAGTCCTACCGTAAGCTAGTGTATACAGCTAATTTTTCGAATTAAACTTTTTTTGTATGGTGTAAGTGTTAACTTTTATATTTGAAAGTTGAAAGCACAAATGTTAGTATATTTTGTGAATGTGGAACTGAATTATTATATTCTGAGTAGAAATATGTAAGCGTCTTTATTACATTTATTTTTTCAATGTTTGCAATTTTTTAATATGAGTTTCTCTTGTTAACAATCAACAAACACCAATCAGTGACATGCGTTTGTCATGAGGGTGTTGACTTTATGTGTATGTACGCCTGGATGGTACGATGTACACAAATATTAGTGGACTTGTCTTTCAGACCATTTAATTAGAGGATACGTCAAATAGAATATTTGGGAACCGCTCCAAATTCACAAAATATTAGTTGTCAAGCAACGTGTTATCCCGTTTTTTCTGGGAATGAACATAGTGTGGGTTTCACGGTTCATGCGTGGTCACAGATTTGTTCTAATTTCATGATGATTTCTTTAGATTAAAAAAATGGGTGAACTTGGTTTAATGGCGATTACGACTCCTGAAGAGTATGGAGGTGCGGGACTAGACAATCTTGCCTACGCTATAGCATTGGAGGAAATATCTAGGTAAAGTATATTATTTTAATAACAAGCTCTATATTTATGGGCCTCTTGGAAGAGGAACTCAAGACCAGAAGTTACGATGTTGAGTTATTGCATCTTAAAGCGCTGGTAGCAAAGAGGTAGCCTGCTTGCCTACTGTGCTCAAGATCGCAGGTTCTAACCATGCCGAGGCCCTTAGGTTCTGTTATGCCCTCCTTCAGAAGGGTTAAATGATCTCGAGCTTATGTGATCTAAGGTATTAGTTAAAGACTCCGCCATATCTTATTAAACCTGGTAGACAAAATGTAGGACTCATACAGTAGAATCGGGCTCGTACCCACCAAAACTACGAAATAATGCTCGTAGTAAGCGATATGAACTCGTACTTGAAGCCCAGGCATGAGTCACAAACAAAGTCATCACAAATTAAAATATCTGATTTTATTTCATTATTAGTGCAATTGGCAAACCCTATGGAGTTAATAATTGTAATATTTATTTCCGTTAAACCATAACATGTTAAAAAGATATAGTATTGATACAATTATTGAGAAAAATAATATCTTTGTATTATGAAAATATGGTGGGAAAAACATTTCTCTTGTAATAAAGAGATAGTATTTACGTATTATATCATTATAAAGTTAAGGAATTTAGAGAAAGAGAAATATTTCGATTTATTTTCGAAAAGCTGGCCCAAAACAAATATAGCTATTAGAGAATGATAAATGAGTATGAAAGTTTGCAATTTATCACCAGTCCTGTCGCATTGTATATTCTGAATAACTTTAATTTGAATTTAGGGGCTGCGCTTCAGCGGGGGTTATAATGAGTGTCAACAATTCTTTGTACTTAGGGCCTATTTCGGCCTTTGGCAATAAGAAGCAAAAAGAAGAATTTATAACTCCTTTTACGAATGGATCCAAGATTGGCTGTTTCGCGCTAAGTGAGCCTGGTCAGTTCCATTAGTATTAATTTTATAATGTTACGTTGTAGTATAGTCAATGTGTATATATTTTTCAATTTATTGATAATTGTTTATTTAAAGGTAACGGAAGTGATGCGGGAGCTGCATCGACAGTGGCCAAGCACAAAAACCCTGGATGGATATTAAATGGAACCAAATCTTGGATTACGAACGGCTTTGAGTCGGAAGCTACTGTCGTTTTTGCTACTACAGATAAGTCGAAGAAACACAAAGGAATTAGCACATTTTTGATCCAAAAACCTAGAGATGGTGAATTTATTTTGTATTTTTAGTCTTAGGAACCAGAAATGGTTATGAAAGTAATATTTTTATTATTATTTTTCATTTATTTATACCTACTTTCAATATACTAAAAAAAAGGCCTCTTTCCAATGGAAACACTCATAAAGTTTTAGCTTTAATTAGTTTTTGTGATTATTCGCCCCTCTGGTAGACATGAGTCCGACTCCACTGTTGCCTCATGACCGGGCTTTAACTACGAGGTCATATCGCCTATTACCAGAGCGCTCTTACGTCGCTGTGGTGGAGTCCTAAATTTTGCCTTCCCAGGTTTAGTTAATTTACAGGCTCGGGGCCATCGCTTAGCATCCCATCCCAAGGACGGCGTGCTCAAGATTTTTTTACCTCCCAAATAAAAAACGTAAAGGGCCGGGTTCCGAATCCGCGATCTTGAGCTTTGTAGGCAAGCACGCTACCCCTGAGCTAGCGGTACCCTCAGTTTTATCTATAAAAGAAAGTAGCACAACCCAATAAGTCAAATATAGTAAGATGTAGTGTGCGAAAGGCCGCTGTTGGTTATTTGACAATGGGTGTGTTAAGACTGACTTAGTAGCTTCTTGCAGTAAACCCACGATATCGTCGGGTTTGTGATAAAAGTGACCAAATTTCGGTAATTAATTTTTGCTGTCCAGCTGATAGGTTTAAACATTATTTATCGTATATGGCATTTGTTTAAAATCGTCTTTATAATTATTATTTGTTATTAAAGTAATAATTAATTTTTATTTGTAGTACCGTCATGACCAATTGGTATTTAAAAATGTACTCCTGTAAAATTTGGTTACTTTTACGTGCAACCCGACGATATTATCATTAATTTGTTGGGTGATATGCGTGGGCTAATTTTATTTTGGTTATTTTAACATTCAATACCAGGTACTACTTATTTTAAGAAAAGTGTTTGTTTTCTTAATTTTTATAAAATATGTTAAATGTCATTCTCAGGACTTTCACTTGGAAAAAAGGAGAACAAACTAGGAATCAGAGGCTCGTCTACCTGCAATCTAATTTTTGAGGATTGTGAAGTCCCTGAAGAAAGTATATTGGGAGAACCTGGTTTAGGATTCAAAATTGCTATGATAACTTTAGGTGAGTATATGTGTAATTAAGATGAGAAAATTCGGGGCCATGTGGGCTAGAGCGTAGGGCTTTGGTCGCATGATTTCACCATGGATGCGGGTTGGAATCCCGTTCAGGAGAGTTTTATTTCATAGATAGAACTCCCTTCCGGGATCATGGATGTTGCGTAAATAATCAAATAACACCATTTTAGAGGCCTGAATATGCAAAAAATCATCAAGGGGAACTCAGCTAAACCATCTCGCATTTTTTTGGAAAATGAGGGGTAATTTTTTTTTGTATTGTTTAGTTTGAAATTGACTTTTTGATTAAATTAATTTAAATTGTGGTTGGGATGGTTAATAGCCATGCGCACCGCAGTCTTAGGTCTTGTGCTACTCCATTCGTTCTAATAAAGGACGCCGATGTCTTCAGTGGCACCAACAGCTATCTAAATAACTCGTTAGATGATACTATCTTCTTGCGCTCTTGTACCTTCTGCTTGTGAGTGCTTCGCTCTCGAAAATGACATTGTAGGCAGGTAGTTCCTCCTCTATGCAGGGTCTGCAATAGGGGTTTTCTTGTTGAATCCCTATTTATTTATTTTTTTGCAGAATCGGCCGTCTCCTGTCTGGAGGCTTGCTTCATGTTTTATCTGGGTCTTAGAAGCTGAACCTCTAATGTTCTTCGAGGGTTCGACATGTTGATCATATGTCATGCCTTTGCCCTAGGAGTCCAGTTCCTTTCATGTCTTCTACTGATCCCAGTCCCTTTTGTCGTGCCAAAGAGCGGTTCAGGTCTGAGAGCAAGTCTCCAACCTCTCGTTTATTCAGTGATCCTGTAATCATGTATATTCTAAATCGTATTCCAGAATAGGCAGTTTGGTTTAAATATGCCTAGCCGGTTGCCTCTGACGATGATGGTACAAACAAACGCGCAAGGTAAAATGGTCTTCGTCTGACCTGAAACGGATAAAACCCAAATAATTGTGCTTCTTAGGCTTCTCTGGGTTGATTGTAGGTTCCTCTTTTGCCGTTTCTTCCAGAGGTGTTTTTTCAATTTTTCCGGACATTTCCGCGTCCCTTCTTTGATGTTCAATATGTGCAATGTTCATTCTGATCCGAAGAAGGGGTATCGAAGTGTTCCGATATGTCAACAATTGGAAAGACACCTCTGAAAAAAATGCCAGTAAAACAGGAACCCAAATAGTTTTCAAAAATATCCAATGTATAGAAGCCACTCCAGTACAATTTCGTTTATAAATATTCATTCAACTACATGTTTCAGATTCTGGAAGAATTGGAATAGCAGCGCAAGCTTTAGGAATTGCTCAGGCAGCTCTTGACTGTGCTGTAGAATATGCAATGAAACGGACCGCTTTCGGAGCTCCTATAGCGAAACTCCAAGCAATTCAGGTAATTATTTATTATTTTTATTATTATGTCTATGAGTTTTTATACCCTCGAAATGTCGTGTTATTCTATGGTTAATTCCATTCGAATTCACGGACTCGTTGTGTGACATGGTTGTTGTTCAGAATATCCCGCGGTAACTGAAAATGTTGGAATAAATTAGATATTGCTGTTTTCAATGCTTTAAAATGGCGACAAAACGCTAATGAATAGTAGTTCTAAACGCCAAATGTAAACCAATATGGATTAATGTTTGTTTCAATTTTTTTTTTTTTTACAATGTTTAGCATAAAATAGCAGAAATGGGTTTAAGATTTTCTTTGTCTGAGAATGATTGTTTGAAATGCGTATGAATACGAATATATATTTAATTTGATGTATTTTTTAATATATTAGCAAACATTTAATTGCAAAAACTTACCAAGTTGTTTGTCTCCATCAAATAAATTATTCAAATATATGGTTGCATGACCATTGTTGAAGTCAACAAAGAAGTCTTCTTTGTTTATATACGTTTTGCCATTTTTTACGAATCTCTCCAATTAAAGTCTTAATTATATGAAATGAATGGTTAATAGGATAATAATGGCGTAGCAAGGGGGCCCATAGGTCAGTCGCCAGCGAGGGTGACATTTTACCGCACCAATAAGGTTAATAATAAATAGTAAGGTTCAAATAAAAAAGTTGGTGATTCACCGGCTATGTACTTCCCCAGCGCGAATTAATCAATTATGTTTTCGCTCTCCCTCCAAAGCCAATCGACCGTTTGAGCTACAACTCAATGTTTTTAAGTTACATATTTCCGAATCCTCTTACTCAATTTGTGTCGATAATTTTATTACATCGACAGTTATTAGGGGTTTCGAATTGAAATTTCAGAAGTTATGTCCTCATTGGGTTTTGACTTAAAATTTAGTGTCGACACATTCATTACATCGACAGTTATTGTGGTTATTGAGTTGAGCCTCTCCCCCTAATCCCCCCGTGTGTTTTGGATACATATATAAAATTTTGTGACACTTTTTTTCATATTTCAAATCTGGAGGTCAGAAAACATGTAATTCCGTTGAAAACTCCTCTTCGAATTTGTGATCAATATGTGATATTATTTCTATTTGTTTCAATTCCTTTTTTTTTTTTTTTTTTTTTTTTTTTACAATGTTTAGCATAAAATAGCAGAAATGGGTTTAAGAATTGAAGCGGCCCGACTGCTCACCTGGAGGGCGGCAGCTGTCAAAGACGAAGGAAAAAAATATACCAAAGTAAGCAAGTTTGTTTTAATGATTTTCTGCAGAGATATTGTGAAACATTTGAAAAATAATACAAATAAAGAAAAATAGTTTTAAGAATATTGTGTATATCTCCAAAGTAGCACTAATTTATTTATTTCTTTTAACGACATACTGATACTATATTTCACTGTTTCCTTTTCTTTACTCTGTATGTATTTATTCTTAAGGGACCTCGGTCCCAGAGTAATAAAATGTCTTTATTTTCTTTTCATATATCACAAAATATATATATAATACATGGGTGACCTTTGGTTAATGCTACCATCTTTAGCCAGGACTTAACAAATATTAAGGTAGTATTTCTCATCTAGTATTTGTTAAGTCATGGCTGAAGATGGTAGCAATACCGACAGTATCTCCATGTATTGTATATATTTTAATTTAAGAAATATTCGTTTTTTCTTTATTTTTTAAAAGTTTGTTTTATTTTTAAAAATGCATGCATGCATCCTGAAAGTCGAAATGAGTTCATTCCTAGTAAAACGGTTATTTCCTATGACTAGGTTTTCTTGCTGTTTATTGAAGAGAGCGATCAGCTGATCCAGCCACCTTCAAGTCACTGTCGAATGCATGTTTCATCCTTGACTTGAGAGCAATCGTTCAGGCACACATTTCAGGAGAATACACACAATCTACTAATCAATATTTTCCCTAAATTGGAGATATTACACGATTGTTTCGCCTCCTACAGCTAGTTCGTTGCAGCTCTTTTTTTTCTCGCAACTTTCTTTTAAAACTTATGTTTTGTTATGTATACGTTTCGGGCTGCAAACAGTATCCATAATATTTGAAATATCATTGATACATTAATTGTTTTGATCCAACCGTAATTAACAATATTAATTCATTTACATTTATGCTAACCAACCACTTTATATTAAGAGAAAAAACGTTATATATACATATAATGAAATAGATGACCAAAACGCAGGTTGGTTAACATAAATATAAATAAATTATTATTGTTAATTAAGGCTGTAATTCTATCGAAACACTTACCATATCGGAATTTCCCTGGTACCTACGTGACAATGTTCTGTCAGAGAAGAAATATTTTGGTCTCCACAGAAACACTTTTTTAAATTTGATAGGCTCATGAGTTACAATTTTTTATATTTACTAATTTTTTATCACATTTCAAAAATTTGAATCCGGCTTGAGGATGGAGTATCACTCGAAAGCGCTCACCCTAAATATATATATATATATATAGTGTGGGAAAGAACTATATTTATCTTTTTCTAATTACTATATCAGTGATATTTTAAATTTTATAGATATTGGCTTGAAACTATAAGAAAAATTTAAATTTTTAAAATAAGGCGGGAGTAAAAAGAGCTAACGACGAGAAAATATATTACTTTTATGTTTTCTAATGGAATTCTTATCATTATGTTTCTTGTGTGTAATTTTCTTTAAAATGTTCAATATAGGAGGCCGCTATGGCGAAATTAGCGGCATCAGAAACTGCAACATTCGTGGCACATCAGTCTATCCAGGTTAGTATTTTCTTTTCAAATACTGAAACTCCTTTCTTTGTCATATTTACTGTGAAGCTACTTAGGGCCTTTTTCATAGACATAATTTAAGTGCGAGTGAAACAATCTCTTGACCATTTCATAAACAATGTCTCACTTACCTCTGAGGAGCAGGTTCCACTTAACTGAGTGTAAGCATAGAACTTGCTTAGTCCATTAAGGGGGTATGTATACTAGAAAAATCTTTGGAATTTTATTGCAAACTGAAATTAAGAAATACCGGTTTTCAAAATCAACAGCGGCCAACTTGTTCCTAGAGTGATAAAGTTATTGAATGCATTAAGGTAGTGAGTTCCACTAATACCAGTGAATGTATCGCGGAGGGATTCAAATTTAAGAAATATGTTTATAGTACATTTCCACTCTAAGAAGAGAGAATAAAGCAGAGATATTTCTTGTTTTTTTTTCCACTATTAAATTATCAGTTTTTATTATCGGTAAACGTACATTTCCACTCTAAGAAGAGAGAATAAAGCAGAGATATTTCTTGTTTTTTTTTCCACTATTAAATTATCAGTTTTTAGTATCGGTAAACGTTTTACCTACCTTTATGGCTAAAAATATCGATACCATGAATCCAATACCGATATTTATTTGCCGATCTGTTTTCTCTTTTTCTACGCAGAGGCCATTTTGAATAAGTTCATTTGAACCAACATATAGACTGTAATATCTATAACATTTCTTCATACTTCAACCATAGGCTTTCTCACTTGCTAGCTTGAAACAGTAAAATACAATACTTCATTTAAGTCCTTTGATTGAAAGAAGAAAATTACCAATTATAAGTTTTTCGATTCAAGGAGATACGAGTTATACTAATGGAACTTTATTTTTTCAGATTTTGGGAGGTATGGGCTATGTCAATGAAATGCCAGCCGAGAGGCATTACAGAGACGCAAGAATAACAGAAATTTATGAAGGAACCTCCGAAATACAACGATTAGTTATTGCAGGCAACATCTTAAAAGAATATGGTTTTTAGCCATTAGAATTCTAACAAATAAATAAGAACCATGACTATTATGGACTGATTTTATACAATTTCGCAACTTAATTATGTGTATATTTTGTTTCTGAATATACCACTCAGTGTATTATATGTTAAAGATTTTAATTATTTTCAAATATATTTTCTTATCAACTGATTTTGATTGCCTTTTTTTATTTCCCGAATTTGAAAGCTCTCATTTTGATCGTTCTCATAGATGCAATAAGAGCCCTCCCCTCCCTAGAAATGAAAATGTGAGAAGGAATCGAAAAAATATTAACTTCAAATAAATGTTTTTTATTGCTCAAAAATACAATTCAAATACTGCTAAAACAAAATAATAATGAATAAACATTCGGTCTAATAAGGTACTGAAATTTATCAACTAAAATGAAGAAGTACCTACCTACGTGTACTCCTCTACTTTAAAAAAACTTGAGTTAACGAAACATCTGTTTCAAATTTATAAACATATCTGTTTCAAATTTCCTATTTATATTAAAATATTAATATAGAAATTTTAGATTATATAAGAAAAAAATAAATTAGGTAATTTGCATTTTGGCTGCCCTAAACAAAACACTTCATCTTTTTCATTTTACTAATTTCGATTCTCAGGCTCTTTAAAGGCGCGATATTCATCATAAAGTTATTTCTTAGTTTGCCAAAACATTTGCATTTTGGGTTTCTATAAAACGTGTTTTATTTGGGGCAGCCAACTTGCTTTAACGACAATTTCGCCGTTGCAAAATCAAGAAAATGAAGATTTGAACAAAATAATAAGGAAATAACTAGATTAAATGCAATTATAAGATAATTTAAAGAACAAAATCACATCGAATCCAGGTGGATATCTTTTTTCGAAAACTTCAAAATTACAATAGGAAAAGTAGGGATAATATTGAGATTCTCTCAAAATGTTTAATCTAAATCAGTCATTATTTCGTTGTCTTCTTTCGTTTGGATGTCGACAGCCTCGTCCTTTTCGTCACCCGTCTGTAAATAAAATAATAATACTTATAGATAATGTTGTCATACCTTTCGGTGGATACCGTCGTCACTGGCTGCTGGTCGAGTACTGTGGGCGAGCGCTTTCGATGTAAAGACATCATCTTCAAGCCACTGTTAATGTTGTACTACTGGAGTACAACATTAACAGTGGCTTGAAGATGATGTCTTTACATCGAAAGCGCTCGCCCACAGTACTCGACCAGCAGCCAGTGACGACGGTATCCACCGAAAGGTATGACAACAGTAACATATTTACTGGCGGAACTAACCCCTTAGATTATATACTTATAGATAAGTTAATTAAATAGGAAATTTCGCCCAGGGTCGTGAGTGGGTTGGCTACTAGTTAAGGCTAGCTACCTTAGCTATCTCACATGAAAAACTCAACAATTACAATATGAAGATTCAACAAATTTAGCTTAACGTTTTACCTCATAGTTTTCAAATTCTTCCGGAGTGGTAATTCCATTTTCATCTTCCATTTCACCTAATTGAAATATATATATTAACATTTACAGCAAAATAAAATAATGTTAAATTAAATGTATTTAAAAAAATAATAATGCAATTAATATAGGGTAACTTTTTTTTTTTTTTTTGTGAACAGAATAGTACCCAATTGGCATTAATAAACAAGATTTTAATAAATGTTGGTTATTTGGTAGAAGCAAATAGATAATAGTTTCAATCGCGTAAGAATTTCGAACTGAATGAAATATTGAACCGTTGTCGAAGTATAATTGAGCGTTTTCATGAAATCTTACCTGCTGAGTTTAAGATTGCTTCCTTAGATTTGCTAGGAGAATGATTTTTTGTCTCGCCGTTTTCGCTCGTAATCTGAAATTAAAAAAAAAATAAATAAGCATTTATTAAGTTGAGAAACGCGGATATATTGAGGAAACTTGTAAACAAACTCATTTCTTGATATATTGTCTATTCTACAAAACAATTATATAATACCGGTTTCGGAATTACACCATCGTCCGATTTAGTCTTCAGGGTTCAATGCTTAGAGATAGGGAGGAACAAGACTAAAATTGAAAACAAAAGAAGAGTATGTAAGACTATAGTGCGCGACATGCAATGAATAGTATATTGGGCAAACTGACGACGTTTTAAAGACATAATTAAAGAACATACGACTTAAATAAAAAACCGAGGCAACCGGTCCACTTTCGCGACAGATTCGAACGACTGGAAACAAAAAAAAGCCACCAAAAAAATAACATATGTATGAATAATCAAATTTATTTCCACTACTCTTTGTTAACACCTTAGAACCGTTCTGTTTCTACATATGTAGGTATTTAGTGGTTAATTGTATTCCATATATCATCTAGGTAGTCTATATTTATCAACAACAGCAAACCGAACTTAGTTAATAACAAAACCTCACGATGGTGTAATGCCAAAATCGGTAGTTTATGTATAATTTTGTTGCGGAGTAGACAATATTTCAAAAAAGAAGTTTGTTTTATTAAGCATTCTTGAACTAAGATTTATAAGAACTTTTATAAGAAAAATCACATATAAATGTTCAAAAAAACTTTTTTTAAAATGGTTTTCATAATTATTCATTTCCTCTAATGCCTATGCCCTCATTAAAATTTGATCATTATGATGCCATTCTTTAAAATCCTAAGTATCATTCACGTTAAAGTGAATCCATTTCCAGTGAGAGAAGGCAGGCCCATGTACGCAGAGGCACTCAATGCTAGCGATGTCCGCAGCGAACATTCTAGCGCCCACATCCACAGAACCATACTTCTCACTCACTCTAAAACAAATGACTGGGCTGGAATGTTGGCTTCTATCTCTTTAAGTGAATCCATTTCCAGTGAGAGAAGGCAGGCCCAAGTACGCAGAGGCAATCAACGCTAGCGACGTCCGCAGCGCACATTCTAGCGCCCACAGCCACAGAACCAAGAGGCATTCAATGCTAGCGACGTCCGCAGCCACAGAACCATACTTCTCACTCGCTCTAAAACAACTGATAGGGTTTGGGTGAGCCAACACTACCAGCCATTCATTCAAAATACAGCCCACTCGCTCCTTCTCTAGATATATAAAATAATATAAGTTGTACAAACCTGTTCAGGTAGTCCTATAAGAGAGAGGGTGACTTTTCCTTGGAGTACCACAGAATTGTTCTGCTGAGGGAGGGTCTGAGTGTGCGACTCACTGACAAGCAGCTGTGACTTGGAAGGGAGAGACCCCGCCAAGAAGATGTTCTGGGGAGTCGGGGGGCGGCTGAGGGGCGTCGAGGGGCGGCTCCACTTCGCTCCCCCCTCAAAACTCTCTGTCATCTCCATTCCTAGAACTTTAATCACACTTTTTCCATTCGTTTCAATTTCGTCTGGTTTTTCAACTTCGTCTTCTTTTTCTTCTGTGGAGTTTGGTGCAGGCTTCGAATCTTCTGACTCAATTTCCTGTAAACATTAAAAATTATATTATTTTCATTCATTCTGCATTCGTAATTAAAACAAAAAAAAAATAAATGAAATGAGGATCACTTAATGAACAGGCTATTGTCTCCCTTCTTTTTTTTTTTCAACTTTATATGATGAAACATTGAAATAATTTGATAACTTAACGATATTGTTCGTTTATTTCTAATTATAGTGTGCACATGCTTCACAAATACGTATTTATAAAATGTAACAACGTAAAAACATTAGAACATTAAACACATTTAAAAACTGAGGCATTAAAACTTTTATATTCTGTTATGTAAAGCAAAAAAATATGTTTCCACTAGAAAATAATCGAGAAGTTATGTATGTAATCGGTCAGGAATTCGTTGAGTTTTAACCGGAATGTCATATTTTCCAACCCCCTGATCCCAAAAATTAAACAAAGGTCCGGTCTATAATGAGAATATATCTAGGTGTTTGGGCAAAAAGGCCTAAGTCAGCAATCTGAATTTTAGGAGGGGAATTTCTGAAGGTTTTTAAAATTCTTGCAAATCAGGTAAAACACATTTACGTTACATTAAATATTATTTCAATAAAAGTATGAAATATAAACAAAGTAAAATATTTCAACAATCAGTTACATACGGTAAAAATATTTAAATGCACATGTCCTTTGGATCACATGACTTATTCTGACTTAAGCCCTTTTGCCCAAACACCAGAGATATATGAACACGATAACTCCCTATAGAATGAATGGGATGAGATGATGGCCTCAACCGAAGATATCCAATAGGAGTGTGTGGACATGAATATTGAATAAAATTATTTTAATATATAAAAGATAACATGCAGTTGAGGGAAAGCAATCCATGCGAACATCAATTAAAGGAACGGAACAAACTTATAAATCAGAAAATTATTTTCTATTTTTGAAATTTCTAAACAAAAGGAATTTATAATGCTGATTATCATATCAGAAAAAAAAAAAAAAAATAGAAAATTAAGAAAACTAATTCAACACACTGAATGTACAAAAATGTCCAATTAAATAAAAATCACACTTAATATAAACTTTCATTACGAACTGTTTGTGCTTTTTGGATGCAATTAGTTCATAAAGGGAGAATAATGTATCAAAAAATAATTCCGCTACCATACATTCATTGAAACTAATGCCCAGATAATATGGACTAAATAACTTCAAATATTTACATGATGCGTGATAAAAAGTGTGGAAACTAAGTCAATTTCGATCTTGAAGCAGTTTTGTTGTTTCTTCCCCAGCTATACGGATTCGGAGTTTTCACCGGAATTTCATGTTTTCCGATCATCTGATTCCAAAAATGAATAAAAAATGTCCTGTCTGTGTGACTGTGAAACATAACTCTTCATTTTAATTAATTTTTAAAAGTCATTTTATTGAAAATCTGGGCTCTAATTATTATATTTCAGTCAAGTTAAACGAAAAAAATACATAACAACGAGGAGATTCTATGACATATGTATCCTTATCAAGTTGCCGGGCCTTCCTAAACACCGTAATTTATCTATTTTATTATTAAGCCCCAGCTGCACTTATGTCTCAGGGCAAGTCACATGAGTTTCACAAATTATATTTTCCGCTGAATATAAGAACTCACCCGAAAATATAAAAAAATGTAGAGCGAATGAGTTTCCATTAAGAAAATTAAATACAATTGACTATATCCGATTTTCCTCTTTTCTAACAATTTTTTTGTTGAAAAATACACATCTAAAAAATATGATTTTTGATATGATAAATACGGATCATTCGCTGAAATTGTTTAGGAAAACCGTCCAAATTAACAGGATTAGATTACAATAATTTTATATATTATATAGATACAGTGGCGGATCCAGAAACTTTGACAAGGGACTAATAATAGAAAAAATATGTTAACCAACAGGAACTATATACTTTTTAGAACTTCATACACAAAAAAGATAATAAAGCGAATGAGTTCCCATAACGTATTTGCTGACAAATTTTTTTTTTAAATTCCCGACATTTCGTTTCAAGTAAACCGTGATAAATACTGATCATTCCCTGAAATCTTTTACGAAAACTGTTGAAATAACATGTTATAGAACTTTAAGAGGATTAAATGATTTATAAAAAATACATTCAGGATAGGATGAAAATAAGAACTATAAGGTAGGTACCATTGGCGCTCACAGGTTTTCTAAGGAGGCAAGGCAAGCTAAGTGGGAGGGGGCAAACCGGAATACCCATTACTGCCTGAAATTACATTTTGGCTCAAATTCAAGTTTAACATTTTTGCCATGTAAAAGTCAATATTTCGAAATCGCATTAGTGTAGAGTTTCACAATTCTGAAAGTCAGCCTTTTCTCCGAGTGCCCATGTAACAAGAAAGCGCAAAGCGAGTCATGAATTCTTTTCTAAGATTCATCTTCGGGCTTCCCAGACACTCCTCTATTACTAGTTCATATACAGACCTAAAATGTCCATCCTCTCGTCGACAATATTTCCTAGGCTCCTTTCTTTATCAAACCACATCTTCCCACCAACTCTCCTACATCTTCCAAATGCTCCAATTTAAATACAATATCCACCAGAAAGTCACCAGATCCCGTCTCTACTCCAATGGACAGATTGTTACTTCACTCTTTCATCAGCCCAGTTGGAACTTAAGTTGGTTTTTACTTGTTACCACATTTTTCTAGTATGATCCCGACAAGGTCACTTAATACACATATACCATGTTTTTTCTTTATAATTACTCATTATTATTATTTACATTATTATCCTTATTTTTTTAGGCTTATTTTCATTGTTTGAATTTAATCATAGTTCGTCAGTAACAATTATTGTTTTTTTTTGTTAATTCCTAGAAATCACTGTACTTTTTTTTCTTTATTCTGCCTCAATTGACTGATACTTGTATTCTTTGTTTATTTTTTATGTTATTATTGTTAGGGGACGTATGTCCCAGAATAAAGATTATTTTAATTTCATTTTTATTATCTAAAAAAAAAAAAATTAATACACAACTGACAACTAGAGTGCCTTAGGATTTGAAAAAAATAATAATTCTACTATATCTTCTAGCAATATGACAGAAATAGTAAAATTAAAAGTTAAATGATTATTGTGAATCATGCCCGGGCTTCAACAACGAGGTCATATCGCCTACTACCAGAGCGCTCTTTCGTCGCTCTGGTGGACATGAACCTGTCTCTACTAGAGGAGTCCTCAATTTTTATTCACCCAGGGTCGAGTACCTGACATCATACAGGCTTGGAACCATAACTTAACGTCCCATCCGAAGGACGGCGTGCTCATGTTTTTTTCACCTGCCAGATAAAAAAAAAATAAGCGCCTCGACTGGGTTTCCTACCCGCGAACTTGAGCTCAGTAAGCAAGCATGCCTCCTAGTTACTGGCGGACTTATGTCATAATAGTTTATTGTTGTATTGCTAAGGTTGTAATTTTTTTTAATAATTATTTTTTTGCTGTTTGTAAGAATGTCTAACAAACGAAAGGGAATAAATTAACCGGTCCTAGTTTTTTAACAAAATATAAATATATATATGTATTCACGGTAGATTTGTTACTTTTGTTCTCACCCATCTAATTATTTGATGGATAATGGTCCAGTCAGTTGAGGTGCAGCCTGTGTCCGAGTTGAATGTCTCTTCTGGCGAAGAGGAGTACAGGGAAAAAACATCCCCAGTCCTGTTTCAGATATAAAGACAAAGACTGTCTAGTGCACTTCCTGCTCCGTCCGAGAACTGGTCGCCAAGGGCAAGCCCATCCACCCATCCTTACATGGAGAAACCTCACCGCGAGAAATTCTGTCGATTCCTATGGGGACCGGGAGTTCTCAGTTGACGACTAATGCCGATAATCGGTCAGATACACATCGATACAGTGTTAATACGTTCTAGCTACACAGCCGGCTCCGCGAGAAATTCTGTCGATTCCTATGGGGACCGGGAGTTCTCAGTTAACGACTAATGCCGATAATCGGTCAGATACACATCGATTCGCTGTTAATATGTTGTAGCTACACAGCCGGCTCCGCGAGAAATGCTGTCGATTCCTTTGGGGACCGGGAGTTCTCAGTTGGACGACTAATGCCGATGATCGATAGAGATACACATCGATACGTTAATATGTTCTAACTACACAGCCGACTTCTGAAAGAAGCGTGTGAAGCTGAATCTGCCCCGGAGTGCACTGCAGGAGATTGAAAAGGACGAGTGGATATGTTACGGCTGCAACTGAGCTTCCCTATACAGTCTGAGGGCTCAGTGCTGGGCCGCCGTTCGGTACGCCAAACAACTCAAGAAGAGGAAGGACAAAAACCAGAAAAGCTAATACAGTGACTACTAAAAATATTAAGACAAAGAGATGTCTTTCCTGTCGCTGGGTCTGTCTCCGGAGGACAAGGATGAGTGGAATGACACGACGGTAGAGACCGAAGCCAACACTGAGATGAGAGCCGACCCACCCAATTAGAATGGAGCCCGGGGCTTGCCTTTTTATTTGTTTATTTAAATATTTTCTATTACTTTTATTTTGGGTGTGCTGACCCCTGGTGGAGGCCACAACACCCGCTGGGGCTTACCCTTGGTGACCAATTCTCGGACGGAGCCTCTGCAGGCAGTGCTCTAGCCCGCCTTCGACTTTATCTTAGCTTTTCTTGTCTTTCTTCTTTTCCTTCAAGAGCTCCATGGCGTACTTCGAGCGGTTTTCCGTCGTATCCTCGTCTCCTGATTCCTCCTGTCTCTCCTTCTCCTTGTCTTGTTATTTTCTGACATCCCCACTTTTACTCTCTTTTCGTCTATTTTCAGTTTTTTCGATGAGGAGACGTCGTCTCCGCTATTGGAAGAATCGTCTCGCTTCCTCGTTGAGTTGTCCTTATCTTTGCTTTTCTTGTTTTTGTTCTTCCTCTTCTTGAGTTCTTCGGCGTACTGTGTGGCGGCCCGCACTGAGCCCTCAGACTGGATACGGGAGCATCATAGTTGCAGCAACAGCAGACCCACCCGTCCTTCTCTACCTCCTGGAGAGCCCTCCCGGACAGATTCAGTTTCAGACACTTCTCGCAGAAGCCGGCCCTGCAGTTAGAACATAATAACAAACTGCTTCCCAGGCCGGACCATAGGTACTTGTCTCTTCCATTCCCGTCAACGGAGAACTCTCCGCTCCCATAGAATCGACAGCATTTCTCGCAGAGAAGACACCATGTAAGGATGGGTGATGGGCTTGCCCTTGGCGACCAGTTCTCGGACGGAGCCACCGCAGGCAGTGCACTGGAAAAATAGTGACAAACATAAGAAACAGTAGACAACTAGAGTCAGAGTGAAGGCGGGTCGTCGATTAGACGAAGGTAGGGTCATTGTGTGAGTGGGGTTGTGCGTTCTCACGAAAAGTCTATATTAACTAGAGAACTAAAAATGCATATAGTTTCATATTTGGACTTTTTTTTCCATTCAGTATGTTAGTTACTTTTTATTTTTTTCGTGCATTAAAACTAGAAATGCCGAATATTTCACATTTTAATTAATTAGAGATTGACAATCGGCAGGGACGGGCACGACAGCAAATTTTTGTTTATCATATCAAAAAGAAGGCAAACTAACGTATTTGTACGTCGTAAGTAAACTACACTATGTCACAACTATCACATTGTTTAGGAGAGCCCTAAGGTCTGACTAATTTAAGAGTTTTCAACTTCATAGCTTCTACTTTGAACATTATATCTTTTTGAAAACTTTACTTATTTAGTCTAAATAACTAAAAAAACGAAATTGAGGCAATTCTCTCACAAAAACCACATAAATAATTGTTTACCTTCTAAACAGATTGGGACAAGGTGTTACTTTATTTATACTCGTCTAAAATCTTATTGGACTCAGATTCAACTTAGCTGAGTATACCACCTCACTCAGTAAAGAGCTCAAAAAAATAAGGTATGTACAGATATATCCCATTTTCGGTAAAACTTCGACGTAGTGTAGTTTACCTTCGAGCTACAAATATAGTCAATTTTTGTACTCCAGCTGAATTGATTACCGTATTTATGGTATTTAAACAAAATAAATAAAATAAAAATAGTGATATACATACAGGAATATTTTTTTTAACGGATTTATTTTCTTTAATGTTGCCACTTTGTTATATCCGGTGATTTAAAAGCATAATTATTGCACATTTCTGTTTTCAATATTTGAATAAATTTATAATTTAATTTTAAAATCAGTATTAATTAATTAATAATAATTAAAATAACTGATCCATACTATTGAAAAAAAAATGTTTTTTTTTTTTGTTTTTTTTTATAGGGCAGAATATTTTATGATCATATACAAAAATCATAGATAAAAAAAAAAGGACTAAAACCAAAGACTTCCTACTATGGAATCTAAGAAAAAAATACTTGGACTACCAAGAATTGCAAAAGAGCGGCCTTCGACAATTACAAAGTCTATGCATGCATTAGTTATCTCCCATGGACTAATTTCTATTTAAATTCTCCTCTTTTTCGAAGATGTGGGATGAGTCTAATTTTTCTATTGACATTTTCAATTTTTTGATTAGAATCAGGTGGTATTTAAATTAAATGGCGATGTAAGTTTTAAACATACGAACCAGCTTCAGTTTTTTTTTCTTCTCATAATGTTTGCATTTTTTTAATTGGACAGTTTTGTGAAACTCGTAAAGACTTACACGAGTCTACGACAGTTCATTTAACAACAAAGTTTATTCTACGAATTACATATTAAAAAAAGTGCAACCGAAGCATTGTCGCAGGTTGTAAATATAATTTTGATCTTCGTGTTCCTGACGTTCAGTGGACTTTCCGTCATTCTGATAGTAGTAACACAACTAATGAGAAGGGAAGAAGAAGGAAGGAAAAAAACGACCCCAAAAATTATTCTGAAAGTTGTTCTCAATTTTAAATTCTGATGATGGGTAATATGCACTAAACGTCTATGGTCTATAATACCCCCTTCCCCCCTATCAAAGGAAGGTAAAAATAATTAGGAGATCACAAAAAGCTGCATACTACGTTAATTAAAGTTGTTACTTCAATTAAAAGCTGTAAATCATTTTTTTTTAAAGTATAGCTTTTTCAAGACACCAAGAAAATACCTTGTCCAATGAATGGATTTCTTGATCTGAGCGAATTTGTCTGTTGACTTCCTCCACTAGACCAGAGATAGCCGTCACGACTATGAAAAACATTATGCTAATAATCAGAAAAGATATTAAGAAGACATGAATAAAAAAAGGAACACCTTTACTACCTGTTTCGAACCAAAACTACAGAAATTATTTCCCCAGGTGAACGCGTAGTATAGGAAAAGTTTTATGATTGTTCAAAAGTTAAATGCATAAAAGGGAGGGGGGGCGGTGTAGGAGACCTGAGATCCGCCACTGTATGTTTAGTTTTAGTTAACGATTATTGACTGGGTAGTAAGATAGGCAAGTCTGGCTCATGATCACCAGAGCGACGAAAGAAGCCCTGAATGTAGGTGATATGACCGAATTTCGAATCGCTCTACATACATACAATGAATACTACAGAAGAAAATGAAAACATTTACACAAGAAACATAGCCTACTTTCCATCGCTAACGAAGTGGGGTATGTTTGATAAACTAATCACTCTGGAAACGTATATCACTTAACTACAAATGGTCGGATTTGTTTCTTTATAACGAGAAACCGAACTATGTATTTGGAAAAATAATAGCTTTTCCAATACCAGTCTGCTGGGAAGCGATTAATGAATAATGTTCTTTTCGTTCCCTGTTTTTCGATTTTTTAATTATTTTACTTTATTTTCCCTTTAACTGAATGTTATTAAACTACTGTATTGTACAGCTTTAATATTAAAACAAACAAGAAAATGTTCACATATAAGTTGTAGAGAATAAAAATAGTCTATATAATTACCCTCCTTTATTTTATTTTTTAAAACTTCAATATTAATTACCAGAATGAAAAAAATAAAAACAAGATTATGAATGGTGTGAAGTAAGATGTCAAAGTTGGACAATTCAAACCACAATTCAACGGGTCGATAACATATCAAACTGGAACACACAGGAACAAAAAACGCGCAAATCTAAGCCTACTTTTTTCGTTGGAAAGTAGGCTAAAACACAGAAAGTAAGCAAGAGACAGAGGAAGAAGTAAGGAGGGTACCTCCACGGAGTGGCACCTCTTTGGTAGATTTTTCAACTGTGAAAAAATAACTTCCATGGCTCTTTCAGTTTCTTGAAGACGTTTTCTCAAAAAGTCGATGTCCGGCTCTCCTGCAATTGTCAACCCTAGCCTCACCTTATCTCAGTTGTATTCTTAAATTATTAAAACCATTAAGAAATACAAAGCTATTCAAGCTTTTCATGTTCTCGTTTTTTTTTTTTTTTATTTACTGTTTGCTCACTCGTCAATTTCATATGAAATTCTGTGGCCATGACCGGTTCAACATTTTGGGTGAAAATTCACTTTAGAAAAAATAAATAATATAAAATTCATGAAAAAATAGCGAAAATGTAAATAAACTTACTTGTATCTCTTTCTCTCCATCCTAAAAAAAAAAAAATAAAACAAACAAATAAATATTTTGAAGAAAACAAATATATAATAATTAATTGATTAATATAAGGACCCTGAGGGGCGTGGAACTAAAATATTTATTTCTGTAAATTAATGCATAAAAAAAAAATAAATAAATAAAACTTATAAAAACAAAGTCGGTGAATCACCGGCAATGTACTTTCCCAGCATGAAATAATCAACAAATTTTTTTCTTTTCAAAATCAATCAACCGTTTGGGCTAATTATAAATAGTTGACTTATGACTTATAGTTGTCTAACCCTCATACAAAATAATGAGTCAATACATTCATTACATCAGCAGTTATTAGGGTTTTTGGGTTGAGCTCCCTTCCCTGATCCCAACTTCCCTTCGACCTATTTCGCGGAAAATTAATATGTGCCGTCCTAATAGGGTCTTGCATTTAAATATAGAATTTCATGTTGATACATTCATTACATCGGCAGTTATTGGAATTATAGAGCTGAGCCCCCCCATCTTCCACTAAAAATTCATAGGGGTTATCCTTATGGTATTTTGAATTTACATACGAAATTCTGTGCCGATATATTTTACAGCGACATGCATTAGTTTTTTTTATATTAAGCTTCCCCCCCATTCCTCCTCTTCCTTTTGACCTATTGCGTGAAAATACAATTTTTTGTGGAAATATTATTTCTATCAGGAGTTATCGTGTTCACAGATCCACACACATACACAGAAAGAAGTATTTTAGTTTTTTGGAATCAGGGGGTCGAAAAATGTGAAATTCCGGTGAAAACTCGACATCGAATTCCAGGCATAACTTTTCCTATACTTTGTATAGCTGGGGAAGTAAATAATAACCATATTAACACCAAGTAAAACGGTGGTCCAAGGCCACACGGTTTTAAAATCCCTTCTCCTAGTAAATTTATACAATTAAATCTTCCCCTAGATTATCTGTTACAAAAATGTCACATCAAATATATATTCTGTGGGTCGTCCCCGGAAGAACAACGTTTTGATCTATTTTTCTGAAAAATTAGAACATCGCATTATGGTCTATTCCTCTTTCATCCTACAAAACGTTTCAAGTTAATATTCAGTACTTTGAGTGGAAATCAGACATCACATTATGACTCAAGTTAGTTACCGGAAGAACAGCTCAAGTCCATAGTTCCAAGAATAATGAGTTGAGCTTTTGAGGTTTTAAATGTAAAAAGTGATACATCGATTAAACCTTACTTTAGTATTCAATTCTCCAACGGAGATAAAATAAGGAGCTGCAATGGATAAATTGCAATAAAAAAAAGTGTTATTTGCACCTACCGAACTACGAAAATAGAGATTTTAAAGCCGTGCTTCGGATGAGAGGTAAAGCGATGTTCCCGAGCCTGTGCAATGTCAGGTACTAAAGACCCCTACCTCAGGTAACTAAACCTGGATGGGTAGGCAACATTTAGGACTCCTACAGCAGAGTTGGGCTCACGTCCACCAAAGCGATGAGTACACACAGTTAATCTTAAGATCGGGTAGCAGTTTTTTCCATGTGTCAACTAAGTTCTAGTTCGTTTTGGGAAGTGAAAACTTGTAGAAGAGAAGTTTTATACTTTGGTATAATAATTTTGAAATTAGAGATCATTTGGAAATAAATCAAGTAAAATACTGGATTTCAGACACGAGGTAAGGATTTGATAAGTCTGGGAAGAGTGGGGACATGCTTATCTAGCCGCCCCTTCATGTCACCGCTTCTATGACCTACAGAATTTTTTGAACAAATTGTAAACTTAGTGTATTTTTGTTATATACTAGCTTTTTCCTTCAAGTTCTAAGCGGCTTAGAAGCTACAACTCTCTTTGGACGTCTTACGGAGGTAACTGCTAATTTGTTGGATAAAAAAAAATTAAGCATTGGTAACGAAAGAAGATTTTAACAAATTACAGAGAGAATTGAAAATATATCGGCTGAGAATGCAAAACTCAAAGCTGAGCTTAAGCAAGTTGAGGAGGATGGCAGTGCACTCAGACTTGTGAAGTAGTTTTAATTTACAGAAGAACCAGACAGAATAATTTAATTTTTAGGGGCATAAAAACGGAAGCAAGCATGAACTGCAGGAATACTATAAATGAAATCTGTTAAGATGTTTTAGGAATAGAAGAAGTGAAATAAATAACATTCGTCCGATGGAGAACCCCGAAAACCCGAAGTGGATCTTGGAGTTCAGTAATACCAGTGTCTGAAATAATGAAGAAGGCTCAAATATTACAAGGAACCAATTTTAGTGTGCATGGGGACGACCCGGAGGAGATGCGTGCATCGAAAAGACAGGGGTACGAAGTAAAGAGGGAGATGCTGGATTGGCTATCAGGGAAGACTTCATGCTGGTGAGAGGACTAAGTGTCTCGGTTTCATGTGTTGTTGGGACAAGATTTTAGTTACACGCCGAAAACTATGTGTAATAAGTGCATATTGAAATTTTCAAAATATATATTCCATACCTAATTTAGTACCATCATCCGGGACATCCTTATTGTAAGATATTTTCGGACTGTTCTCGAGTACATTTTTTTGGAACATGACGTCGGAAGTGAAAGATTCATATGAGTCAGTGTTGTCATACTTCCGAAGCAGCATCTAAAAACACAATAATAAACAATAAATAAATACCATTTAATATAAAAGGTGTTACAATTTTTAAAGGAATTTAGCTATAAGTAACTAACATTAATTCATTTTTACGTATATATTGCAGCTTTATATCTGGAATTATTTTACATACAACATATAATAAAATGAAACAAAATAATATTTTAATTAATTGTGCAGCATGGGTCATATATTTTCATTTTATAAAACGGATTTCTAATTTGAACCGTTTTATAAAATGTTCCTGGCTTGTGCATGTGTTGAGAGATTAATACTCACTCCGTTAAAATCGAGTAAACTCATATATTATTAAACTAATTTGTAAGATTATTTCATTGAATAGCAAGTAATGATTCATGGACCATATTATGGTCCATACAACACACGAGATCCGAAAATCATGAATCATATATGGTCCATGCCGCAGCGAACATGTTATTTTTCTTCCTCTGAAGGTGTTGCCAACCTTTTGTAAATAACATTTTCCCTCTAAATAACAACCTTATTGATCGACTATTCGAATAACGTATGTTATTGACGCGGTTTGCGAATAACGACCCTATTGATCAACTATTGGAATAGCGTATGTCATTGATGCACTTTCTGAATAACGACTTTCTTCTTAGGGATCATCGACATATCCTACTCATGGTGTTCCATAAGGTGTCGGGCATTAGACTAATTTATCAGAGGTAGCGCGCTTGCCTTCTGAGCTCAAGATCGCGGGTACGAAAGTTTTATCTGGCAAGTGAAAAAAACTTGAACACGCCGTCCTTCGGATGGGAAGTTCGGCGATGGTCCCGAGCCTGAACGATGTCCGGTACTACATAATTAAGACCCCTACCCTAGGTCCTGGGTAGGCGACATTTAGGACTCCCACTGTAGAGTC
The DNA here is from genome assembly GCA_963662175.1 of Aradus depressus. Lineage (NCBI taxonomy): Eukaryota > Metazoa > Arthropoda > Insecta > Hemiptera > Aradidae > Aradus > Aradus depressus. The sequence goes on along the minus strand of OY759218.1, from coordinate 23,481,872 downwards.
GGGCTTATGTCCACCAGAGCGAGGAAAAAGTGCTCTGGTTATAGGCGATATAACCTTGCAGTTAAAGCCCAGGCATAAGTCAGAATAGCTAACTTCTGTAGTTTGCCCTCTTACATAATTTCTTCAATAGAAGTTTGACAGCAGAAAAGCAACCATGTCAACCTCCCAATATTATTTTAGAATCAGTCTCGAATTTTTAAAAAAACATCTTAACATTTACAAGTAAATACGTTATATGCTCACATAGCACAAACGCTCATTTTACAAGGATAGGCACTTACAAGTAAATATTAGGACATTAGCGCGGGGTTAGGCATAAACTTAGTATTTATATACTTCCCGTAGGTAGAATTTTTATTAACGTCAAATACAACAAAAAGTGCCATTAGGACCACTGTGCGTCGTCTACCCGTAAATAAATAGCATAATTTTTGTTAAAATACTAGTAAATACAGAGAACTTCTTTTTACATTGTAATGAGTCGTCGTAATAACGTAGGGCAAGAGAAATATCACTTTTTAGAACTTTTCTTTCTGAGAATTATTATCAAAACCATTTTTATACGTGACAGTAAGATATTATGGGATGAGATTTATCATAGAAATAAAATACGTCATCATCAGTTTAGTTAGTATGGTGTCTAACCGAACACAGTATACGTATATAACCATTTTTATGTACAATTGTCCATTATGAAAGTTACATATGACAATTAACCGTGTGAGCGATAAAATAAAAATATAAAAGCAAATCGAGAGGAAAAATGGATTTTTAAAAAAATGATATATTTTTCTTCTGTTTGGAGTATGAAATGTTCTCAAAGTTGTAATTATTTTTTAATTCATTTTACCATTCCATTCACTTTTACCGTATCAATTAGTCAATCGTATGGTAAATTCGTAACTGCAACATTTCCAAATCACATTTATAGATTATCGCAAACCTAAACACAAATTGAATTTAAAAAATCGCCGGTGAATCACCAGCAAAATACTCCCCCAGCTAGAATTATTCCTGATCAATGAAGTTGTCGCTCTTCCATCAAACAAACCATTCTACTCAAATAAGTATAAAGAATTTTTTTTTTTTTTTTAATATTGTCTATTTCATAAAATATATGGGAGTACTTTCTGTATTGCTGCCATCTTCAACCATGACTTAACAAATACTGTCCATTCTTTTTTGCCTAAAAATCTTATAAGTCTTATGGACTTTGAATTCACATATACAATTTCGTTTCTATATATCCATTCCATCGGCAGTTAATAGGATTTTGCAGTTAATCCCATCCTCCACCCTTTCGCCATCTAATTGTAAGTTGAAATTAAATTCATAGGGACAAATCATAGGGGCATACGCTAGTACGTTAATTAATGAAACAGCAGTCGCAATGGCATATGGCGCAGCAGCAGAGGATATATATATATAGAATTTGTCACTCTCATCCTGACATAAAACAAGCTTTTCGAGATGCATCATCGATGCTTTGTCAAAAAAGAAACCGTGGATCGGTTCAATCATTTGAACATTGGTATGAGTGGCTGAGGTGCAATAGACCTTCGTATTCTTCAATCCTCATATAACAACCAAATTCACAACATAACTTGGCTCCCAAACAAGAACCAAACTGAGCTTCTTTACAATATTATGTCTAATATAACAAATAGTTACCTTCATAGAAGTATACAAGAAGAAGACAACGATTCCGATGGTGTACATAGGCATGACAATTCCCATAGTACCTGTGTGACCCTTGGTAGGGGGGGTCACTTGGCCAGCTCCTCCCATCGAGGGGCGGATTCCCGGCACCGGCCCAGGCTGTCAAAAAAAAAAACAAGTCAAACAAAAATTATGTCAGATATCATACGAAAAGGGACATATATTTGTCAATTTTGGCATTTTCCAATACGGAAATATGGCGCTGTAAAATAAAACAAAAATTACGTCTCTAACTATAACATTCATCTAGATGTTCTGAATTGAAAATCTCAAAAATTAAGAAAGCTTTGCTTATTTTTCGTAGTATTCTTTAAATTACAGATTTTTTGTATGTTTTGTGATTCATCCTCACACATGATGTCCACAATTATCCCTCGAGGAAATCCCCTGATGTTTACCTATTTTTACTGACATTTTTCTCAGTTTTGATTTGTGGGAAGGGCTAGACTTCTTACAGAATACTATAATTTTGTTACCGTTGAGGTTGTTGAAAATAATGAGACTCCCTCCTTCCTTTGTGGGCATGTTTCGTCCATCGAAATGTCGGTAAGGTACAAAATATGTGGGAATGCAGTGTAAGCTTCAGATATTGCAAGTTTTCGATACGATACCAACTCAAATCAGTATTTCTTTCCCTATCTTTGGCGTTTCAGTCATACAGTGTCTGGCAGCCCAATACAATAATTTCGCATATTAGCCCGCCGATCAGCCTCTTCGTTACCTGGGATCCCGCAGTATCTGGAGATCTATTTTAGTGTTTCCAAGGAGAGCACTGATCCTACGTACCTTCTGGGTTAGATGATATCGGCCAATGAGTCAATTAGGAAGACAAATTTTTCCTTTGGGTTAGTTGACTTTTCCTCGATATATAATGAAACTTAAGACATAAAAATATAATTTCCGACGGAGCTGCACTTATTGTTAGACCTGCACAGGAGAGATCACGCTCTCTTTACTCTATTCATTTACCAGTCCTTCAATACCAATGGGTGCTGTTTTACATCTTAGGTCACATACAACCAGGATTTATTTCTTTTGAAGAAAAACACACAAAAATGAATACTGATATGACTGAGTACCGTATCGGATACGGGCAATACTTGAACTTTTATTGTATTACAACATACCTTACCGACGTTGCGTACAATCGTCATGGACGAAAAATGTCCACAAAGCCGTTTGTGGAGATCATTAGCTCTCTGGAGTTTATAAAGAGAAAAATACGTCTGCGGGTCAGGGGTAAGTAACTTCAGCGAGGGTTCCTAAGGAGACCCTTCTCAGGCCACACGAATGCGCATCATCACTTCAACAGGAAGGACAGCCACGATGGCCGACAACTCACATTCTTTCCTATCTTTCCGGTTGTCTAAATTTTTTTTTTCCCTAGCTAGGATGTTTTAGCGTTTTTTTTTTTCTTTATTATTACTTTTAATTTTCCGACAATAATCGTTGAGGCATAAAAACAGTAATAATTGAAGAGAAAGCCTGAATTAACCGAAGATGTTATGGAGTTGATTGCATTTTTGTATTTTATAATATTACGATAAATCCACTCCTAACAACCCATAATTTCTAATTCTGGCCCCTTCCGTTAAGAACGTTTATAAGTTAATTCTTGCAGTTATCCTGAATTATCTTCAATAATTTAGAGACCTACTGGTTTGTCAGAGTAGTTTTTTCTTCAGAATTTTCTCTCCTCTACAAAGTTTTTCAATAAAAGTGTATCAAAAACAATAAATGTTGTTTTGAAAAAACTGTTTCCAGACATTTTGGGAAACCCTCCAAATAGAGGTAAAGAGCTCCCCAATGCACATTTGTCTTTAGGGCTCAGAATAAAGTTTTGATGGTCTGTAGAGTCCGAGAGAAGGAAACAAATTTACTAGATGGCATTTTTTATTAGGTGACGCGGGGGAGGTGATATATTTTAGGCCAATTCCCTAAGTACGCAAATAGTCCAGACGACAAAATACAATAAATTAAATACACACAAAATCCTGTATTTACTCATCTAATCTAAAGACCCTCAAAGATAATTCACGAAAAAGGGGATAGACAATTTTAGATTTTGTCGAGGAGCCAAATTCAAAAATAGATCTTCTGTTCTAAACAAATCTGACACAAATAGATCCCCTGTAATTACAGATGTGCACGGCCAAAACTACTTTCTCATGATAGCAACAAAATATTGACAAAAAAGTTCAAACTCACCCGGCCTTCTTGAATGTTAATTTTTGGTACAATATGAGAATGAGGTATAGCCCTGCCCTTCTCACGAAGTGCTGGATGCAAAAATTCTGGACGTAAATGGGGAGGCCTTTCTTGCCGTAAATGTTCTGAAAAAATAGAAAATTAGAATTTCAAAATTAATTAGGCTTATTTATAATTATTACGATTATAAACAAGAAAAAAAATGCAGCAATTAGAATGTTATGTCAGTGGCGTAGCCAGGGGCTCCCTCCTCTGCAATTTAGTCTAGACTTTTTTTCTCATTATTCAGACAAATAAATCTTTCCACTCTTCCTAAATTAAAAAAAAAGTTATGTCTGGATGAGATTTTTTTCTGCCGCCACAAGAAAAATGAAAAAAACAAAACAATAAAATTGCCTCCATTATTATCTAAAAGCGTTTAAAAAACAAGTAAATATAATAGAAAAAAAAAAAAAAAGTTTGTACGATTAATTAGGGTAAAGAAATTAGTTATGTTATTAATCAATTTTTGCAGGTAAGGGTTGAAAAGAAGTAATTCTGTTAAAGTCTCACGACTAACGAGTTAATTAGTCGCTACCACAACGGAATAAATAGTTTTCTTCAGTTCATTTATTTATTTATTTTTTCATTAAATACTCAGCAGAAGAATTATTTCTCTTTGACCCTATAGAAGTCAGTCAGTCAGTCAGGTATCAAAAATAAAAAGAGGGAAAATCATTAAAAAACAAAAAAAAAAACAATTCACTCATGCCTTGGAAAAAATGTAGTGTTACTTGTAAAAATCATACATAAAAATGTACCTTATGATTTATTAGTCTGAATTAGAATGTTAGCAAAACCGAAGTCTATAAAAATATACATAATCTTACGTGATCTATTACTTTCCCAAACACGAATTCGCCTAGCCAGTCCAATTTCCCCAAAAGAAACACCGAACCATTGTTTTAAACATAAAGAACTATTTAAAGATCTTATTTCGTCCAGCATTTGCTTGAATGTTCTTCCTAGACGAACCTTCTCTATTAGAAATTGTGTGATATTGACGCCACATTTGTTATAAACAGTTTGTTGACAACTGCTAGCTATTTCTTTAGTTAATTTCCCCTGTTGAAAAGAATGAATGAATTTTTTATCATATTCCTCCATGCCCGTTAGTATTTTTTCACAAATTCGAGTGAAAACCTTAATAGTATTAACATCGGAGTCAAATATCACATCACAACATCCTGAAAAAAGTGAAACAAATATATATACTTAAAAGATTTATTTCAACAATGAAACGGCCAGGAATCCAAAGACCAGACATAATATAACTTACAATATATAGTTAAGAACCTGGCTATTATTTTAAACGTTCAAGCAGGAGCATAACTGAATGAATATAGTGGTTTTCTGTATTCATATTTGCCCCGCCCCGACTTGGGCGAAAAATATACAATTTCGCGGAAATATGACAGGTAAGCTTCAAAGCTCAACTTGAAGCTAGAAGAGCAGACAAATAAATAATTTCAGTGCAAGCTATACTGCCAGGTCTTTTTTTTTTTTTGGCCTTTTGTAAAATGCACATTAGCCATGTCTCCTATAAATATGTTTTGTAGTTATTTACGATATCCATGGCCCCAGGAGGGAGTTCTATCTAACTCTCTCCCGGACGGGATTCGAACCCGCAAATCATGGTGAGACCACGCGATCAAAGCTCTACTCAGTAACCAGCATGGCCGCCATGTGATGCAATCATGAGAACAAAGCCCTATGCTCTAGCCTGCAAGGCCGCCATGGCTCCCGAATAAGTCTTTAACCTAAAACATAACATGTTTAAAAGTATGAACACTATATCTCATCTCCAGAGCACTGGCCTTACATTTAAATACACATATTCCCCGAAATATACTAATTTACGTCAAATTACTGTAGAAAAAAAAAATTATAATCAGAATTACTACCTTGCACAGCGTTGATGGTCTCTTTTTGAGTATAAGTTCCATGTATCATAGGATAGAATACATTTGGCCACAGTATCGCAAAACATCCAGCAACAATCGTCAGTACAAAAACTGATTTCCCTGCCCCAAATTCATTCATTTCACAGAATCTATAAGCAGCCTCAGACCTAATATCAATCAACCACAAGAAAAAACTGACTGCCGACTACAACAAATCGATATGGCTGTGGCTAGCTGCCAGTGTTTCCACCTATCAAATAGCTCTATGCCAATAGAAAGTAATCAATTTATTTCTTATAGTGTTTAAAATTAGTAATAATTATAATAATAAATATTAATTCCGAATAAGAAATTAAGAGGAAATGTTTTGTTAATCAAAAAAATAATCAAATAATTGTCCATATTATGTTTATTATTCATGATATTGAAAAATTATATTTATTTCTGTAATTAAAAGGGCTGGGTGGTCATATTGCATGATTTACTAATAAATATAATATAAGTTTGAAAAAAGGTATCAAGTGACAGGCAAGGAAATGAATTTCTTTTTAAAATACACAATATTAAAAATTCTAATTTTAAAATTAAAAATAAATAAAATTTATAATGTTATAAATTGAAATTTTATTGTTCAAGTAAACAAAATGTAAGTATGTAAATTTAAATACATACTTAAAAATAAATTAAAGTTATTAGAAAAAGTTACAGTTATATGATTATAATATTAAATTATATAATTAGGTATAATTATTTATCAATTTTTCATTTTTTTAAAACAATTTTTGGGTTATCGTAGAATTTACTTCGCTTTTTCTGTGCTTTGTTGTTTCTTTGCAATTTAAGTATTTGATCATGATAAAAAGTCGATTCCTGGCGATCGATTCAGCCAATTATTCAGAAATACAATTTTTTTGTTTTTTTTAATAATGTATTTCTTTCTTCCAGAAATAACCGGTTTTGATACAGATTTTTTTTTAAAATACCATCGTTTTTATTTCGCTGCTCTATTCCTGTTATGGTTGAATGAGGCCACCAAATGAGACTTTGGACCCACGTCGGCTCTGAATACGAATGAAAATTTGATATTTCGGACGTGTGCTGACCCGAATACGAATATTCATTCAAATGTTGTTTGCTTGAATAACCGGCTATAATAACTATATTATTATAGTTATATAATAATATAGTTATTATAAATATATAGTAATAACTATATTATTATATAACATACCTATTGAACTTGGTGATGCGTTTTCAACATCAAAAAAATCATCCACAAGTTCGGGTACAATAGGGGGGACTCAATGTTTTGCACTGTGATATTGGTTTTTTTCAGAGTTTAGTGCATGAGGAATTCATCCTCGTTATTGCCTTGAGTATTTGTACCGGCTTGTACCAGACCCGCGGTTTTCCCCAACAAGATCATCCTGATAAGATGGATATCATTGAGTGGTGAAGGGTGGTTGTTAAGACCACCTTTGGTTCTTAGCTAAAAAATAAATAATAACCATATATTTATACCGTCATTTTTATACAATCATTTGTATAAAATCTTGAACGTAACTGTAGGAAGAAATTTTCTAGACAGTCCTGGTTGAGGCGTTGGGTCATAATATAATTTATGCTGAACAACCGTTGCATTTCTTCAAATACCTAGGCCTAAGAGGAAATGTATTGAAAATATTATGCCTTTTGAAATAGTTGAATACTTTTTTTCGCTTGGCAACGCATGGTTTCCATAATGACCTCCATCTTTAGCACTGAATCCTTCTGGACCTCTAAATTCAGGCCGTTTGGTAGGTGCAGCCGCATTTGTTGCATAAGAGTTCATGATATCAAACCCTGTATTGTCCAAATGAAAACATGCCCCCGTTTTATATTGTTGTATAGCTGTAGCCGTTATTTTGGAGAATAGCTGGGCAGCTACCCTCACAGTTTGCCTCTGTTTTTTCACATTCGATGTGTAACCTTATGGCAAGAGCTTATTTCTGCATTTGATGATTCGATAAGATTATTGGCACAGTCCTTTGTGATAATCGATCCATGTAAGTAAAATTCTGTGCCGATACAGGAGTGATTGTCGCAGATGGACGGCGGTGGTCGCTCCTAGTCGACCTCAGCAACAGAATTATTATATTCTTTGCTTTCATTAAACTTGTTAGGCCCTCTTTTCCCCGACAATTCGGGCGAAGGGGTGTCGTGGCTTTAGACGCAATGCAATAAAGTGAGTTCCTAAGTAATCCTGATTGGTATACAACTTACACTGATTCATGGATGTACCTTTTAAGGTGATTATCATTTCTTTGACACTATCATTTTTTTCATCCTTGAAAATATACAATAAACATGATCTTTTTAAAATAAATTGTTGCAACTAAAAAGTGTGCTAGGGGAAAGTGGATCTAGTACCCGTCCTATTTTTCAGTGACAGCCCATGTATGTCTCATCAGACTGTTTAAAATCATCGAAGATCAAGTATGGCTATGAACTGTTGTGGGTTTGTCTCATGTCGAAAATTGACCATGTTCCGCATTCTTTCCTTAGAAGTTTTCTGCTTACATTAGCACTTTTTATAATGTAACTAATAACAAAAAACATCCGGTATTTATTTTTACGAGTAATTTATAGGTATATAAAAAACAAAATGTCAAATTAGGCTTTATTTGACAAATAATTTAATGTACTAACTTAACATTAAAGGTCCCACACTTGTACCCTTTTCTTGCTTTTATTATCATTTAAGATTTTTATGGATTAGTAAAAAAAAAGGAATTGGGGTTTAATAGAACATATAGTGTAATGTCGCATGCGAACACAACTGATAACCAAGATTCGCCAAGGTTTTCACAAAATTCACCCAATATTGTGCTTATCTATCAGCGATAAGACTTCTTCCGTCCGCTTTGCGCATTTTTCCACCGTGTCCCCTGCTATAATAATAGCGTCTAAATAGGAGGCAAGGTTTCCTCGGCCTTGTACTCTCTGAATGGCCCCATAGCAGACACGGCCCCGAGTCTAGGTCCTTCTGGCTCGCTGGACTTACCCTCTCTACCTCCAGGGCCCCCGACATTCCCCTCAGCTCCGATAGTTGAATCCTGGTGCCACCTCCTCGGCCTTACCTAGAGAGAAGTTTTCTTCTGTCAGCAGCCTCTTTATAATAATAGCTTCGTTCCTCAACACAAAAATAAAAGCGTCTCTTATCTACAAGGTACAAAATCAAAACCCCGCGCTAATTGTTTCAACTTCACTAGATATTCACAGATAGCCGCCCTTTCGGATTGTTTATATTTCCGTAATTTGGGTCTAAAAACTTTATTGTAGAATATACCTTACTGTCTAATGAGCTTAACAAATATTTACGTTTTAGCCGCTCCTATGTCTTAGCGATTCTGTCTTTCTAAGAATTCCTCCACATCCTCTTCCTTGCTACCATACTTTGCCAAATCCTCCTAATCCAATCCCATTCTCGTTTTGTAATGTGTTCTAACTTAAGAGGAAAGGAAATATAAATAATTCTTTACACCATGTGTTTTATATCATTTCCAGAACAAGCCCGAACAAATAATCATAGAGTCAAATATGTGATATTGAAACCTATATTAAAGTTGATAGATATGTTTAACCCCAATAAGTAGCATATAGGCAAGATCTATTTTGCACTATTTTATATAGCTCAAACTGCTATCCAGTATTTAAAGTTCATGTTTTAGCAAATAACCTAATCAGTGAGTACTTATGGACAGTGGTATGGATAGACAACTAATTTTTCCGGCTCAACAAAATTATGTAGGGTTTTGCTATTTAATGTACAGAATGATAGTATAGAGGTCGAAGATCCTCTTATCGATCCAAGATGAGGTCTTACAAATTTTTTTTTTAATCCGAGGTAAAAAAGTCTTGAGCAAGCCACCTTTCGGAAGGGACGTTACGCGATGGTCCAGGACCTGTGCGGTATCAGGCACTCGTTAAAGTTAAACATGTATTTACAGCTAAAATAATAATAAATATCAAATCATATCATCAAAAACTGTCTGTCCGCTGGGTCCGTAAATGCTTCATTACAAAATTAAGAAAAAAAAATTACAAACATGTTTTTTTGTCGAACATTTTGTGAGCTACAAAATGTACGGTATTGTACAAATACACTTCGAAATAAGCATTTTGAAAGTGAAGGGGGAGGGGCTTAGTAACAGTAGGGATGCGCAGATGAGTCCTGCCTTGCAATTATTAACTATTTATTTTGAAAAAAAGTCCTCATCAAGGTTAGGCAAGTCTGTTAATTGACACGACAGTTTGTAAATCCTTGCAATTAAAAAGGTTGTCAGACAAAACAGTCTACCGAAGTTTAGATGCCGCTTCTGCAACCTCTTGCTATCGCGCTCAAGGACTCGGGAAAAATAGCAGGAAAGGTATGGGAGACAACACTTCTGAATGTAAGTCAAATCGAGTAAAAGGGAAGGATGTAAGGAAATTATTTGTTTACTCTAAGAAATACTGGAAACATTATCGATCTAAAACTTTAGTAAATATATTTGATTGCCATTATAAACAATACATATATATGAAATGAATATTTAAAATGGTGTTTACTTTATAATTTTACAATTACAATATTTAAAAAATCCATTATTTGTTCATAATTCATTATTTGTTCATTCTATTAACGCAATAAATTAATGAAAAAGACTAGCTAAATGAAGTAAGTCATTCATACGTAACATAGGTTCTTACAAATATAGAAAAGAAAAAAATATTAGACAAATTCCAATATTAACCCATAAATTTACCAGTTAATAAACCTTGTAGTGCAGTAATTTCGATACAATATGAGATACAAAAATGACTAATAATAAAATATGTTTTTAAATTTAATAATATTTAGTACTTATTATATTGTTTAAACAATTAAACCCTGACATCATTTTCCCTCTTGGTTTAGCAAATGAGTACATTGGTTAATATTGGAACTCATCCAATACTCTTACAATAACGAAATTACATGGATGATATACATATAATTACAAAAATGATTAACATAAACATTTAAGCTATTTGTACGAACGTTACAACTACACACCCAGTCCCACTCGCAAATCAGTGTTAAACACGAATCATTTAATGAATACTATCCGTTTAACCAATATATTTTTTTTTTTCGTTTATGATTTGTATTGAAAAAATTTACAGGTGTTGAGAGCTAGAATATATTAAGTTATTTAAGAGAAAGAGAGAAAATGGTTTAATTTTCCTTTAACTGAAGCATAAATTCTAATCGAGCATATAGGACTGATTAACACTGGCCCAATTACACACACAGTTGCACAAAAACACGAATATTCAACAATATTAAAATTAAAAGTGTGATACAAATATATTTGATTAATATATGACGTGAACCCAATAATAAAAAAAATGTATAAATAATTTATGCAACTACGAGTATGACCGCAAAGAGAAAGGTCGGATGTCTACATTTCGTAGAAAACTACTTTTTCATATTCTGTAAATGTTCGTCTACATTTTCGCACTTCCAAGCACACTATGCTCTTTGCACTAAGGAACGCAAATATGACAAACAATTTATACATTGTATCCATCAGTTTATAAACACCAACTTTTCAACCTGCGCTATGCTGATCTGAATAAAACTTCGCGTATTAAAGGCAAAAATGAGCGACATGTATTTTTTTTATTCTCAAGGTTTAGGGATGGAAACAGCGCGTTAAAGGTGGAAATCATATACTAAGTCCTCAGTATTCCGAACACTAATGAACAGCGCCGATTTGGACCCTAAGGATCTCCGAGAGAAATAAGTCCCAGGTCTTTCAGTTTTGAGTATTTTATTTTTCGTATGATTTTACAACGTGTAAGCGCTAAACTGTACAGTATCTTTAGCCGAGGAGTCTACAAGTGCGTCACGCTTCAGATACATTATATTTCAACTTCGGTTTTTCTTATATAAAGAATACATGAGCGCATTACCATATTATGGGTAATTTTTAAAAGGAATAATTACATCTCTGTATAGTGAAAATTGAGCGATTCTATAGAATACCTAACCCTTAAATTGTTCGATGGAATGACCAACTGAAAGATAAATTACCTATAAACAAATGTAACTGAAATAATTTAATATGAAGATGGCTGATGTGAGAAGTGATTATTTCACAGGTTGCAAAATAAAAACAATCTGACTTCACACAGATTTCATGATTAGTGCCTCGAAAGTCATCTGGAACATAATAATAGAAACTGGGAAAGGACGGACTACGTTTTTATTTTGCAGCCCATGAAATAATATGATTTTTTTTTAAACGACATCGGAACAATTATATTTTATATAAATTAAAGAAGTTGTCTTCCCATTGTTTTCTTGAAGACGCAGTTCCGTTGAAAACCGGTTCTGGTCTTTAAAGAAAAAAGGGCGAAGACAACGTCTTTCATTACTATGAGAAATGTCGCCCCACATCTTACTATCACATATGAAACACCATATCTTTCATTATTAGAATACAAATAATGAAAAATCATAACCTTCATCTTTGAAATTAGGAAAAGTAAATACCCCCTCCCTAAATGTGTGTCCAATGTGACAACTAACCTTTCAACTTTGAGGTAGAGACCCAGATAAACAAGTGAAAAAGACTTTTTCAATCAAGTAGATCCAAATACTGATTCGACTAACATTGTCTATACAAGAACTAACCAAAATGAATAAAAAAATAACAATAATAATGATTAATTTACAACAAATAAGAATTTCACAACAAAGAAAAAGCCCTCATTATAAATGATTGTTTCACTATTTGTCAACATATAAGTCAATCCATTCCGAACTGGTCCATCGGTATACATGGCAATTGATGAAAATTTTGGTCAACTTTCACTCTCATTTCAAAAGAACCATTATTCCATTTTAATTCCGACCTCCTTTCGGACTTTATAGAGCATATTTCGAAATATTTCGTGAAATTATACTTTTTCTATAGTCAGCCGCATTATTTCTAGCGTTTTTAGAGACCACTGAAATACAAATGATTGCTTGATGATGACTTCTTCAATAAATATTATAAAATACGCTCTACATTTTACAAGTAATTGACTCCAATTTTACATTTTGTTCATTTGATTACTATCAACATAAGCAAAATTGAAGCTTATTTAATAAAATAAAGGTAATTTTGAGATGAATACAAAAGGTAGTGTAAAAAATGAAAATTTATAAATCGTTCAGTCAATGGTTTCATTTGAAATGGATTTATCTATATATGTATGTTACCTATTTATAAATAAATATATGTTTTTAGAACACAAACTCGACATTTAAAGCACCAAATATCTTAAATAAATAAATAAATAATAAAATGGGGAATGAAGCGTGAAAAAAAATAAGCAATGGATTAATTATTATAGACTGAAGAGGAAAAAAAAACATTAAAGCCCCATTTATCTTATGATAAGATTACATAAGACTAATTAGCCCACTTTCCATCGACAAAGAAAAAAAATAGTGTAAATTCTTGTTAGGGTGTTTACAGGTGTAAATTAGGACAATACTATTTGTTATGCATTTTTGACTTAGTTGAAAATAAATACAAATTATGACTCACTTCTAACTCGTGTTTTTCAATAACTTCCACTATCTACTTACTAAATTCTCTAAGCTATTAACGAAAATCGATAAAAAATACTTATTATTAAAGGAGACAATCACGCCCCGAGGTTTTATTGAATATTTTATTTTTCTTATTAAAGACAAACCGTTCAATGACTTAAGAGAAACCTCTGTTAAGTAACTTAAAACATTATTATTCAAATAAAATATGCAAGAAGAAAATAGCGCATTCTAATTATTCACACTTCATACTCTTGGTCTCATCCTCATCAGAATATTCCAATAATTTTCTTTAAAATTTACTCGAGCGTAAATCCCTCATCTTCTTAAAATCTGTCCAAAATGGTGCTTCGGTAAAGTCCATTAAAACATCTAAGTATCTTAAATCTTCAATATTGCGAAATTTACAACCATTTTTAATTTCGGCATATACAAGTGAACATCAATTATTAATTTGTCTTCTAAACAAGGTACTAAAGGCAGGAGTGCCCGAGGAACAATTTTTGAACAATCCGCTTACAATCCTTACAGAATACACAAAATCTATACAAACTGTATGCAATTTTATGATTTAGGTAAATTCTAAAAGCAGTGTTCTAAATAGCGGAACGAATAAATTGAGAATAATATATTTTTCCCTGTTTGAAATCAACAGTTTTACATGGCCAAGATGGAGTTGAAAGCTTAAATAAATTCAATAACAATAGATGCAATTTATTCATTAATCATGGCCACGATTAACAAATATATTGAATTTTTCCAATGTTTCCTTTAATATTTCCTAAATTTATTTATTCAAACACTACGCGTCAGGATTGCTTGTTTTCGACCATATGAGAAGTGATGCAGCACTAACGTGCCATAAAAAATTGAGTAAAATATAATTTTAAAAAAAAATCGCCAATTCATTCTAGGAAACACAGTTATTCTCTTTTCGCTAGACATTTCTGGCTACGCCCTTGTTCAGAAAACAAGAAAGCTTATTATCATGTTAAAAGGGCAGTATATATAGAATTTAGGAGAGGATAACTACGTGAACTAGTCGAACCACATAGAAAAAAGAATATCAACCTTAATTATTAAATTGTTTTTGTTTTTTCAAGAAGTAATAACAATAAATATAAATAATTGATTCTTAATTTTCCAAACAAACAACGTTGGTTAGCTATACTACAAACAAACAAAAAGGCATCAAAATATTAACATCCTTAACACATGATATCAATAAATAACTATCTTAAAGCGTAAATAATTGAACATTTTTAAAAAATTGTGATGCCAATTGAAATAAAAGATATAAATAACTAAAACTTATATTCACATTTCACATTCAACATTTTTTTTAATATGAGCGTGATTTTAAGCGCATTGTGAATATGTGAACCGCATTATGCCATAACCGACCAAGTGACAACCATGACAAAAATCACTAATAACATAAAATAAATTGAACAAAGAATAATAATGGAAACAATTACATTTTAATATACAACAACAATTAATAAACATTATTGTTATCGATGCATAACTAGACTATAGTGACAGCTAATAATATTTGGCAAATAATGTGTAGTTTTTTTTTTACTTTTTAAATCTTTAATAATAATTTTGTTTTGGCACTAACTTGCTTTGGGTTTTTGAGTTTGGAAAGAAATAATCTTGTAGCTTAATCCTTAAATAAATTATAACAGTTAAGATTTTCTGCAGAGTGATTGTGAACACAATAAAAATAATGAAACAACTAATGGTTTTAAAAGAATTGAATATTTCACAAAATATATACAATATATTGTATTTACTATGATCTTCAGCCACGACTTTACAAATACTGAGTATTTATTTATCTGTATTCGAAAAGGCGTGGCTGAAGATGGTAGCAATACCGAAAAATAAAATACACTGAAACGTTTTACCTGTTTCAAAATATCTAAAAAAATAATAATAAGTTCACCAAAAGGATTATTTTTCCCGATTGAGTGATTTAATTTTTATTAAAGAACTACTGCGAGAAAAACTTCCAGGCTTGGGCTGTTGGTGCATAATGCGGCTCACGTGAACATACAAATAATAACGTGACTAAGCAAAAATATGAATAATAACCTAATTATTTGATTTCATCATATTAATATAAGAAATCAATTAAAAGATTTATGCTTTGATGAACAAGGAAGCACATTTAAATGAACTGCTTAGTATATGCGTTTAAAAAAATTGTTTAAAAGCCTCTGGTCGTATCCAAGAAGTGTTCCATTCGAACATTATTACCAAAAACCAGATGAGGGGCCTCCAGGCGGGTTGTACACACGAATGCAGGACCTCCTTCCAGAATCGTCCAGTTCACCTGAAAGTAACCAACAGTTCACTATCGCAATATCAGAGAGTAAAAGATTCTTGCCCCTTGGTCAATTGGGGAAAAATACATTTTAAAAATACAAGCTGGTTAACCGCCAACGCAGGGTAACTTAGAGTAATATAGAAAGTATACAGTATGTTATTTTTCATATGATAACAATTCGCATGGCCTATATTTGAGCGAGGCTTACAAGGATGCTTACATGTGAAATTTCAAGAAAAACCGATCGAGCTTTCAAAAGATAGCTCTCCCTCTCCACCGTTAACATTTTTAAAGATGTCACATGGCCTTTGTTTGGATGGGACTGATAAGGACGCTACATTTGAAATTTCTTGAAAATCCGATCAACCGCTAAAGAGCTAGAACTTTAATGTTCTATTTTGTGAACTGCCCTCCAGTGTACCTTAATAATAATCCTATCCCTTCAAAAAACGAAATCCGCTATCGAGACTTTTACTCTACAAACGACTAACTTAAGTAGCTAAATCCAAGTATAAAAAATTATTTTCCTCCCTTAATTCCCACAATAGTCCACTAGTCCTCCACTGTGCCACACTTCCGCAACGACTCCTTAAGCGCCAATGGCCTAGAGATCTCCTTACCAGCGGTAGTGACAACGATTAATTACAAATGAGAGCAGCTCAGCGCCAAGGGAGTGTCACCACTGGGAGATTTCTGGGACAATTTGACATTGCCATTTTCTCTCTCTTAGCACATTTGCTTGTATACTTTTTTAAATATAATTTTAAGTCTCTATTTGTAAATTTTAAAAAAATCGGTGAAGAAATTATGGATATATTCTGATTACAACTATCCACATTTACATATTGAAGAGATGGATGACTTACGACTGATAGAAAAAGTAGAATCTTGAAGGTTTCTTTGTCCTTCTTGGCGAGCTCCTTTACCCGTAGCTCTCGACGCAGTTTCAGCAAACATAGCAGAATTCGGGTCTGAATCAGAAACTGTGCTCAAGGAATCCGTTTTGTCTTTGTCCTTCGAATCAGGGTTGTCCGTCTTAGCATCAGCTCCGTTACTCAGCAAATGCGCCATGTCCTAGACAGAATATAGGGATTATGAATTATAAATTTGCGACGATATTTATAAAAACAAATATTCTTTTACCCACTGCCAAACCTCGAAGACATATATAACACAGGCTCTCGAGGCCAAAATAACACAGACAAGTAAACATGGAATCGAGAACGATTCCTTGAATCATTACGGTGAGGAAACAGTTTTTATGTGTAAACATCTTAGCTCTCGGTAGGGGCTCTGTCAGACCGCAAGTCTCGTTGATGTGCATGCGTAAGTGTGTGTCGGACGGTTGCGCGCGCAGCGCACACACACCACACTCTTCTTTATCTGTGATGTCAGCTGTTTTTGATCATATTTACCCTTGTAGTGAATTTAACTAAAATATCAATATTACGAACTATAAAATGATCTTTCGGTAAGAAACGTTTAGATTAAGATGCTTCGATAGCTTAAATTTGTCACAATAAATAAAATTTGAGGTAAAAGAAAATAATATAGCAGTTTAAATAAAAGAAAAATATATTTCATGTTTTTTAATTTGGTAAAATTAGGCAATTAGGTATATTTATTTTCAATAATACTTTATTTCACTATCCCCAGTACAGACGTTTCGACTTACAAGTCATTTTCAATTCTAAAACAAATTCCATTTAATAATAACATTAAAATTTTTGATATCATTACTTTTTTTTTACTTAGAATATTACAAAGAAAGACAGATAAGGACTCACCCAAAATACACATTGATCATAATTTTTTTTTTTTTGAAAATAAATATACCTAATTGCCTAATTTTACCAAATGAAAATAAATATACCTAATTGCCTAATTTTACCAAATGAAAATAAATATACCTAATTGCCTAATTTTACCAAATGAAAATAAATATACCTAATTGCCTAATTTTACCAAATGAAAATAAATATACCTAATTTTACCAAATTGAAAAATCAAAAATAAGTAAGGTATTATTAAATTCATATTGAATTATATAATATTTCAATATATTATTATATGCTATTGTTATTAATACAAAATAATAACTGCTGAATAGCTGAAAATATCGATCAATAAATAATATATTTGTTGTCATATTGTCACAACAAATGATATAATGTTTTTACCCATTTCAGGAGACACCGAACTGCTTATTTCATTTTTAAATGACAAACTTAATCTACAAATGAATACGAATCGACGCATTTTAACAACAAATTCGAAAACTACCATCGACGCTGTATTCTCGCGGTACTTAGAGACACTACAATCACAGTTGTATATATCTTATTTTAGCTGTCGCAAACCTATCATTTCATGTACAAAAGAAATTGAAGAATAATAAATTTGAAAGTTCAATTCCTCATATTACTTTTCTTATTGTAACATTATAAAACACATTTTAAACAAAATCAGTGTACCCCTTGTTATAGAACATTTTGCAATATATCTCGATTAATAATCATTCAAAACAAAATATTCCCGAGATAAAAGGTGTGAGCATTGATTGTGTTAAAAGTAATGATAGATATTATGATAGATAGTTAGTGATAGATACTTTATGATAGATAGATTGATTAATGATCTTGAAACACTGTATATACAGATAAATATATACTTACGCCTTCAGCTCCATAGATAAAGTGTGGGAAAGTTGGGGTTGGGACAAATCTGCCAAATCCCTGAACAGGCTTAACATCGCCTTCCTCAAAGCATACTCGCCCGCTCACTATCACATATTCGGGAACACCGTGAACTTCCATACCCTGAAACAAACAAAAATAATTCTTTATTTTTCACAACTTTCCCTTTAGTTAAAATTTGTTTCGTTTTCTAAAACATTCCACTGGGACAGGACTATTCGGTGCCTGAATAACCCAGTGAGTGGATAACAGATTAGATTTACAGTTAGTGAGTTGGTATGACTCATGCTCGAGCTTTAACTGCAAGGTCATATCGCCTACTACCAGAGCGCACTTTCGTCACTCTGGTGGACATGAGCCCGACTCTAATATGGGAGTTCTAAATTTTGCCTGCTCTAAATTTATATTCACCTAGTGAAGGTCTTTCACGAGTACCTGACATCGTAAAAGCTCGCGACCATCGCTTAAAGTCCCATCCGAAGGACGGCTTGCTTAAGTTTTTTCCAACTCCCAAATAAAATAAACTGAGGGCCTCGGCCGAGTATCATAACCCGCGACCTTGAGCTCAGTAAAGATCTGTTTACCCGCTCCAACAAGTCGTAACGGCAAATCGTTGCCAGCAAGTTGTTGCGTGTAGACGAGAAATCGTTACGACTTGTCGGAGTTGGAATTGGGTTGAAGATTGATACCGGACGATTCAATTCCTGAGAATCGTAGCGACAAGACGGACCGTGTGGACGAGTTTCCAACTTCTACTCCAACCTCAGTTGCCAGCCCATTGATATGTGGGGACACCAAGTTTAATAACTTGAGCCTCTTGGTCAATTCTCAAATAATTTGGCCAGTCATTAGGTGTGATTCTGCGTAATTCTCTCAACAACTTCACATGGGAGAACGCGTCTTTTCAACAGCCAAAGCTATTTCGGAGTTGCCGCGACTTCTTCTGTAGGGTTTTAATAATATTAAGACCAATGAAAAACCATAAAAGAAACTCCTTCATGATTGCTGGAAAGAAAACAAAGAGTTGAAAAGACGGACCAGAAGTCGGAGCGTATGGAGACGACTCAACCACTCCGTCTTATCGTTACGATAAGTCGTAACGACCATATCGCTACGCTAATTGGAGCGTGTAAAAGTAGCTTAAGCAAGCATGCATACTACTGAGCTACCGGCGATCATTAGATTTATGTATGGGTTGTTCTGAGATGAGTGTGTCAATCAAAGGCGTCTATTTTTTTTCAACAATTAGCTATTAGTGGAGTATTATAACAACCATTAAGAAAAAAAATAAAAATTCATTATAAGAAGATAATAAAAGTATTTTATTATTATTGCAAATTTTATACTTTTTAGCAGTTATTTCCCTATATCCATTCTCCCAAATTATTTTTTTACTTACACTAATTAGTTTTTGAGAAATCCATATATGTAACGGCATTACGAACCTCAAATATATTGACGTCGGAGGCATGGTGATGATTTCTTGCAGATATGGTGCGGGATTTCCTATGATTCCAAATCACAATATCAGCGTCCGACCCGACAGCAATACAACCCTAAAATAATAATATTTAATTTATTTATAACATAACTAGCAGCATCTATTAATGTAGTATGTATAAATACATAAGTAAATAATTATAGGTAAAATAAAGCTAGTTAGGGTATAGTAAGTGGCTACGCAAAGTGATGCCGAGGTAAGAAAAAAACCTTAACACGAAAGTTAAATTTTTACGTATTAACTACGATTTTTAAATTCAAGTTTCGTTTTTATTTTTATAAATTTTAGTTACTAAGATAAACTCAAGTTAGTGTACTTTCCCCGCTGGGCCGAAATTGGCATTTTCTCAGCTAGAATCACTATATATTTCCCTGAAGTTATTCTTATATTCATAGAAACATAACTTATGTGATTTTTCGTGTATATATCTACTAGCTATTCCTTGGCAATTTTAATTTGCGACATTAGAGTACTAACATCATTAAAGAACCTGAATACAATTTCAAAATGTTCTGGCTTTCTTCCAAGCGTATATAAACAAGATCCGTGTTTTCGCAACTTTTTTTTTTTTTTTTTTTTTTTTTCGATAGCTCTAACAATGAACTAGTTGCTCTATAAACTTTTTTCGCCGACTACGGCCTCTTTACAATTTCAACTGTTGATATAAAAAAATGTATGGTGCGGTAGCCGGCCAAGTGGTAGATGAGATACTACTCTTTCATATAAACAGCACTTTGTTTAAACACGATATATTTACTTAACCGGGAGTTTAATGGGATCCCTTCTGAGGGGTTTAATTATCCTCTGTGAAGTAAGTGTGTCTTTTCTCTTCGTGTATTTGCTCAGTCTAAATACAAAAGTTGTGCCTATTTAGACAGAGACAGCTAAATTATAATTACAATCTGCCGGCAACTGTTCATAAAATTTTCCTTCATGAGACAGAAATAGTGGAATGCGCAACTCTACCTGTTGATTCTGAAGAAACAAAGGAAATAGGAACAAAAAAATATTATAGAATTCACGACTCCCGGAAGTACTCTCGTTTGTCTACAAATGAAGACGTGTTTCATATGATTATGTTATCATCGGACAAAAAAAAAAAAATACATTGCCATTCAGGCAAATGGATACGATACAGCAGAAAAATAAAGACATCAACATTTTGAAAAACTCTATTCTAGACACATTTGTTATCGTAGTTCCTACATTATGAGACTTTCCCCAGTTTTCCATGCTAAAGGCAGCACTGTGAGGCGTGGATAGGGTCGCTGCCTACCAGGCACACAGGTCGAAGTCGGCAACTTCAGGAATATATTTGGAGACTTAAAACAAGAATAAAAGTCGTCAGTGAATCCGGCTATATACTTCCCCAGAAAGAAATAATAAATTACGTTTTCCCTCTCCCTCCAAAGCCAATCGATCGTTTGGGCTAAAACGTAATATTTGATCAACATAGTGGCTTCCGAATCCTCATACTAAATTTTGTATGGATACATTCATTACATCGGCAGTTATTAGTGTATTTGAGTCGAGCCCCCTTCTTTGGTCCCCTCCTTCCCTTCGACCGATTTCGCAGGAAATTGATTGAACCCAACCTTATGGGTTATGAATTTAGATATAAAATTTCATGTCGATATATTTATTACATCGGCAGTTAATGTGGTGTTTGTGTTAAGTTCCCCCTATCCCTCCCTTTGCTATGACCGATTTGTCTGAAAATCAATAGGTGTCGTCCTGATACAGCTTTGAATTTACATATACATATATATATGTAATTTTGGTTCAATATATTCAGCAACGGTAGTTATTAGAGTTTTTGCGTTAAGCCTCTCTCATTATCCCTTCTTTTCTTTGGCTGATTTAGTTGAAAATCAATAGGTGTCGTCCTTAGAGGACTTTGAATTTACACATGAAGTTTCGTATCAATACATTCATTACAACGGCTGTTATTAGAGTTCTTGCACTAAGCCTCCACCCTTTCCTTTGGCCAATTCGGCTGAATATCAATATGTGCCGTCCTTCAGGATACATATATAAAATTTCGAGTCGATACATTCATTCTAACGGGAGTTATTGTGTTCACAGAAAAACTTTTTTTTTTTCATTTTTGGAATCAAGAGGTCGGGAAACTCCGCATCGAGTTTCTGATTGATTATATAACTTCTCCTATAATTCGTATAGCTGGAGAAGTAAAATGGAGGTATCAAGAACGGACAAACATGGGTCCTCCATTGTTTTTTTTGTTTTCTTCCATCAACTTTTCCAAGAAACAAGCGTTCCTCAAGTTTTGTTTGTATTTTGACCTAATAGATTTGTCCTGCAGTTTGGTACATACGTAGTAGACTGCTAAAATGATATATGATAGGATACCTTGCGTGGATAGATATTGAATATTTTGGCAGCGTTTGAGCTGGTGACTGCGACGAACTGCTGAGGGTCCATCGCTCCTGACTCCACTCCCTTCTCCCAGGTCACTGACATCCTGTCTTCTACACCGTTTACTCCCCTGGGAATTTTTCTAAAATCTCCTTTCCCAGTTGCCTTCTGTTTACTGGTGTACGTACAGTTGTCGCTTCCAGTCACTTGTAGGTATCCCCTGAAACAAAGAATGTAACTTAGCTCCATGATATGCTGAGCTACTTCAAATATGAGAAACGCGGACATATTTTGAAAACGTTCTATAAAAATGGTAGCCACTTTTTCTCAAGACTAAATTTCCCTGACTTTTCCCGGTTTTTATTTGGTTTTTTTTTTTCCATGGCTTTACGTTATATCATGAAACTACACATAATTGCATGCATATCGAGATCACAGAAAAACACTATAAATATACACCACATAGATTTATCTCATTAAACAAGAACTGATACTATAGAAGTGGAATTTGAGGTAGGTATAATATGTATAAAGAAAAAACACCAAATGCAGTTATTGGTAACACACTTAATTTTAATGACTTCAAACTAGAAAATAAATTATAATTGTAATTATTTATTATTGCAAGTAATACTTCAAGGGATAGAGTATTCATAAATTTTACTTAAGCGAGTTTCTTTATTTGCTCTTCTAATTCTTCGATTTCATGCCTGGCGTTGTCTAATATTTTTTTGTATTTTAGTATTTAGTTTCTTTTTTTCATCTGTAGCTTTACGTTTTTCTATTTTCAATCTTGACTTTGTATCTTGATATAAATCATGTGCATTTCGAGCCGCATGAATACTTTTTTTAGTAATTTCTATTTTAGTATCCCGCCATGATACACAATTGCATCGTACACTTGCCTTTGCGCAATTAGAGATTGCTTGGGAAGGTTGTCAATTACAATTTCTGTATTTATTGAAAATCCTCTCTCAGAGAAAGCATTACCGTGTGACAAAATCACACATAGAAATGGAGAGAATTTCATTTTAACAGTGTCTTTTCATTGGCCATTCTTATTCAACCTGTACACTCACAAGAAATTGTTGAAATTCATTTAACTTAAAAAATTAATATCTCATGAACTATTCAGCGTAAAGAGCTACTTCAAAGTTAATTTTCTTCTTCTAACGATTCTGCAAAACAATTTGATATTTGTCTCAATAAATGAAGCGTATTTTTCGAGATATTTGAGTGAAAAGGATGAAAAAATAGCTCTTTCATAAAATAAATATTTATTGCAACAAATAAAGAATTTGCATATTTCAGAGCTCATTGATCTGAGTATTTAAAACAAAAATCATTAAAATCGATTCCCAAGTCAAGAACTTCCGAATAGGTCGAGAATTTAAACGCATTTTGACTGATGGGATTTTCATGAGAATAAAATTTGAATATTATGGATGAAAAAATTCCCTGACACTTCCCTGACTACCTAAATTCCCTGACTTTTCCCAGTTTTTCAGAAAGTGGTCACTCTGATAAATAAAACATAGTTCTTTTTGACATTGAAGTTCCCACTTAGTTTATAACTAAACCTGACGATACAGTAATGCCGAAACCGGTAAGCTTGCTTCTACTTCTCAATATAGCTATTTTCTTCCATTACAATACAAATTCTATGATAATTGGCCTGGGTTTTCCTGAAGTCTAAAGGAACTATCTAACTCACCAATGCTCATATCAATTCCCATTTAATCATATTAAAAAATATATATATTTTCATCTTTCATCTTCGATGGTTCCCCTCGTAAACACAATATTTCTTCTCTTTAAATCCTTTTCAATCTTGGAGGACACCCTAAGCCTCGCCAACAACGAAATAAAAAGTTTCGTTCATACTAGACAATGTGAATTTATATCGCTTTTAAAATCAATTCTTATACTCCTGATTACTTTCAATATAAGTATCTTGTTCTTGGGAAGCCGGGCACACAGATTATTCATTAAATTTACAAACCTTATGGTCACTGTTACATTATCAAACTATAAAATAAAATAAATACACAAATGTTCACATCAAAAGATCACTTTGATAGTACAATTACCCACATGTTACCACCTCGAATGGTCGCTCCCACATATATCAGTTATTTTATATAATAGCTGAATTATTAACCTTAATTATATACAGAATAACTTACTCAGCCAACAACTGTATCATATGGAGTGAAGAGTTTGGCCTGAGGGGAGGATCTTTGACTGTCTCCACAGAGGCTGAAAAGATGTCGATCCCGAGAGAGGACGCCATCACTGCTCCGATAACCTTGTTCTCTTCTCGGTAGAGGGCCAAAACGTCAGCAGCTTTCTTACTGGTCAGACCATCGATGTATACCGGGCTCTTCACCTGCGAAACATTTACAAAATAGTTCATATATATATATATCAAAAATAGCTTCATTAGGCTAGCGCGCTACCTCTGAGCTACCAGCACCCTTATTCTAATAATACCTGATAATATATTATTCCTTCATTAACAAATATCAATCATAAAAACAAAAACAGTTAGAGTTGGTTTTAAGGGTGGGGGGGGGGTGGGGGGGGGGGGGGGGGGGATGATCAGAAAGTATTAATTGTTGTCTCTATTCTGATCAATTTTGTTTTTCGAGTGTTAATCAAAATAAAGCGATATAAAAACAACAGTTTTAAATTATTACAAGCCACATTCTATGCGATGACTTAACAAAACAAGATATCATGTAAAAAAAACGGAATAAAATAAATAAATTAGAATAGGAAGGGAAAATAATTTTTTTAAATAACTCATATTTACAATGTTATTTACAATTATTTTCAAAATGCTGGTGTCCACTCTATATTTATATATATATATATATATATATATCTTCGTTTTATCTGAGATAAGACCAACTAGGATAAAGCTTTAGTATGTTCACATTTTTGTTTTTGACTATTCATAAGAAAACTGCCAAAACAGTGCACTTCATGAAATTTCTTACAACATACAAAAAGCTTAAAATAATTAATGTTCCAAACATTCTTCCTGATTTCTTGACATCATTGTTAACTTGTTTAGGAAATCAAAATAAATAGAATAAGGTTTCAGCAATTGTAAGGATATTACGTAGTATACGAAGCCTAACTACTAGTTAAAAAATAGTCATGAAAAAAAGAAAAAAAGAAATAATACAAAAATTGTAATAAAAATTGAAAGTGGTCAAGGCGTCTTCTTGTTAATGAGAAAATCCTGGGTTCAAATCCCGGCTAATTTTATCATTTATAATTTAGTTTAATTTATAATGTTTGTTAATAAAATAAATCGTCGTTGAAACCGGCCTTTCCTGCACGAGTCTGATAGCATTTAAAAGTTAAGCCTAAATATGTACAGTTCCCCCAAAAGCTTCGAAATGGGTTAAAATATAACGATAAAATATGAACAAATAGATAAACGTCAAATAGTCCGAAAATGTGCAGAAAAAAATTTTTTATTGATCAAGAGGGGTGAGTAGTGACAAATCTTCGATGTATATATTTTTATTTTTTCAGTTAGGTCAACGTTTCGGAGCTATAACTCCATCTTCAGGACCATTACAACTTGTAGAAATGTCTGATTTTTATAACATATTGATACTTATATTAATCAATCAAGGAACAACTAAAAACAATTATTAAGAGAAAACAATTAACGAAAATAACAAACATTCACCTTATCATTCTTCTGAGGGTAGTCAAAACAATTAATATCCGCATCCACTACAATGTGTCTCAATGAGTATCTTCCAAACATTCAGCAGAAATTCATAAAATTTACTGCTCATTTCGAATTCAGAGTGCAATACAAACTTTCTAATGTACTTATTAATAAACAAATGGACACACGAATCCAACTAAATGTAAATAGTGAGAGTGTGGTTAGTATTGAAATCGATCATCCTAAAATGATATCGATTCCATTTATTATCTATTTCATTATTTTATGTTTTAATAATATTTAAAATTTCTACGTAATGTTGGCCAATTGTTTTTAAGTCACTTTTGTAATTAACCGATTCCTCGTTATTATTAGTAATGTAAATGGATTCCAAGTGTCGTCTTTTCGAATTATTTTCTTCTATATCTAAAATTTTATAATTATTGAAATCAAAATTGTGGTTATTGGTTATACTGTGGTGTGCTAAACCTCTTGATCAACATTATAGACATCTTCATTAAATTAAACTTTAATTAAAAAATATTTTATTTTTTTAGTAGTTAGTTATTATGACTCATGCCCGGGTTTTAACTACGAGATCATATCGCCTACAACCAGAGCGCACTTTCGTTACTCTGGTGGACACTACTGTGGGGAACTCTAGATATTGGGGCCAATTTACCTCTCCTCTCCCTGTCCATCTTTTGGGATAGTCTTCGTCTAACCACTTCCTGACAACACAAACTTGTGGCGTTCCGACACATGATACACAGACTGAAGAATAAACCTCTGACTATAGACAACTACGACATAGAATTGAACACAATCTACGACATAGCCTACAACGACGGCTATACACGCACAACAACAGACAAACTACAATATATAACATACAATAGACAAACTACAATACATAACATAATACAATAACAAACAATAGCACACAGAATCTAACCAACAGCCAACACCACGTTGCATATTCACTTTCACAGAAACAGAAACACATTACGGCATAACTTAAATACCAACATAGTCAAAACAGATACTTTGGACACGAGTGGCGTATACAAACTGTCATGTACCTGCAACCACATACCTACAGGACGAACACTCAAAACGAGATTTTCAGAACACTTACGTTCATTCAGACTCAACAAACGAAACTCAAACTTTAGTAATCACCTTCATGACCATGGATACGACCCCACCAACATACAGGACAGCATGACCCTCTTACAGAGACAACAGAAAGGACGGAAACGACTCTAATGTGGGAGTCCTAAATTTTGCCTACCCTAAATATTTATTCACCTAGGGCAGGGGTATTTAACGAGTACCTGACATCGTACAGACTCGGGACAATCGCTTAACGTCCCATCCGAAGGATGGCGTGCTCAAGTTTATTTTACCTCCCAGATAAAATAAACATAAGGGCCTCGATCGGGTTTCAAACCCACGATCTTGAGCTCGAATGGCAAGCATGCATACCACTGAGCTATCGGCGCCCTTTTATTTTTTTATAAAATACAAAGAAACGAAATAAGAAGCTGACTCTATTTGTGCTTTTTTAGGCCTCTTGATGTACCATATTTTCGACAAATCTATCAGAGGTGTCCACTTTTTTCCGATTTTATTTCACATACCCTAAAAATCTCTTAAACATTGTCCATTTATAAACTATTTGATTTATATCTGTTTCAGGAGAGACAACGACGATAAAAGTGGTTATTAGCTTGTGTCTATAAATGAAAGACACTTCGTTTCCTGAAATATTATCTATTCCACATTTTTTTTTTTTTTTCTTATAATATATAATTTTTTTAGCAGGTTTATTGTGACCTGATGAAGGGGCATGAAATCGACCTGAAATATCGTCGAAAAAATGTGGACACCTCTTGAAGATTTGCCGAAAATACATAAGACTATATTTCTAAGGAAAAAAAAAGGAAATTGAAAATGGTTGCCTTTAAAAAAATAACAATACTAAAAATAAATACAGAAATTATTCCATGCGTGAAAAGCCACTTTAAGGCACGAGTGAATTGTCAAGCTTTTGATTTAATGTTTTAATTTATCAATATTCCTGCTAAATGTTTTTCTTATCACTAAACAGTTCTATAGGGACAAAATATATACATATACTTATTATATATATACATATATTATCCGTCGATTTATCCGTGTGCAGCCCTGCTCCCAGATGGTAAAAATATAATTTTAAAAGAGGAACAAAAATAGTTCTAAATAAGAGTTTACTAATATAAAACTGCAAGATGTAGGCTTATAGAATACACAAAAATATACCAAAGAGATACAGTAGAAACCTCTTATACGGAAACAGGTTTACTACAACAATGACGATTAAACAAGTGCGCAACAAATTGCAAACTGTCAGACTAACATGTTCACACTAACACACATAGTTACCTGATTGGCAATAACGCACGCCCTATTTACCGCCTCTGCTTCGACTACTTCCGGTCTTGATTTCTCATGGCCTTCTGGCCCAGTTACACCCTCGCTTATTAGTTTTTTTATATTCTAGAGAATATATTCCCAATAATTTATTAACACAGAAATATAAAATTGCAAGATGTAGGCTTATAGAATACACAAAAATATATCAAAGAGATACAGTAGAAACCTCTTATATGGAAACAGGTTTAGTTATAAACTAGAACAAACACTTTAATTAGGATAAAACCTTTGTAACAATCTCTGTACATTGTGATTTTTTAAACTATTTCATTTATATCTGTTTCAGAAGAGACAAAGGCCAACCATAAAAGTGGTTATTAGCTTGTATCCATAAAAAAAAAAAAAAACTTATTTTTCTGAAATATTGTCTATTCCACATAAAAATGTTTTTTTTCTTATACAACGCGGTGGGCGTTGTGGAATATGTTTCTATTGGGCTGTTAGAGGGGGGGGGGGAGGGTTAGTCCATTTTTCACACGGGGACAGGCTACATTACCGTTATTTACAAACATCCATACACTTGGCAGAGAAGTTTTAACTATGAAATAAAACTCTCACCCGGGCAGGATTCAAACCCGCGCCCGTGATGAGTCCATGAAACCAAAGCCCTAAGTTCTAGCCCATATGGCCCTCCATCCACATAGAAATGTATTCAGAAACTTTCTATATTTCTTGGGCATTACTCCCGTCAGATTTAGTTATAAACTAAGACTAAACTAAATCTGACGTAATGTCGAAACCGGCTAATTCTGTAAAACGTTTTTCGTGGAAGAGACAATATTTAATGAAAATTAGTTTAAAAAAAATGTATTACAAGTTTCCACAATATCTCTACCTTTCTCAACATAGTTATGTGTTTGTTTGTTCCATCATCAAGGAAAAATAATTCAACCTATTTTTCCTTTTAGGATACATATGATTTCAAAATCACGCAATACAGGGAGAGTTTACTTAAGAGAGTATACCGTTATTTCATGTTTTCTCAGTTACTACTGACCCTACGTGGAAAAGTTACTGAACCAATCTGAAAGATATTTCTTTGATCAACATATTTTCTCGCTCAAGTCAGAGATAAATAACATTTTCGAGTAGAGGAGGCGAGGTGGAGTGAGTGTGGGGCGAGGGGGTGGGATGGGGGAATAGACTTTTCTTTTCCGGGTATCGCACATAATCAGCGGTAAGTAATATAACACAAAGTTGCTCCTGAATAACGCCAGATAACCTGCTAGTTATAAAAACATTAATTGAATGAACGTCTGGAGGTAGGAAGCACCTAGCAGATTTTAATTTGATACGTAACAAGTTATAACTCATCTCTGACCTAGGAGCCACATAGGAGGTTTTTACCAACATAGCGAAATGTTCTAATGAATATAACTTATATCAACTCACAACTGAATACAAAATTTGTTCACATATTACGCTAAAATTGATAAGATATCGGTGACATGCCATTTCTCATTAGGCAAAAAAAAAAAAGTGCTTAATTTAATGCATAAACAAAAGTGCATTAAGAAATCATGCAAATTATAAGTGAAAAATGGACATAAGAAAGGTGCTAAATGCCAAACTTTCAAGAAACGAATGTGCGATATTGTGTTCATTTGTGATAGTAAAGGATGTCCCACATAACATGTGCAGTAACAATAACTCGGAGAACGGTCCTGTGTAAAAGCGACAGGTTTTTTCTCTCTCCCCCCCTCCCCCTCCTGGTTTCAGCTTTTAAATTTTTACTAACAGATTAAGAAATAATAAAAATAAATTAAAAGCATTATTTGTACGCGCAGGTACCAAAAACGTTTTTAATATATAAAGAATCGGGTGGCCAGGGCCGGTACTAGTTCAATATGGTAAAAAAAAAAAAGATCCTGCTACCCAATGCTTAAATTAAAAAAACTAAGAAAATATATTTCTATAAATTGCATTTTCTCTTTAAAATGTTCGCTGCGGGAGGGTATTTCAGTAAATGGCGAAGATTACAGGATATATGTCCCGTAATTAAATATAAAGGATGGAAAAATAATTTAAAAAAAAATCATTTTTGATAAGAGCAGAAAGGAACGTCGGGAACGGGGCAGTGTCATCAAAATGGTTGGCAGATATAAGTGGATTTCACCATAGAAAATATTAGCACGGGTCATAAGCCGTTTTTTTGTAAATCAATTCCTTCAAGCCCTCAATGCTGCTCAACATTTTGTCGCTACAACGTCCTGAGAAAAGGAAAAAATATATACATATACATAAATTAGTAAAAAAAAACAATTATTCGTGCTTATTACTGCCACATAGGTGTCAAACGCCACGTTTTCTTCTTATGGTTTTCATCACCTTTTATATGTCCACTCTACACATATGCCTGTATTTATAAAAAAATTATAATAAATCCATTTTGAAAAAAATATTTTTTAAAATTACAAACCAAATAGCAAATGACGATTAAACAAGTGCGCAAATCTCTAACAAATTGCAAACTGTCAGACTAACAGGTTCACACTAACACACATAGTTACCTGATTGGCAATAACGCACGCCCTATTTACCGCCTCTGCTTCGACTACTTCCGGTCTTGATTTCTCATGGCCTTCTGGCCCAGTTACACCCTCGCTTACTAGTTTTTTTATATTCTAGAGAATATATTCCCAATAATTTATTAACATAGTAAAAGAAAGGGATAATAATAAATTATTTAATTAGTAATTTTCAATAAATTGTCAGTAATGAGGAATAAAAATAAAAGTTAATACTAAGAAATAATTGTTTAAAATAAACAAACAAACAAAAAAAAAAAAAAAAAAAAAAAAAAAAAAAAAAAAAAAAAAAACAATATTCATGAATATAGTCGAGCCCAGTACAGAAACATCTAATAGGATATTAACAAATGAATTAACGGGCAAATTAGTACCAATCTATAGGATAGCATCCTGTAGATACCCCGAATTTAATAATCGCAGCAGTAGACGCATCGTAAAAATAACATAAAAAATAAATTAGGAAGTAAGAATCTATATATTTATTTTAAATGAGACTAGTTTGAAAACAAGTTTTAAATTTCCTAACAAATTCTAACAATTTTTTTTTAAGTTGCAGCTCATTCACGTTGGTTCTATCTCAGATCCGTCAAAAGTTTGGCATAAGATATATTTATTCAGGAGGAATTATTGTCTAATATTAATATAATTATTACCTTATAATTAAAATTTTAAGTGGAACCATCTACATGCATAATCAAACTTATATATCCAGGTTCATAATTCGTTCAATAGTTCTGTCAAGGATTAAGGGGACAGAGATAGAAACACAGAGAGAAAGGGCATTAAAAGTGTTCGATTTGACCTAAAACGCAAA
This sequence comes from Aradus depressus, assembly GCA_963662175.1. NCBI lineage: Eukaryota > Metazoa > Arthropoda > Insecta > Hemiptera > Aradidae > Aradus > Aradus depressus. The sequence continues at coordinate 23,449,962 of OY759218.1, read as the reverse complement.
ATTGTGAAGAAAATTAACGAGACTATTGGTATATGGATTCAGAAGCCCCTATGTAAGTCAATTATTGATTTGTAGCTCAAACAGTCGATTGGTTTTGAAGGGAGAACGAAAACCTAATTGCTTAATTCGTGCTGGGGAAGTACATTGCGGTTGATTTACCGACTTTTTTTTTTTTTAACATAACATTTATAGAGAGGATACTTCAAGAAGTATATATATATTTTTATTTATAAATTTGTTTGTATTTTTATTACTTTCAATTAAAACTTTTTTAATGGAAAGTTCCCGATTAATATTAGTTGAAAAGCTTTATTATGGAAACCGATGTCAGACGTCATAGACTCGTTAGAAAGGTCTTCGACCTACGAAACCCTACAAATAAGATAATAAAAAAAAAAAAAGACGCCACATACCTGTTCTATAATATGACCATTCTCTGCATGAACCATCGGTACAGCTCCGAGCTCCCTGCACTTGGCCAAAGCGGAGAACAGGTCGCTGTCGTTCAGCATGTCTTTGTACGCCATGAACATTTTGAATGAATTTATCCCATAATTACTACAGAGAGTTTCCATTTCTTTCTGCACCTAAACACATTTTAAAAAAATATAATATACAAGTGGTGAAAATGAGAAGAAAAAGAAGCACCCGCCTTTCTTCATGAAGGAACGGGACTCAATCCGAAGGAGTGGCATCGTGCCCAGTCACTGATCAGGGAGGCTAAATCAAAATTTCTTCCGAACCTAATAGTGGAGCCACCTAACGCCAAGTCAAGATGGGCAGCGTTTCGGAAGACACACTTAATTCCTCTTCTGCCTCCCGACCTAGCGCTTCCAGCTAAGATTACATCTCCCCAGCCCTTCGATTCAAATAACATTTTCTTCTCATATATTTATCCTGACACCCTCCTGAAGACCATCCTTAACAGTCGCTCCAATGCCCTTGGCCCTGACAACATCCCGCTTCTCTTCCTTAAAACTAGCTTACCAATCAGACTCCCTCAATTATCTAATCATATAAATTATTTACTTATCCCATTTTTTTTATTTTTTGTTTTGGTATTCTCTATTTTTAGTATTTTTATTTTAACATATTTCCTAAATTATTCGAACACAATCAGTATTATTCCTTTTTTGTTCATTTTACAGCTTTATATATTTTATCATACATTTATCCATTTTTTATTTTAGCTTATTTTATTTTAACTATTTTTATTTTTCTTCATTCTCACACTTTTCTATCTAGCCCCTAATGTCTAAAATTAATTTTATTTCAAAGTTTGTCTGGGCATCTTCCCATTTTATCTATTTATTTCTACGTCATACTGATACTATATTTCATTTTCCTGTTCTTTACTCTATATGTATTAAATACATATCTATTAAATACATATAGAGTACAGGAAAAAAACGACGGACGTCGAAAAAATTGAAAATCGAGATTTCACTGCCATCTGTTGGCAATAGTGTAGTACTAATGTTTAGAACGTAGAAACAGGGAAAAAACAGGAGCTAAATGTGACAAAAATGTTTGATATGTTCACAGAAACAGAAAAACACAAAATGTAGAGAAGGCAGTTTTATTATTGTTTTATTAATTCTTATGTTTTTGCCTGGATTTGTATTGTTTCAAATAAAAAAATTCTAAAAACAATCTTTTAAGTAGGCACAGACTGTTTATTATTTGAATTAACCTGAATACTGCTTTCACAATACAGTGAAAGAACAGCGGTTGTCAGTGAACATACGTCGTTTCTTCCCTGTACAAATATATTTTTTTGTATTTATCACTGACTGGAGCCTGCAAAAGTAAAACAAAAATATAACAAAATTTTGGAAAACTAGTCTATACAAACTGTTACAGGTTCTTAGTACCTTCCACGCCATTCATATGTTTCAAAATGTTCATTCTTCATGTGAAAACGTATATTTGCGACTATCTCAAAATCAATTTTTTTGACATCCGTCGTTTTTTCCCTGTACTCTTCATTTATTCTTAGGGGACCTCGGTCCCAGAATAATAAAATTTTCTTTCATTTTCCTTAAAACATGAAGTTAAAAAACACATTTTTCTAGACATATATATTAACATTTATTCCAGAAAAAATCACGGATTGACTCCCTGACTTCCTTTACTGTCAGTGTGCTCAATACTCACACTTTAAAAGGTTTTGTACGCCAATTTCGTACTTATCTCATTTTATTTTCATATTTTGTAGCTTCATCTACTTTGGTTAATAGCGACGGGTTATCTACAGGTTGTCATCCTGTTGCAAACCACAATCTCTAGTGGAAAGAAATGTTAAATTTAAACTATTGATGTTTGGTCAGGCCAGTAGCTTGAGTTTTGGGCCATCTCAGTTCCACGTTTGGTCTAGAGATGGCATTGTTTATTTTATTGTTTATTATGTAGTTACCCCCTCCCTCTTGTTGACCAGGTGAGGATTAGTAGTAATCCCGTTTTCTACACGGCCCCAGTCGCGTCCGTATCGTTGCTTCCCCCTGAGGTCCCAGTCAGTATTGTATGTGTAGCGTTGCCTACTATGGTGCAATTTGTATTTGGTTAGATGCCCCTGGGAGAAGACGGCTCAGCTTGGAAGTGGGTAAGTACATTTAAACATATCCGTATCGTATGGATATCCTAATGGATACCGTGTGAGCTTTCGTCGTTAATTGCCTAGAAAAGATTTTAGAAATAGTTTATTTTTTTCTTTCTTAATTGCTTATAAAAAGATCCCCGCGTTTTGGAGAAAGAACTCCACGAAAATGATATTCCGAGCGTGCCTCACTAAGATGTCCCAGGATTAGCTATTAATATTATTTGCTATCCATTTGATTGGCTATTTTGTGATTTTTTGTAGTTCGCTCTAAAATTACTACATATACGAAATGACATTCACTGTAGATCATGAAATGTCTTATTATTAATTTGACTCGTTTCAATTTTCTACGACTCACGAATCGTGATATATAAGTGGCGTAGATCAAGAAATATTCTATCGATTGAGACTATTTTCGAAATTTTAAGACTCATGAAATATAAGTTGCGAAGGTATTTTGTATAAACAGCTGCGTGCCATTTTCCCAAATTTTCGCGAAAACATTTCGGTAAAAATGTTGTTGGTGATACATATTTTTTAATTCAACACTTTCATTTGGAGGACACCGTTTGGAAAACTTCTAATTTGCCTACACTTTTACTAAATGACCGTATCCGATCTCAAAAAAAGTCGTCAGCGAATCACCGGCTAAGTACTTCCCCAACAAGAATTAATCAATTACGTTTTCGCTCTACCTCCAAAGCCAATCGACTGTTTGGACTATAACTCAATGTTTCACTTACATAATGCCTTCCGAATTCTCATAATAAAATGTGTCAATACATCGGTATTTATTATCGTATTTAAGTGGAGCCCCCATCTCTTCAACCGGTTTCGAGGAAACCTAATAGGTGCTTATGAGATTTTGAATTTAAATATAAAATTTCATGTCGATACGTTCATTAAATCGGCAGTTATTGTGGTTTTTGAATTGTGCTCCCTCACATCTCCCCTTCCCTCCGGCCAATTCCGCTGAAAGTTGATATATATCAAAGAGGGCTTAGAATTTATATATAAAATTTTATGTCAATGCATTCACTACAACGATAGTTATTAGAGTTTTTGTGTTAAGCCTCCCTCCAAATTACCCTACCCTTTGGCCGATTTGGTTGAAAATCAATAGGTGTCTCCCTCAGAGGGGTTATGGATACACATACAAAATTTCGTACCGATATATTTTTTCTATCAGTAACTATCGTGTTCATAGGCACACATAGACTGAATTATTTTTTTAAATTATTGGAATCAGGAGGTCGGAAAACGTGAAATTCCGTTGAAAACTCGACATCGAAGTTTTGACCGATTACATAACTTCCCTAAACTTCGAATAGCCGGGGAAATAAAATTAATAGAAAAGTGAATTGTAGCCCATAAAATTCTGAATCAGAAAAATCCATGTTTAATTTTTATGGCTCATGCATTACAAGATACATGGCAGCGCTTCGAGTTTTCTGAAAAAATGTGGTCATAGTTTTTTTCTAATTTACGCAAAACGGAGACTTTTGTGCAAATACTTATGTTTTGCCAATGAGCCAATTTGTTCATTCAGATGAGCTTTATTTCGAGTTTCTGCGACAAGTCTGTCGCGAAATATAGACGTCACTTCTTCACCAATGGACGGGCGCGCAACTGATTTCCGAATTCCTACGCCGCTTATATATCATGATTCGTAGAAAATTAGAAAGAGTTACAAATTAATAGGAAATTATATGATCTACAATAAAGGCCATATGACATTTCATCGTATATGTAATTACTTCAGAGCGAACTACAAAAAATGACTAATCCAGTAGATAGCAAAGCAAGAAATATGCATAATGACGAAATGCTGACACCCATATATTTTTCCAAAAAATAAATATTACGTACTTCTTCTGACCACCAAGTAACACCAACGTGAAGCGAATAGTCGCAGCAAACTTTTTCATCAGCCAAAGCCCTCAGTTTTTCATAAGCTTCGATCAGCGATTCACCGCTATTAGGCATTGCGAAATCCACTGAAACAATTAATAAATGATCAAAATTTCTAATCATAGAACAGTGTTACTCATTATTTCTTTATAACAATACATCCCCAACAACAGGCTATTCGCCCAATTACAGGTGCTCGTATTACAGATCAAAGATTAGATTTACTTATATGCACGATCCGACCATCTGTTTGAGCTAGCAGTATATTTATGCATAGGGCCCCCCTCCCCTCAAAATTTTTGAGACCTCACACCCTATTTTTCAATTGGCTAAATAGCTATGTTATTATTATAATATTATGAATACTATATGTGAAATTTTATGCAATATGACCATTCGTTAATGAGCTAGAACAATTTTTAATGCTTAGCCCCTCTGATAACCCCCCTCCCGTCCAAAATTTTCATATAGCCTATTTTCCAATCTGGCTCTAAAGGATGCTACATAGCCTCCAGAACATATTAGATCGGATAAATCTTTTTCAAGAATTCCTAAAATCCACGTTTTTAGCAGTCTTTTTGTTCAAACAAAAAAAAACGAGTGGACCGAATTTGAAAAAATTTCTTTCAGATTGGCACCAAAGCGGAGTCGATTTCATTTTTCATTCGCGAGATATCGTTCAGGAAGCACGTACGTACACTCACACACTTCTTTCCAAACAGTGTAAAAATTCTGTAATGACCTTGAAACTTAAAAATATGACAATTTCGATTTCGATTTTCGGATTACAATATTACAATAACTTCCCTATATGCTGGGAAGTTAAAAATGGATAAAAATAAAATTAAAAGAGAAACAGTAAAAACTAAAAAAAAAATAAACAGCCAAAACCCTAGCTCTAGAACTGAATTAAATATATTGAATGTAGTATAAAAAATGAAAATAATTATAATAATATTCAATTTAATTTCCCTTTCACTAAAATTATTTTTTATGTACAATTGTCCCAATATTAGAATCAAAATCAAGTTGTATATTGCTATTCATTTCGTCCCAAAGCCGACACATCCTTTGAATTGGACTTCCAGAGACATAATTACCCTAGGAATAGGTTTACAGAAGTCGTCTGATAGCCTACTGACGACTCTTCTTACTCTAAATTCAAGCCGTCCAAGGGTGTCCGCATCGTCAACCAAACCCTTCACAAGTTCAGCCAAATGTGACCTGAGATTTCACATCTACTAAACAAAGTATGCTCAACCATTAGGATAGAAGAAATACCTCACATCCCTAGAAAGACAATTATGACATTTTTTTAAAGATTTTTTTTTTTTTTTTTTTCAGTTTTTCAAGTGGGCCCTCACCTTTTTTAGTTCTTGGAGGCCACAATATACAACCATGTTCAACTTGTGAACGGTTAAGCGAATTGACGATATATATATAAGAACCATACTTATATTATTACAATCCTTCAATGCCTTATAATAAAACCTATCATTGTGTTACCTTTCTTTCTCCACTGAGGTATGCATGGAAGGGACCTTAGAAGGGGAGAGAAAAAAGCAAACTTACTTATCATAGTTGTTCCACCAGCAATGGCTGCTTTGGTTCCTTGATAAAAATCATCAACAGTTTTACTCTGTCCAGATTTGAAGTCCAAATGAGTGTGGGGGTCTATTCCACCTGAAATTAGTTATTTACATTTTTAAATGTAGAATCAGTTGGTGTGAATGTTTGTTTATAGGTCACAAGACCAATAAACAATTCGGGCTAAAAAATGTAACGTCATTCAGTATTCTTCGGAATTTGATCATTAGCTGTTCTTATCTCTCATCACTTCCAAGAAATTAGCTAAATGATTCCATATTTAAATAATCTAGTGTAATGTAGGCCATTATGCGACTAGGTCAAATATATTGTAAAATGTATTTTTATTTCAAATTAGTATAATATATATTATGGAGAAATGAACCCTTAAGTTTTGGTGGCTGGTGAGAGATGACCAAGAGGCTCAGGTATCCAAGGACCATATGACCTCAATAAACTACCTGTAGGGGTGGTTGTACAGATATTTTTGCAATCCATTTGACAGAAGAATAAAGATAGTTACCCGGATTTTACAATCTGGCTACAATCAGGTATCGGATAAGAGCTCCAAGCCTTCTGTTAGGGCCATATAAACCTCCAGGGTGCACACCTGGGCTCACATAAATTTGCCTCGAGTGTCAACCTATCCACTCTTCAATGGATAAAGTTCCCCCTTTGAGGTCTGCTCCCGGATTTCCGCCAGGGAGAATCGCAAAGTAGTGGGGGAAGTGCAGAGCTCAAGAAGAGGTTCAAGTCGAGAGTCAGGCAGTCGAGATCCACCAGGGCAAGTCTTCAGTCTAGATCCAGGGGTCTTGGAGTCCACTTCCTGGAGTTCTAGTCGAGAGGTGGAAGCTTACATGAGCAGTGGTATTCTGGAAGTCGCGGAGATCAGTCTCCAACCCAGATGACCAGCCACATCCCAGCCGACAGCCCTCTTTCCACTCGAAAGTCCCCGCAGCGATATCCAGGACCCAGCATCCAGTCAGCTATCTACCCAGCCCCGTCTCTCTACAGTTTTCAGTAGTAATAAGGTTTATATTTTATATTATATTTTATTTTTAATTTTAATTATTAATTGTTTTAGCATAAATATATTTTTTTTAATATGAGTTACTAAATTTCCGTAGTTTGTTCCTATGCTCCACCCAGTCACTATTGATTTAAGAATTTAGTTTTTCAAAACTCTTTTCGCTGACGAATCCTTCGCCTTTGGACTATAGAAATCCAATTTATATATTTAAAATCAGTAAATTTAAATGATCGTTCTATTACATAATAGAGCTGGCATCCTTTGGACATTTTAAATTAGTAAAGACAAAGCATTTTTGAGAAAATCTCCGCAGTTTAGATTAAATGTAAATTCAAATATCATTTTTTTTATTAAAAACGCGACGCGCACTTTTAAAATATTACACTAGTTAGTAAGTAAATGATTCCATCTTTGACGTGTCTTAGATAGGGTAAACCTTCCTTAGTATGTTACATATGAAAGCAACTCGAAAAACATTTTGGACTTGTGACGTTTCCTACTAATTATGTTTTTTATGTATTATTTTTTCTTTGCAGTTGAACGCCACAATGTTGTGGAAAAGAAGAAACAACCCGAAACAAAATGTTGGATATCAGGAATCCAAGAGTGCAGTCGGATGTAAATCTGAACATTTGAAGAAGGTGTGAACCACCTATTAAAAAATCAAAGTGGAAGTGAACAAGCCAAGAAAAAGAAACAATCTGACAGTGTTGAGGTAAAAATTTCTAACAACCTTCTTATTCTATGAATTTTTGTAACTTTGAACAGGTATGGCGGAGCTCGTAAACTTAATTAAAAAAAAAAATATTTTAGCTCACCGGGGTTTCATTATTTAAATACAAAAGGGATGATAGTTACAAATGTTGTGTGAAATGGGTCCCACTATATAACATGTTCAATCTTAAAATTGAAAATAGGGAAAAACGAGAAAGGCACAAAAAAAAATACAATATGTATTCGATGAAGAATGCTATATTGAGAATGATTGGAGTGACGTCCAAAGGAAATACATCACTGTTATAAAACACCGACTCACCCTCACCCTATTTCAGAGAGATAACTAACTCTCCCTCTTTCTAAGAGCCCTTTAAATATCCTTTCGAAGGATGTGGGAACTCACAGAAAATTTGAGGTCCCCTCCAGAAAATGGGATGTTTTAATAGACGGTTAGCCTAAAAAAGTCAAATAACAATGGAAGACGAATTGTATCTCATTTCGAAGATCTTATTTACAGGAACAACTTTTGCCTGAAAGGTTTTTCAGTACCCACACCGCGTCAAAATGGCGGAAAAATTCAATGAACGGAATTAGGCGTTTTAGTTTTACAATGTACTTTTATTTTGTTCCAACGGTGTGCCGTATGGCCATGTTTGGTGAAGAAGGCCTGGAAAAGGGTTCCTCTAGAGGTGGCAAAACCATATAGTCTTATTATCCTACATTAACAATCAACCTGTACACAGACAACCACTTGCATAAATTGTGTAATGTTTTATAATAACCACTTGAGACCCTACCCATGGCGTAAATCAAAGAATCAGCAAAGAGTCAAACTCCACATTCAGACCCAAAAAGCAGCCAAACATGCTCAAAATATAAAATATAAAAAACATAATATAGAAATAATAATTTTTATACGTTTAAACAGTTTATGTCTTTTTTTACCCGCCTTGAGGAGTAATATCACTCTTTAAACATTTTCACACTGTATATTCATATAAGACTTAGCCCTAATATTATATAAAGGGCAAATATCAACTACACATTCACTGATCTAATACTGAGGCACGTCAACGCGGCCTGTAAATCTGATAATTTGCATGTAAGTTACAATAATATTGTTGGTCATCTTGTGAAAAACCTAAAAAAGGAAGATTTTGTGCCTTCGGAGAGTTTGAGAGTACCTCAAATTTTTATTTTATTGCTTATCTTCATTTTATTCTTGAAGTATTTTCTAGTTACAAGAGTCAAAGATACTTTTTAATTATTCAATTTGTATACGCTTATTCTGAGGGAACTTAAGTTTACGTACGGTACCGACTGCTAACGGTTAGAAAAAAAGAAAAAAAAAAAAAAAAGAAACACACCTGGTAGGACGTACATTCCTCGAACATCCAAAATTCGGGTCCCACCAGGGATTATTAAGTTTTTTCCCAGTTCTCTGAAAAACAAATAATATATAAATAAAATACTATATGCAATATAGCGGCGCAAACAAGAAAAAAATAATTAAAAATATTTTACTTAATAACTCCATCTTCAATATAAACATCGGTGTCAATTATGCCATCTGCATTCACTACTTTCCCGTGTTTGATAAGGAGACGATTTTGGGAGCTCTGAAAAGTTCAAAAAAAAAAAAAATTAATAAAATAAATCATATTCAAAGATTGCATGTATGGCAAGGAATGAAAAATAAGCGAAACCATTACTGACCTGAAGATGAATTGGAACTTTCTTAACGGGAGCAGCACTCATTTCCTGAAACATACTGAAAAATTTATTACAAAAAAAGTATCACTGTTCACAGCAACTTTCAAGAATACATCAGTCGGTGTAAAAGTTTAGCTAAGATGACCCTTAGGCAGGTTAAAGTTCACTCATCTGGCGCAGCTCACAATTACAAATTAAAAATATAAATTTTAAATAACTTTTCCGCGAACTAGAAATGAATTTATTCACTATAAACAAACTTTAATGACTACATCCGAGTAATTAAGGACAATTCATCATTCAATCACGCACCCTCAATAATTTTATCATTATTAATGAATATTCAATGACTTTCGTCATAAGCCATGAGATAAAAGTTAGTTACCTGACTATAAGGTATTAGTTAATCCTAAAAGTTTGCTTGTTGATGAATGAGCATACAAAAAACAAAATTGCTTGCGCGTACATATAAGTAACACTAAAACATCCTATTAAAATTTTTCGCAAGAAGTACTAAACAAAAATAGAAATTCTATTAAAATAACGCGAAATAATATGCACAAATTAATAAAAGAATAGGAATCATTCAAATATTTGTTTATTCACTTATTGAACCTTGAACCTAAAAGGGCGGTATTGATTAGCACAGAAAAATGGAAAAAAATGTGATTAGTTAGAAGTTATGTATTATTGAAATGCATAGCACAATATAATGATTAGTTAACTGAAATTATTACCAATCTGAAGTGCACAAAAGATAACGAATTAAACTGTAAAATATAACGAACAAAAAATAAATTATGAACTACAGTATCGATATAAGATATGAAACGACTCAGCCGTTAGCTTGAGTCAAATTCAAAACAGGTAAACTGTAAAAAATAATTATTAAAAAAAAGTTAACAATTTTTTAAAAAGAAAAGTGTTTTAAGTATTAATAAATTAACAATATAATATCATTGACTTATAAAAATCATTGCTTATATATTTCATCAGAATGGGGAGTTCCATATTTTTGGTTTAGTCCCATCAGTTAAACCGAAAGCCGGGAAAGTTGAATAAAGATGCGAAAAGCATCAACAAAATTCAATCAATTGTTTTTGTCTAACTATTAAAAAGTGAAAAAAACTGTATTAACTTTATGTACGATTAACAAATAATAATGAAATAAAAAATGAATAATAATTACTGAAGGAGTTTTAATTTAGTATTATTTATTGACGAATAAAGAAAAATGTAACAACAGTAAATCCTTATTACATCACACTTTCTAACATGTTCAATCTTAGGTTTTTGCTTACTGATGATTACAAAAAAATACAACTCCCGAGAATTAAGAGCTAATAGACATCGAAAAGTTTACATGTGTAACCTCAATGTTACCTCATATTTAAAAAAGAGAATATATATTCGTTTCTACTTTTGCAGTTTCATTAAAATAGCATATTGAGTCGTAATATTTATAGCTGTGTATAACATTGCTACTCCTTTTTTTTTTTGAAATGGTGACTATTGGGATATATTTTGACATATTATTGTACGTTATTGGTAATTACTAAATTTTAAATTATTTTAGGAAGTGGTCAATCGGCAGATACATTTTCAGACTGAAGCGCTTCGTGAATCGAGAAAGAAATGGTTCTTATTAAATGACGTGGATCTTCTACATCAGCTTGAAGCATTCTCAAAAGTATTTATCATCCTCTTACTATTGGTTATTTTAGAGATTCTATCATATTTTTTAAAAATTGACCACCCAAAGACTGTTTTTGACTGTTATATTTTCTGTAAGTTTTTATTTTTTAGGGTTTGGTTTCGACTGCTCATTTGACATTAAGAGGTCTAGAAGGTATTGAAAGAGATTTAAATGAAACAAAAGTTGAAATTAAAACCATTTCTAATAATTTCCAAGCAGTTGCAGACTCACAGTTTATTGAAAATCGTGTTTTTGATGAAGATGAATCTTTTTTATTTTCACGTGAAGTACGTAAACAATGAAATTATTATGTATCATGCGTTGTATATGTGAAATGTTAATAAATTAAGGAAGTTATATTGTAGGAAAATCGAGAAAACGTATCTTCCTCCGGGATAGAAAATGAATGGCATAATTCTTTGCGCAATTGCATTAGAATTTTGAAAACTAAATCCGATGAGCCAGTATCCAGTGGAATGTTTGCTGACATCTGTCCAGATGATTTGGATAAAAGGTAAAGTAATTCATGAGTTATATGATTTCATACATTTCACGAATTGGCCAACTATTAACCATTTATTTTGAGTCACTACCTAACACAACACTTATTAATAATTAATCAGGTATTTAGTAAATATACTTATAATTACAGTGGTACAGTATAATTACAGCGACCGTTTATCTGTAACCTTTTTTTTAATTAATGATTTTTTTCTGGCCTGTTTAATTACCTCCCTTCGGCGTCCCGTAACGTTGGACTGAGGAAACTGAAAGGTAAATACTAGGAACAGATAGGGTAATATCAATCTGATACTTTCATCAGCTACTCGCAAATAACTGATACATAAAATGATACCGACCAATTGTATCAGGTAGTCTCTGTCTGTTTCTGTTAGGGGGTTGAAAACTGCTCCTAAAACATACCTGTTATAAATAAACATGCCAATAAAACTTTTAATTTATTGTTATCAACTGGATTTTTGTAGTATGTTTATTTGTTTTCTTATTAATTAATGAGAAAAGAAGATTTTAGAGTGTAACAAAAATAACTATCTCTAATCGATTCAGGTTAATTAGATTAAAAACGGTGCACGATTTGGCCAACATCGTGTAGCTCTAATAATTTAATAAATTTCATTTTATTTTCAGAAATCTGATGTTTGATCCAAATTATAGAATAAGTTCCTTACTGCCGTATATATTGGATAATGGTTTTACATCAAAAAATCATAATTTTTCAACAGATGAAGATTCTCATGGTTCACTTTATTCTGAGAAGGTTTGTATGTTTTGTATGACTAAGTATATGTAGATAGTTTAGACCACAAATTAGTGGTGTGGGTGAGCCGCTTATCGATATCTCCACTGAACAACAATGTTGTTCTAGTTAGTTATTTATTGCGACTCTTGCCCGAGCTTTAACTACAAGGAAATCGCCTACTACCAGAGCGCTCTTTCATTTCTCCGGTGGACATGGGCCCGACTCCACTATGGATATCCTAAATTTTGCCTACCTTTAATTTTTATTCACATAGGATAGGGGTCTTTAACGAGTTCCTGACATCATACAGGCTCGGGACCATCGCTTAACTTTTCATCTGAAGGACGGCGTGCTCAGTGTATTTTCACTTCCCAGATAAAAGACCTAAGGGCTTCGGCCAGGTTTCACGCTACCTCTCAGCTAGCCCAGGCCCTATGTATATACTGTCCGCCTATATGTTCTGCATAAATCAGCCATAAACATGAAATATGTGCTTCATAATCGTTAAACTTGATAATGAAAATATTAATTTTTATTTTAATCCTACAAATATTGTCAGTGTTCTTTTCTATTTAGTTTGGCCTGCATAACATTTGAATTTTCCTATCTGGTCTGCACCTCAAATTTTTTTCATACGTGCTCTAAATCCTTTCGGTCGCTTTGACTGAAAAGCAATAGGTTTCTTAATCATATTCAATCCTATTTAACATTTTGTGTCGATACATTCATTCCATCGGCAGTTATTAGGGCCTTGACTCAATTCACTTTCAATTATTTTAATATATATATTTTAAAAAAAAAATATATATATATATATATATATATATCAGAGTACATGTCTGCGATCTGTGTCGATATAGTTGAAAGCTAATAAATTGTACAAATATGACAACCTAGCAAACTTAGGAACTTAGTGCCGAACTCGGTACACTTTATGTATATACTTTTGTGGTATTAAACAATATAAAAATTAAACAAGTCTTTGTTTTTATTTATAATACATTTTTTTTTTCCAGATTGATCTTAGAGCTTCCGACAATGTTTCATTAAAGTCAGCTACAAGTCGGGACGAAAGTGAAGATGTCCTCGCTATGAATTTTCATGCAGAATCGAGAAGCCTACTCGAAGAGGTATATATAATAATAATTTACTATTGTTCAAATGATAAGATTGAATAGTGTTACACAGAGGGCCCCAGTAGCTCAGTGGTATGCGCAGGTTCGAAACCCGGCCGAAGCCCTTAGGTCTTTTATCTGGGAGGTGGAAAATACACTGAGCACGCCGTACTTCAGATGAAACGTTAAGCGTTGGTCTCGAGCCTGTATGATGTGAGGAACTCGTTAAAGACCCATACCCTAGGTGAATAAAAATTTAAGGTAGGCAAAATTTAGGACATCCATAGTAGGGGGGGGGGGGGGGGGGGGGGGGGGGGGGGCACATATCCACCAGGCCCATATCCACCAGAGAGATGAAAGAGCGCTCTGGTAGTAGGCGATATGACCTCGTAGTTAAAGCCCGGGCATGAGTCGTAATAACTACATGAATAGTTACATTCTTTCTGTATTGTATTCTTTAAATTTTACTATATTTCAAAAGACGTGAGCCGCTTCTCCACCAGTTTTAACTCTTTGAAGGCACTTAAAATCAAAGGGGCATAGTGGCAACTGTATCGCAACCTACAACGTAAAATATGTGATGTTGTCTTTTAACCACTGTTCTGTGTGGGTGGATGTACCACTGATGAGTTGAAAACCGGTTCTGGTCCAAAATAAAACAATGGGAAAACGTATTTTATTTCTATGTACAACGTAGAACTACCAAGTATCACTATCTTCCACGTTCTAAGTCATTAAAGTATTTAGCGAAGGACAGTTGACGTAGCCCTACATTGTATGTCGCTGTGATTAACCGAAATGAAGTGGTTTATATATATATATATTTTTTTTATACTTCCCCAACCATACGAAGTATAGGGGAAGTTATGTAATCTGTCAGAAATTCGATGCGGATTTTTCAACGAAATTTCATGTTTTCCGACCTCCAGATTTCTAAAATTAAAAAAAAAAAAGCTGTGTGTATTAACACGAAATATATTTGTATCCAGAACCCTCTAAGACACCTATTGATTTTCAGCCAAATCGATCAAAGAGAAGGGGGGATTAAGAGAGAAGCTCAACTCAATAACCCCAATAACTGCCTATGTAATGAATATATCCGCCACTGTTTTATTTTCGACCAGAACCTGGTTCCAACGCAACAACGTCATCATCAGTGGCTAATCTATGATCGAATAAATATAACATACAAATAATGAAAAGTAAATAAACCTTAAAGCATCAGGTACAGAGTAACAAAATGAAATCTTACTTACTCCACCCACACTGCGTAGAAGTTAAGGGATAACTGGGATAGCTCAAAGGGGTGGTAATCAAAGTTTTTAGATTTGAATTTGTACCTAACATACATCATTTGACATTTACAGAAAACCTACTTCCACTGACACTGTTATTTATACCTGCAGACTTCCCATCCTTATGGACACAAAATAGCTGCATTTCATTTTCGCACTACCGACTGCTTCATGTTCTTCTGACCAGCGATAATTTCAAAATGGAGAAAAATTGTACAAAACATATCGCAGAAGTCAACAGATCTGTCGCGGATTTGTTCGAAAAAATGATGAAGGAAAAAGTCAAGAAGAAGCTTATACTTCGAAGCCTGAAAAGGAATGAGGATGTATACAAGGATTGGTGTGTACTCCCTTACCTAGGGCCTGTGTCCGAGAGGATGGGTCGTACTATTACTAGGGACAGGGTCAGGGTGGCCTGCAAAAGTTAAAACACTTTAAGGAATTGTTTCCTGTTCTGAAGGACAGAGTACCTTTCAGGGACATAATCCGGTGTTTACAAACTGATATGTGAAGATTGCAACATGTATTACACATACGGACTATAAAACTTTATTCATTGTCAAAATGAGGGCCATACTGGTACCCATAGAGTGGCACTGTTGCACAAGGGTACCAAGGGAAGACGTATCTTAGAAGGCTTGGAGATCCGACTTTCTTTATATGAGGATACGAACAGTCTTAACAAAAAAGTGGTGAACTCCCGTCTCCTGCCTGACCTACCTGGTGTGAGAGACTGGTTCCAAACTAAGGGAAGTAGTTGTCCTGTAGGAGATATATTGTAAAAAGGTTTTGGCTGGTTGTAATATAGATATTTATTATGTGTATTTTATTTTTTAACTATAATATTTTAAAAAAAATTATTTATTATATTTTATGACTAAATTCCTTTGGCTTTATGGTGAATTTTATACTATTGCAGAGACATTTATTTTACTATTATGTAGAGATTTGTTTTTATAGTTATTGTGTATATTTGAATGAACGTTTTTGAATGTGGAGTGAGCGAACCCCCCCCCCCCCCCCCCCCCCCCTTAAATACTTCATCGAGTGTTTTTAGTATAATGATAATAAAACAGTCTTCGTTTTAAGTTAAGAATTTTTTGTTTCTATGTCAGACAGTTTCGATATACTTCTTGTTTCTATTTCAGACAGTTTCGTACTCTTGTCTCTATGTCGGACAGTTTCGATATACTTCTTGTTTCTATTTCAGACAGTTTCGTACTCTTGTCTCTATGTCAGACAGTTTCGATATACTTCTTGTTTCTATTTCAGACAGTTTCGTACTCTTGTCTCTATGTCGGACAGTTTCGATATACTTCTTGTCTCTATGTCAGACAGTTTCGATATACTTCTTGTTTCTATTTCAGACAGTTTCGTACTCTTATCTCTATGTCAGACAGTTTCGATACACTTGTTGTTTCTATTTCAGACAGTTTCGACACTCTTGTACATGGAACACTTCATTATAATTTATTTATAAATAAGCTCAGTCGACAATATACGGATACTCAAAGCACATTCGACAATTCTATGTCGATCAAATTCCGAGATGAAATTGAGACAAATTCCCTGCCAACACGGAAAATGTTTCTGATATATTTTTACGTTTTACAGACGTATTCATAAATGTATTTTCTTATATTTTCAGATGAGACAAGAATCGAATTCTATGGAATTTGAAGATGACACTACCACTCAGACAGTTTCACCTTTTCCTGATGTTGCCAGGATACAAAACAAATCGTGAGTGCAATTGTTTTATTATTTTAAAAACTATGGTGATATCCTATTAAATTATCATTACATTTTAGAGACAATGCAAGGACGGCTGTGAAATCGGAAAGTTCTAGTGAACATTTTGAGAATGTATCGAATAATGTAAGTCATAACACAAGTTTTGATTCTTCTGACGGCTCTTCAGTTTCTAATCGTGTTCATTCTGTTGGGGACCGCTCTATTCAGAAAAATACAACGAAAGTTGATATTCAGGCCGGCATAGGAAAAGCAGTTCTTCAAAACAAGCTTTTTCAACAAATTGTAAAATCAGGTATTCCTTGAATCTCAAATCTAATTCATCAGTTATTTTACGAATATATACATGTATAATATAAATAATATATATATATATATATATTTTTATAAATCTTTAATATTTCAATACCTTTTTGCGGCATCTACTATATTTAGCTTAGCTGACTTACGTATATGAAATTAATCGGTTTACTATCTTTAGGGAATCTGGAAGACTCTGATAAAGAAAGTGATTCAGAGGATATTTTTGATGAATTAAAAAAGGAAAATATGACGCAACCAACATATTTCATGAAAGATAATAAAGTAAAAGAGGAAAATAAATTTATGGAGTCAGTTCGTGGAGTTAATAATAGCCGCTCAGACTTGGCTGGACCTAGTTTCACCAAAATGGAGGAACCGAACGAGTTGCCTAATGTATCAACGGAGATTTTAACTAATATGAACAAGGTATGTTTCAGAATAGGCCGGTAAAGTTTGCTAGGAACTTGGGTGAAGTCTCATTGGAAGAGGCTGACCTATGTTGAGGGAAGTCGGAGGTTCTGTCGTGTAAGGCTAACGTGTTAGAAAACTGTTTATATCCTTCTTCAGGTCGTTATAATGACTGATAATTGAGTGGATGTGTATGGTCGTGGTGATATGTGCTTGAATTTGTGTCTGATAGTGTCACTGTCACAACCAGCTTCACCACACACACATCCACTCGACGTTATTATAAGGTCCTGAAAAAGGGAATAAGCTGTTTCCGAAACGTTGCCCAAATACTTTCCCAGCTATTCGAGGTATAGGAGAAGTTATATAATCGGTCCAAAATTTGATGCGAAGTTTTCAACGGAATTTCAAAAATTAAAATAAAAATGCTGTCTGTATATCTGTGAACACGACTTACAGGACTATTTTGCCTCAGCTGAAGACCGCTGACACATCAAGTACCCTGATTATATATATATCCCCTCCAGACCACCGCGCGCAGTCTTGTACGGATAGCGGTGGTGTCCACATGTCTTATTGTTAGTGTTAACCAAGTTATTATTGTTCTAATCAAATATATTTCTTTTTAAAAACTAAGTTCAGTGTGTGATTATCGTAACGGGCGCCAGTTCAGGGTACCAGTCAGGGTATTTGATGTGTCAGCGGTCTTCAGCTGAGGCAAAGTAGTCTTGTAAGTCACGATAATGGAATGAATATATCGTAACGAAATTTTATCTGTATATAGAACCCCCTGAGGACGACACCTATTGATTTTGTACCAAATCGGTCAAAGGGCAGAGGGGTGTTAAGAGAAGGTATATCAGAAGAACTCTAATAGCTGCCGTTGTAATAAATGTTTTGATACGAATTTTCATATGTGCATTCAAACCCCTAAAAAAATAATACCTTTCAAGTTTCAGCGGAATCAGCCAAAGGGGAGGGAACTCAACTGAAAAATTCCAATAAGTGCCGATGTAATGAATGTATCGACATGAAATTGTATTTTTAAATTCAAAACATCATAAGGATAGCACCTATCAATTTTCCACGAATCTGTAATGAATGTATCGACAAATCAAATTTAATATGACGATTCAGAAGCCACTATGTAAGTGACTCATCGACGAATTTTTTTTTTCGACAGAACCTCGATCTCCTCTCAACATTTTAAAGATTTTGTCGACTATATCAATCCTAGTGCCTATCTTTTCAACAATTGTTTTTGGATATTTTCATGTATAGTCGTCTCAAGAAAGTCTTATTGCAATAGTATCTTATTCTAAAGGTTTCATGTAACTGAACAACATTGGTCTGCAATATTTTTGATTACTCTAACATTGTCAAAATGACGTCATAATGTTACTTTACTGATGGAATTCAGGGAATGACTTTGTCTTGCACACATCCTAGTAATAGGAAAAGTAATGATTGAATGTGCTTAGATCTTTCTATCAATGTGCTGTATGACCACTTTTGAAGCAAGTTAGAAGAGGACAAAAGTGACTTTACTCAGCCAATTATTATAAATGTATTCATGAAATATTCACTTCTCGGATTTGAAGATGCTATAAAAATGGCCTTGGCACATCGATGAAAAGCTTTTCTAAATTTATGACATATCATATCTTATTGAGATCTCTTATAAGAGATCTCAATAAGATATGATATGTCATAAATTATAAAATAATATAAATATTATTTTATAATTTTTTTGTATTTTTTTCAGACGAGGCCTAGGATCGTTCAAAAACGCCGCCTGCCCACCAGAAGGAAGAAGGAAGAGCCATCAAATGTTTTACTAGTGAAAGAACGTGGCCAGGAAGAAAAACGCGGACAGGAAGAAAAACGCATCGAGAAAAAAAAAAGTGTAATTTTATCTCCTTCTACGGATGAAGAGGACCTGTTTGTATTGCCTGGGCCCCAGTCACCCCAGGAATCCTTAACCAAGTCTCTTTTTGACAAACATAGTTTATTTTCTCCGGGTTCATCTTTAGAAAAAGAATTTCCTAGCTTTTCTGAAGATAAAGAGGAAGCTGAAAAAAATACTGATGGTACGCCGGATAGTAAGAAAAAAGATATTTTTGAATCGGATCTCAAGAAAAAAATTGATTTATTTCAAGAATGGGATCCTTTTAAAGTTACAGATACCCTTTTTAGTAAGGGGAACATCTCAAGAAAAGAAAAGACGAGTGTAAAACTTTTTGAAGACAAATTTGATAATGAGGAAGATGATTTATTTTCTCCAATCCCAAGAAAAACATCCAACACTATCAAGTCTTCTTTGTTCAAGGAATCATTTGTGGAAAATCCTGTTACAGTTTCCTTTAAGGAAAAAAGTCAAAAGAACAATGTTAGTAGTACATTGCTTGATTTTGATGATGATAATATGTTCAGTCGAAAAGCTAGTTCCAGTTTAAAAGATAATGTAGCGTCATCTTCAAAACAGAGTAAGTTATTTCAGTTATGTTACATCTTACGTAGATATTTCTGTGGCAAATTGCAATAACCAGTTAAGTGACATTTTTTTAAAAAAATGAGATTTTCTGAAAAAAATGTGTATTTTGATCTAAATTTTCATTTCCCACATGAGTCCATTGTTTAAATTGATATTTATGACTGTGATTTCAGGAAAACCGAATCAGTTAACTGGAATTATTTTGTAATAACCAGTTAACTGTCATATATTATATTATAAACGAACATTTATATTATAAACGAATTTCTGTACATCAACTTGAACATTTATATATCAAATATTACAATAAATTATATGTCATATACTTTAAACATGAATATCTCGAAATCAGGTTCGTGTCAGTTAACTGGTTATTGCAATTTGCCACTGATTTAATTATATAGGTCAAAATAAAAAAGAATGCACCACTATACCATTGCCATTGTTTCCGTATATGTTTACTTCCCCAGAGAAGTTTAGGGGGCAGTTATGTAATCGGTCAGAAATTCGATGTTGAATTTTCATGGAATTTCATGTTTTCCGCTCCCTGGTTTAAAAAATGAAAAACTAATTTCTATGCATGCGTTTCTTTGAAAATCTAATAAAGCTGTGTCCACACTGTGCCGATCGGCAATGTTGAACGACATGGTCGGCTTTTGCCCTGTCCACATTAACTCAGTATGTGTGGACGTGTCGACCGGCACAAATGAATTTAAATGCGTAGTTTAAATAGTAGTTTAAAAGTGTTTAAATAAATCTATAGTGTTTAAATAAATGTTACTTGTTTCATATTCATATTAATTTTTAATTTAAAATTTAATTTTATGAGTGAGTCGGATGATGCTGCAGCGGCGGCTGCGGCAATTATCATCGCAGTTGCTGGAAGTCAGCAACATCGTTGTCGTCGCCGCCCAAGAAGGTTTTGGTTAGGTCCAGTCTTGTCCGAGGCAGAAAAAAGTATAGTATGGAGGAATTTTTGAAGGATTTAGTGCTATGTTATTATATTTTAAAAATTCAAATTACCTCTGTATCCAGAGTATTTTTTGGTTTATTTTTATCGGCCAAAAATAGCAAAGATTTATACGCAAACCACTTGCTTATATAAGCTTCATATGTACCAGTGCCTGTTGTCTTGGAATCTTTCTCCTTGCGCTCCCTGCTAAAATGGCTTTGCAAATTTTTTATTTTTTTTTCAACTTCTGGTTTGTCAATACCAAACGAAACTGCGATTTCCATTAGGCCATCGTGTCGTTTATTTCGATTTTTATACTCGGGATTTGTAGTATCCCACAGTAAATTACGCTCGCGGTACATTTCAATGAATGTAATTTTTGTTCGTCACTCCAACTCATGGCGTATAAATAACTGATTAATTAATAAACTAAATAAAAAATAACCAAACCAATATCAAAACAAACACGGAATAACTGAACAGTCGATCAACACGTCCACACTGCTGTTGATAGTGTTGATCGGTTCGGTTTCCTTTGATCCGTACCGACTTGATTCGGGTTGCGTTCGGTTCGGCCCGGCATCATTCGACAAGGCCGGGCGGCACGTCCATACTTGTTCGGCATTGCCGATCGACAATGTCGATCGGCACCATTCGGCATAGTGTGGACGTACCTTAACTCCCAATAGAATTAATGTAATGAGACGAAATTTTATTTGTGAATCCAGAACTCAATAAGGTCGAAACCTATTGATTTTCAGCCAAATCGGACAAAAGGGAGGGTTCACTTCCCCAGCTATACGGGTACAGATTAAGTTTAATCTGCCAGGAATTCGCTGCGGTATTTTCAACGGAATTTTATGTTATGCGACCTCCTGATTCCAAAACTGAAAAAGAAGTGACTGTCTATCTGTGTGTGTGTGTGTGTGTGTGTGTCTACGAGCAAGATAACTCTCGATAGAATGATCTAATCTTCTACTCTAAGAAACATATTTACTTAAGAGATTTCGGCATAAGTTTTATTTCAGATAAACTTTTATATAGATATTTTTCCTAACTGGCAAATGTTGTTTAATTTCAGGAGCTGAGGAAGGAAATGTTGGGCAATCGAACCCTAAGAAAAATGTTTTTACAGATCCTTTGATGTCAGATGACAACTTATTCTCATGATAAACTTCTTCAAGATAATTTTCAAATTTTTTGTTTTACATAGTACACATTAAAATTTATATATTTTTCAAGTGATATTTTTATTTATTTTTTCTATAAGAATAATTATTATATTGTAAATTCAAGCTTGTAAATAGTAAAATGTAAACATTTTAAACAAACTACAGATTTAAAAAATAGCAATAATAAATATATTTAGCAATACGTAGTACAATATATTATTTATTTGTATTTTGTGTTTTTCGATTCCCTCGAACCAAATGAGAAAAAAAATCGATGAGGGTGATGGATACAGTAACTTGTTAGTGGATATGTGTTCTTGACATTTTATAAGTGGATTCAGAAGTTCATTGGTCCTCAGCCAAATCACTCAAAATATGAGAGGGTTAGTATAAGAACGTCCTGTCATAAAAAAATATTTTATAATTCGTTGCTACGCAGTAAATATATTTATTTATCATTTATTTTTCATTCTTTGATCGTATAACTTTGGTCGTATTGATCCTATCTCAAATCTGAAGACTTATTAGCGATTGGAAATTTAATAAGGAACATTTTTGGTAAGGTACTGTTTTTCGATTGGACCAACCGTTCACGGGTAAATCAAGGAAACTTTAAAAATATGTTTCAAAACTACATTTCAGATCGGTTTTCATCATGTATCTCAAAAACCGGACGACCTACGAAAAATCGTATTTCACATAAAACTAGCAGTAATACCCGGCGTTGCCCGGGGAACTTTGACCTTTCTCCCAATATCTCCTATAAGGCTATTCAGTTCCTCGACAGTACATTCATGATGTTATAATTTTCAATTATTCATACGGAATAATGCTGTAGTAACGCTAGCTTTGGAGCTAAAACTAATTTATTCAAAAAGATTTCTCATTAATCGTTGCAATGGTTTTCGAGTTACAAAGATTGCGTGAGTAGATGCTGGGATGGAACAGGGGTTGATTAAAAAATAGACCTTAACCTTCCGGTAGATAAAACTTATCTATTCAAAAAGATTCCTCATTAATCATTGCAGTGGTTTTTGAGTTACAAAGATTGCGTGGGTGGATGCTGGGATGGACCAGATATTGAGGTACTAATACGCCTATAACCTTCCACAGACGATGACGAACAAACTAAAAAAAAAAAATCAAATCCATCAAGCCGTTTGTTTAGGGCAATTATTGAATTGTACCTGAGTTCATATCTCATGTTAATTAGGCCATTGGCCTAGGTATTATTGTTATAGACAGCCCAACTATAATATTCATGTATAGAATAATAAAGTTTACAATAATTAAAAAAAAAAAAAAAAAAAATCAAGCCGTTCGTGAGTTATAGCGGTACAACGCACAGACATTTTCAGCTTTATATATATGATTAAAAAAAAAATAATAATAACATTTTTATTTGTTTGGTCACACTCGTTGACAACAAGAGTTGCCTAATTGTAACAATGTGAACGTAGTATTACATTACAATAATTTATCGTATTTGTTAAGAGGCCCTAGTACAATAGTACTTGTAGATCAATAAGACTAAAATCTAATCAGATCTAATATCTATTTGTTGAAAACTCGATTTCGGATTTTCGCACGATTACAATACTTCCTTATACAATGGGTATAAGAAAGTAAAAATGCCTTGGAATATTAACGTAAAACTCATCTTAATTATTATATGTCATAAATGAGTGCAATTCAGTGCCTAGGGAGCGTCACCATTGGGTTATATTCACATTTGAATGTTGTATTTGTTCTTTATACATTTGTGAATATATCTTAATAAACTAAAAAATGTAAATATATATATGTGTATGTATATATTAATTGTGCCCCATTTCAAATGGCCACAATTTCAATTACGCCATTTGGTTTTTTAATTGAACTACTTAAAAACTTTCATTTTGCTTTTTTTCTTAGTCCTAAGCCATAGCCAGGGCCGGGCGAAGCGGGCAAATTGCCGGGGCGCCGATTATGTATTAAAAAAAATAGATAATTTGTAAAAGTGAGAAGTAGTATTGGCATAAAATTATTTCATAAAATAGTGGATTTTTGCATTCATATCGTGCTACTAAAATTTTTTATTTTACTCTCCTCTTGTTTAAAAGAATTAAATAATTGTTCAAAAAAGTTATAAAATTTATATTAAAATTAATAATAAAATATTTAAAGATTAAAATTAAAATCAAATAAAATTACATTGTATGTAAATTAAAAATACAATAAAATTACATTATATGTAAATTTAATACTTGAAAAAATGTTACTCTAAAAAAAGTAACTGAGGGCGCCAATTTCAGTATTGCCCGGGCGCCATTTTCATGTTCCGCCGGCCCTGGCCATAGCAGCAATTTTTATAGTTGCGATTTCCTTATGTCCTATATTTTTTTGAATCGGCTCAAATGCAGAATCTGATCCTGAAGTCCGATTCTCTTACATCTCATACCGTTTCCGAATTGAAACAACAATTTAAACTGGGTGTCCCAAATGAGAAACATGTTTGCTTCCATTGGCAGCACTTGTGTGTAGATTTATTGGCTGAAAATAATACAAGACCTTTATCGACTAATTTTCACTTACAACTTAGATAAGACACCCAAAACTTGAGCTTAGGAGGCAATCACACTACCTCTTAGCTACTGGCGCCCTACGGGTGGAGTGAGGTAGAAGAAGAAGAAAGTTTAATATTTCGAACCATTTACAAATGACAATATGGAACAAAGTTAAAACTACCCTATGAAAATAAATAAAAATATATATGAAAAATCAATTAGATAGGTAATTAAAAAGGTCGTCTGTGAATCACCGGCTATGTACCTCCCCAGTATGAATTAATAATTACTTTTTTGCTCTCCTTCCAAAGCTAATCGACCCTATGGACTAAGACTCAATATTTGACTCACATAGTGGCTTCTAAATCCTCATACATAAATTGACAAATGCCATGCTTATGGGGTATTGAATTTAAATATAAAATTTCATGTCGATACATTACACCGGCAGTTATTGGGATTTTTCAGTCGAGTCCCCTCTTCTTCGAGTGATTCCGCTGAAAATTAATAGTTATCGTCCTTATAGGGTTTTACATTTACATATGAAATGTCGTGTCAATACGTTCGTGGTATTGCCTACGGCCAACCTCACATTAGGCAATTGCGAAGCGACGCGACCGATACTCAAGTATCTTGAGGGTATCTTAGACGTCACTTCCTATGTTGAGTGGTGGGGAGACACAAACGACGCCCCTCCCAGGAGACGCGTATCCTACCAAACTCAGGCGATCTGCTAGGAAGGTCGCCCGTCCCTTGAGTCTCCTGCGTCGCCTCGCCATGGCTAGTGAACCCCATATCGCCACACCTCATCAAATGGAGCCATCTACTTCCGCAGAGCACAGTGAAGATGGAATTGATCCCAAAAGTCGTGGGCCAATGTCTTTTCCACATTGCTTTCAGAAACTATTTTAGATGAGCGTGATGAAATGCCACTAATGTAATTAATCTTAAATAAAAATTTAATAAATTACTTATTTATTTCATAAATTACTTATTTATTCCATAAATTGCTAAAAATTTAATAAATTACTTACCTCAACGTGATCAAGATTCTTTCTTCTGCACTCACACATTTCCGCATTTGTGTGTTCCTCTGTCTTATGAATGGAGAAACAATGCCAATCAAATGTAGGAATGATTCTTTCGTCATTCGGTAGAATGCTACGAACTTGCATTCTGACTTTTCCAGCTCTTTAGCACCAACAAATAATCTGCAGTTAACATTCCTTTCGATGTCAGGATGGCGCCATAATCTTCGGATTTTCCTTTTTCTATAATAATAATAATAATAATAAGACACAACGACATCTTCATCACTTGAAGAATCTTCACTTGACATGGTGAACAACTCAGCTTCTTGCCGCTAGATGGAGACTGAAGAGATCCTAGTCGCTTCACAGTATCCTCAGTGTGAAGAGAAAAGTTGCCTACGGGTATCATACCCACAGGCAACTCAAATGGCTGATACTTGAGTATCAGTCGCGTCGCTTCAGAATTGCCTAATGTAAGGTTGGCCGTAGTGGCAGTTGTTGGAGTTTTTATGTTAAGCCTCACCGCAAATCCCCCCCCCTTCCCTTGGGCTGATTTGGTTGAAAATCAATAGGTGCCGTCCTTCTAGATACACATATAAACTTTTGTGTCATATATATAAAATTTCGTTGAAAACTCCTATTTCTGACCGTTTATATAGCGTGTTGATTTTTCCGGAATTTTTTGTAGAAGTGTCTTCTTTTTTCTTTTTTTGACAATATTTCGGGACATTTCCAAGTCTCTTCTTCTGGTCACTATGAACCAGAGGTTTAAGTAACACAATTACATAACTTCCCCTATACTTCGCATAGCTGGGAAAGTAAATAATACTATATATACTAATTTGAAAACCCCTAATAACTATTGATGTAATGAATGTATCAACATGAAATTTTATATTTAAATTCAAACCTGTCAACTTTCATCGAAATCGGCAGAAGGGAGGCTCAACTCAAAAATCCTCCAAAAATGAATATATCGACAAAAAATTGAATATAAAAATTCAGAAGTCCTTATGTATGTCACTATTGATTTTTAGTCAGAGAGCGAAAACTTGATTGATTCGTGCTGGGGAATTCACAATGCCGGTGATTCGCCGACGCCTTATACAGGGTGTTCTTTTTATGTATTATCTGTTTATGTATCTAATTAATAAGCTATCTTATTGTATACATTCTTATGACGTATCATATTACCATGTTATGGTTTAACGGAAATAAATATTGAAGTGATTCCAGGTCTACTTTGTGAAAATTCATAATGAACAGGATAGAGGAATATACACACACTAAAGGAAATATAAACTCCAAACACTACTTGTCAATATTTTCACTATATTGGTCAAAATTACACGACTATATTTTCGCCTCTTACGGCATTATGAAGTGAACTCAACAGAGTTGTTAGTTCAACAGTACTCTCTGTTTAGTTCACTTGATAATGCCGTAAGAGGCGAAACTATAGTAGTGTAATTTTGACCAATATAGTGAAAATATTGACTAGTAATGTTTGGAGTTTATATTTCCTTTAGTGTGTATATTCCTTTATCCTGGAAATAAATATTATTATTAACACTATTACCCTCCCCATGGGTCCGCGCCTGGCCTTTCACTTTTGGTCTTTTTGTGAATCTGATCGATTTTCAGCTTGCAGGGTTATTAAAATTCAAATTGAAGATTTTCTGAAGTGGTTATGAAGTGTGTTCTGTTGAAGTGGACAAAGCAAGTTATTCACAATCAAATGTCAGTAATGGAGGGGTCCTACTCTAGGCGTCAATCACAGGTCCCACTGTGGGCGTCATTCATAAACAATGTACTTCCCCATTTCAAATTATTTCGCCTTTTTTGCTCTCCCTCTAAATCATCTTCTTTGGTTAGGTCTTCTTTATTTTTCAAATCCACATGCATAATTTCATGTCGATACGTTCATTACATAACATATTATTATTTTGAAGTTAAGCCTTACTGTAATGTCCTTCTCACCTTTGACCGATTTGACTGAAAACCAATAGGTGTCATTCCTATAGGCTTTTCAATCCATATAAAATTTTGTGTCGATAAATTCATTCACACTCAAACAATTACTTTTTTGGTAAAGATTATAGGTTCCATGGACATGACATTTCAGTTAAAGCCCAACTTGGAATATTTGGCTGTTTACATTAGATCATACGGGGCAATCCGAAACATGTTAGAATATTGCCTAAGAAGGTTTAGGTTATGAAAAAAAAAAAATTGAACGGTGACCCCTTCATTTTTTATGGAAAATCCAAAAAAACTGTTCAAAATGTTTTTCTGCGCCTGCGTTTATGCTAACTTTGTTTTTTTCTAATGGTAACACCAGCGACGGATTTAGGCTTAGTTAGGCCCGGGCCTAGACGAATAAAAATCAAAATCTCGATAGCTTGAATGAGTTACGAGCATCATGTATCATCTCAAACTTTTAGTGCATTCGTTGTTTATATGTTGACTGTTGTAAGTCATCCGAACACCGAAACTCAAGGCCGCCCGTGTTGACAGGCATCGTCGTGTTCAAGTGTTACGTTCTATCGTGATGTTTTAGTGTAACTTTGTTTTGTATTTAATCTGCGATACTTTTAGTCGAGTGTTCTATTCAGTTTTTTCAACATTCTAGGTGTGTGAAAGTGTTAATATTATTTCAGATAATTTGTTTTTTTATAATTGAAACGATATATTAAATGTTTTAAACTGTTTTTTTTTTTATATATGTAATCGACAATATTTCTAATTTATTTAAATAAAAAATGAGTTGAGGCCTAGGGCACAATCTAATTTAAATCCGACTCTGGGGAAGACCTATTTTTTATTGTAGATATAAATTCTACGATTTGCTGAAAAGTACAAACTTAAATGCTGAAAAGTACAGCCCTGAAAAAAAAGTCGTCGGTGAATCCCCAATAATCTACTTCCCCAGAACGAAATAATCAATTAACTTTTCGCTCCCTCTCCAAAACCAGTCGACCGTTTGCGCTAATATTCAACAGTTGACTTACATAGAGGCTCCTAAATTCTAATACTAAATTTTGTTTCTATCAATTCATTTGACAGGCTATGTCCTCATTGGGTTTTGACTTTAAATATATAGAATTTCATGTCGAAAGATTCATTAGAGCGGCAGTTATTGGGGTTTTTGAGTTGAGCCCCCTCCGACCCCCTTCCTTCTTGCCGATTCCGCTGAAAATTAGAAAAGTGTCGTCCTTATAAGGTTTTGAATTCACATATAAAATTTTGTGTCGATATATTCGGCAGTTATTAGAGTTTTTGAGTTAGGCCTCGCCCCTAATCCCCCCCCCCCCCCCCCCCCTTCCCTTTGACTGAAAAACCATAGGTGTCGTCGTCAGAGAGTTTTGGATTCACATATAAAATTTCGTATCGATACATTCATCCTATCGGGAGTTATCGTACAGACACATAGACTTTTTTTTTTAATATTTAGAATGCGAGAGGTCGGAAAACATGAAATTCCCATAAACTTCGTATAGCTGGGGAAGTAAAATCACAAAAAATCAATAAAAATAATAATTTTTGGATGATAAATAATAAATGTTTTGATCAAGTTCAGATTTTGACAGTGTAAAAACATGACAAAAGGCAACTTTCGCCCACTGTTGCACTCCGCCGTAATAATAATAATTTTTATTTCTGTTAAACCAATACATGGTAATAGTTTACGTCAAAAGAATTTATACATTAAGATAGCTTATAAATTAGATTAATAACTCTTTGAGTCTAACACACGTATTATTAGTAGTAATAACAAAACTATTAAAAAAAAGTCAAATGAAATTAATAAAAACTGAACAAATAAATACCTAAAAATATATGAGTATATAAAAAAAATTAATACAAGATACGTTTATAATAAGTATCGAGTAATGTCCATGCCTTCCACTTGTGTGTACCTACTCTGCATTTTTGGAGGGTTGGCCCTGTTTGAAGTGCCGTTGTGCCCTCCCATCCCCGGATTACACAGAACGATCCCATTTTACCCAACCACTAGTCACAGAGCTTACACCATGGAGTTGTAAGGTTTTCCAAGAAGGCACAAGTGGGCGAGAAAAGCCTCTCAGTTATGTTACGGGCCCGAGGTGCCCCGGGGTGGGCCCCCTATTATCCGTAGGCCCTCCGGCCCTCGCTAATCCTCCAACAATCCTCAGTTGGCTAGAAAACCTTTAAGTGGTTCTAAGTGAAATAAGTGTGGGGCCCGGCTGGGAGAGAGCAGACACAAAGATCGTCTGTTGACCACATCACCGGTGTCGCCACCACTCTTTACCACCCCAAACATAGTTCGTCCGTGAATCACCGACAGTGTTGTCAGTTCTATTCAATTATCAGGAGATTTACTGACTTTATTATGAAAAATCGACATATCTACTGAATTCTGGCGTCATATTTACCTTACCACGTTAAAACAAATGAAGAAATGGATTATTATTCCTGTCCTTCCACCAAAGTCAGTGGACTGTCCACAAATTCAATAACATCGTCGTTTATTTTATCTCTTATTTATCATCTTATCCACTGAATTTGGAATTATTGGAAAGCCGTATAACTGATTCGGGTATTTTCATAACTATAAAAATGAATATACTGAGTTTTGGCCTTTATCCTATAAGAAAATATAGACATAAGATATGTTTATTTATGTATGTATTTTCTTATAAGGTAAAATATACTATCATTCTACTCTCTTTGTCATATTATTATTAATTTGTATTTACTTATTTTATCTATACATTTTTTACCTGAAATATTACTCTTAATTTTTTTTCTCTTAATCAATATTATAACTTTCGTTTATTTTCCTTTTTAAATTCATATTAATTTCATTTATATATTTTGGACTTTATTCTCACTCATAGCTTTGTACTTTAACAAAATTAATAAATTGTTTATTGTATTTAGTTACTCCCTATTTACTTCTTTGTCTTTTATTATTATTAATTTGTATTTACTTAATTTATATATACATTTTTTTTTTTTTCATTGTGTTATTACTCCTCACTTTTTTTTCTCTTAATCACTATTATTACTTTCATTTATTTCTTTATTTGAATTCATATTAATTTCATTTATATATTTTAAATTTTATTCTCACTTATAGCTTTGTAACGATTTAACAAAATTAATGTATTGTTTATTTCAGCTGACCAATCTCTAATTTTGAAAATGTTAATGTTAGGTTAGGTTTTATGACTCATGCCCGGGCTTTAACTACGAGGTCATATCGCCTACTACCAGAGCGCTCTTTCGTCACTCTGGTGGACATGAGCCCGACTCTACTGTGGGAGTCAGTCCTAAATTTTGCCTACCCTAAATTTTTATTCTCCTAGGGTAGGGGCTTTAACGAGTACCTGACATCGTGCAGGCTCGGGACCATCGCTTAACGTCCCATCCGAAGGACGGCGTGCTTAAGTTTATTTTACCTCCCAAATAAAATAAACTAAAAGGCCTCGGTCGGGTTTCGAACGTTAATGTTAATATTGTAAATGTAACGGTCACTGACTCAATTGTATAGGGAATACCTTTAAACAATAAAAACAATTATTATTATTATTAAAAAATATACTATCATCTATAGGTGTAAATGATTAATGGTCAATAACTCAGTAAATTCATGTTTTGAAAATGTCCGAATGGGCGAAACGTTAAACCGTATGTAAAAAATAATTATATTTAGGAGACCATATGGTCAATTAAGAGTTGTTTATCAACCCCCTTTTACTATTGAAGTTCTCTCTGGTCTCAAATCAAGGTCATTCTTCCTCCACCATAGTCCTCTTATACAATATTTGTATAATTATTTATTTTAGCAATAAAATTGCGCTTTTAGTTCTTAAAGCGAGATTATAAAGGAATATAATTGGCATTCATCATTTAAAATTTACTAAAGTTTATATAAATCTTCGGGAGCCTTGGTGGCCGTGCGGGCTAGAGCGTAGGGATTAGTCCCATGGTTTGCGGGTTCGAATCCCGTCCGGGAGTGAGTTTTATTTCGTAGATAAAACTCCCTCCCTGGGCCATGGATGTCGTAAAAATAACTAAATAATAACACATAGATGGCTAGTATAATGTCTGCCGGGGCCAAAAAATAAAAACAATTTAAAAAATATATATGTATATAAATATATATAAATCTTCTGATTTTCAAAAGATTTTCCTCTGATTTCTCCAAATTTGATCTGGCAACACTGATCTTCAGCAATCTACTCCATAAGCCGAATTAATTCTAATAGACTCATTTTCCGCTCTCCCTCTAAATCCTTTTCTATGTCTCATTTGGCTGAAAGTTAATGGATGTACTCCCGAATCCACATATAACGATGTACACCCATCGAGAGTTATTATATAACTTTCTCTAAGCCCCTGTAGGTGTTGACCTTATGGACTTCTGTATCCACATAAAAAAATTTCATGTCAATATATTCATTCTATCAGAAGTTGTGTTCACAAACACCGGCACACGTCCATTTCTTTTATTTTCCCAGCTATACGAATTATAGGGGAATTTATGTATTCAGTCAGAAATTCGAATTCAGTTTTCACCGAAATTTCATGTTTTCCGACTCAGTGATTCCAAAAATAAAAATAAAAAAGTCTGTCTGAGTGGGTTTGTGAACACGATAACTATTCATAAAATGAATGTATAGACACGACATTTTGTATTTGTAATCAGAACGCCATAAAGACGACACTTATTGATTTTTATCCAAATCGGCGAAAAGGGAGGGGGAATTAACACATCAAATCTACCGGTATTTGTATCGACATGCAATTCCATATTTAAATTCAAAATCTCATTAGGACGATACCTATCAAATTTCAATGGAATCGGCCGAACGAAAGGGGAGCTCAACTCACTGAAGTTTCTGAGTTAAGCCGCACCCCTAATCCCCCCCTCCCTTGGGCCGATTCGAATGAAAATCGATAGTTGTTGTCCCTATGGGATTTTGCACACACATATAGAAATTCGTATCGATATATTCATTCTGACGGCAGTTATTAGAGTTTTTGTATTAAGCCTCCCCCTAATCTCCCCTTCCCTTGGGCCGATTCGACTGAAAATCGATAGTTGTTGTCCCTGCGGGATTTTGCACACACATATAGAAATTCGTATCGATACATTCATTCTGAAGGCAGTTATTAGAGTTTTTGTATTAAGCCTCCCCCTGATCCCCCCTTCCCTTGGGCCGATTCGACTGAAAATCGATAGTTGTTGTCCCTGCGGGATTTTGCACACACATATAGAAATTCGTATCGATACATTCATTCTGAAGGCAGTTATTAGAGTTTTTGTATTAAGCCTCCCCCTAATCCCCCCTTCCCTTGGGCCGATTCGACTGAAAATCAATAGTTGTTGTCCCTGCGGGATTTTGCACACACATATAGAAATTCGTATCGATACATTCATTCTGACGGCAGTTATTAGAGTTTTGTATTAAGCCTCCCCCTAATCCCCCCTTCCCTTGGGCCGATTCGACTGAAAATCGATAGTTGTTGTCCCTGCGGGATTTTGCACACACATAGAAATTCGTATCGATACATTCATTCTGACGGCAGTTATTAGAGTTTTTGTATTAAGCCTCCCCCTAATCTCCCCTTCCCTTGGGCCGATTCGACTGAAAATCGATAGTTGTTGTCCCTGCGGGATTTCGCACACACATATAGAAATTCGTATCGATACATTCATTCTGACGGCAGTTATTAGAGTTTTTGTATTAAGCCTCCCCCTAATCTCCCCTTCCCTTGGGCCGATTCGACTGAAAATCGATAGTTGTTGTCCCTGCGGGATTTTGCACACACATATAGAAATTCGTATCGATACATTCATTCTGAAGGCAGTTATTAGAGTTTTTGTATTAAGCCTCCCCCTAATCCCCCCTTCCCTTGGGCCGATTCGACTGAAAATCGACAGTTGTTGTCCCTGTGGGATTTTGCACACACATATAGAAATTCGTATCGATACATTCATTCTGAAGGCAGTTATTAGAGTTTTTGTATTAAGCCTCCCCCTAATCTCCCCTTCCCTTGAGCCGATTCGACTGAAAATCGATAGTTGTCCTCCCTATGGGATTTTGCACACACATATAGAAATTCGTATCGATACATTCATTCTGAAGGCAGTTATTAGAGTTTTTGTATTAAGCCTCCCCCTAATCCCCCCTTCCCTTGGGCCGATTCGACTGAAAATCGACAGTTGTTGTCCCTGTGGGATTTTGCACACACATATAGAAATTCGTATCGATACATTCATTCTGAAGGCAGTTATTAGAGTTTTTGTTTTAAGCCTCCCCCTAATCTCCCCTTCCCTTGAGCCGATTCGACTGAAAATCGATAGTTGTTGTCCCTGCGGGATTTTGCACACACATATAGAAATTCGTATCGATACATTCATTCTGAAGGCAGTTATTAGAGTTTTTGTATTAAGCCTCCCCCTAATCCCCCCTTCCCTTGGGCCGATTCGACTGAAAATCGATAGTTGTTGTCCCTGCGGGATTTTGCACACACATATAGAAATTCGTATCGATACATTCATTCTGACGGCAGTTATTAGAGTTTTTGTATTAAGCCTCCCCCTAATCCCCCCTTCCCTTGGGCCGATTCGACTGAAAATCGATAGTTGTTGTCCCTGCGGGATTTTGCACACACATATAGAAATTCGTATCGATACATTCATTCTGAAGGCAGTTATTAGAGTTTTTGTATTAAGCCTCCCCCTAATCCCTCCTTCCCTTGGGCCGATTCGACTGAAAATCGACAGTTGTTGTCCCTGTGGGATTTTGCACACACATATAGAAATTCGTATCGATACATTCATTCTGAAGGCAGTTATTAGAGTTTTTGTATTAAGCCTCCCCCTAATCTCCCCTTCCCTTGAGCCGATTCGACTGAAAATCGATAGTTGTTGTCCCTGCGGGATTTTGCACACACATATAGAAATTCGTATCGATACATTCATTCTGAAGGCAGTTATTAGAGTTTTTGTATTAAGCCTCCCCCTAATCCCCCCTTCCCTTGGGCCGATTCGACTGAAAATCGACAGTTGTTGTCCCTGTGGGATTTTGCACACACATATAGAAATTCGTATCGATACATTCATTCTGACGGCAGTTATTAGAGTTTTGTATTAAGCCTCCCCCTAATCCCCCCTTCCCTTGGGCCGATTCGACTGAAAATCGATAGTTGTTGTCCCTGCGGGATTTTGCACACACATAGAAATTCGTATCGATACATTCATTCTGACGGCAGTTATTAGAGTTTTTGTACTAAGCCTCCCCCTAATCTCCCCTTCCCTTGGGCCGATTCGACTGAAAATCGATAGTTGTTGTCCCTGCGGGATTTCGCACACACATATAGAAATTCGTATCGATACATTCATTCTGACGGCAGTTATTAGAGTTTTTGTATTAAGCCTCCCCCTAATCTCCCCTTCCCTTGGGCCGATTCGACTGAAAATCGATAGTTGTTGTCCCTGCGGGATTTTGCACACACATATAGAAATTCGTATCGATACATTCATTCTGAAGGCAGTTATTAGAGTTTTTGTATTAAGCCTCCCCCTAATCCCCCCTTCCCTTGGGCCGATTCGACTGAAAATCGACAGTTGTTGTCCCTGTGGGATTTTGCACACACATATAGAAATTCGTATCGATACATTCATTCTGAAGGCAGTTATTAGAGTTTTTGTTTTAAGCCTCCCCCTAATCTGCCCTTCCCTTGAGCCGATTCGACTGAAAATCGATAGTTGTTGTCCCTGCGGGATTTTGCACACACATATAGAAATTCGTATCGATACATTCATTCTGAAGGCAGTTATTAGAGTTTTTGTATTAAGCCTCCCCCTAATCCCCCCTTCCCTTGGGCCGATTCGACTGAAAATCGATAGTTGTTGTCCCTGCGGGATTTTGCACACACATATAGAAATTCGTATCGATACATTCATTCTGACGGCAGTTATTAGAGTTTTTGTATTAAGCCTCCCCCTAATCCCCCCTTCCCTTGGGCCGATTCGACTGAAAATCGATAGTTGTTGTCCCTGCGGGATTTTGCACACACATATAGAAATTCGTATCGATACATTCATTCTGAAGGCAGTTATTAGAGTTTTTGTATTAAGCCTCCCCCTAATCCCTCCTTCCCTTGGGCCGATTCGACTGAAAATCGACAGTTGTTGTCCCTGTGGGATTTTGCACACACATATAGAAATTCGTATCGATACATTCATTCTGAAGGCAGTTATTAGAGTTTTTGTATTAAGCCTCCCCCTAATCCCCCCTTTCCTTTGGCCGATTCGACTGAAAATCGATAGTTGTTGTCCCTGCAGGATTTTGCACACACATATAGAAATTCGTATCGATACATTCATTCTGACGGCAGTTATTAGAGTTTTTGTATTAAGCCTCCCCCTAATCCCCCCTTCCCTTGGGCCGATTCGACTGAAAATCGATAGTTGTTGTCCCTGCGGGATTTTGCACACACATATAGAAATTCGTATCGATACATTCATTCTGAAGGCAGTTATTAGAGTTTTTGTATTAAGCCTCCCCCTAATCCCCCCTTCCCTTGGGCCGATTCGACTGAAAATCGATAGTTGTTGTCCCTGCAGGATTTTGCACACACATATAGAAATTCGTATCGATACATTCATTCTGACGGCAGTTATTAGAGTTTTTGTATTAAGCCTCCCCCTAATCTCCTTCCTTCTTTTGTCGATTTGTCTGACAATCAATACGACTCGTCGTTAGAGGGTTTTGGATTCACAAATAAAATTTTGTATTGGTACATTCATTCTATCGGGAATTAACGTGTTAGACACAGATAGGTACAAAAATTTGTTTTTACATTTTCGAATTTTTGGTTGATTTCATAATTTCCCCTACACTTTGTATAGCTGGGGAAGTAAAAATCGGTCGTTGTATGCGTGTCTATGAACACTATAACACTCGGTAGAATGAATGTATCGAAACGAAATTTTATATGTTATATGTGATTCACCGACTTTTCTTTTGTTAGGTTTAATTCTATCGTTAGTTTAAGAATAGTTTATTTAGGTTAAGAAGCTCGTTAATTTGCTGCCAGCATCTAACGAAATTTAGCCAAAGAGGCAATTTTTATTTCTATCGCCCCCTCAAAACCCCATTGGATCTGCTCCTGCTGATGTTGTTAAGGTTCGAAAACCGTGATAGTCTATAAAAACTGATTGTGATGGTCTGTGGTGGTCACTAAATGAAGAAGACGTGAGTTAGTGGTGGCATCGTAAACTGGAGGAGCAATTACAGAAGACGGGAGGCGTTCAGAAGAAAGACCAGGACCCTAGGACTTGTATAGATCAATTAGTGTAAGGTAAACAGGGAGAAGGGAGTGGGAGAAGGGGGGCAGTGGTGGGGGTTGTTGAGGAAGGCAGAGTGGGGGAAGCGGAAGGTAGGGTGGGGGTGATGGGAGGGGCAACACTTAAAGCCCCGCCCCCTTGGCTCCCCCCGAGCTCAGTCCATATGGTTGCAGAGCCATTGCCTTCATTCAGTTCTGTGGACGGCTCTTCTGTCACTATCACGTAAGTCAAAACGTATCAATAAATACTTAAGTCCGAGCTCCTGGCAGCTCATTTCCACTACTTCGAAGTAACCCTAAAGCTCGAAGTTATGTGGATATGCTTTAAAATTTTCAATTAAAAAACCATTGATAATTTAAAATAAATTTTAAAATTTTTAAAAATTATTTTGTTTCACTCAATTATTTATTTTATTTTTATTTTTGTAATAAATAAAATAAATTTTAATCAGATTATTTATTTTGTTTTTCTTCATTTTATTTCCGATCAACATCAAATGAGAGCCCGGAAATCGAAGAATTAGACAGTTTTGTTATAATATATTTATATAAATTTAGAATCAGAATCAAATAAGATAATACATTTTTACGCACATAATTCGTTGTACGGATTAAATATATGTAATTTTTATGTCATCTGCATATTTTTTTACCATATGTTCCTTGTCTCTTTCCACTATTTTTATTTAATACACTTAGAACAACATTTTTCATAATTTGTTTAACGAATTTTAGTTTGAAAATATAATATATAGTTGCCCATATTGTTTTATGTGAAACATGAAAATTGAGAGCGGGCGAAAATTGTTGAAACTCGAAAAATAAGGCATCATTTGCTTCTAGCCCTCTGGTCTCGGTGCCGGGCGGGAAATGTTCAATTTTCCATCGCTCTGGAAACGTCGTAAACATTTGCTAAAATTAAGAGAATTTTCAAATTTAATATTTTATGACTCCTGATTTTGAAATATTTTATACATCAATCACTAGTTTAGATAGAAATATTAATGAATAAAATGTTGATTAAGCGTGTAAATTTGAACTATAATAAATGAAAGTATTTTTTGTATATTTTCAAATTTTACAAAATTTAAATTTGACATGGGGGTTATACTTAATGTATGAGACAGGATTGATCAACGATGATACAGGAAAGAGCGGGATCAGCCTTGTGGTCGATTAAGATAACTCCAAGAATTTCTGCCAACTTTTCTGGTTGTCTTGTTCACAGCTTAGATTAGCATATATAAAATGATAGTAACTGTTATGCTAGAATAAATTAAAACTAAACAATTAAAAAGCTATATTTAAAAAATAGATGTTTAACAAAAAAACTTACATAACAGAAAACAGGATGCTTAGGTCCCTAGGTGTAATACACCAGCCCACCATATATATATATATATATATATATATATACATAACAGACTAAATATTCAAATTGTTAGGGTCAACTGCCCGGTTACCAGTTAAGGATAACTAATCCAAATTCTAACTTTGAAAATGTGTACATACTAAAAAGCCCCTATAAAATATCCTAATTACGGTTTAATTTGGCAGATGACTTGTCTAGTTAATCGTAATAGCAGTCAGAAAATGTAAAAGTCACATTGGGAAAATGTTTAATAAATAAAATTTAGTCAACGAATAAACACCGGCGCCAGAGAATGACACATACCAGCATGCTGCATTAATTAAAAATTAGAGTAACCTTACAATATGCGTTATCGGAATTAATATTGTGAGTAATTTTATATGAACAAAAATAGATTAATTACATTAAAAGTAGGGATTAAAATGAAATTTGTTAAATAAAAAAAGGACTATTGTCTAGTTGTAACTTCTAAGTTGAGAAAGGCGGATATATTGTGGAAACTTGTAGTAAATAAATAAAACAAATTAATTTTTTGAAATGTGTCATTTCACAAAAAAATATGTACGGGGCGCGTGTGTGAAATTTATGAGTTTTGATTTTCAAAATTCGAGCCCCCGCTCAATTTTTGATCAATTTGGATGAAACTAGGTGCAAAATATTTGTGAATGCTGGCTTCTTATCAGATAACTGCGGGTTTAAAAATCGTATTATATGCCAGTGGCAGAAATAGCCAATATATTGACTTTGGACCACTTTAGGCCAAAACTACAACATTAGGACCACTTTTGGCTAAAATAAATATTGAATTCGTAATCAGCGACCCAAAAAACATTCATTTAAGTTGTAAAATTCCGTTAACAAAAACGTAGACATAAAAAATTAAAACATTTTAAACTTTTCGCGGGGTTTTGGCAGCTATCAATTGGCATATAATACCTTGATTGTGAAACCCACAGTTACCTGATAAAAAGCCAGCTTTCACAAATATTTTGCACCTAGTTTCATCCAAATTGATCAAAAATTGAGCGGGGGCTCGAATTTTGAAAATCAAAACTCATAAATTTCACACTGTGCGGCGGTAGAAGTTGCTTAGTCAGTTCACAAGATCACGGGTCTTTAGGTTTTTCATTATCTGAGAGGGGAAAAAATCTTGAGCACACCGTCCTTTGGTAAAATATTAAGCGATGGACCCCATCCTGATCGAGGGGTCAGATACACGTTAAAGTATCTCATGTACACCAGAGCAATTAAACTCTGGTAGTGAAAGCCCGGATATGGGGCACAATAACTATCTAATTAACTATACCTACAAAAACTACTAAGTTTCTATATTATACCATCGTCAGGTTCAGTTATAAATAACCGAAGACTTAGTATATTTATAACTACATCTGAGATGGATTATTGACGAAACCTGTAGTTTTTGTATAACTTTTTTTTTTAATGGAATAAACAATATTTCAAAAAGAAAGTTTGTTTAGTTTATCATAGTTTTTATTTAAATCAATGGTTCCCATTAAATGTTTTGTTTTGTAATGTTTATGTCTTGAATACTTTTTCTTATTAAGTTTTATTATTTTTTTTTTACTGACCGGTTGTAATCTTCGGATTCTCACAATCATTTCTAGCAAACCGATAACAACTAAGTATACCTGATAAAATATAAATTAAAAGTGAAACTGTTTTTTATACAACAGAAAAATTACTATAAGAACCTGTTTTAAAGGAGAAATAAATAAACAAATGAATATAATTCAAATAACATTATGGAGGTCCCAAATAAGTATTATAGGTTTTCATAATAAACAAGACTAATTTCTGTGATAAAACTATTTAGCCAATTTATATACTTTTTATTGTGAGTAGTATATGTGAATAAAAAATAAATAAATAAAAAATAATGTAAGATTTGCATTCATTGGATGATGTCGAAAACTGACTCAATCCAACAAAAAATAAATAAATTGTGACAACACAAATAATGTTATGTTCTAAAATTTCTGACCGATTACACAACTTCCCCTCAGCTGCCTTTAGCTGTTCAAGTAAAATTTTCTGTCTGTCTCTGTGTGTGTGACGCGATAACTCATAATAAAATAAATGTTTGACTATATGCAAAACCTGCCACTACCGCACATACCAGTGCAAGTCATTTTTTATTTCCGTCAACTGTGGGTGAATTTTTTTGGGATTCATTTTCTGAACAATGGTAAAACCACTATGTAAGTGTACCACGAGGGCCAGGGGAATAAAGGCCTTAATGAAGTTTGTAGTTTTGTGAGAAACTTTTTAGAAGAGAATATTCGTCAGCCTGAGAAAGAGCTGCACGTATTTTCCGACGCATGTGCAGGACAAAATCGAAATCATTCAGTGGTTAGATTTTTATCTACGTTAACAATGTCAGAAAAATTCTATATCCAATATTTTCCCACTAGGAGGCATAGCTTCCTGCCCTGTGGCCGAGATATTGGAGTTGCCAAACGGCACCTCAAGAGGTTGGACCGAGTTTATACCCCAGATGAGTATGCCAGACACGTAGCATCATCGAGCAAACAGGGAAATTTCATTGTGAATCAAGGGGCCCTCACACTGGCAAAAATTTCGCTCAAAAATTTGAAGATGTCGGTTTTGTGCAAAAATATTGAGAGTTTGAGAACAAATATTGTGCAAAGAAAGGGGTATTCAATATTTTGAGAGGCGTTCAAAAGTTTTCTGAAAGTTTAGAAAATTTTTGCGGACCTGTCAATATTTTGTAGCATGAGAGCGCAGTGTGAGGAAATTTTGATGTAGTGTAGGTTCCAAGCTCAGTTCGCGAAGTAGGTTACGATGACCATGGGTCGGTCGCTTCTTCAAATAATTCCTGACCCACACTCTTTTCTTCTTATTATTTAAAGACTCCTTCAACACTGCACATACAACTAGCCCTGGGCAAAGAAACGTATGCGGCTATGGCTGAGTACAACGCGATGCGCCGTGCTTCCATCACGAATGTTTAGTCGACACTCAAATTGTGTGCAATATTTTTGTGCAGTGTGAGGGGTCCACGACCATTCAATATTTTGTACAAAAATAAGCTCAATATTTGTGCTCAAAATTTTGAGTGAAATTTTTGCCAGTGTGAGGGCCCCTTCACATAGACTCTAACATCATCTATGATTTTAAATCGTGGTGGCCACCATTTTTTTTAAAAACAACTTTTTCAATAGAGTTCATGCGAAAAGGAATACCGAAAGATAAAAAAAAATCGTTCGGAATTTCACAATTTTTTATGTTTGAATATCATAACAGCACTCCAGGTACCCAGGTCCTGTGATTGGTCGACAACATATTGATGACATAATTAAATATACGTTTAAGTTACTAAAAACAAATATTAATTTATACGTTTTAATAATTACCCTTTTTACCTTGAAGCCTAAAAAAGGTGAAGTTTTTTAGTCAAGAGATGAAAAATCACATTTATGCTTCTACTGAAAAGTTTGGTTGAAGGGACAAATGCCCTTTCAAAAATAATCAATTCAATTATCAGACAAATTTGGGCAACGGGAATAATAT
The DNA here is from genome assembly GCA_963662175.1 of Aradus depressus. Taxonomy (NCBI): domain Eukaryota; kingdom Metazoa; phylum Arthropoda; class Insecta; order Hemiptera; family Aradidae; genus Aradus; species Aradus depressus. Next base: position 23,408,107 of record OY759218.1, on the reverse strand, counting down.
TGTGGGTTAAGGCTTAACAAAATCTCTAATAACTGTCAATGTAATGAATGTATTCACACGAAATTTCTTGTGTAAATTCAAAACCCCATAAGGAGTACACATATTAATTTTCCACGAAATCGGCCGAAGAGAAGGGGGGGCTCAATGAATGGACACGAAATGAGAATTCGGAGGTCCTTGTATGTCAACTATTGATTAAAAGTGTAAATTGGTATTAAAGGAAGAGCGAAAAATTATTTGATTAATTCGTCTGGGAAAGTACATTGCCGATGATTCACCGACGGCTTTTTTGATATGAAGCTTATCCCCGAAAGAGAAAATATGGATATTAAACAACTACTCTATAACATACCACATGTCGTAAATTTCACAAAAAAAATTTCAGTTCAACGGTTATCGTCTGATCCTCCGACAAAAACTAATGCTTTTAAAATGTATTTACTACATTTATTAACCCTCCGTTTTCAAAAATTAAAAACCCACGTTTTTAAAAATTAAAAACCCTCCGTTTATAAAAATCAAAACCCTTCCAAATATATTTTTGAGCTCGTTTCGTCAAATCCCTTGAATTGAGATACAAACGGTTCTTGGACTAATTAAAACAACTAAAGTACAAATAATATATTAAAAACTTCGGTTATATGAACATATTGTCTATGAAAACCATAATGTGAACCCTTGTTCAGATTTTAATACATTCTGTACAACAAATAAAGTCGAGGGATTTTCAGTGGAATAAATTGTTTATAAGGAGATAATAATCAGGTTTCTTTTGATAAAAAAAAAAAATTAAGTCTGCCAGGGCCTATATTTACATACGCATATACAATGTATGTACCTATGTATTGTTATAATGTTGAGGAAAATTCAGTATTTGGCCAAAGTTTCGGAAACTGTTTGTTTCCTTCTTCAGGCAACAGAATATAACAAATAAATTAGTTTTGCATTTTGGGAAACAAAATAACAGGAGAACATACATCATAAAAGTAAAATATATATAGTAATTTAAAAAAATTGTTATATAAAAAAATAAAAAATACACAAATCATATCAGATCTGTAATAATTATATTCCTTTAGAAGTTCAATTATTTTTTATATACCTATAATGTAAAACTAATTATTTTTATCTTAGTAAGCATACGAATTACAATGATTGAGTCGACAGTATCTTAATACTGTTTAGTTGAGCAAAGTGGAGGTTGAGTCGAGTAAAGAGGAAACTCGGTACTCGGACGTTTGGGAAACTGATTTATTTCCTAATTTAGGACCTAACAGAATGTAACAAATAAATTAGTTGGTTTTGAATTAAGGACAATAAAGTAATAAGAGAAACATACATCATGAATATTTAACCAGAATTTCATGTTTTCCGACCTCCTGGATTCAAAAAATGAAAAACAAATTGTGTGTGATGTGAATTTTTTTTGGATTCAGAAGATTTTCTCTATATCCTTCTTATAAGTTAATGTAAAAAATAAGACAAAACATTGAAATCAAGATAAATTTCTCATCACCTTGTCAGAAACAAAGGAGAAAAAAGATCATCAAAAAAGTTAGTTGTCCTTTCCCAATGTCCCAGTATTTTTATTGTAACAAGTTTTTTTAATGTAAATTTTAACGAGGGGGCGCATTATTCTAAGGAATTTAACAAGGTTCTCCCCCCTATGTCTCCCCTCCCCCTATTTGAGCGATCCAATAGAATTGCAATTTGCTACAATAGGGCTTGTGCACCCTATGCCTCACCACTTTGTTATATACTGTACACTTTTTAATTAGAATTTTTTTACTTCCCCAGTTATACGAAGTATAGGGGAAGTTACGTAATTAGTCAACAATTTAATGAGTTTTCAACGGAATTTCAGGTTTTCTGACCTCTAGATTCAAATTTCAAAAAAAAAAAAAAAAAGTGTGTGTCTATGAACATGATAATTCCCGTTAGAATGAGTGTATCGACACATTTTATATGTGATTCCATATAAAACGACGACACCTATTGTTTTTCAGTCAAATTGACCAAATGGAAGAGGGGGTTAGAGGGGAGGCTAATATAATATCTGCAAATAGATTGAATTTATTGACAGACAAAAAATTTCATATGTTAATTCAAAACACCATAGGGACGACACTTATTATTTTCAGCGGAATCAGCAGAAGGGTGCGGAACGGTTCACGGGAGGGGCTTCAATTCAAAAACCCTAATAATTGCCGATGTCATGAATTTATCAGCACACAATATAATATGAGGAATTAGGAGCCCCAATGTAAATAAATTGTTGAATATTAGTGCAAACGGTCAATTGGTTTTGGAGGAGGCGCTAAAAGTTAATAGGTTATTTGTGGGGAAGTACATTGCCAGTGATGCACCGATGACTTTTTTTTTAGAAAGCTCAGAGGACTTATGCCGCTTTGTTGCACGCTTTGCAAGTCCCTCAAAACATCATATTGTTGGGACGTAAATTTAGTTATATTTTTTTTCTAAGTTTTACTTACAGTATAAGGAAGTATTGTAATCGTGCAAAAAATTGAGATCGAGTTTTCAACGGATTTTCACTCTTCAAGGCCCCTTGAATAGGTTTTGACCATTTTCGCGATGGTGTTTTTCTGTGAGTGTGTGTTTGAAACATTGTGAGGGGTCATTCATAAATTACGTAAGGCATTTAGGGGGGGGGGGGGGGGGGGGATAAGCTCAATATTACTAATTCTTACTATAGGGGAGGGGGGTAAAGAATTTGATCTTATGTAAGTTTTTGAATTTAAAATCTACAACTTTCGCGCTAAGAAATGGCGATATTGGATAGCGCCATCTATACTTAATTCTCAAATTCAGTATTGAATCCTACAGAAATCATATGGTCTCAGTACCCTACACCAATAATAATGTTCACGATATAGAGTGGTACGAAGATGATGAAATTGATGTTGAAAGGTTGGAAGAACCTGAAGAACAAAATAATGAACCAGTCATCCCTGTGATTAATTCAATACCAGACTGGTTAGTCAGTCCATGGATAAATAAATAAGTAAAGTTTGGATTAATTATCCATTTATATATTTTATTTATATATTTTATGCAATTTATATATTTTATTTGAAGTAATTTAATGCAGAAATGAAAACGTTAAGACGATTAATCGAAGTATAATTGCAATAAATAATATTTTTTAATCAAACTGTCTTTTATTTTATCAATACGATAATTTCTTATCAAGGGGTAGTTATCAAAGGGGGGGGGGGGGGGGTCAAATTAACTTTAAAAAAGCCTTACGTAATTTATGAATGGCTCCTGAGCACACTAACGTAAAAACGATTGTGAGCTATGAACTTGAAATTTGGAAAGTAAAAGTTACATGTGCTAATTTAAATTTGAAGAGGATTTTGGCTGAAATCGGTCGGAAATTGAGACCACTTTACTTCGGGTACATTTTACAAGATTCCGCTTATATTTATGATCTAATCAAAATTGTGTACCAATATAAATCGTAGAGGAAACCGAAAGGTACATTTTATTTACATTTTTTTTTTCGAAGGTCTGCAAGATACATTCCGATAATAGAATTTGAATAGAATCAATACGAACAAAGTTATAGAGCCTCAAAGAGCAAACTATGAATTTCATAAAAATATTTCCAAGTTTAAACTATAACTCATAGCATCGAATTTTTATATATTTTAATATTATTGGCAGTTTTTTATCGAAATGGATGAAACACTACCATCGGTGAATAAACGTGGGTAGGCAAAATTCAGGAATCTCACTGTAGAGTGAGGCTCATGTCTACCAGAGCGACGAAAGAGCGTTCTGGAAGTAGGCGATATGACCATTTGTGCATGAGTCGCTATATCTAACAATTTTTTATATATATTATCTATTTCTGGAACCCTGTTTCTTCCGATTCTTAGCCAAGTCCCTGTTTACATTTCTGTTTCGCAGTGTGAAATTTTAATTTAATATATATATTTTTTTTTATCCTTAACCTCACTATTACTTATTAAATTAAAATGATATTTTCGTAGAAATATGTACCTATTAATACTATTTAAAAACGCATACGTTTCAATAATAAAATGAAAGAACTTGTGAAAATAGTTATTTCAAATTAATATTTTTTTATCTTTTAATAACGCTTAAGGGAAATTTATCACTTGGACCTTAGCGGTTTGGAAATACAAGTATATTTTTCTGACACTTGTATTCATACTTTAGTTATGATTACTACAAAGATCACACTCATAATGAGACACTAAAGAAATTATATTTTAATAGCAGCAATCATCGCATTTAAAATAACTAAATTATTAAACGATAAAACCGAGACAACACTGTCATCAGTTTGATCGGATTTGGTTTATCTCATTCTTGTTATACGTTTCAATTAACACACTTGTTTTTGTGAAACGTTTCGTTCAATGGGATCAATGGGGAGAGAGAGAGAGAGAGAACCTAACCTCAATACTTAATATTATTTATTTTCTCTTGACTTTCTCTATCATCCCATTCCCATCTTGACAATCCTACCCGAAAATAGAGGCGGTGCCGGCCGAGAGACCTATTACATTAAAGTATGTGGCTTCTATTTAGAGAGTGCTGACAATGGCCAGTTTCTCCCCACTTGAATACACTCACAATCAGAGATTCCTGTTCCTCTTGGTCTGCCACCACTGCTGGTCAGAAGCTGGTGCGGCGGATCACCCGGGCTACCCTGGCCTCATTAAAGTGGAGGAATGGGGATTGCCTCATCGCGATGGTGTTTGGAGGGGTCTCGATCTGAATTTATTAATTAATATATACAGTAGAACCTCGATATAACGTTGTTCGATTTAGCGTTTTTCTCGATAAAACGTTTTCTGGATTGGGTCCCGACCAAATGAAGGCATATTCAATGCATTTTTTATTTGATACAACGTTTCTCGATAACGTTTATCGCGATATAACGTTCGGTTTTCGGCAGGTAAAACGTTTCTATGCCTCGATAAAGGGTTTTTTTCCACGAAAATTGCGAACTAAAAAAATAAAAATAAAAAATCGAAGAAGAATACGTATCCATAAAGAAGGGCGATCGGAGTCATAGACTTTACCGAGAAAACCCCACTTACTCTTTCACCATTCCCACCCGCCACCCCCTTTCCCTACCCCGTTCTGTTTCCAATCTCAGTTTGTTTTTTAACTTCAGAGTGAAAGAGTGATTTTTATTGTCCTCCTGGATTGTGTTTCTTTTCCTTTTTTAATTGCGATGCCTGCCAAACGCAAGTCCTTGTCGATAGAAGAGAAAATGAGGATAATTGACGAAGTGGAGAAGAACCCTGCGGTCACAAAAGTTGAGATGGCCAAACAGCTGAACATTCCGGTAACAACGCTTCAGTCCATCTTGCTGAAAAAAAATGAAATTAAGAATTTCACCACATCTGCAGGAACTAGCATCGAAAAGAAAAAGAGGATGAAGATGGGCAAATTTTCGGATTTGGAAGAAGGTTTGATAAAATGGTTTCGGCAACAACGGGCAGTCAACATTCCGATTTCGGGGCCACTTCTCCAAGAAAAAGCGCTGATACTGGCTGAAAAACGTAATGTAATTGCCCATTTTAAAGCATCACCCGGCTGGTTAGCGAATTTCAAGACCCGACATGGTATTTCATGCAAAGTGATCAGCGGCGAGTCAAAAGCAGTTGATGAAGAAACCGTGGAGTGCTGGAAGAGGAAGCTATTGCCCCATTTGTTGGAGAAATATGCCCACAAGGACATATTTAATGCTGATGAAACCGGCCTATTTTTTAATATGATGCCTGATAGGAGTTTGGTAACAAAAGATGATGACTGTCATGGTGGGAAAAGAAGCAAGGTACGTCTCACTGTTTTGCTATGCTGTAATGCTGATGGGACAGAAAAATTAAAGCCTCTTGTAATCGGCAGATACGTTAAACCTCGATGTTTTAAAAACGTACGCAGTTTGCCCGTCACGTACAGGGCAAATAAAAACTCCTGGATGACGTCGACGTTGTTAACAGAGTTCTTAAATAAACAATACAAAAATTAAAGTCCAAAAGCGTAAAATTTTGCTTCTTATGGACTGTTGCGCTGCTCATCCTACTTCTCTTAAATTTTCCAACCTTGAGTTAGAGTTTTTGCCTCCAAATTGCACGAGCCTTCTACAGCCCCTGGATTTAGGGATTATAAATTCATTTAAAATTAAATATCGTAAGATGCTGATTACGAAAGCAATTCTTGCTATCGAGGAAGGGAAACCACCGAAAAATATTGATATACTCGATGCAATAAATCTCATATCGACTTCATGGGATTCAGTTACAAACAGCACCATCGAAAATTGTTTTAGAAAGATGGGTATAGCAAAATCAGAAGGAAGTGAAGCAGCAGTACTCGAAGACGAAGAAGTAGACGAAATTGAAGATTGGACAAAAGTTGCAAACGGTGTAGAATGGAAAGACTATTTGATATGTGATGAAAACATTTCAACGAGTGGCGTAGAAGATATCACCGACATCGCAGATGGTCTCTTGGTAACCAATGAAGATGAAGAAGCGGAAGAAGGACCAGTTGAAGAGGAGGTGGCGGAACTTCCAACGCTCCGAGCAGCGTTAGATGCATTTGAAGTGTGCAGAAGGTATGTTCTATTTAATAGTGTGAACGATCTATCGTTGAATTTTTCTGCCATTGAAAGAGAACTATACAAAAGCCGCTCAAAAAAACAAACCAATATTTCGGATTTCTTTTTACCAAGATAAACTTTTTTTTCTTAAATTTTTTTGGGTGATCCTTTTTATTCCTTGGAAGGTTGAAAGTAATATTCTCAATGTTGTAGTAACATACATATGTATGTACATATATGTATTAATCTTTTATTTTGTATTTACACCTTTATTTGTTATTTACCTACGTATGTATATATTTAGTGTAAATGCTTTATATTTTGTTAAAATATAGCGTTAAATTAGGAGCTGTTTTTTATTACCTTCTTATGAATTGATTATAGGTACATATATGCATTATATGTATGTATCATATAATTTTAGTTGGGGCGGATTTGATATAACGTTTTATTCGATATAACGTTTTTTCCCAATGGGCCTGAGGAAAACGTTATTGTATTGTTTTGTATTATTACCATTTTGAATAAATTTTACTTAAGGGGTATGATTTTTTATTTTGGACATATTCTTCACTATTTTATCGAGACTTTTTTAATTTTATTTATTTCTTTGATTCTTATATTTCCTTACCTTGTACATATCGCTAGGTACTTCAGAACAAGACTGTCACAACTAAAAAAATGTGAATTTTGGGAAATCACGTTTTAAAATTCACTGATCCCTAATGGTACTTTACTTTTGATTTATTTAGAAAACTGCTAGAGCAATAAGCTTTTACACGGTTTATAATACTTACTTTTAAGCCAATTTTACTTAGCTTTCACCATCGTAACACCCTTTAAAGCCCTAAATGCCCAACCTTTTCGTACAATGGAAGACCGACACATCTGCTCTCTGGTGGCCAGAATTAGAAGTTACAATTGTGACACTTCCATAAAAAAAGTATACCATATTACCATTCTTCCTATGAGTTTAGTACGAATTCGATATTTTTTGTGTTGTGACAGTCTTGTTCTGAGGTAGCGATATGGCCTTTTATTATTTTACGTTATTTTATTTTCCATAATTGTCATCAAATTTACTTATGGTTTTATTTTTACTGATTGTAAATATACCCAATAAAAAGAAGAAAAAAAATGACAACAAATTAAATGAAAAAAAAAATAAGATAACTTATCTGATTCTTGTTCTGTGTAACACTTACAGACACTTAGATAAATCATACTTCCAAATCTTATACTTTTTTTCCCCCCTCATCTATGAAATTACATACATAAATATATACATAATTCGATGTATACAATTTTTTTTTCGATATACAGAAACATTTTTCTGTTGAAATTTCTATATAATGAGCAAAAAATAAACAAACATTTATCAAATATGAAAGACAATATCGATACTTTAGACAAGACAGGTGTCATTTATCAAATAGATTGTAAGGATTGTGATAAGAAATATATAGGGGAAACTAAAAAAAGATTAAAACATAGAGTCAAACAACACATAGCAGATTGTAAAAAACCGAAAAATTCTAATAAAAAAGCTCTAGCAAATCACAGTATAGTTTATGGACACAATTTCGATTTTAATAACGTCAAAATTTTAAATATTTCGAATAATACAATTAATAGAAAATCCATAGAAATGGTGTACTCTCATGGCTTATAAATGAGTTTATGGGGAGTACACAAAGACTAATTAGCATATAAATCACACTTTATTTACGCAAGTACAAAACAAACAATGTTCTATCGAGACCAACTCACACTGACTCACTGACTCCCACACAGTGTTGCCACTACAGTCACTTATAATTCTTTACAGAACATTTATACTACAATATACTGCTACACTACTCCCCCTTCAGTAGCAGCCATACACAAGGACTGCTACGATAATAAGCAATAGCAGAAGATATATAGAACAAGTACATACATACAAAAGGTACATGATAAAATAAAGAGAAAACATTAATAACAAAAAAAAAATGTATGAGTGGCCCCAATATTACATAACAAACAATAAAATGAAAAATTAATGCAAATACAAATGTAGTTACATAAGTCTCACTTGCACCAGTTCGTCATAGCGAGCGGGGAATCGAACTTTTCGTCCCGACCGCGTGGTTCTAGTCTGTTCGTTGGTACCAGACGCTGGACCAACAATGTCTGTCCGTGGTTGAACGTCCTCTTGTGACAGGAGATATGCTGGCTTGAGACGATCGATTGTAATGTTGTCTTCTTTGTTCTTCATTTGTACCGTAAAATATTTATCATATTTCCTAAGTACAGGAAATGGGCCTTCATAAGCGTAAGCAAGAGGTTTTTTTACTCTATCAGTTCTTACGAAAACATGTGAACATGTAGCTAGGTCTTTGTGCACAAAGATATTTTGCGACATTTTATCTTTTACTTTGACTGGTCTCATTTTTCGCATGTACGCCTGCAACAGGGCGACAAAGGTATCGGCGTAGACATTTGGCGCAGAATCGACGAAAAATTCGCCGGGAATCCGTATCTCTTTACCGTAGACTCTATGTGCAAGTGTATAGTCGGAGTCCTCCCTCATGGCTGCTCGTAGTCCCAACAGAACTGTTGGAAGGCTTTCTGTCCACCTTGTGGATTTGTGAGCTGTCAGTGCTGCCTTTAGTGTTCGATGCTGGCGTTCTATTTTACCATTGCACTGAGGATGGTACGATGTGGTAGTCTTGACCTTTGTACCACAAACTGCAGTCATACGCTGGAACAAATCGGAGGTAAATTGAGCACCCCTGTCCGTAATTACTTGCTTAGGTGTACCAAAACGTGAGACCCAATGGTTAAAAAACGCTTTGACTACTGAATCCGCAGTAATGTCAGGCAATGGTACAGCTTCTATCCAGCTAGTAAATCTGTCGATGCATGTCAGCAAATATGAATTTCCTTCTGACGGTGGCAAGGGCCCGACCAAGTCAATATGTACATCCGAGAACCGGTCGTCAGGCTCTAGGAATTTTCCTATTTCTGATTTTGTATGCCTATGTATTTTAGACTTTTGACACTCCATGCAAGCCTTCGTCCACACTCTTATGTCTTTCTGAATTCCAGGCCATACGTACTTTGAGGTCACTTGTTTTACAGTTGACTTCACCCCTGGATGGGCTAGGTCATGAACTGAGTGAAAAACTGCCTTACGAGCTAACTGTGGTATGTATGGTCGGATTGTTTTTGTGGAGGTGTCACACCATAGCTGCTTTGTGGATGGAAGTTTGTGCAACTTGAAATTTAGAGAGGTATTGCCTTGAATAAGCGCTGGTAGTTCATCATCTTGGCGTTGAAGATCTGCGACTTTATCATAATCTATAATGGCCATCTCTTCTATTCTTGACATCGTATCGGCTATTATATTTTCAGAACCTCTAACGTACTGTATATCCGTCGTATATTGGGATATAAATTGTAAATGCCGCAGTTGTCGTGGGCAGGCTTTCTCATTTTTCTGCTTGAACGCAAACATCAGAGGCTTGTGGTCACAGTAGATGGTAAAATTTCTTCCCTCAAAGAAGTGTTTAAAATACCGGACAGAAAGATATATAGCTAAAAGCTCCCTGTCGTAAGTACTATAGTTGCATTGCGCATTATTTAATTTTTTTGAGAAAAACGCAAGTGGTTTCCACCCTTGCCTTTCGTATTGTTGAATGACTGCCCCAACTGCGTGGTCAGATGCGTCAGTGAATAATGCGAGTGGCAGTTCTTGATTTGGGATAGCGAGTAACGTAGCACTGGCTAAATCCGCTTTACAAGTTTCAAATTGTAGTATCGATTCATCAGTCCATGGTACTTTCCGGTGGTCTCTTTTCTTAGCACCTTTGAGAAGTTTGTTTAGAGCTGATTGATTTTTAGCTGCGTCTTTCAAATAAGGTCTATAGAAATTTAACATGCCTATAAAAGTGCGTAGTTGGTGGATGGTTTCTGGGCGTTTGAAATCTAAAATAACTTTAACTTTATCTGGGTCTGGTCTTGTTCCCTCAGAAGAAATTTGGTAACCAAGGAATGACACCTGATGAGTGTTAAAAGTTGATTTGCTTATGTTAATTCGGAGCCCAAACTTGTTTAATTGATCCAAAACTAGAGTTAGATGACGTTTATGTTCTTCTTCATTACGGGACGCTATAAGTATGTCATCCAGGTAACAAAAACAGAAATCCAAACCATTCAATACTTGATTCATGAAACGCTGAAATGTTGATGGTGCATTCCGGAGACCGAAAGACAAAAAATTGAACTCAAATAGCCCAAAGGGTGTTATCACAGCTGTTTTTTTCTCTGTCACTGTCTGCGATAGGAATATTATAGTACGCCTGAATTAAATCCAATTTTGAAAAAATATTTGTACCTGTTAGGATTGAGGTGACGTCATCAATTCTCGGAATCGGATACCGATCAGGAACCGTCACTGCATTTAGTCGACGATAATCGCCACAAATCCGCCAAGTTCCATTTTTCTTGCTCACGATGTGAATTGGACTGGACCACTGGGATTTAGATGGTGAAATAATTCCTGCCTCCAATAAAATCTGAAACTCTTGTTTTGCAATTTTCAAAAATTCTGGGCCAAGTTTCCTAGCTCTAGAATAAACTGGGTTTGCTGTAGTAGTGATGGAATGGCGCACGTGATGGTCCATTTTGTTGGGTAAAAATGCCGGCTTTGTGATGTCTGGATAGTTTTTTAGCAAATCGTAGAGTTGGAAAGAATTTTGAATAGTACTTATGGAATCTGCATCGTCTAACTTCGTTATTTCGCCCATGGTAAATAATCTTGTTTGGTTATCAATAAGTTTTCTATTTTTCAAATCCACAAGAAGGTTAAATTTACGCAAAAAATCAGCACCAATGATACCTTTATTGGTTTTGGCAATAATGAAGGACCATTCGAAGTTTCTCTTGAGTCCGAGATCAATTTTTAAGATTTTTGAACCAAAAGTGTCAATTTCTGTTCCATTTGCAGCAAAGAGCTTGAAGTCTGATGGTTGTTTTTTAAATTGATTATCATTATTATGAGGAATTATGGAGATATCTGCTCCTGTATCAATTAAAATTTTTTTACGAGTCTTATAATCTGTTACAAAAAGCCGATTGGAGCGACCAATGGGTATTTCAGCAACAGTTGTGGCCGCTTCAATTATTGCTGACTGGAGTTTCCCGGCTTAGTCTTCCTTTGACATGGAGGAACGCATTTTTGTGGTCTACAATTTTGTTTATATCTAAAATGATAGTAACAATATTTCCCACCTGATTGATAACGGCTGCGACTTCTGCTTCTTCTTCTAATGTTATCATATTTATCTCTCGAACGTGAACGAGATTCTCTGGACAAATTCTTAAGTTCCGCATCCATAGCATCAATTTTTGCAATTAAGTTTTCAAAAGAAAAAACGTCTTGGGGCACAGACGTCATAGTATCCACGGCCATTGGTCTCATATCATGGATCTTATCTCCGCTAGCTTTTCCAAACTGCCATCTGTTATTACTAAAATACTTTTTATTTGATTTGGCAACTTATCAAGCCATAATGTTTTTAGCAATTTTTCTGGAACGTCCTGTCCTAAACCTTTCATCTTCCTTATCAATTGACTAGGCTTGAGATCACCTAGTTCTAATTCACTGATTAGCTTTTTAAATTGCCTATCATCGCTTTCACGGAAAAGAGTAAGCAGACGTTGTTTGGCTGTAGTATATTTATTAGTACTGGATGTTTCAACAAGATCACAAATATTTTCTACAATCTTCAAGTCTAATTGTGAAATCAGGTAATTGAATTTTGTAGATTCTAACCTAATGCCAGACAATTCAAATTGAGCCTCGGCCTGGCAGAACCAAATTTCAGGCTTTTCAGGCCAGAATGGGGGTAATTTAACGGATACCTTATCTATCTGTTGAGCTTCAGCTGGAGGTGCGCAGGCGTTCTGGTTTTGATTCCCAACATCATATTTTTCAGGTTCGGCCATGTTGGATTGAACAAAACAAGTTCCACTTCACTTTGTTTTTCACTTTTTTTAAAAATAAATCACTTTATTAATCACGTCGGGGTCACCAATTGTACTCTCATGGCTTATAAATGAGTTTATGGGGAGTACACAAAGACTAATTAGCATATAAATCACACTTTATTTACGCAAGTACAAAACAAACAATGTTCTATCGAGACCAACTCAAACTGACTCACTGACTCCCACACAGTGTTGCCACTACAGTCACTTATAATTCTTTACAGAACATTTATACTACAATATACTGCTACAATGGTATATATCAATAAATTCATTAATAGCACTGTCAATTACAAAACTGATACAGGTAAAATAGGAAATCATTACGCAGATATTATTAATAACATTAAATAAAAACAATTTTAGACGATCGATGATATAATCGATAAAAGTACAATATACATCGAATGATACTATGATAAAATAAAAAATCAAATGATTATTTTATTCTAATATATAAATATACTATATTTTTAATTAATATATACTATAATATTATTGAAATATGTCCAAGACAAAAAATAAAATAAATATTTAAAAAATAATAATTATCAACTTTATAAAATGGTTATAGATTAGAACTTGGCAATAACCATGCGAGCTGTTCTATCACAAATTTTGAATATTACCCCTTACCAAATAAAGGGTTTTTGATCATGTTAGGCAAATAACAGAAATATTTACGGTTGGTTTCGCATTAAATTAATAACAAAGATTATTATAATGTTAATTTTATATTGTTGAAACTTGATGCACGTTTTCTATTTATACTTGTTAATTTGTTAATTCTAGTCATTGAAGATGGGAAGAATGGTCCCGAAACGTTTGACGATGCAATAAAAGAATTTTATAAATAAAAATTGGGAGTAAGAAATAAAAAGCTGCTTGACTAAAAAAAACCTATTATCACATAGTATATGCTCCTTACACAATATTGAAGAATTTTTTTTTTTTCGATGTACAGAAACATTTTTCTGTTGAAATTTCGCGGGACTCAAGAAAACTTCGATGTACGGAGAAGTTCGATGTATGGAGGTCCAACTGTGTTTCCCACAACACCCTATTGTACATTCTTTGGGGTGCTATAGCTTTGTTCATATTGGTCTTATCTCAAATCTGAGGGGAAAATGAAGAATGAAAATTTCATAAGGAACATTTTTTATAAGAATCAATTTTTCGATGGGATCAACTATTTTTGCGTAAACCAAGCAAACGTCTAAAAGAAAGGGTATAACATATAATTCTGAGTTGTCACTTTAGGACAGTTTTCATCTCGCCCTTCGAAAATTGAAGAATGAAATGATTTTCAAGTGTGAAATAATCATTTCTCACTAAATCAGCCATCTTTACATTAAGAATAATAGATTTTGATTAGCGACTGTAGATTCTAATTGTAGGAATATTGAGGGTCTGTCAAAGATGGAAGAAAACACTATTCAAATATATAAGAACACTTTTAATATATATATATATATATATATATATATATATATATATATATATATATATATATTTATATATATATAAGAACACTTTTTACAAACAAGTATTTGGCACAGCCATGGATAGTAGTCTTGGACCGATTTTAGCCGATCTCATCATGAACCAGCTATTAGACTCCACTATACCTAAACTCCCCTATCAAATTCCTTTTTTGTTTAAATACGTTGATGATATTATTACTTGCATTCCACCTAATTATTTGACCCAAACCCTCGACATATTTAATTCTTTTCACCCCAGATTACAATTCACCTACGAACTTGAAAATAATAACTGTCTTCCTTTCCTTGACACCCTAGTAATTAGAAATATTGATCACTCATTGTCTACTAATTGGTTTATCAAATCCATTAAATCAGATAGATATTTTCACTTTTTTTCACACCACCCATTCTCCCAAAAAATAAACTTTGCCAAAGCGTTAATTAGTAGAATGGTAAGACTTGGCTCCACAACTTTTCATAGCGAGAATTTAAATCAAACTAACAATATTTTGGAGAAAAATGGATACCCAGGCAAAATAATTCAAAAAACTCTGACAAATAATCTCAGCACACTCATTAATAACCAACAACCCATTGAAAATCCTTCTGCCACTGTTAAATACTATTCCATTCCGTGCATTGCACAATTGACAGAAAGGTTAACAAAAATACTAAAAGCTGAAAACATTATAATTTCATCAAGAAATTATAAAACTGTTAAATCCCTATTCACAACTTCTAAGTTGAGAAACGCGGACATATTGTGGAAACTTGTAATAAATAAATAAAACAAACTTATTTTTGAAATATTGTCTATTCCACTAAAGATATATATTCATATATAACTACCGGTTTCGGCTTTATACCATCGTCAGGTCTAGTTATGAACTCATCATAACTAGACCTGACGTTGGTATAAAGTCGAAACCGGTAGTTATATATGAATATATATCTTTAGTGGAATAGACAATATTTCAAAAATAAGTTTGTTTTATTTATTTAAATCCCTATTCTCCCAAATTAAAGATCCTACCCATAAAATTGACCAATCAGATCTTATCTATCAGATTTCATGCTCAGACTGTCCAGCATCTTATATAGGTATGACATCCCAATATTTAAAAAAGAGAATATACCAACACGAGTATGATTGCAAAACGACAACTCATGCTGATAACTGCAGCGCTCTAGCCCGACACCATAGCCAAAACATAATTTTGACTACAAAAACACTAAAATACTCCATAGGGAACATAATTATCATAAGAGACTGACATTGGAAATGGTGTATATAGCTAAAACACTTGATACAGTCAACTTCCGCACAGACACTAATAACCTAAGTGATTGTTATGCCAATTTAAAATTCTTAGCAAGAGCTGACACTATAGTTCTGTCTCCAATATCTATGTTATCTATTTTTATTATCTATGTATGTTTATTAGAATATACAGGTATATATAATATATATAAGGTTGTCGAACCTTAGTAACTGTTAATTTTAACATTTCTGGCTGGAATGTGACATTTATGACGGGGTTTTCCTAGCTGCACCTGTACCTAGCTGCACCTGTACCTGCTTCCTTCAGCACCCCTGTATTATTGTACCATTTCATTGCAATGTAAGACTCCTTCCAGTGTACATGTCTTCTCCCCAACCTTGCTTATTCATAGTAAGTCAGTTTATTTTTTACTCTTTATTATGTTCCACCTATTTATCTATTTCCATGATTATCAATGTTTATGGTTAACAATGTATCTACATTTAATTTTAATGTTGATTAATGTATTAGGGTCATTCTTTTTATATTCGGCCGAAAATTTCCCTTTGGTCAATCAAATGAAAACGTTTATTTTGTTGTCTTTTGCACCAAAAAAGCGTCCAATTGTATGTTTAATCAGTTTTATATTTTTTTTGTCATCCACTAGTGTAAAACTACTAGCGTATTTGAAAGTATTTTTTTCTGTCTTCTGAGTGATGGCAGAATCGCTCAAAAAAAGTTCAGCTCATTTGAATGACCAAAGGGAAATTTTCGGCCGAATATAAAAAGAATGACCCATTAATAGTAAGTCAGATTCAATTTATAACTCGTTACAATATCTATTTTAACGTTCAGTAATGTTTATCAACACACTAATTTTGTTTAATTGTGATTCTAATCTTGATCCCCCCCCCCCCATGTTTGTAGGCCCTGATGATGATATAAAATATATCGAAACGTTGGCGTTTGAATAGTGTTGCCTGTTTTCTTCCATCTTTGACTGACCCTCAATATTCCTACAATTAAGAATAATACTTTGTAATGGCTGCTTTGAGATATATATCTTAAGGAGAAGGCCGGCATGACCATAGAGGCGAACTAGGCGGTCGCCTAGGGCGGCAAAATCTGCACGACACTGCGGCTCACAACTTTTTTTATTAAGGTCCTTAAGTTATACTTTTATTTATTTATAAGTTTAAAGCAAGGGTAAACATGTTAATTATTTTTCGTGTTCTTGCATATGATGATTGAGATAAACTATACAACAAATCATTGGAACTGAATGGATAATTATTTCTAAATTAAAAATAGATGTAATTAACAAGAGATAAAAATCTTGTGTTGCTTATTTTTGTTGGTGAGCTGTAATGGGGAATGTTTCGTTGGTTTGGTCAAGAACCGCATGGGAACAATGCTGGGCTGCCTGTTACGTAACTTGCCTTGTAAGTACGTACAGATATTGGGAGGGCTGGTGGGTACACCTAGGGACCTAGCGCTCTTATCCCTTCCCTGCTAGCTTTACTGTAGGATTCCTTAATTTTGCGTACCTAGGTTTATTTACCTAAGGTAAAGAGGGGTCTTTAACGAGTACCTTACATCGCACAGGCTCGGGACCATCTAAGGCATGTATGGGCAACCTTTGACATGTTGCGGGCCAAACTTTAGTGTGCAAATACGTTCGCGGGCCGCGTAGATGGTTCAAAATAAAATAACGTCGGACTTTAAAGTATTGTTCATAATTTTTAGCGATATACTTATATCAGACATGAAATAATAAGACAATGTTATTATAATACAATTTATTAAAATAAAAAAATGAAATGAAAAAAAATTGGTACAATATTATAATTAAATCGTGAAATTTGGAATTATTACAAACTACGAAAGTTAAGTAGCGACACCGAAATCAATGAGACACTTGAGCTTGAATCCATTGATGTTTGGATTAATTCCACTGATACAAAGACGTAAAGAATTTTCCAAATTATCTTCAGTGAGCCTTGTACGATGTTTTGATTTATTAACTTTCATCATTGAAAAGAACTTTTCGCATTTATAAGTACAGCCAAACGCACAAATCAATCTTCTTGCGAATTTTCTAATCTGCGGAAAATGGTCTTCTTCGAGGGATTTTTTGTAGAAATCGCACAACTCCACGTCTTCAAATTTAGATTTTAGGAGTGAGTTTTCTTGAATCTCGATCAACTCCATTTGCAAGTTTATTGGAGCATTTTGTACATTACTTTTTGTTGGATTAGCAAATAAATTGAAAAAGTCTTCCATGTTTTTGAAATCGCCAAATCTGTTCAACAAACCCCATCCTACTCGATCTTCCTATTTTGGAGTGAGTGTAAGTAGTGTTTTTTTTTAAATTGGGTTTTTCAAAATGTCTCGCGGGCTGGACCAAGTCTTACAGCTGGCCGGATCCGGCCAGCGGGCCGGTTGTTGCCCACATATGATCTAAGGGCTTCGCCGGGTTTCGAACTCTCGATCTTGAGCTCATTGGCTACATCTGTACTTCAAATGTGCGGATAGGTCTATGTGGCAGCACACTGGTCGTTCGTCTTGAGTGCCAAATTTCCTTGCGTCTGTCCTGCTTAAAGAGTTAACTCAAATTTTTCTACTTACACCCTCTCGTGCCAATTGTCGAGGTGGGGGGTAGGTTGGTGGTGATTCAGAGATTTTTGTAGAGGTGTAACATATGAGATTATTAGTGTTCAAAGAGCCCCAAAGAGTGCCTATTGGAATGTGTAACCAAGGGTTGGAGGAATGTAATTAGAGACTCATAGAGATGTAGTTGTGTCCTGTCGTTATGCGCTCCCACTGATCAAAGTGCCCGGCCTAACTTCATCCTTGTAACTGTAAGTAGCGCAATTAGTTGTGCACGTGGCGCATGGCGCGGCGTAGACCAATAGGGTGGGCTCACCGCACCTAAAACCTCCCTCACACACTTTGTATGCAATGAAGAAAGAAAAGAGAAAAAAAATTGGTGAATCATTCTCAATATTGTCCCAAATCAAAAATTCTAATTTTGCTATGCTTATCAACATGGGGGCGTATATTATTACATATAAATTGTAATAATAATATTATTTATTTCCGTTAAACAAAACATGGTACTAGTATACATCATAAGAATATATACATTAAGATAGCTTAGAAATTAAATAGATACACTAACAAAGAATAAAAAGCATATTTTCTTTCAGATGCCTCATGGTCTGCTTCAACCGGGCTTATAATACATATGAAATTTAATTTCCACCTCCGTTCATAATTTTGTTATTCCAAATGCCTGTATTCGAACCATTAAAGACGGGAAAGAGATAACTCATTGTATGTCTCCCCCTCCACCGGTCAACATTTTGAGGTGCCACATAGCCTATATTTTTATAATGGACCTTCCTGGTAATAAATACCCTGCAAGTTTCGTGAATATACGATCAGTCGTTTTTAAGTAATTAGGTAACAGAGAGACAGAAAAAGTTTGGATTTTATATATGCATGTAGATGCGGCAGCGTTTTGTCGCCAAGCAATGTTTAAAGTTTTCTAGTTGCTTTGCTTATACTTGACGTATCCATACTCGAAGTAATTACACTTCACGTACTTGTACTTGACGTACTAATACATGGACTTGAAAAATAAAATAAAACTTGTTTATTTAATATATTGTCTAATTTCACTAACTATATATACATGGGAGTAATTTCGGTATTTCTACCTTCCTCAGCCAAAAGCATAAGAGATAAGACTGCTTTTGGCTGAGGATGGTAGAAATACCGAAACTACTCCCATGTATATATAGTTAGTGAAATTAGACAATATATTAAATAAACAAGTTTTATTTTATTTTTCAAGTCCATTTGAATTATTTCACAATATCTCTGCAATAATGTCAGTTGTCAGTACTAATACATGACGTACTTGTACTTGAAGTGCTTATACTTGACGTGCCTATACTCGAAGTAATTATATTTGAGGTACTTATACTTGACGTATTTATATTGGATATACGTATACTTGACGTACTCATACTTGCCAAGTATAAGCATGACTTATTTATACTTGACTTATACGTGGGGTTTTCGGCCCTCACATTCGCTCGCAGCTTGAGGACCCTCTGGAAGAAGTATTAATTAAATTTAAAAAAAAATGTTTGATTAATTAAGATGTTATTGGTATATTGAATTAATGACGAACATCATATGACTTATTGATTGTGTAACAATTTTTTTTGGAAACTGATGATGGGGAGTTCTTCCCAAAACGTCTATAATTTGCTAGGTTAAAAAACCAAAAGAATAAATGGAAAAAAGTATAGCTGCTAAAAAATATATTAATGTAAATTCAGAATTACACAACCGATAAGTGAAAAGCAATAATATTAAAATCATTACTGCCAAAAGAAGGGCATTAACTGGTCCTCGCCCAGCAGCTGCCAACGGTGCTCAACAGCCTTGAAATTCGGCGATTTCACTTAAAATTGAAAAAAAAAAAAACGCTTCTCGCTTGCACGTTCGAAGAAAATTTCTAATCGATCGTTTCTGTATTATTATAGAAATAATAGCCGGTCAAAAATATTCGTTTATTTCCTATTATATCGTCCCAAGTCTATTTACTTTAATTGTATTCATTTACTAGGTATGATGCCCGGTGTTGTCTGGGAAATTCACTATTACTGTACACATTCATAGGCCGAATACATTTCTGCAATCTGTGTCGATATAGTGGAGAGCTAATAAAATAAATCAAAACAAAGAACTTGTTTATCTTTCATATTGTCTGATTTCATTAAAAATATATACATAAAGTGTATAATAATACCTTTTTATTCTTTGTTAGGGTATCTAACATATAACTTACTGTATTATTGTTAATAATCACATGTGTGTCAGACTCAAATAGTTAGTTAATAGCTGTCTATGTATTTAATTTCTCTAAGCCAGGAACCATTCCTTGCTCTAGAATTGAAGCTGGAAGCTTCATGACAAATCTTGGTGAAGCTTTAAATTGTTTTACATTTAAATGGAAGAATTAACGCTGAAACATACTGCAGCGTTCAGAAGGGCAATCGTAATGTCACAATCAATTTTTGACTCAGTGGTATCCGTTAGGAACCTATTCAATTTTTTTATTAAAAAATAAATTTACGACATCATGTGGAAGGCATCGTTAGTTTAAGATATTCAACCGCATGTTCCATTTTGTAGCAAAATCCACACAAACATTTTTTCAAGGCTTTGTAGTTTCTGATTTCTTGATTTGAAGCTCTCGACTTGTGTATCGAGAGAGGAGATGCCAATTAAGGAGTTATGATGTAGAGACCTTCAAGACTCATACATTACAAATATCAATATCAACTTACATATTTCAATATCAACCCTTAATAAAGAAATTACCGGTTTAAAGCTTCAGTAAATAGATATACATTTTTCAGCATGGAGCGAAAAGATGATGAATTAAAATTGGGTAGACTATGAAAACTGACATTATTGCAGAGATATTGTGAAATAATTCAAATGAACTTGAAAGAAATAAAACTTGTTTATTTATGATATTGTCTAATTTCACCAACTATATTTACATGGGAGTACTTTCGGTATTTCTACCATCCTCAGCCAAAAGCATAAGAGATAAGACTGATAAGACCGTTTGTTTTATCTCTTATGCTTTTCGCTGAGGATGGTAGAAATACCGAAAGTACTCCCATGTAAATATAGTTGGTGAAATTAGACAATATCATAAATAAACAAGTTTTATTTCTTTCAAGTTTATTGGGTAGACTAGTTTAGAAAAAAATAGAAAAAGGTAAATTAGAGGACGGGGAAAAGATAAAATAACTTGAGCAATACATAAAAATAAATAAAGAATAAATTAAATAGTTAATGTGGCGATAGAAAGTATAGAATAAAATTTATATTTCAGGAGAGAGAGGGAAGGAGGAGGGGGGGGGGGGGGGGTGGAGGTGAAAGGCTAATCAGAGGTGGAGGATTCTTGATCGAAGAGGAATCGGAACCCAAAGAGAGGAGGCTGGGAACGAGGAGTTGTAGAAGACAGAGGAGATGAAGAGGTCTGAAGGGCGGAGTCTGGAGTGTCTTAGGTGAACAGAAGACTTGAATTGGTACATTTGGATTTTAGCATTTGAAAGAGGAAGGAACCTAGGGGGTAATCTCGGCGTTAGGAGGATTTGAGTCATTTCAACTCGAAGTACCAGAGGGAGATACGGGTATGAACATCTCTAAGGACATCGATAACAAATTGTGGGCCTTTGAAGTTTCTTATCGAGCCCCTGTCTCAAATCATTGTTGTCAAAATTAGGGAAAACGAGGAGTTGCTGGGAACTTAGGGATAGAGAATGATGGGAGCATTGAAGGATTGAAAGGAAATGTAGGATACATCATTCCAGGAGAGGGTTTGGTTGAGAATGATATCCACGTTGATGACCTTGATAGAATGTTGGTGTTGTCCAGCATTAAGAGAGGTGTCATGTAAGTTATCAAGAAGTTTCTTGTTACCTAGCACAACTTCTTGTCGGGGTAAAGAGGGAGTTTATTTCGTTTGGCGCAGAAAGAGATGGGATTAATATCATCGGAGACAATGTGGAGATATATATTATTAGAGATGTTTTCGCCAGAGATCTTGTGGAAGTTCATTGTGAATACTAATGAATAAAAAACATAGAACGAGTCAAAAAATTCCACTTTATTTATATGAAAAACACAATATATTTCGCTCGTTAGAGCATTCTCAAGTGTACAGACAGATACAGACTTATGACAAACACAGAGTCATAAGTCTGTATCTGTCTGTACACTTGAGAATGCTCTAACGAGCGAAATATATTGTGTTTTTCATATAAATAAAGTGGAATTTTTTGACTCGTTCTATGTTTTTTATTCATTAGTATATATATTATTTCCCCGGCTATAAGAAGTATAGAGGATGTTAAGTAATCGGTCAAAAATTCGATGCCAAGTTTTCAATTTCGTGTTTTCCGACCTCTAGATTCCAAATATGGAAAATAATAATAATAATAGAATGAATGTGTCGTAAATCAAAAACCCTTTAACGACAACATCTATTGTTTCTCAGCCAAATCGGCCAAAGGGAAGGGGGATTAAGGGAGAGGCTTAACTCAAAAACTTCAATAACTGCCGTTGTAATGAATGTATCGACACACAATTTCATATGTGAATTCAATACCCCATAAGGACGACACATTAATTTTCAGCAGAAGGGAAAAGTGGGATCAGGGGGGATTTAACTCAAAAACCTCATGAACTGCCACAATGTATCGACATGAAATTTCATATTGAAAGTCAAAACCCGATGAGGACATAACCTGTCAAATTTCAGCTATATCGGCTAAAGGGAAGGTGGAGTTCAGGGGAGGGGGCTCAATTCAATAACAACTGCCGATGTAATGAATTTATGGACGCAAAATTTAGTATGAGGATTTAGGAGCCTCTATGTAAGTCAACTATTGAATATTGGCGCGAACGGTCGACTGGTATTTGGAAGGGGAACAAAAAGTTAATTAATTAATTCGTCCTGGTGAAGTACATTGCCGGTGATTTACCAAGATGGCTGAAGGTGGTATTTACAACATTTTATAGCGCTATGTAGGAGAACCCGAAAAAAAAAAAAACTGTTTGAGTAATGCCTACATAATTTTGAAGGTCAAGTTGTAAAGCATAAAAGTATTGAAAGATAGTTTGGTACCTAGGAAACAGGGGCACATGAATAGAGACATTCCCATGCAGCACCGGGCGCCATAGCTAATAAATGAATAAAATATCGTAAATATATCACGTGAAGAATATATCGTGTGTATTAGAAAATTAAATAATATTTTTTTCCATCTATCACACAGATATATTTCATACCGGTTATACGGTGGCTACAGCTCCGCAGCCGGAGTAGCGGTCAGACATGACTTTCGGCTAGTGTTTATGAATGGAATTGTCACGAAATATTATTAGATGTTCTTGAGCGTCTCATGTTTACGAAATGTTCTATATTTCGTTGTAATCTAGCTTCTGAAGCTTTCTTACTGCACTATTTCAGATAACATATCAACGTGAAAAGTTCATTTGAAGTGAACATATCTATGAAGTGTGTAATGTATAATGTTGAAGGTTTTCATGAGGAAAGCATTGTTGTATGTCTAGGCAACATCGGCCACCACAGCATAAAAGTAGAGATGAGACGGGTAGGACTGTCGGGATGGGAATGGGATGACAGAGAGAGCGAACCAATATAGGATTTTTTTTCTCTCTTTGTTCCCGAATTTTGGTACATGCATCCTGGCTCATCCTGAGTATCCTTACATACCTGCATATATAATATTTGTTTTTTTTTTGCTTTGACTTACAGAGTTATTTTGATCCGGATTCCGCCCCAAGGAATACAACCAGACTAGACTAAAATCTTGCAGCCAACTTCTTAACCGATGTCTTCAAAATGTCATTTGAGGTATTCAAAAATATTATATTAAAAAAAAAAATGATAATACAAATGTAATAATGTGATAGTAAGATGTTGTGGGACGAAATTTCTCATAGAAACAAAAGACGTTGTCTTCTCACTGTTTTATTAGCGATTGTCCTTTAGACTCTACACTTACGGGTGAGATGTGCACTGATGATGTTGTTGCGTTGAAAACCTTTTCTGGTCGCAAATGAAACAGTGGGAAGACAATGTATTTATATTTGTTGGTGGTAGGCAGATGTAGTGGACTTATTTGACAACGTATTTTGTTTCTATTATAATGTAATAATAATTTATTTTTCAGTGTAATTCTTGACCTATAATTTAATATTGGGTAATGATAATTATTGATAATTTTTACGTTTCGACATTTGGGGTTTTAAGAATGTTTTAGGTAATAGCCTACTGGCAATAACTCAATTGTATTCCCCCTTGAATAATTTATAATCAACGGAGTTTTCGCTCTCCCTCTGAAAGGAATTTACCTTTTTAGGTTGAATATCAATAAATAGGTGGCTTACTCAGGTGGTTCTGAGTCATCATACTAAATTTCGTGTTACAGTCGTTATATCATTCGCCTTGGGCTCGTGTCCACAATATTCCTTAGAGTCGGAGAATCACCGACAATGTACATCCCCAGAACGAATTAATCAATTAACATTTCGCTCCTTCTCCAAAATCAATCTACCGTTTAAGCTAAAAATTAATGGGAACTTCTGAATTCTCATACTAAATTTTGTACCGTTACATTTATTACATTGGTAGTTAATTGAGTTTTTGAGTTGAGCCCCGCTTCTTTGAGGCTCCCCTTGCCTTTGGCCGATTTCGTTGAAAATTTATAGATGTCGTCTTTATGAAAATTTAAATTTATATATTGAAACCCGCTGTCAATACATTCATTGCATCGGCAGTTATTATAGTTTTTGACTGATTTGACTGTAAATAAACAAGTAGGTAGTGCGTCTGTGGTTCTGGATATACATATAAAGTTTCGTGACGATATATTCAATCTATCAGGAGTTATCTTGTTCACAGACAGACAAGTCTTTTTTTTTATATTTACAATAGATTACATAAGGTTCCATTTTTCCTCAGAGGTTTCTTTTATTTTTTGACAATACTTCGGGACACTTCCACATCCCTTCTTCGGGTCACAATGAAGGATTAAATAACTTCCTTTATACTTCGTATATCTGTGGAAGTAAAATATAACCTTAATATTTCATAAATAAAAACAAAGAACTTGTTAAACCTTTATATTGTCTAATTTCACAAAAATACATATATACATAAAGTGTACCAGTTTCGGATTACGCCATCATCAGAAGTGACTTTTAAGTAAGTCGAAACCGGTACACTTTATGTATATATTTTTGTGGAATTAGACAATATAAAGGTTTAACAAGTTCTTTGTTTTTATTTATTTTATTCGCTTTCCACTATATCGACGCAGACCCCAGAAATGTAGTTGACAATGAGAACAATTTGAACAGAACATTTTTAGACAGGGTAAGGCAAACATCTGCGGGGGACTGTCTTGGCTAGAGCACGCAGCTATAGCTGTATACGAACAGTTTATGAATATATTTTTGTGGAAGTAGACAATATACAAATTAAACGAGCTCTTCATTTTTATTTATTTTATTCGCTTTCCACTATATCGACGCAGACCCCAGAAATGTAGTTGACAATGAGAACAATTTGAACAGAACATTTTTAGACAGGGTAAGGCAAACATCTGTGGGGGACTGTCTTGGCTAGAGCACGCAGCTATAGCTGTATACGAACAGTTTATGAATATATTTTTGTGGAAGTAGACAATATACAAATTAAACGAGCTCTTCATTTTTATTTATTTTATTCGCTTTCCACTATATCGACGCAGACCCCAGAAATGTAGTTGACAATGAGAACAATTTGAACAGAACATTTTTAGAGAGGGTAAGGCAAACATCTGCGGGGACTGTCTTGGCTAGAGCACGCAGCTATAGCTGTATACGAACAGTTTATGAATATATTTTTGTGGAAGTAGACAATATACAAATTAAACGAGCTCTTCATTTTTATTTATTTTATTCGCTCTCCACTATATCGACGCAGACCCCAGAAATGTAGTTGACAATGAGAACAATTTGAACAGAACATTTTTAGACAGGGTAAGGCAAACATCTGCGGGGGACTGTCTTGGCTAGAGCACGCAGCTATAGCTGTATACGAACAGTTTATGAATATATTTTTGTGGAAGTAGACAATATACAAATTAAACGAGCTCTTCATTTTTATTTATTTTATTCGCTTTCCACTATATCGACGCAGACCCCAGAAATGTAGTTGACAATGAGAACAATTTGAACAGAACATTTTTAGACAGGGTAAGGCAAACATCTGCGGGGGACTGTCTTGGCTAGAGCACGCAGCTATAGCTGTATACGAACAGTTTATGAATATATTTTTGTGGAAGTAGACAATATACAAATTAAACGAGCTCTTCATTTTTATTTATTTTATTCGCTTTCCACTATATCGACGCAGACCCCAGAAATGTAGTTGACAATGAGAACAATTTGAACAGAACATTTTTAGACAGGGTAAGGCAAACATCTGCGAGGACTGTCTTGGCTAGAGCACGCAGCTATAGCTGTATACGAACAGTTTATGAATATATTTTTGTGGAAGTAGACAATATACAAATTAAACGAGCTCTTCATTTTTATTTATTTTATTCGCTTTCCACTATATCGACGCAGACCCCAGAAATGTAGTTGACAATGAGAACAATTTGAACAGAACATTTTTAGACAGGGTAAGGCAAACATCTGCGGGGACTGTCTTGGCTAGAGCACGCAGATATAGCTCTATACGAACAGTTTATGAATATATTTTTGTGGAAGTAGACAATATACAAATTAAACGAGCTCTTCATTTTTATTTATTTTATTCGCTTTCCACTATATCGACGCAGGCCCCAGAAATGTAGTTGACAATGAGAACAATTTGAACAGAACATTTTTAGACAGGGTAAGGCAAACATCTGCGAGGACTGTCTTGGCTAGAGCACGCAGCTATAGCAGTATACGAACAGTTTATGAATATATTTTTGTGGAAGTAGACAATATACAAATTAAACGAGCTCTTCATTTTTATTTATTTTATTCGCTTTCCACTATATCGACGCAGACCCCAGAAATGTAGTTGACAATGAGAACAATTTGAACAGAACATTTTTAGACAGGGTAAGGCAAACATCTGCGGGGACTGTCTTGGCTAGAGCACGCAGCTATAGCTGTATACGAACAGTTTATGAATATATTTTTGTGGAAGTAGACAATATACAAATTAAACGAGCTCTTCATTTTTATTTATTTTATTCGCTTTCCACTATATCGACGCAGACCCCAGAAATGTAGTTGACAATGAGAACAATTTGAACAGAACATTTTTAGACAGGGTAAGGCAAACATCTGCGGGGACTGTCTTGGCTAGAGCACGCAGCTATAGCTGTATACGAACAGTTTATGAATATATTTTTGTGGAAGTAGACAATATACAAATTAAACGAGCTCTTCATTTTTATTTATTTTATTCGCTTTCCACTATATCGACGCAGACCCCAGAAATGTAGTTGACAATGAGAACAATTTGAACAGAACATTTTTAGACAGGGTAAGGCAAACATCTGCGGGGGACTGTCTTGGCTAGAGCACGCAGCTATAGCTGTATACGAACAGTTTATGAATATATTTTTGTGGAAGTAGACAATATACAAATTAAACGAGCTCTTCATTTTTATTTATTTTATTCGCTTTCCACTATATCGACGCAGACCCCAGAAATGTAGTTGACAATGAGAACAATTTGAACAGAACATTTTTAGACAGGGTAAGGCAAACATCTGCGGGGGACTGTCTTGGCTAGAGCACGCAGCTATAGCTGTATACGAACAGTTTATGAATATATTTTTGTGGAAGTAGACAATATACAAATTAAACGAGCTCTTCATTTTTATTTATTTTATTCGCTTTCCACTATATCGACGCAGACCCCAGAAATGTAGTTGACAATAAGAACAATTTGAACAGAACATTTTTAGACAGGGTAAGGCAAACATCTGCGGGGATTGTCTTGGCTAGAGCATGCAGCTATAGCAGTATACGAACAGTTAGGAGGAGTGTTACTGGGAGTTTCGCAAATTGTCCAAAAAGATGAGTTGGTGAGAAGGGGGGATTGATTGTGACTTGTGGGTTGCCTGGGTAGCCGAGCACGCGCAGCCCGTCGCTCCTCAAAAACCCTCCCCCGCAGTTCAGTCCAGTCCTCATCCCTTCTTCCACCTTGGACCTGACACTTACCGAGACCACCTCAAATTTTTGATGATGTTCGGCCCTTGAGGTTTTGACTTATAAGAACACGACTGTCTTCGAGAACGAAACTATATGGCTTCGAAAAGATACTCACGAAACAAAAAGTGTTTGTTTGGACCTAAGTGTTTGCTCATCCTCTGAAAGCAATTTACCTATTTAATTAGAAATCAATAAATATGGGTCATCTGAATCTAAAATTCGTGTTATACTCGTTACTTCATAAAGCAGAAAGAACGTGCACGAGTATGACACGTGCAAAGGCTTTTCCTCATTCACCTTCGGCTCGTGTTCACAATATTCCCCACACTCCTAGAAAAGTGTTATTTTCCGCACTTGTTACAGAATTAACTATTAAAAAAAGATTGTCGGTGAATCTCCGGCAATGGACTTCTTCAGAACGAATTAATCAATTAACTTTTCGCTCCCCCTCCAAAAACAGTCGATCGTTTACTCCAAAAATTAATAGTTCGAATACATAGGGGCCCCTAAATCCTCATACAAAATTTAGTGTCGATAAAATCATTATATCGGCAATTAGTTTTTGCATTGTGCCCCCTCCCCTGAACCCCTCCATACCTTTGGCTGAAATCGGTGAAATTTTACAGGTTATGCCCTCATTGGGTTTTAACTTCAAATATGAAAATTTGTGTCGATGCATTCATTACAACGGCAGTTGTTACAGTTTTTTGTGTTAAGCCTCTCCCTAATTTCTTCTTCTTTTTGGTCGATTTGACTGAAAATCAATGGGGATCGTCGTTGGAGGGTTCTGGATTCACATATAAAATTTTGAGTTGATACATATATCGGGAGTTATCGTGTTCACAGACATACACTTTTTTTTTCACTTTTGGGATCAAAAGGTCGGAAAACATGAAATTTCGTTGAAAACTTCATATCGAATTTTTGACCGATAACATAACTTCTCCTATACTTCGTATATCTGGGGAAGTAATAAATGTTGAGTTGCCGTTCACTTACGTCATTCGGCTATCATATGTTTTATTAAATACACAGCTCATATTTTATGTATTGTTATGTTTATGTTTTATTTTATATGTTATTAATAATTTATTTCTACGATATTTACTTCTCCAACTATACGATGTATAGAAGAAGTTATGTAATCGGTCATAACTGTGAAACACGATAATTCCCGATAGAATGATTGTATGGACACGAAGTTTTATATGTACAGTAGAACCTCTACAAGTCGAACATCAAGGGAGACGCCAAAAAATTCGAGTTATGGAGGATTTCGACTTAGGCGGATTTTGATTCATTCTAACTAATTTTGAGTTAGAGAGGTGAAATAAATAAAAATTCAAGTTACAGAGGTAACAAACATATTTATATTTATTATAAATCAACATTATTTCAAAACATCCTTAAAATAAAAAATACGTAGTATATGTAGGTATTAAAAAAAGTCAGTAATTTTTTTTTGCTTTAGATAATTGGTAATCCTATTTATTGTATACTCCTAAATTGTTTTCTAAGAAACAATGGTGCACATTGTCGGCAAATTATTTATTTTTTCGAGTTATAGAGGGAAAATATGTACCAAAATGGCTTGTAGGGACTCACTGCTTATTTCGACTAATAGAGGGTTGAGATTTCGAGTAATGGAGGTTTTGGGGCTTGAAGGGAAAGAAACAAAACTTTTTTTCTAGTTTTGGAGGTTTTCGACTTATCGAGGTTCGACTTAAAGAGGTTCTACTGTATATCCAGAACCCTCTGACGACACCTATCAATTTCCAGCCAAATCGGCTAAAGGGAGGAGGGGGATCAAGGGGGAGGCTTGATATGAAAACTCTAATAACTGCTGTTGTAATCAATGTGTTGACACATTGTGAACTTAAAGCCCTTTAAGGACACTTCTCAATCCGAAGGGGAGGGAGGCTCAACACAAAAATCTCAATAACTATTCATGTAATAAAGCAATCGACATGAAATTTTATATTTAAATTTAAAACTTTATAAGGACTGCACCTATTAAGTTTCAGCGAAATCGGTCGAAGGGTAGTAGGGGATCACAGGAGCAGGGCTCAAAAACCAAAAATAATTAATGCTAATGTAATAAATGTATCGGCACATTATGAGAATTCAGAACCCTCTATGTAAGTCAACTATAGATTTTTAGATCAACGGTAGATTGGTTTTAGAGGCAGTGCGACAATTTAATTGAATAATTCATTCTGGGGAAGTGTATTGACTTTTTTACTGACAATAAGTATATTCCAAAGGGAGGCAAATTCATATGTAAATTAGATTTATGCAAATTTACAATTGAGTTAATTAAATTTGAAAAAAATGTAGACAGTCCGGGTTTGATGTGAACATGACGAGATAGTCAGTCAATAATAATAAAAATGCTTCAATTCAGGTTTTGTATTCTTTTTACTCCCCCTATAGTATAGGGGAAGTTATGTCGTCGCTCAAAAATTCAATGCCGAGTTTTCAACGGAATTTCATGTTTTCCAACCTCGAGATTTCAAATATGAAAAAAAACCATGTCTATTAGTGTGTCTATGAACACGATAACTCCCGATAGAATTAATCTATCGACACGAAATTTCATATGTGAATCCAGAATCCTCTAACAATGTCACCATTTGATTTTCAGCCAAATCAACCAAAGGGAAGGAGGGGGATTGCCTAATACAAAACTCCAATAACTGACGTTGTATCAACACAAAATTTGTGAATTCAAAACCTCATAAGGACGACACACTATCTGTCAAATTTCAGCGAAATCGGCCGAAGGGATGGGGGTTCAGGAAAGCGGCTCAACTCACAAACCCAAATAACTGCCGATGTCATGAATTTATCGACGCAACATTTAGTATGAGGATTTAGAAGCCCCTAACTACTTTTTTCGTTCACGAAAATTGCTACTAAAATGAACTTAAATGTTTTAATGAAAACAGAAATTTATTTCTGAGAGTCGAGGAATACGATGTGATTTTTTTTTTAATTGGTCAATTTTTAATTATTAATTTATAATTCATTTTATTTTGAAAAATGATTTTGGAAGATGGAATGTGTATGATTCTGTATACCGATATTTAAACTCGATGCAGGAGGCTATGGTTTGAAATAATCATCCCATTCAATGCAATTTTAATGTAGAATGCAACCATATGAATAACTCATTTTCGATAAAAAGTGCAGATAATTGAGTTTAACTTTTTAAACTTTGAATCTTAGGCCGTCATGTAAAGAAAATATTGGCTCAAATGTTACCGGTTTCGAGCATTTGTTTCTTTGAAGATATCAGTACCCGAACATCTTCCATTCCAGATAGATTAATGTGCGTAAATCTATTTCGTTCCGGGGAAAATTATTAAACAAACGTTTTCGGTCCAGATAAATGAATATTTTTCATCAATCATTTATAATTGTTCGTAATTCTCCGGAAACCAACGTCTGCCTGCATACAACAATTGCTCAAACTCATCCAGATACATGTGAGAATATCGAATCCTGAAAGCGCATCTTTGTACCTCCCCATCTAGTAATTGTATTGAAGGGGGACTCCAGCTGAGAGGGAGGAACACTCAAAACAAAATGGCGGCTCAGGGACAATACCGAACAGTACATTTACATCTACTTATGGGCGTAGTTAATTCATATTCAAATAGGGGTTCCCTCAAAATCTCCCTTCTTCTTTGTCCCCTATAAACTCGGGGAATAAATTTATATGGGGTTAGGCAGAACGTCCCTTCACAAGAAATATGTAGCAACTAATCCAATATGGACATTTATTTTCTAAATTTATTAGCTCTGCGACCAAAATAAACTCTTTTTTACTTCCCGGCTTTATGAAGTAAACAGGAAGCTATGTAATCGGTCAGAAAATCGTATGTTCACATCACCGAAATTTCATAATTTCCAACACTCTGTTCGGAAAAATGGAAGAAAAAAAATCTGTTTATATTATTGCATATGTGTCTGTATACGAGTGGTGCTCAAGAAGTTCCAGGTCATTTTGGATTGCGCGCCAACGGAGCGCCAGAGAGCGTTACGGTTAGCAGCATTAGTTGTTGTGACTCTTCCTGAGCTCAGCTGTTTTTATAGATTCTCTACAACGTTCATTGTTGTGAAGTAACTGACGTTTTTGTGAAACAAGTTTTTCATGTTTGAATATTTTGTGATCTTTTGTCACATGAAGAAGAGCAACGCGTTAGCGTCAAGTTTTGTGTGAAATTGGGTAAAACTTTTACAGAAACTTTTCAGATGTTGCAAGAGGGAGGTGCATGTCTGAGTCGATCACGGTGTCATGAGTGGTACAAGAGGTTCAAAGAAGGCCGGACATCGCCAGAAGACAATCCTCGTTCAGGACGCCCATCAACTTCGACTGATGACGATCATGTTGACTAACGATCCGTGAAATGGTTCCCTTGAAACCTTGAGACATTTGCGCGAGGCTGTGCGGAGGAAGAGACCGGAGCTGTGGCGATGTGGGGAATGAGTGCTGCACCATGATAATTCGCCTGTTACTTCTGCGTTGCATTGTATCATTTTTTCAAAAATCACTCCTGGAACTTTTTAATCACCCCTCGTACACGATAATTTCCAATCGAATGAATGTATCGACACGAAATTTTATATGCTTATCCAGAACCCCCTAAGAACGGCACCTATTGATTTTCTGCCAAATCGGCCAAAGGAAATGGGGAATAAGAGGGGGAGATAAAATTTATTTCCTATTTAGTTTGGACGGCCTGATCCAAAAAGTGGAAAGTGAAGGTGAATGACAAGAAGTCAGTTCACATAGTCTTTACTCTCCGCCGCAAATAAACCTGTCCTTCAGTGTAACCTTAACAATAATTCCATCCCTTCAAAAAACTATGTCCGCTATCTAAGGCTTCTACTTGACAAGTGACTAACATGGAACCCCCACACGAGACTGATGATCAGACGCTACAAACTCTTATGTTATTATACTACTAGACAAAAGATCTAAATTAACTTTGAAAATAAAACGACTTATATATAACGCAGTGCTGAAGCCTACGTGGAGTTAAGGGCTTGAACTCTAGGGTTCTGCCAAGGCTTCCAATCTTCAGCGCATCCAATCCCTTCAATCCATAATCCTTCGTACAGTAGCCAATGCTTCTTACTATGTTTCCAAGAAGTCTCTCCATATTGACCACAACTTGGCTAAAGAATTAGCCAAATCCAGGTATAGAAAGTTATTTTCCTCCCTTAGTTCCCATTGTAATCCTCTAGTCCGTGCCCTCCATTCTGCCACACTTCCTCAAAGATGCCTTAGGCGCCAATGGCCTAGAGACCTCCTTAGTATTAGCAGTAGCACTGACTAGCTATATATAAATGAGTACACTTAGTACCTAGGGATTGTCACCTCTACGTGATTTCTTCTCTCTTGACATTATGTTAATGCCACATTTTACTCATTTAGCAGATTTGTCTGTTGTATATTTTATTTATACAGTTGTTAGTACCTATTTGTAAATAAAAAAGTTTGGCCGTAACTTTTTAATTTTTCTATCTAGACCGCATCTAAAATCGTTTGCCCATACCTGTAGGATGTACGAGTCATCTATCTTATTGTCTTGGAGTAGGGTTATCTTATTCAGTATTTAGGAAGAACGACGTTTTGTTATCTTCTTAACTTGATATAATGTGGATTACATCCCCCTATTGGGCGCAAAATTTGGGAAAACGAGGCTTGCAGGGAAGGATGGTTCAGAGCAGCTGTCCCCATCACCAGACTGACATAAGCCCTAATCCTCGTCAGATCTCACATCTTGATTTTTGACACTGAAATCCCATGAGTATTATTGAAGGAAGTTGAGATCAAACCAAATACTACACATAGATAAATTCGTTGTTGTACTTCCCCAGCAAGAATAATTTTAAATAAAACATTCCGCTCTCCCTCTAAACCCATACTTTTTTCTACGAGCACTATTGTTAAAAGGACGTCCGTCAATGATGAACTTCCCCAGTACGAATTAATCAAATAAGTTTTTGCTCTGCCTCCAAAAAACAGAGGGGTTTTTAGTTGAGCCTCTCTGATCCCCCTCTTTCCTTTCGCCGATTCCTCTGAAAATTATTAGTTGTCGTCCTTATGGGGTTTTGAATATACATATGAAATTCTATGTCAATACATTCATTACAACGGCAGTTATAAGAGATTTGTGTTAAGCCTCCCCTAATCCCCCCTTTCCTTTGCCCGATTTGTCTGAAAATCAATTGGTATCATCTTAATAGAGTTCTGGATACACATATAAAATTTCATGTCGATACATTAATTCTAACGGCAGTTATCGTCTTCATAGACACCCACATATACTCACAGACATTTTTTTTTTTTATTTTTGAAATCAGGAGGTCGGAAATCAAGAAATTCCTTGTAAAAGTCGAATTTCTGACCGATTGCATAACTTCCCCTATACTTCATATAGCTGGGGAAGTAATAAAAATGTCAATGTTGGATTGGCGAACATTAAAACGATAGATTCACACATTGGTTAATATACCTAGCTTTATACCTCAATGTATCCTTATATAAATAATATAGAATAAAATAATATATACAGGGTGATTCCCTCGTAACTTTAAAAAAAAATTGGATGAAACTAGACCGAAAATGGAGTAGAATGCCGCCAACCGCACCTTTCTATTTCAATCCGTTGCCGAGATATGATTTTTTAAAGGTTTTTTCGAAAAAACTACGTTTTTTGTCATCAAGCCCCACATTTCTCCCCTTTAAATCAACTTTTCTCAACTTTTGACCACATTTTTGGAATCAGCATTACATTTCCTATCAGACTAGTGTACTTTTAACTTTGAAAATCACCAACTTAGAACCGAAATAACAGCTAAAACATTAACATTTTAGAAAAATTAAAATTTCGGGAAATACTTCCACGTCAACTACTTTCCCGCTCAAGGACCGCATTAACCGTCCAGGGGGCTAGAAAACTTGCAAATTTAATCAGCTTTCTATTGGTATGGTCAACTTTGCGATTCCGTATTGATTTTATTTAAGGTTGAATGCGAAAAAAGTGATGTAAATCGAATCTAAAGAGGTCACAAACGCAATTTTTTTTTTTTTTTAATCTAGAGATCATAAGTGTGACGAGTTCAGGTCTCACAATAACAAGAGTGGAAACTTGATTTAAAGGGGAGAAATGTGGGACTTGATGGCAAAAAACGTAGTTTTCTCGAAAAAAACTTTGAAAAATCATATCTCGGCAACAATTTTTTTAAGTTACGAGGGAATCACCCTGTATATGATATAAAATGTTCACCCTCCCGTACTTACATATATATATTTCGTATTTATAAATGCATGTACATATATAATTTATATATACGTGTATATAATATATATATATGTATAATATTATTTAGGTTAGGTTAGGTTTTATGACTCATGCCCGGGCTTTAACTACGAGGTCATATCGCCTACTACCAGAGCGCTCTTTCGTCACTCTGGTGGACATGAGCCCGACTCTACTGTGGGAGTCCTAAATTTTGCCTACCCTAAATTTTTATTCATCTAGGGTAGGGGTCTTTAACGAGTACCTGACATCGTACAGGCTCGGGACCATCGCTTAACGTCCCATCCGAAGGACGGCGTGCTTAAGTTTATTTTACCTCCCAGATAAAATAAACTAAGGGCCTCGGTCGGTCTATGAACCCACGACCTTGAGCTCAGAAGTCAAGCACGCATACCACTGAGCTACCGGCGCCCTCTAATATTATTTATATATAGATAATATATATACGTACAATTAAATATATTTATCTTACATTTGAACCACGGTATCTATTTTTAAATGTTTTGCCTTCTTTTTACAAAGCTAGTTCAATGGTGTGATTAATTCTAATCTATATTAATTCGAGAATTATCTTCACAGACAGTCAACAATTTATTTTTTTTCGGCCATTTTTGTATTCAGGGGTCAGAAAACATGAAATTCTTTTGAAAAATTCATCGTCGATTTTTGTTTCACCGATTACGTAACTTCCCTTAGACTATGTAGAGCTGGGGAAGTACAATATGTGAGGTCTGTAAAAACTATATTCTCCGAGGTCTTATTGCCTCCTATCAGAGCGCTCTTTTATCACTCTGTTCGACATGAGCCCAAGTCTACTAAATAATTTAATTTTTATTCATCTAGGGTAGGTGTTTTCAACGTGTACCCTAAAGGCTCAGGACCATTGCTTAACTTCCCATCAGAAGGACGGCGTGCTCAAGTTCTTTTTCACCTTCTAGATAAAAATGTAACGAAACCGGGATTTTGAGCTGTTAGATTTTTATATGTGTTCCTGAACCCCACAAGAACGATACCTATTGATTTTCAACGGAAAGTTTTTTAAAATTCATATTTAAAAAAATTTAGGAGTTCCATTTCTTGTTAATTGGACGAAAACTGTAGCAAAATTTTAAAAGAAAAATGTTAAAAATGTTTGCGTGTCTTTAATTGGTTTTCCCGAAGTAATTAATTTTTAAAAGTAAAGTGAAGTTGTTGTATCTTGTAGTTCTCTTAATTAAAAATTGAATTATAAATTTGTGTGGTGAACCTTGAGATAACATAACACCAGGTAAACTTAATTGAATTGAGGTTGTACCAAAAACGGTCTTCGGTCTACAAAAAAAATATATTTTCAGCACAGCAACCTGACTTTTCGTTTACTGTAGGCTTTTTCAAAGTTAATCTATATAATAATTCAAACAAATAGCAGAAAATTCAGTCTAATTTAAATTATATTCAAATAAAAAGTTGTCGGTGAATCACCGGCTATGTATCGCTCTCCCTCTAGAGCCAATTGACCGTTTGGGCTGAAATTGACTTACATTGTGGCTTCTGAATCCTCATACTAAATGTTGTGTCGATATATTAATTACATCGGCAGTTATTAGGGTTTTTGAGTTGAGCCCTCCCCTTCTGCTGATTCCATTGAAAATTAATAGGTTTTCCTTATAGGATTTTGAATTTACATATGAAATTTCGTGTCAATACATTCGTTACTGTTATTAGATTTTGTGTGTTAAGCTTCTCCCTAATACCCCCTTCCACTTGGCCGATTTCGCTGAAAATCAATAGATGTCGTCCTTAGTGTGGATATATAATTTCGTGTCGATAGATC
Source organism: Aradus depressus (assembly GCA_963662175.1). Classification (NCBI taxonomy): domain Eukaryota; kingdom Metazoa; phylum Arthropoda; class Insecta; order Hemiptera; family Aradidae; genus Aradus; species Aradus depressus. The sequence continues at coordinate 23,370,743 of OY759218.1, read as the reverse complement.
CATTCTATCGGAGTTATAGTGTTCACAGACACACAGATAGACAGACATTTTTTTTTCACTATTGGAATCAAGAGGTCGGAAAACATGAAATTTCGTTGAAAACTGAGCATCGAATTTTCGACCTAATACATAACTTATATAAATAATAATTAAATGTATACTATTATTAAATTGGGTGTGAATAAATCTCTTTGAAAATACATATACGAGAATATAACAGCTTATGTCCAGCCGTTAAGATCTGCTTGAAAGTCACGTTTTGGCTAGTGTGGTATCTGCCGAGGCAAAAAAAAAGTCACGTTTTTAATTAATCCGATTTTTAAAGGATATAAAAATAGTGGTAAAATAACATAAATAAATTATTTTTAGTAATAATGTATTAATTATTATTACAAAATCAGTGGGAATAGTAATATAGAAATATTATATAATTAAAAATTAAGCACATTTAAAAGGGCTTCCCGGTTTCGAAAAGCGGGACTTTTGGCGTCCCGCTTCGGGTGTTGGCGGGATGGGTCGCAGAGAGCTTGAAGAACTGGATGTCCATCGGAAATCGGGACATCTGGCAACACTATCTGGAGCTCAGGCCAAAAATCATAAAAAAATTTCATTAAAATTTTAATAAATACATTTGAATGTACTCATCCTGAAGATCTATAATACGCCAAATGCCACTCCAGAGCTGGTGCAATACAAATAGGAAAAATTGAATTTTTTTAGTTTTTCGTTTATTTGTCGTATTAGAAAAAGTGTTTTCATCAAAATTTAGGAACAAAAAAAACTTTACTTAGGTTATATTTACTTTTTGGAGGAAGCAACATATTTGGAGCAAAATATAACCCCATAAGAACGACTCCTATATATTTACAACCAAATTGGCCGAAGTGAAGGGTGATCGTGACTTATAATCCCAATAATTGCCGAAGTAATAAGATTGTATTAGTAAATTCGAAACCCCTTAAGGAGGACACATCAATTTTCAGGAAATCCGCCAATGCGAACATAAGAGGGAGGTCCCTTCAAATATCCTACATCAATACAAAATTTAGTACGATGACATTTCGAGAGTAAGACACCAATTGATATTCAATCAATTCAGTTTTCGAGGGAGAATGTAAACTTAGTCGATTAATTCGTGCTGGCGAAGTACATTCCCGGTGATTCACCGATCAATTTTTTATCCTAATTATAGATTTTAGGACAAGGTACTGGGACAAAGTAGTACTGAGAGTGTCAGTCTTAGTCTTTAGGACAAAGTGGGATTGGGACAAAGGGTGGGACTAAGCCCTAGAAGCAGCTTATGCCCCTTCCTCTTTGATAAGACCGATCAGTCCCGACCCCTCCACTATGACACAGACAAATACAATATTATGACACTCAAGTTATCCCACTCATAAGAATTATTGGACAACAAAAGAGTTACAGTCTGAATGAAGAAAGAAAGTCGGACTGTTCATTTCAAAGCTCACAGATAGAAGAAATCAGGGAAATTACCGTTATTGTACTTCCCCATCACGAACTAATCAACTAAGCCCTCACTCTTCCTCTCGACCCTTTAAACAATAGACCTAAACGATACTATTAAAAAAATGTTTTGCCAAAAACAAATTTCAAAGTTGCGGGAAAACAGCTTTGTGAAACACGGCTGGATGTTGTTACTAGACAAGTCTGCTATGGCGACCTTATCGCCTCATATCAACCATATCAACCCTACACTATGTCGTACCATCCTGGTGATGTATGGTGTCTTGCAGACGATGGCCCAGAGTTCTCTGTTCGGGTGTTCGACAGCAGGCCACTCTGGGATCAACCAACTGGGCGGTGTTTACGTGAACGGTCGACCTCTTCCTGACTCTACACGACAGAAGATTGTCGAGTTGGCCCACTCCGGAGCTCGTCCCTGCGACATCTCCCGGATTCTTCAGGTCTCCAACGGCTGCGTCTCCAAGATACTCGGCAGGTTAGTACCCCTATCTAGATCCCCGCCCTTTCAATCCCACCATTACAAACAAGAAAATTGTTGAAAAATATGTATTTAAATAATAATAATAATAATTTGGCAGTCAAAAACTGTCATCAGTGCCAAAATTATAACAGAAAAATGTTCATTTCAATAAAACATCTGGTTTAGAGAAAATTTGTTGATGTCGGTGAAATTCTTTTTGTTTTTATTTCAAGGTTTTGAGAGTCTGAGAAGGCCCCGCGAATTCTTAGGCTTCCGGAAACATTTAAATTAGCCTTAATGAGTAGATAATGGTTTTGTACCTATCTTTCGACCAATAGTTAAAATCTATAATAATAAAAAATAAATTCAGTAGAATTAATTATGATTAAGAATGAGTATATACAAATTATAAAGTACATATAGCAATTAAAACTATATGTTTCGATTTTGCGTTGTGTGATATTTTGAGGTAATATAGTAATTTTTAGGGGGGGCGAAGTCCTTTTTATCTGGGAGGTAACTTTAGGTAATTAAACCTGGTTAGGCAGTTAGGCAATATTCAGGGCTTCCATAATAGAGCTAACTAGGCCAGTCAGTAGAGGTATTGTACGTTGCAAAAGGTGGTGTAGAAGCTTTTATTTTTTTAACTTGTATATATGGGTACGAACATGTAAAAAACAAAAATGCTAATACGGGCGACCTCGGGAAAACTTTTGGCAGCCAAAAAACCTCGAAATTTTAGGACTTTTTTTGGGTTTTTGCCTATAACTCCTGAACGATGCATCCTAGCGAAAAAGTTACAATCTAACAAATTGAAGAGTATTAAATTCTGCGTTGGTTGAGTACCACAAATTAATAATTCAATTTGGTGGTATGGTCGAAAACCACGGTCAAAAAACGACGATTTTTTCCAACTTTGTCAAAAACTGAGATACAGTACTATATATGAGTCTACAGCTATGGAATGAGTATTCTAAGATAAAAACTCATGAAATAAAAATTGTAGAGCATAAAATTCTGCGTCTACTGAGTACCAACATTTTTGAATTCGGTGAAGTATACCTCTCGAAATCGGCAATCTCCCCACTTCCGGTATAGTACGGGTGTATATCCTACAGAGTTATTCTTGCTTTAGTAAAAATGTGAATCAGTTAGGAGAAAACAATTACGAAAACACAGGAGTAAATAGGAAAACACATGAATGTAATTTAAAAAATACATAAGTTCTAGTAAGCCTCATCATTTCCTGAGCCGTTTGGATGGCCCCGGCTTCTCTACTGGCAGCTGTGGAGGTGGTAGGAAGCTCTCATCATCCTGCTCTGGTTGTTCCTCGGGCTCCAATAGCTGGTTGAAGTGATCTTCGTCGTCATCATCCACAACTACCGGTGGTAAAGTGTTGTCACATTGTTGACCACAGCAATGCTTGCATATGGAAGAGCACTTCAGACCAGCCTTACGGCAAGAGCAGGCTCTGCTACACGCTATCTTGCAAGCGCGCATGACACTGTCTTGAGTAGAGACAAGGGAGCCACGTCTCTGGAGGTTTTTAGTGGCACTAGACCCGCATTACTGCGCACCCATCCCCACTCCTCCGGGTTCATTGTGTTACCCAACCATGTCTGTATTTGATGGAAACACCGGTATGAGTGGTGGCGTGCAGCATCATAAGCAGGTGGCAGTCTTGCGAGGTCCACTTGTGTGAACGTGGAGTGGCGCAGTTCGTCCAGAGTTACGCTGGTGGAGTCGCCGGTGTAGATGGCCGCGAAAATACGCGCACCAGCCTGAGCAATCTCATCATGGCTGGTGAGTGGGTTGAGGAACTGTCGGGAGATGTTCTTCAGTTCTTTCGAAAAGCGGGGTGAATGCTGCGTACATAGACGACTTGGTTCCTTTCCTCATGGTTCCTTCTGCAAAGAGTGACATCGGGTAGGGCGCGAGTTCGTACGTGAAAAAGTAGCTCTGGACGAACTGCGCCACTCCACGTTCACACGAGCAGTGATCTAAGGAAAAGTGGACCTCGCAAGACTGCCACCTGCTTATGATGCTGCACGCCACCACTTATACCGGTGTTTCCATCAAAAACAGACATGGTTGGGTAACACAATGAACCCGGAGGAGTGGGGATGGGTGCGCAGTAATGCGGGTCTAGTGCCACTAAAAATGAGTGCTAGCTAGCTCTTTGTACGATGATTGGATTTTCAGAACATTTCAAATGGTCTTATGTACATATGCATATTTATAATTTAAATTTAATTTAATAAAATTTATAAGCCCGGTAGAAACACTATGTGGAATCTCATAATGTTGCACAGGAGAATGGTGGGGCCATAACATAAAATGAGTCCTAGCTTTTTAACGGTTGATGTGTAGAACCAAAAGTGCAATAAATCATATTATCTAAGTTTTTTTATCGTACGTATCTATATTAAGAGGGAGGGGGCAGCAATTTTTTCAAACATTGAATATGTTTATACCGAGGTATCCCAATAAATAATACCGGGATCACACAACACCGTCACACAGCACCAGCCTCGCGATGTTCCACACATGGACTCCACACTGGGGAGCCGGCCGTTACCTGGCACATAGCTACGGCAAATACTAGCTAGAGTGTCTACCGTCTCTCGGCAGATACTAGTTGGGTGACCAGAGTTACCAAGGACGTTCAAGCTGGGGAGCCGGCCATTGCCCGCACATACTATCTAGGTTACCCAGCGTTGCTCGGCGAATACTTGCTAAGGCCTCGACCGTTGGTTGGTAAATACTGGCTAGGGTGTCCACCGTTGCTCGGCAAATACAAGCTGGGGTGTCCGCCGTTGCAGGGTACATACTAACTGGGGTGTCCTCCGTTGCCTGGAGAATAGTATTGTCCCCGAGCCTGATATCAGATAATCGTTAAAGACACCTATCCTAGGTGAATAAACCTGGATAGGCAACACTTAGGGCTCCCACAGCAGAGTTGGGCTCAGTTCCATCACAGAGATGACAGATCGCTCTGGTAGTAGGCGCTATTGTTAAAGTCCAAACATGAGTCAATAAACTAAATAAACCGATAAATGAGTTTTAAGCTTACTCTGAGACGTATGAATACAGATTTATGGTGTCGGGAAAATAATTTTAGGTAGGTATATGAAGTTGAGTTCAGTTGATAATTTTCTCTGTGTATGGAACCCTTCAATGATTAGTCTGATTACATTTCTGTGTATTTTTTGAATCTTATGTTATTCTGTTTCAGGTACTACGAGACGGGCTCAATCAAACCTCGCGCTATTGGTGGTTCTAAGCCTCGGGTGGCTACGAACGGTGTCGTTACCAAAATCGCTGATTACAAACGCGAGTGTCCCTCTATTTTCGCTTGGGAAATCCGCGATCGGCTTCTTTCCGAAGGAATTTGCACAAACGACAACATACCTAGCGTAAGTAATTGTTTAAAAAAAATAAATATTATTAATTTTTAATTGTTTTTCTTTTGTTTCTCATCGTAGATTTTGTTTTCACACGTACGTACTCGTACTTTCCCTTTTGTTTTCACACGTACGTACTCGTACTTTGCCCCTCTACACTATGGGCCAAGGTAGGCCAATGCATTGGTCACCAATATTGGCGTAATGGCGGCGCTGGCCTGGACTTTGGCTCCACATACTGGGCCAGCCATTGGCCCAGTATCATGGCCAAACCTTGGACCAGCACTCAGTTGCTTGAACCCTATTTCCAAAAATTTAAAACATTCCTCATTTGTCCATGTAGACATTCTGTATTTGTAGTTTAATAATAGTAATGTAGTTTAGTAAAATAATAAAATAAAATAATATAAAATACAGGATAAAAGGAATAAACAAGGCACTACTGGCAAGCAACAAACAGCCAATGTTGGACAAGTGTGTGCATGCGTCTCTTATCTACTGCGCACTTGGTTCCTCCTTTGATGTGTGTTGAAAAACCGCTCCCAAAGCCAACGTTCACCAACCCAAGCCAACACCCTGGCCCAACATGTCCAACACAAGCCAACCCCTCTCTACACAGTGGCCCATAGTGTAGAGGGGCCCATTAGAATATGTATAGCTGGGAAGTAAAATATGTCAGGTCTGTAAATACTATACTTCCCGATAAAATGAATATATATATATCGACACAAATTTTTATATGTTAGTTATTGTGATTCATGCCCGGGCTTTAACTACGAGGTCATATCGCCTACTACCAGAGTGCTCTTTTCTGGACATGAGCCCGACTCTACTATGGGAGTCTTAAATGTTGCCTATCCTAAATTTTTTATTCACCTAGTGTAGGGGTCCGTAAGGAGTACCTGACATCGCACAGGCTCGGGACACGTATGATCAAAAACAAAATAGAAATAGAAACAAAATTTGATTTACTCCATTTTTGATCCCTAACATTAACCTCGAGCTAGCTAGCACTAATTTTACGTTCCGGCCCCAAGTAATTAAAAAAATAAATACTATCAATTGTTAGTTGTTTTTTTTGTCAAGCCAAGGGGAAAATGCATTGTTGAACAGTTTTTTTGTAAAGGCTACTAAGGGCTTGTTGCAGCTAGCTGCATTTAAAATGACATATCGACGCTGTACATCGCAAAGTGAGTAGCACCAAATTTCCGAATTAGAGGTTAAACACCATCTTGTGCAAAATTTGTATGTGTATCTAGGAATAGTTCTCAACTCTATAAAAAAATTGTCGGTGGATCACCGGCTATGTTCTTCCCCAGTATGAATTAATCAATTACGTTTTTGCTCTCCCTCCATAACCAATCAACCTTTTGGAGGAATTCTGAAGCCGATTAAGCTGAAAATTTATATGTTTTATTCCTTTGATGTTTTGGATTTACATACAAACTTTTGTGTTGATACATTCATTACTTGGCCAGTTATTGGGGTTTTTGTGTTAGACCCCTCTTAAACACATCATTTTTTGTTGGACGATTTGGATGAATTATAAATTTCGTATTGATATATTCTTTCTATGGAGAGTTTCATGTTGACAGACATGGGGAAGTACATGTGTCCAAATCTAGGTTGAAAGGAGAAAGTGAGAGTCCATTAGAGACATTGTCCTATTGACTTTTATCAGATGAAATGTGGGGGAGGCTGGGAGAACCCAACTCAGTTTGTTGACAAAACATCAGACAGATTATCTTCATACATGATACATAACCTAAGCAAACTTTACAAATAAGTCCTCTCTTTACAGACATTTAGCGGCAAATAGACAAACTTATGAGAAATCGAATTACGCCAATGGGATACCTCTTATTTTACGTTACCCTTGTTTATGATATAAACTATTGAATTGCGCCAAACATCTTTTCTAACTCATATTAAATTCCACCAACTGTATTTTTTGTTTATATGAGTTGTATTCTATTTGCTATCTGTTTGGGATTAGGATAAATCTAATTCGCAAAATTCAGTTTTTTCGTTCTGACTGTTTCTATTTTCTATTAGTCCGATATTATATATATAGTATAAATACATTTTTTTTTTATGAACTATATGTTTCTCTATATCAGGAGAACCTGAACTGTTTCACTAAAAGGACCGACGGGAGGGTCAAAATTTTATTTCTTCGGATACATCAACTGGATTTACAAAGAGTAAGTGGTTTCTAAGCCACAATTTTGTAGTGATGCCTAATACATTCTTGAAGTGTATACAAACTTTGACACTTTGTAAGGTAATATATAATATGTACGTAGGCAGTGTTAATAAAATGTGTTTTGGCGCAGTTCAATTTTTTCCAATTTATACCTATTTTCAAATGAGCGCAGTTCAATACAAGGATTATGTAGAGCATGTATGGGCAACCTTTGACATGTTACGGGCCAAACTTTAGTGTGCAAATACGTTCGCGGGCCGCGTAGATGGTTCAAAATAAAATAACGTCAGACTTTAAAGTAGTGTTCATAATTTTTAGCGATAGTAATCAGACATGAAATAATAAGACAATGTTATTATAATACAATTTATTAAAATAACAAAATGAAATTTAAAAAAATAGGTACAATATTATAATTAAATCGTGAAATTTGGAATTATTACAAACTACGAAAGTTAAGTAGCGACACCGAAATCAATGAGACACTTGAGCTTGAATTTGGGAAACTAATCCATTGATGTTTGGATTAATTCCACTGATACAAAGACGTAAAGAATTTTCCAAATTATCTTCAGTGAGCCTTGTACGATGTTTTGATTTATTAGCTTTCATAATTGAAAAGAACTGTTCGCATTTATAAGTACTGCCAAACGCACAAATCAATCTTCTTGCGAATTTTCTAAGCTGCGGAAAATGGTCTTCTTCGAGGTATTTTTTGTAGAAATCGCACAACTCCACGTCTTCAAATTTAGATTTTAGGAGTGAGTGTAAGAAATGTAAAATTATTATTTTTTTAATTGGGTTTTTCAAAATGTCTCGCGGGCCGGACCAAATCTTAAAGCGGGCCGGACACCGTAAACCACCCCCCCCACCCCCTTTTTTTCCCTTATTTCTAGCGTTTCTCAGCATTGTCTCGGGTGTCCTCTGCTCTTCTTCTTCATTTACTCGAAAGTGAGACGTGGGGAGGGTAGGGGGTTAACATACGATCAGAAACGCACCCCTTGAGGGGGTTAAACCACCCTTTCAGGGGGTGAAACTAGTTTTTTTCTGTTTTCGAAGGATTTTTGTCAGAATCAGGATGAAGGAGGGGTTTGTATACATATACAAGAACAAATATGAATTTATATATTTCCAACACCCTATATATATATACAGGGTGTTGGAAAAAGGCCGGTACCCCTTAAAATTTCCTAGGGGCGATGTTTTTTTTAAAGATGTCTTACTCTTCGATGTCTTATCGTATAGGAAATTTTCCAAGAAGAGATGCATTTAAGTCACAAAATATGACAACGGATTTGGAAAATTTCCTCTACTATAAGACATCGAAGAGTAAGACATCTTTAAAGAAAACATCGCCCCTAGGAAATTTTAAGGGGTACCGGCCTTTTTCCAACACCCTGTATATATATATATAGGGTGTTGGAAATATATAAATTCATATTTGTTCTTGTATATGTATACAAACCTATTTACTTCGTCGTGATTCTGACAGAAATCCTTCGAAAACAGAAAAAAACTAGTTTCATCCCCTGAAAGGGTGGTTTAACCCTCTCAAGGGGTGCGTTTCTGATCGTATGTTAACCCCCTACCCTTCCCACGTCTCACTTTCGAATAAATGAAGAAGAAGACCAGACGACACCCGAGACGATGCTGAGAAACACTAGAAATAAGGGAAAAAAGGGGGGGGGGGTGGTTTACGGTGTCCATGAACCTGATGGGGTGAAACGGACGTCGAATTCGGATTCAGCGACCTCGAAAACATATAGACATGGGGGTCTAGTTCAGTGGACATGACCTTTTTTTTTTTTTCGTGGGGTTGTGTTATTAGCCCAAATGCTCGACTGTTTTTGGAGGGGAAGCAAAAAGTTAATTGCTTAATTTGTTATGGGGAAGTATATTGCCGGTCATTCACCGACACATTTTTTTTTTTGACGTAGAACTACGACTTTCACCGCGATGGGTAGGGGGTAATATCGGGAGTACGGATGTCATACTTCGAACGTTTGTATCTTCGAAAGTAATAATCGTAAAGTAATTAATAATACATCATTAGATATCTTATAGAATCCCATTTATAACATATCCGGCAAAAATGGTCAATATTATTTACTATTTAGTTTGGACGGCCTGATCCAAAAAGTGGAGAGTGAAGGTGAATGACAAGAAGTCAGTTCACAGCGTCTTTTGAAAATAAAACGACTTATATATAACACAGTGCTGAAGCCTTCGTGGAGGTGCGGGCTTGAACTCTAGGGTTCTGCCAAGGCTTCCAATCCCTTCAATCCATAATCCTTCGTACATTAGCCAATGCTTCTTACTATGTTTCCAAGAAGTCTCTCCATATTGACCACAACTTGGCTAAAGAATTAGCCAAATCCAGGTATAGAAAGTTATTTTCCTCCCTTAGTTCCCATTGTAATCCTCTAGTCCGTGCCCTCCATTCTGCCACACTTCCTCAAAGACGCCTTAGGCGCCAATGGCCTAGAGACCTCCTTAGTATTAGCAGTAGCACTGACTAGCTATAAAGGAGTGTAACTAATACTCTAGACAATGCCATATTCTACTCGTGTAGCACATTTGCTTGTATATACACTTGTGAATACCTATTTGTATATTTTAAAAAATATATATACATATAATTTTAATCAATTTTACTTCCCCAGCTATACGAGGTATAGAGAATGTTATGTAATCGGTCAGAAGTTCGATGTCGAGTTTTCACCGGAATTTCATCTTTCCCGACCTAAAATGTCCTGTCTGTCTGTGTGCTTGTGAATATGAATATATCTATACGAAATTTTATGTTTATCCAAAACCCTATAAGAATGACACCCAATGATTTTCAGACAAATCCGCCAAAGGGAAGGGGGGATTAGAGGGATGTAATACAAAAATTTCAATAACTGCCAATGTAATTAATATAACGAAACAAAATTTTATATGTAGAGTCAAAACCATAAAAAGACCACTAACAATTTTCAGTGAAATTGGGCAAAGGAATGGGGGATCAGAGGCTCGGGCTCAACTCTAATAACGGTAATGAATATATCGATTTTCCCTTCGGAAAATTAATATGTGCCGTCTTTCTGGGGTTTTGAACATACATACGAATTTTTGTGTCGAAGCATTCATTACAACGGCAGTTATTAGAGCTCCACACGCATACACACAAACTAGCAGAATTTTTTTTTCATTTTTGGTTTCAAGGGGTCGTAAAACATGAAATTCCAATAAAAACTCAACATCGAATTTCTGGCCGATTACGTAACTTCCCCTATTTTTCGTATAGCTAAGGGTAAAAATTTGTTCTGTTGGTAGTAGGGTTGTGGTTACTTGGTTGTTAGTCAATTGGGCGAGCCCTCTCCCTGGGGGCTTGTGGTCCGCCATAGACAGTCTGTTTACCCTATGTGTAAACAGGGCAATATTGAGTGCTTACATATTCTTTTGTTTATCAACAGATGGTACCTCGGATCTAAATCAAAAAAACCAAAACCCTTATAACGAGTGGGTCACGTTTGCATGTACCCCAGTCATATTATCTTGGAGATTTAACTGTAATTTTTTTGGTGAATCACCGGCATTGTTCTTCCCCAGCACGATTTAATCAACTATGTTTTCGCTCTACTTCCAAAACCAATTTTTGGGCTAAATTCAATAGATGATTCTGAATCCTCATACTAAATTTTGTGTCGATACACATTTACGTCGGCAGTTAATAACGTTTTTGTGATAGATAAGCCACTTTTATTTCCCCTTCCTTTTGACAGATTTGGCTGAAAATCAATAGGTGTCGTCCTTATGGGATGCTCGATACACATATAATATCTATCGGAAGTTATCGAATTCACAGAAAGGCCATTTTTTTTCTCTCATTTTTAGAATCAGGGGTTTGAAGACATGGAATTCCTAAGAGTTAACATCGAATTTCTGAACTACATAACTTCCCCTATACTTCGTATAGCTGGAAAGTAAAATAAGATATAAATAAATAAAATATATATTTATGTGTACCCGACACCCATTGAGGACGACACCTATTGATTTTCAGTCAAATCTGGTTTTGGAGGAAGAGCGAAAAAATTGGTTAATTTATGGAAGACTTTTTGATTTTGAGTGGGGCCCGGTCTCTTTTGCCGACGCCATAGGGTCCCCGCCGACAGACGGCCCACCTGCCCCCCCCCCCCCCCCCCCCCCTGAGCCCCCTCCCCACCCCTGTGTTGTGTACACCAATGTTTTTGTTTTTTTGCCCACATCTCAGAATCCACCTTTGCCCCCCCCCCCTCCAACAACATCCAGGGTAAAAATTGTTGAGGTTATTTCTGAGGGGGATAACAGGTAAAGATCTTCTTTTTTTTTTGTTGTTAGAAACTCCATTAGGGGCGGGACCTTTTTGGATTATCCTAAACCAAACAAAAAATCAAAAAAAATCGGGCCAGCGAAAATATCAACCTCTTTGAAACAGCCGCTGGCTTCAGGTCTTTTTTTTTTTTTTTTTTTTTTTTTTTCGATCCACCTTTTGAAAGAGATTTAAAAAAAGCAAAAAGTAAGTCTTTCTAAATGCAACCTTCGGCTTCACAAAAGATCAATAAAAAAAAATATAGATAAATAAAATAAAAAAATCTTCTGATCATGATATTTGATCAGTTCATTTGCATATTTTTGATTTCAAAGATGAGAAATCGACCATCGGCGCACACAAAATTTTACTGGGGGGCTATAACATCTGTTGCTGACAGGGAAGGACTGCTTTGAACTGCTAGCACGCACACTATTCTATTAATCCCCACAGCTAAACGAAGTATAGAAGAAGTTACGTAATCGGTTAGAAATTCGATGTTGAAGTTTTACCGGAATTTCATGTTTTCCGAACACCTGATTCCAAAAATGAAAAAAAAAGCCCTTTATTTAAGTGAACGATTGATTTTTAGCCCAAACAGTCCATTGGCTTTGGAAGGAAAGGAATTAAGTGAAAACTTCATTGATTAATTTGTGCTTAGGTGGACAAGTAAAATATTAGTAAAATATATTAACAGTTGAGTTGAAAATAATATTTATTGTGTTTATCTCTATTTCTGTAAAATAACAAGACTCGGTTTTTTATTGATTCAAAACATGGTGTCAGAAGTATGATGTTAAGATGGGTGATTTTAAACCACCTCAAGAATTGAGTTTTTCCGGAAATTTGGAGCAAAATTGGTCAAAATGGTACAGTAAATTGACCAATTATTTAATAGCCAAGGAAAAAACTTCCAAAAGCTCCAAGGTAAAAGCGGCAATTCTTTTAAATTTAATCGGTGATGAAGGCGAGGAGATTTATAATACGTTCAAATTTTCCACTACAGAGGACAAAAATAATTTTGACGATGTTGTTAGGAAATTTGAGGCTTATTGCAAGGTAAGGAAAAATATCATTTATGAAAGGCACAAATTTTTTAAGTGCATCAGGCTTGAGGGGCAATCGTTGGAAAATGATGTCACCCAACTGAAGACATTAGCGTCAAACTGTGAATTCGGTGATCAAGAAGAAAACTTAATTCGTGATCAACTTGTACTTCACTTACAAGCAGAGGACCTACTAGAAAGAATATTACGACAATCGGACATAGACTTAAGCAAAGTGATAGATTTTATTAAAGCAGCTGAAATAAGTAGGCAACAAGTAAAGAATATGCAAGGCCAGATTCAAATAGATGAAATTAAACGAGGTAACTATAACAATAACAAAGGTTGTTTTCCTTATAAAAATCCAGGTGGAAGGGATTCTCATAATGTTAACGAAAATGGTACTACTATTTATTTGTGCAAAAAGTGCAACAGAAGGCATAAAGTGAGGAGTTGCCCAGCTTATGGCAAGGTGTGTGCAAAATGTGGCAAAAGGAATCATTTCGCTGTGGGATGTACCGTTAAGGAAATTAAAACTATAAGTACAGACCACTATAGTGATAACGATGATGTCCTACATATCGATGCTGTTGGTAGTAATTTGATCATTTCAAAGATTTAATCATTAATTCATGTTACAGAGTCAAATTTAAACTGGATTGCGGGTCTGACGTCAATGTTCTACCTTCAAATCTCTTGCAACTTCTAAAAATTAATAGAATCCACAAGACTGATGTGATTTTGGAAGTTTTTGGCTGCAGGCAAATCGTCCCAATTGGAGAAATTACACTACAATGTAAGATTAACCATACTCATGATTCTCAGCACTCTCAGCAGAAAAAGGACGGCTCGTTGAGGTTATGTATCCCGTCTGTGTCTGAAGTTACAGCTCATTTAAGTGGTAAGTCGATTTTCACTGTGTTGTATCTGAGAGATGGATTTTATAATGTTAAACTCGATGAAGAATCGTCCAACGCCTGTGGGTTCGCCACCCCTTTTGGTGTGTATAAGTTCCTGAGGCTTCCTTTTGGTGTCTCCAGTGCACCCGAGGAGTTTCACAGAGTTAATTCGAATAATTTTGGTGACATTCCTGGGGTGGTAGTATACATGGATGATTTGTTAATATCAGCGAATTCAGAGAGAGAACACGATGACATTGTTAATAAGGTACTGGAGAGAGCCAGGAAACTTAACGTTAAGTTTAATAGTGGTAAAGTACAATATAAGAAAAATGAAGTACGGTTTTCGGGTTTCATATTTAATAAGGAGGGTCTGCGGGTGGACCCCCAAAGAGTCGAGGCAATTAAAGAATTAAATGATCCAAAGAATGTTAAAGAATTACAGCAAATATTAGGGGTTTTAAACTACCTGCGATCGTTCATAAAAGATTTTGCTGAGTTAACTGCACCATTTAGAGAGTTACTAAAAAAGGATATTTGTTGGGGGTGGAGCAAAGAGCACACTCTGGTTTTCGAAAAAATAAAAAATATAATTGCGAGAGCGCCAGTACTAAGAAATTTGGTAACAGTCAGGAAATAACAATAGAATGCGACGCGTCTCAATCCGCTACAGGATGCTGTCTAATGCAAAACAATCAGCCCGTCAGTTATGCGTCCAGGGCATTGACAGACGCTGAAACTCGTTATGGGCAGATCGAAAAAGAACTGTTAGCCTTCGTGTTTGCCACGGAAAAATTTCACATTTTTATATACAGTATTGCAACGCATGGCGTTAAAATTAATCAAATATAAATTAAGAATACGTCACGCAGCAGGGAAAGAAATGTATATTTCTGACACTTTGTCCAGAAATTTTAATACAGACAACAAAGAATCGACCACTCTGACCGAGCAGGTGCTACTCGAAGACGTCCACTCGATAACGAGCACGGAATTGCTGGATTTTACGCCTAAAGATTTGTATTTACTGGTAAGTGAGGTAAGGAAGAAGCAGTTTAGAGAACAAACTATGAAGGACAAGGTTCTGAAAGAAGTGGTCAAGTATTTCTACGAAGGATGGCCAGTGTCGAAGCAGGTGTCGGATGCGGGTAAGTGGTATTATAAAATGAAAAATGATATACATGTGTCCAATGGACTAGTCTTACTAAATAGTGGTTGATTATTTATCTACATGGATAGATGTAGCAAAGCTGAAAGGGAAAACGGCCAGTGAAGTAGTTAGGGCCCTAAGAGCAATACTTTGTACTCACGGAATACCTAAGATATTAATATCAGATAATATGCCTTTCTCTTCGTTAGAATTTATGAAGTTTGCCTCTGCATGGGAGATAGAAGTAAAAACGTAGCCCTAGATACCCGAAGTCAAACGGTTTGGCCGAAAAGGCAGTAGGAATTGCTAAGAAACTTATGGCTAAAAGTTATGAGTCTGGCACGCCATTTGAACTGGCCTTGCTGGAACATCACAATACACCAGTGACAGGGATGTCAGCTAGTCCAGCGGAAATACTGATGAGTAGAAAATTAAGGTCGTTATTACCGGTGTCAAAAATGAATCTTTATCCTACTCTCTTGCCAAAATCCTTCTCAGAAGAAAAACGGAGGAGGCAAAATATGTCAAAGTATCATTATGACAAGAGTGCAAAAGAAGGAGATGTACTTACGGACAAAGGTTACAGGAGACAAGTAAAATATTAGTAAAATATATTAACAGTTGAGTTGAAAATAATATTTATTGTGTTTATCTCTATTTCTGTAAAATAACAAGACTCGGTTTTTTATTAGGCTCATTCGAAGAAACAACAGTCTCGTTGCAGTCTGTGTGAATATGCCATTAATGTTTTGCTGCCATTGTTCATCTATGGATCCCTTCCAAGTGTGATCTGATATGTTTTGTTTTATTACCACATTCAAAATAATTGTGACAACCAATTATCGTTTGTCACCCGAATCATCTGGTCCTCCAAACCCGTTTGACTGTAAAAAAATAAAAAATAAAATATTAGTATGACTTTATCTTTCATCTAAGGGAATTAATCAAAAAAGTGTAGGCTTCTCTTTGTGTGTGCCGCGGCAGGGTTCCTCTGTTCAACAGTCCACTGCTCAGATTTCGGAAAATACTGGAGCTATTTAAATAAAACTTCATTAAGAGTAGTGTCTACCAATAGAAAAAAAAGTAGTTACACTAAAAGATAAGGTTATTTAAATAAATTATATTTACAGATTAACGAAGAGAAAGAGGTAGATATTTAATAAATAATAGTTAAGGAAAAGTAAAGTGTATCTACAAAATAACAGAAAGAAAGAAATATTTAAATAAATTCATATTCTTTAATTTTTAACTTTAACTCTTTAGGAAGGTAGATATACTGTTACATGAATATACAAAACAATAGTTTAAATGAAGAAAAAGTCGTTGGTGAATCACCGCCAATATACTTCGCTAGTACAAATTAATCAATTAAGTTTTCGCTCCTCCACAAAAACGAATCTTTTTTTCTGAAAATCAATTGTTGACTTACATAGGGACTTCCGAATCCACATAGCAAATATTGTCCCTCCTTTCTTCCGATTCCGCTGAAAATTAATAGATGTCGTCCTTATGGGATTTGAAATTTACCTATGAAATTTCGTTTCAATGCATTCATTAAAACTTCCAGTTTATAGAGATTTTATATTAATTCCCCTTTTTCCATCTGGATTACACATATAAAACTCCAATGTCACATTCATTTTATCGGGAGTTATCGTGTTCACAGACCCACACGGACGTAGAAAGAATTTATTTTTGGAATGAGGGGCTCGGAAAACATGATATTCCGGTGAAAACCCAACATCGAATTTCTGACCGATTAGGTAGGTACATCATTTAGCTGGAGAAGTACAAATACTTCATATTTAAAAAGTAATAGTTTAGAGAAAGAAATATTAATTATATATATATATTTAAAGAGGACACATATTTCTTTCTCTTTAAGTATTATTTAGTTAATATTTCTTTCTCTAAATTGTTACTTTTTTTTTTTTTTTTTTTTTACCTCTTGGCCTGATGTTCCGTGCATATTGGCCATACTTTTTAAATTGTAGTTTTTTTTTCTTTCGTAACTATTGTTTTGTAATCAGTATACTTCCTCCTTAGCTGTCAGACTCCCAGGAGTGAGGGATAAACTGATCTGTAGGAAAAGGAGAGTGGGATCAATTGTCTCTGAAAGGGGTAAACGACATGTCTGCAACAATCCGTGGGTGGCATGATACATCAGCAAACGTGCACTGTAACTTATATTTTACTATTTATGAAAACACCTGAAATTAATTGGATATTATGTCTTGATTAATGGGGTTTTGTATGAATGGCGAAATTCTGTATTAAAAAAAAAAAATTCGCGTGGAGTATCGTTGTAGGTTGGAAGTATCGGTAAGAAAGATGAAACATTAACAGATATGTTTCCGCCATTTTCGGGGGCCGGATGGGAGGGGGTGTGTCCCTGATCCATAATGCTACCCCCTCCCCTTTTCTACCCTCCCCTCCGTCTACCCCCCTCTCCCCCTCAGGGCACCCCCACCCTTTTTATATGAAAATATACATTGGAGGCTATTTCCCTTGATTTTAATCTCTGTGGAGATTTTGGGGTTGGGAATTTCACCCTTCTCTCCCCTTCCAGCGCCCCCCCTCGGGGTCTTCTCTCAAAATATCGAATTCGAAAAGTGCGCCTGCGTTCGGACTCCATTTTACAGGATTTAGCCCCGGGCACCTCGCTCCCCTTGGCCGCTTTCCCATTTAAACAACTCATCCTATTATTTTTCGTCTCGTTCTAAGATTAGTTTTTCAATCCAACCAAATAAATTATATCCCCAAGAAAAATATACTGTCAGTCTGTATTGTGGGAATATCAAAAAAATTAAATAAATGGCTACTTTTGTATATTATATAATAATTTATAAATCCGTAGAATCTTGTTCTTATTTTGAAAACACCTGAAAGAACGTTCAATTTACTTTCAGAAACAATATCTCAAATTTCAAAATGTATTCAGTAAGAATAGAGAATTTTGAAAAACTTTATTTAATATTAACTTTTTTGGATGCACCTTGAACATATGCAACATCACCTCTCCGTCATATGTCGAGAGAGCTCGGGATCAGATTGGGGCTTAAGTAAGGTAATGGCGGGTTGGGAGCGACCGCTGGTCGATCAATCTGTGGCGATCGGCGGTTGACCCCAGCCCGTCATACTGTTTTCTTCTGCTCCAGCCAAGAGCCGACAAACCAGCTGTCGCAGATTCAGTCCCAGATATGATTCGGTCCCGCGTGTTCTGCAGCCTAGATGCCCCCGCAGGACAATGTCCTTGCAATGCTCGGGTCTGGATCGTAATGTCTCATCAACTTCTGCTCCTAAAGGCACATTGCGTCTACAGAAGTACGAGGCAACAACAAGCCCCACCACAAAGTCAAAGCCCTCGCTACCACCTGGTCATACCGCGGACATTCGAGTACATGTTCTGCAGTCTCGAAGCCCCCACATGAACAGTTCCTCTTAAACAAAAAAGGTTTTGAGTTAAAATCTACAAAATTTATATAATCTATCAACAAATGAAAATCCTTAAATAAAACAAACTTATTTTTTGAAATATTGTCTTTTCTAGAAAAAAATGTATCAGCATTACACCATCTTCGTTTATAACTAAAGCTGTACATGCCGATACCGGTAGGTTTGTATAAATGTTTTTGTGGATTAAACATTTTAACCCTTTCACTCCGGCACTACTTGGGATAAAATAATATGTTTATGTATATTATTAACAATTAGTTATGTAATGGGACATATAGTAGGAGTAATGGATGGGAATCATATGTCCCAGTACGTATACATTGGGTTTTGATTTTAAATATGAAATTTCATGTCGATACATTCATTACATCGCCAGTTATAAGAGTTTTTGTATTGAGCCCCTTCCTCTGAAGCCCTTTTCCCTTTAGCCGATGTCGCAAAAATTTGACAGGATATGTCCTCATTGGGTTTTGATTTTAAATATGAAATTTCATATCGATACATTCATTACATCGGCAATTATAAGAGTTTTTGTATTGAGCCCCTTCCTCTGAAGCCCTTTTCCCTTTAGCCGATGTCGCAAAAATTTGACAGGATATGTCCTCATTGGGTTTTGATTTTAAATATGAAATTTCATATCGATACATTCATTACATCGGCAATTATAAGAGTTTTTGTATTGAGCCCCTTCCTCTGAAGCCCTTTTCCCTTTAGCCGATGTCGCAAAAATTTGACAGGATATGTCCTCATTGGGTTTTGATTTTAAATATGAAATTTCATATCGATACATTCATTACATCGGCAATTATAAGAGTTTTTGTATTGAGCCCCTTCCTCTGAAGCCCTTTTCCCTTTAGCCGATGTCGCAAAAATTTGACAGGATATGTCCTCATTGGGTTTTGATTTTAAATATGAAATTTCATATCGATACATTCATTACATCGGCAATTATAAGAGTTTTTGTATTGAGCCCCTTCCTCTGAAGCCCTTTTCCCTTTAGCCGATGTCGCAAAAATTTGACAGGATATGTCCTCATTGGGTTTTGATTTTAAATATGAAATTTCATGTCGATACATTCATTACATCGGCAATTATAAGAGTTTTTGTATTGAGCCCCTTCCAGGTTAGGCCCTCATTAGGTTTTTTTTTTTTTGTTTTAAATTTTTTTTTTTATTTTATTTATTTTTTTTTACAAAGAGATATTTACAAGTGTATAAAAATATATACAACAAGCAAATATGCTAATACAGAGATAATGGCAATGTCAAAATGTCATGAGGGGAGAAATCACCCAGTGGTGACACTCCCTAGTCACTGATTTTCTCTCATTTGTAACTAATCACTGTCACTGTCACTGCTTCTGTTCAGGAGATCTCTAGGCCATTGACGCTTAAGCCGTCGTTGGGGAAGTACGGCAGAATGGAGGGCACGGACCAGAGGATTATTGTGGGACCCAAGAAGGGAAAATAATTTTTTAGATTTGGATTTAGCGACTTCAGTAATGAAAGGTACATTAGTGTCAGTGTGAATGGTTTTGTTGGAGACGTAGTAAGGTGCATTGGCTATTGTAAATTTTTTTTATTTTTTATTTTAAATATGAAATTTCATGTCGATACATTCATTACATCGGCAGTTATAAGAGTTTTTATATTGAGCCCCTTCCAGGTTATGTCCTCATTGGGTTTTGATTTTAAATATGAAATTTCATGTCGATACATTCATTACATCGCCAGTTATAAGAGTTTTTGTATTGAGCCCCTTCCAGGTTATGTCCTCATTGGGTTTTGATTTTAAATATGAAATTTCATGTCGATACATTCATTACATCGCCAGTTATAAGAGTTTTTGTATTGAGCCCCTTCCAGGTTATGTCCTCATTAGGTTTTGATTTTAAATATGAAATTCCATGTCGATACATTCATTACATCGGCAGTTATAAGAGTTTTTATATTGAGCCCCTTCCAGGTTATGTCCTCATTAGGTTTTGATTTTAAATATGAAATTCCATGTCGATACATTCATTACATCGGCAGTTAAAAGAGTTTTTATATTGAGCCCCTTCCAGGTTATGTCCTCATTAGGTTTTGATTTTAAATATGAAATTTCATATCGAAACATTCATTACATCGGCAATTATAAGAGTTTTTGTATTGAGCCCTATCTTCTGACGCCCCCTTCCCTTTAGCCGATGTCGCACAAATTTGACAGATTATGTCCTCATTAGGTTTTGCTTTTAAATATGAAATTTCATGTCGATACATTCATTACATCGGCAATTATAAGAGTTTTTGTATTGTGCCCTTTCATATCAAGCCCTTTTCCCTTGAGCCGATGTCGCACAAATTTGACAGATTATGTCCTCATTAGGTTTTGCTTTTAAATATGAAATTTCATGTCGATACATTCATTACATCGGCAATTATAAGAGTTTTTGTATTGAGCCCTTTCATCTGAAGCCCCCTTCCCTTTGGCCGATTTGGCTGAAAATCGAGTGGTCCTTATGGGGTTTTGGCATCATACTTGAAATTTCGTTTCAATACATTCATTCTATCGGGAGTTATTGTGTTCACAGACATACACACAGAAAGACAGACTTTGTTTTTCATATATAACCTTTAACTGATTACATCACTTCCCCTATTCTTGGTATAGCTGTGGAAGTAAAAAAAACAGTCATATATATATATATATGAGCAATTGTGAAGAGTTACCTCCAAGCAGGACTGTGCTGCCGTCAGTGTAACTAGTTTGGACTCTGAAATAGGATAAACAGGTTTCCCATGTTGTGACCCAGTGCCTCTCAAATCATCATATGTAATCATATATACCGAAATAGTAGCATATAGTAGCGAAAGGGTTAATAAAGTTAGTTTCATTCTTTTATTACAAATTTTTCCAATAATTTTCTTAAATTTACGTTCTTGAATTCATTAGAGGTGTACTTTCTGAAAAACCCGCTAGGTTCGCCAGTGTGATTAGCTGTTTGTAATACTTATTGCATACTTGTTGAATAAATTTTATTAAAAAAAAATCCAGTTTCGTAATTTGCATTAGCTTATTATTTAGGCCTTTTCGTTCAATTTGCTGAGCGCTATCTTTTGATTTTTGGTTAATCTAATTAAAATAGTGTACTCATCTCCCTCCAATAGGGTGCTCATCTCCCTCCAATAGGGTGCTCATCTCCCTCCAATAGGGTGCTCTGTATCTTTCTAGTTTCATACCACTAGTGAGGTTCTCACCCCAGTTACCTGTTTTGACCAAGCTCCCATATATCTTATTATTTCTGCCTCCTGCTGCCCCCAGACATCCAGCTATTGCAGATAGAGGTAAGTGCGTTTATTCGGCTATTAGGGACCATTGGCCAATGTTTCATTTTAGCCGGACAACCCTCCTGATCTGCGAAGAACAGAAATTTCGGTCCCATTATGTGTAAGTCGTTTAACTTTCATACTTATTTTTTCATACAGTCCACTAATGCTACCAGAGGTTGCATTTATATGTTATACATAACCTCGCTACCCACCCCAGGGTTTATATATGCCACAACCGGACCACAGTATACTTATACAGTAATTCCGGTTATGTTATACGTTTTAACTTTCATACTTATTTTCTCATACAGTCCATTAATGCTACCAGAGGTTGCATTTATATGTTATACATAACCTCGCTACCCACCCCAGGGTTTATATATGCCACAACCGGACCACAGTATACTTATACAGTAATTCCGGTTATGTTATACGTTTTAACTTTCATACTTATTTTCTCATACAGTCCATTAATGCTACCAGAGGTTGCATTTATATGTTATACATAACCTCGCTACCCACCCCAGGGTTTATATATGCCACAACCGGACCACAGTATACTTATACAGTAATTCCGGTTATGTTATACGTTTTAACTTTCATACTTATTTTCTCATACAGTCCATTAATGCTACCAGAGGTTGCATTTATATGTTATACATAACCTCGCTACCCACCCCAGTGCTCATATATGTCACAACCGGACCATAGTATACTTTTACAGTAATTCCATGTTATAACTAATGTTATGCGGACCGGAGTCAGCTATTTTTTCAGTACTATCCAATCTTTTAACTAACAGACTTACTATATTTATATGTTATACATAACCTTGCTACCCACCCCAGTGTTTATATACGCCACAACCGGACCACAGTATACTTATACAGTAATTCCGGTTATGTTATAACTAATGTTATGCGGACCGGAGTCAACTATTTTTTCAATACTATCTAATCTTTTAACTAACAGACTTACTATATTTTCTAATTTATTTAGTTGAGTTGTGAGGCTATCAGAGAGAGGGGCCGGTGGTAGGGGAGGGGGATGAGCCCTATCCGGGCCACTAAAAAAGTTTTATTTTATTTATTTGAGTTTTTTTTTTCATGAAATTGTATCTCTTTAATTATTTTTTCAGTTTCGTAATTTTTACATTTTCTACACCAGGAGGGATGAGCTTCCCCTCAATTTGCACAACGCTCTGATGTTGAACATTTGTTATGTTTTTTCATGGAACAAATGCCACATACAGGTTTTTTTTTTACAGTAGTCTTTAGTGTTGTTGAATTCATAACATTGAAAACACTGGACGGGTCCTGGAATGAACTTGTACATTCAGGTATTCATAATTGATCCTATTGGGAACATCAGGGGTATCAAATGTTAATATTAAGCTGGAAGTAGGCATTTTTTTACTATTTATTCTCTTATAGATTTTGGTAACTTTAATTACTTTTTGAGAAGCTAGTTCTAAATTAATATGGGATTCGGAAACGTGTAATAAATCATATGAAAAAAATATGCCATGGCTCGTATTTAAAGTTGTATGCATATGGCAACTTTTTTTATTTTTTTATTATTCTACAATCTGTACAAAATTAACAATAGGTAGAAGTGGACATGAGATAAATATGTACAATTGATGGGAGAAGCCAGCCAGTGCTGACAATCCCTTAGACAGTCTCGTTATTCAAAGAAGATCGCGAGGCCAGCGTCGTCTTAGGCGGCATGGAGGGTTGTCGGGATGGGACTGAGAGGACATGCGCTGAGCGACAGGATTGGGATGGGTTTCAACTTAGAATGGAATTTCTTGAAGCGGAGTTGGATTAGGTCTTGGACATAAAGAATGTTGTGGTCTTTGTGTAGGACTTTGTTGGTGACATAAAAGGGAGCATTGACAATTTGTCGTAGGACTTTTGACTGAAAAGTTTGTATTCTGTTGATGTTGGAACTCTTGGCTGAGCCCCATAGTTCTAGTCCGTATGTCCATATTGGTCGTATGATTGTTTTGTAAATTGTAAGTTTGTTCTCAACAGATAGTTTTGACTTTGATCCGAGTAGTCGTCTTAAAAACCATATCGCCTGTTGAGTTCTTGTCGTTTGAGTCTTGTGTGGGGATTCCACGTTAGTCTGCTGTCTAAGTAAAACCCAATGTATCGTACGTTGTTGGAGGTGGGAATGAGAGATTGGATCATAGATACAGGTGGACAGTTTTGCCTTCGAAGAGTGAAGGTAACTTGAACACATTTACCATCATTGATCTTAATTCTCCATAGCTCACACCATCTGGAGATTTAATCTAGATGCTCTTGCAGGCTTAGGAACGCAATATTGGGATCAGGATCTGGAGCAAGGATGGCTGTGTCATCAGCGTAGGTAGTGAGAATGGTTCTAGGGTGGGTTCGACGCACACTGTCCTGTGTAGCACAGGTAAGTGTGTGAACGGCCTCATCCACTTCCGATTGGGTTTTGAAAGATATATTCAGGTTTAGGGAATTCTCCAAGGTCCACTGGAAATGTTTCCAGTTTACAGGGCCTGGAGTCAAAGTGAGTTTAGAAGTAACAGATCTGGGATTGGCATTTAACGTGAGTTGGACGGGACTATGGTCTGAGAAAAGGTCATCTAAGGTCGAAATGTCGTGGACGATGGATCCAAGACCCGATGCAATGAAGAAACCTATCAAATCGGGAAGACGGTTGGGATCGGAAGGCCGATATGTAGGACTATTCGGTGAGATAGGAGTGTATTGGTGGGTCAGGATTACATAATTCAGTACTCTTCCACGAGCATTGGCCACCCTGCTCCCCCACCGAGGATGCTTCGCATTTAAGTCACCGCCTGCTAGGAAGCGATGGCCATACGATCGGAAGTGGAATACAAACTGGGGATGGTAAATCTGACAACTAGGACTACAATACACTGCCGAGATAATCAGAGGAAAGGCGAAAAGAGAGAGGGGGATGGAAGTGGACTGTAAAGTAGGATTGGATTCTGAGCCATGGGGATAATGGGACAAGGATCGGGACACGAGGATAGCAGCGCCATCTTGCACTGAGAAAACAAAAATTTTGAGTCAAATGAATTTCTGTTATCTCAACTGCGCGGCGGAGTTGGATACGGCGAAGCCCGCATAGGTGCTGACTCAATTCCCTGACGCAGTTGGCAGGTCAATATTGTCAATTCCGTAAGGAATTGAGATACGTCATTAGCAGTTCATTCTAATAATTATGAATTTCGTTTAATTATTATTAATATTAATTCAAAAAAAAAATATTTCGTTCAATTGAAGAAGTGTGTTCAATGGAAATTATTTAGTTTTGCAATAATATAAAAAATTTTTTCATCCAACCTTTGGAAGATTTCATTTAGACGCGAAAGCATTTAATGTTAATTCAACTCAATTTGAATTAATTCTAGCATTCCATCGAAAGAATCATAAATAACACTCTCTGAGTTCTATATTTCATTTCGTTCATTATTTCTTACAATTAATTTAGTGGATGAGGTTATTAATATTAATACTCGTAAATGTTCAGATAAACTTTTTTTTATTATATAATATAAACATATAAAATTATAAATTAATACATATTCTTAAAAATAATCATAAACGTCAATACAATTATTGAAAACTTCCTTATTCTATACATTGTTTTTAAATAAATGGTGTACATAATAAGTTTCTTAATTGATATAAATTTCGAGGTTTTTTATCAGTTAACATTTTATAGTCTATATAGCACCATTCATAGTCCTCTTCAATATGATAGGCTTGGTAATGCTCATTATAATTTTTTATATTCAATTTTCGACAAATAAAAAAAATGTTAATATCATCTCCTATTACAATATAATTAATCTCGGCGAATTCATCACGATCAGTTACTTCACTGATATTTACTATAGTTTTTAAATTATATTTCATGCCATTTATCTCTATCCATTTTACACTCTGAAAACTATTTATTTTTCTTAAATTTTCCCCTGTATTAATTGACGAGAAAGTATATTCTTTAATGTCATTCAATTTTATTATTATTGCAGGACTTTTACAAATTCTACTAACAAATCCTCTTCTACCTACAAATCGCTCACAAAGCATGAATTGATTTTTCACTATAACAAACATTAATTCTAGATCTACATACTGTTGCATAGGATTTAAAATCCTTATGTTTCCCTTCATAACGAATACATGATACAGGCCACATTGGTCCAATAGTTCTAATTATGCGCGGGTAATGAATTAAAAAATGAAATTTAGGCAATAAATGTTGACCGACGAATAGATTTAGATACGATTGATAGTGTTCAGAAATTAATGTCTCTAAATTTTTTATTGATTCTTCGTCGAAATCATTGTTCGTTAAAATACATGTTATTTTTCTTAGTGACAAATAAAGATTCCAATATTTGTCGCCTTCAGGAACAATATCGCCGATTATTAGATTGAGAGTAGTAACTAATACACGCATTTCAGAACTCGTACAGGTATAATAGCCAGTCGCTAAATTTGCTTGAGTAAACTTAGGAAACGTATTATTTGAAGTACATGAGCCAAAATTAAAATATTTTATTCTATCATTTAAAATATCAAGTGATAGTAAGTTATTTTCATTATTAACAATATATCTCATTAGCCTCGGACCTTCGTGCTTCGTTCAAGCAAGCAGTATGGAGCGACTGGGAGCAGCAATGGTTGAAGTTAAGGGACAACAAGTTAAGAACGATAAAGTCCTCAGTCCGAGCTTGGGAAACTTCTTCGAGAACAGCCCGACGAGAGGAAGTTGTTCTGACCAGACTGAGGATTGGACACACCCGTCTGACTCACGGTCACCTCATGAGCCGCAGTCCTCCACTGGACTGTACCACTTGTGGAACCCCGCTCACCGTACAACATCTGCTCACCGAATGTAGAAGGTACGAGAGGCTAAGAGAGGTACTAGATCTTCCAGTGATGCTTTGTGAATCGCTGGGTGACGACGCCTCAGTTATTCACTTGGTAATCAGGTTCCTACGCCAATCTCGACTCATCACAGAAATATAACAAATACCCGCTCCAACTTTACTACACCCCCCGGTTTCTTTGCATAATGTCCCACTAATCTATAGCACCCAGTAATTCATAGTTTCTCTCCAAATTGCCTGTCCCACTCTATAGATCAATGACCGAAGAATAGCTGATAACGCAGTTCCCTTACGTCTGGGATCCCTCTGGGGACGGGGGGGTGGCGGGGGCGGGGCCTCGTGTGGGGCCCCTGGGGTGTCTCGGTGTGCGGGCGGTGGCTGGGCTGGGGGGCTTGGTCGGCTCCACTGGGATCTCTGGACTGATATAGTCCCGGGCTTGGAGGGTGTGGTCGGTGCCACATACAAGCACACCCTCTCTAACAGGCCTAGCTACACCGGGGCCTAAGCCCAATGCCTAAAGAGAGACGATCAGTTGTGCCGTTGCTTGTCCCCTGGCCTGGTTGGGACGCTCACTGGGTGCCCCGGGGTCCTGTGCGGGGTCCCCCCTCCGTTCGCCCCCCAGTTTCTCTGCGGGATCTCTTACTTATTTGAACAGCCAGGCATCAATGACCCTTGTGGTTGATATGCCATAAAAAACAAAAAAAAAAAAAAACAATATATCTCAAGATTAAGGGCAGTTCATATCTCCAAATTCCTTCAAAAAGGTCATGCATGAGATCGCCATAAAGGTTTACTGCCAAATGGAAGTTTGGAATTTCATGAAAAAAGCATTCTTGTTTTATACCATTTTGTAAATTTAATAAATCTGCTTCAGAATTTTTCTTGGTTCTGATCAATTTTTTATTTTATTTTAACTGTTTTTCCATTTCATTTTTGTGTTCTCGACAGAATCTACAATAATGGTTGGAATTAAATGACTCATGTAATCCAAATAAACAGTTCAAGCCTAAATTATCTCCACTCAATAATGCTAAAGCGAAATAAATTTTTTTAGCGCCGTTCTCTGTGTTTATAACTATTCCGTTATTTCTTAAAAATATTAATTCATTTATTAGCAAGCTAAATGTCTCTTTTATTATACGACCTGTTATGTCTTTTCTATCAATAGATTTATGAATTAATGTTAAAAAAATATTTTCCAATAATGAAGAATACTGTGGTGGTAAGCAAGTTATTTTAAAATATATTAATCCAACTTTATTAAGTCCCGTGTGCGAGCCAAGAGGATTATTTATTTCTAAATCATCAAAATAAACAGTTAATGGGAGAATTGTTTTATTTTCAAATTCTATTTTAATTTTCTGCCATAGATCGGCTTTTAGGAAATTATCGATCTTACTTGGATTTGATTTTTCTATTTCTTTCATGTACTATATTATTTCATCGAAGACATTCGGTAACTCTAGAAAAGATTTTAAGATTTTTCTCATAGGTATAAATTGGCCTTCAGAATTTTTTTAATCAAGCGTGCTTTTATCGTTTACAATTTTTTTACGAAGAACAGTTTGAATGGTGAATGGAATCGGTTCTATTAAATATCCCAATTTTTCAAAGTGAGATTGTCGCAAATAATCGGTTTCTAAACCCTTAAAAGGTTTAGAAATTATGTCTAATGCATATCCCAATTTTTCAAAGTGAGATTGTCGCAAATAATCGGTTTCTAAACCCTTAAAAGGTTTAGAAATTATGTCTAATGCATCTCTTATCCCTGTATCTAAAATGTTAACATCAGTCATCGTTTGCTTTAAAAAATCTAATCCGCACGTTTCAAATAATTCACTAGTATTATCAATAATTGTCTGTATGATTGATCGTGGCACCTCGGGATTAGTGTGCAACTTTGCAATAAAAGATATAGCAGCACAAGAGACAATATTTTTAATGTCATTGATATTGATATGCTTGATAGACGAGATATTACTAGAATCATTATCTGGGTCTGTATGAATAGAAATATTGTCGACCAATGGACTTGTATCTATATAATCTATACAACTAACTTCTTCAATATGAGGGAATGTTTCAACAGTTTTTGGAAAAATCAATTGATGCTTACTACGAATGTGTTTTTTGTAACTATAAATATTCATAAATGTTTTCAAACATGAAAATTGGCGACAAGTTACTGTCTCATTGAAACGTAAACTGTGTTTTAATTTCACATGTGCAAAAAGAATACTTTGATTCACACTTTTATTCAGACAAAAAGGGCATAAGTAATCCATTGTGTAAATAAAGGTCAGGTACCAACAAAAATATATCGAAACACAAACTTATTTTATGGAAAAATTAATAATTAGTATTGCTGAATATTCTGACAATAACAATTCATTTGAAGTGTCGCAAAATTCTTGCAAGATGTGGGTATTTCGTATCGTAAGGGGTTGTGAATTTATATAATGCCAATTGCAAAAAAAAACAAATTTGCCGTGATTGCGGTGGGTATTGTGCATAACATACAAAAAAAATCTTAAAACAAATATCTAATGCCTTTAACGGCGAGTCAAACTGGTAACCTCACACTATCAACTATTACATAAAAATTGCTTACGCTTTCCAATGTGGCTCCTTGTCCGATTATGTACGGCTGAACTTTTAATCCATATTTATGCATTTGATCGACTAATTGGTCATGAGTGGCAAGAATGTCATCTGATGTCTGCAATAAATATACAGATGTTTAGACATTAGTCAAATTATTTCGGTACATTTCATTTTACTTATACAATATAAAAATAATGTCTTTAACTTACTTGAACATAAGCAACCATACCACGTTGACTCTCTGGACAACTTGGTTTCCAAATCTCATTCCCTTTCCTGATGACTCCTGCTTTTGGAGGAAGCAAATATGCCAATAGTAATATTTGTATGAATTGTTTTGAATCTGTAAGTGAAATCAAGAAATTCATACAATTGGTACTTTCAACCGATGAAATAAAAAATAAACACATTAAAAAAAAAAAGAATCAATTAAACAATAAATAATCGATTTACCATTACACAATATAGTCAATATAAAAATTGATAAATAAAATAAATTTGCTAATCTTACATTTATTGATGTTCTCGTTCTCAAGCGTGTCCCATAGATGTTTTTCGGTATCACAACTTGGTTTCTTTTTCTTTTGAAACTTTGATAGTTTTTCAAAGAAACTGTCCCACGCCGAAAAAATATTAGAAACAGCAGTAGGATACAATTCAGCAAAATCTAGATCGAACAGTTTATGCCCATGTTCAGCATTAGCGAGAGCAGAATATTTTTTAAAATAATCGGAGACGTTACCATCAGTAGAAATGATTTGATGGTAGCGTGCCGTACACGTTTTTTCCCAATATTCAACCACCTCTGGGAAAGTATTATTATGCTCCAGCCAATACAACAATTCTTTTATTTCATCTGTAATAAATGAGAAATAAATTAAATTAGTTGACACATTTGATTTAATTTTCTTTAATCGAAAACTAGTTAAAATGGGTAAATTTGATAAAATAATACTTGCCTGAAATCTCCACTTGAATTTTTTTTGCTGCATTCGACTGTTTTCATTTAGATGACCAACCGCTCATGGACCTGTATCGCTGTAATTTATTTGCAAATTTATCTCCAAGTCTGCCTCGTCTTTTAGTGTGAATATTATTTTCACTATCCCTCTTTCTTTTTGGAGAAACATAATATGTATCTCGTTGCTCGTTCGGAAAAATTTTTAATATTTCATCAGTGATATCCGACAGATCGTCATTAGATACTTAACTGAAACATCATAAGTTATTTTCAGATTATGATTAACTCTATTTCAATCAATTGTAAATATTATAATCATTTATTGTAACTATGAACGTACCTGTCACAACTCGTAATCAAATCTGAAACTATGATGTCACATAGTTGAAGACTGGAAAGGTCAGATAATTCACCGCTAAGTCGGTATTCTTCGTTTAAAACTTCACCAAATGCACCGTGCTTGACTTCTGAGCTCAAGTTCGTGGGTTCGTAGCCCGACCGAGGCCCTTAGTTTATTTTATCTGAGGGTAAAATAAACTTAAGCACGCCGTCCTTCGGATGGGACGTTAAGCGATGGTCCCGAGCCTGTACGATGTCAGGTACTCGTTAAAGACCCCTACCCTAGATGAATAAAAATTTAGGGTAGGCAAAATTTAGGACTCCCACAGTAGAGTCGGGCTCATGTCCACCAGAGTGACGAAAGAGCGCTCTGGTAGTAGGCGATATGACCTCGTAGTTAAAGCCCGGGCATGAGTCATAAAACCTAACCTAACCTAACCAAATGCACCAGAGTTCTGTAAAAGTGTTCGAATTGTTTAATAAACAATTTTCGTTGTCTTCAGTGTTAGTATTCCCATTAGATATCTAGAAAAAATTTATTGTATATTATATAAATATTATTCTTATTTTAGAAATAATAAAGCATTGTCACTCACATTTTCACCACAATCTTCATTATCACTGGCCGGGGTTTCACGAGAAGTTGATGGCGTAGGACAATCTTGATGAATTGTATCTTTTGGAAATAAATTTTTCCATTTAAAAGTAAATTCCAGCTGGTCACCAATAATTGGAATTAGTTGTTTAATAGATGCATCATCGAGAAGCTTAAATCTATTGATCGTAATTTTCGATGCTAAAAGACAATTACTGATCTAGTTATTTATTATTTTTCCATACATTCATATTATTAAATTCATCATTGTATATTACCTTTAAAAGTATCAATGAGTTCGTCAAAATTCCACTTTAATAAAATCTCACGCGTTTCTTCATCCGCCATTTCACTCTTTTCCACAACACTATCGAGCACTAGTTCAATGAGTTCAGGATAACAGCACAAGACTGAATGTGTTTTCTCAGAAAGTGCCACAGGTAGTAAACAAACAGACAGGCGCCGGGAATTTCCAGTAATAAACCCCAAAGTACAAAGAATGTAAGTCAATTATACTGCAGGAATTACTGCAATTTCACTTATTTGAAATCAAAATATATTTTCATTTATGTTCATTGATAATATGTTTCAAACAATCACTCTTAAAAATTATACAAAAATCTTTCAACATTTTAAATAAATTAAAAACAAATTGACAGACTTCTCCTCATTCCGAACATCTGACTGCACTTTTACAATTTCGATTGACATGCCTCCAACGGAGACACTTGTAACATTGTTGGGTTCTTGGTATGTAGGGCATAACTTCTCATCGCACATAAAGTATATATATACCGGTATCTTTTTACTACCCTGGTCTGCCAATTGTGCGCCTTGTGGTGTGTCCCCATTTTCAAACTCCACAATCACCTCATTGTTGGCAATGAGAACTTCGAATGGAATACTTTCGAAGTCCACCTCGTCACAGAAAATGAGCAGAATCTCTTTTGGATCCTCGAGATCCATTTCTGGAGACGTAAACCATTCTTTGGAAGTCGTCAGATCCATTGCTGGACCGGTGTTACTGTCCAGCATGGAAGTGAGCATCTCTTCGTCTAGTCCTAAATCAAACATGTCTTCGTCTGCGGAGACACTTGTATCATTGTTGGGTTCTTGGTATGTAGGGCATAACTTCACATCGCACATAAAGTATATATACCGGTATCTTTTTGGTACCCTGGTCTGCCAATTGTGCGCCTTGTGGTGTGTCCCCATTTTCAAACTCCACAATCACCTCATTGTTGGCAATGAGAACTTCGAATGGAATACTTTCGATGTCCACCTCGTCACAGAAAATGAGCTCGAGAATCTCACTCGGATCCTCGAGATCCATTTCTGGTCACGTAAACCATTCTTTCGAAGTCGTCAGATCCATTGCTAGACCGGTGTTACTGTCCAGCATGGAAGAGAGCATCTCTTCGTTCCCCAGGCCTAACTCAAACAAGTCTGTATACTGCAGCTGTTGCTGTATTGGTTGCGCGGGGCAGGCTAGCACTATGTGGGTTAACCTGTATCGGTTGAAGTTTCACTATATGAGAATTGAGGTCTCTAAGTAAGTCGTTGTATTCCACCATAGTGCTCTCAGTAGGAGTGCTCTCATCAAGCTTCTGATTGTATTCTGTTTAATAGATTCAGGACAGTTATCGTAGCCTATACTGGGGTGGTCCCCATTACAATGAACACACTTCAACAGGAAGCTTCTACATTCTTGTTTGGCATGAGCGTCTCCTCATTCCGAACATCTGACTGCACTTTTACAATTTCGATTGACATGCCTCCAACGGAGACACTTGTAACATTGTTGGGTTCTTGGTATGTAGGGCATAACTTCACATCGCACATAAAGTACGTTTCGATCGTAAGCTCATCTTCAGCCAAATTACTTATTATTTACTTCTTGGAAATAAAGTCTATTAAAATTTAATAACATTGTATGTTCCTTGGCCAAAATTTTATTTAAAAAATAATTAGTTTCAACTATGAGAGTAAGAAAGTACTAATTATTTGAAAATAATTTATAAATTCTAATCTTACATGGCTTGTCCAATCTCAGAAGTTGTCTCTTCGTCCAGGCCTTCGTGTGTGTCGGACATACTGAAAAATACATAATACAAAACATGTCTTCGTCTGCGGAGACACTTGTAACATTGTTGGGTTCTTGGTATGTAGGGCATAACTTCTCATCGCACATAAAGTATATATATACCGGTATCTTTTTACTACCCTGGTCTGCCAATTGTGCGCCTTGTGGTGTGTCCCCATTTTCAAACTCCACAATCAACTCATTGTTGGCAATGAGAACTTCGAATGGAATACTTTCGATGTCCACCTCGTCACAGAAAATGAGCTCGAAATCCATTTCTGGAGACGTAAACCATTCTTTGGAAGTCGTCAGATCCATTGCTGGACCGGTGTTACTGTCCAGCATGGAAGTGAGCATCTCTTCGTCTAGTCCTAAATCAAACATGTCTTCGTCTGCGGAGACACTTGTAACATTGTTGGGTTCTTGGTATGTAGGGCATAACTTCACATCGCACATAAAGTATATATACCGGTATCTTTTTTTCCCCGCTCTTCCTCCTCAAGAGAGGCAGGAAAACAAATCCGGTGGCATTACTCAAATATACCAGCTCATGTATTCACCCGTCGCAAGGATAGTCTAGCCATATACTATGGGGTGGGGTGGGGGACCCTCCCTGAAAAGCAAGGGGGATTGTCCCTCCTATCGTCACCAAACATCCTGTGCTGGGACGGCAGGCAGAGACTTAATCCGAGCTAAGCGGCCTTGCTACTCCTAGGTTGCGCACAAGCTCGCCTCAGCTGGTGGAAAAACTCCCCCACCCCCTCAAAAATGCCGGGGTTCCCAGATGACTGGTTGCGTAAACCGACAACCCATAAAGAAAAAAAAATATCAAAGGAAAAATGTTCCAGTCACCTAAACTAGAAACTAGACTCACGATGAGTGGGTAACCTCTAAGTTTAGGCTGCGGGTGAGTACAATGATAAACCCATGGCTGGTCAGTAGTCATAATAAGTAACCAAAACAAATATACATCATATGTACAACTTGCCACCGGTTTTGTCCAAAAATACTAATAACGACCATTGGTCTTTTCCAAAAAAAAAAAAAAAATACTTGCCCTCCAAAAACAAAAAAATTTTCCCACATTATGGATACTTCCTATTAAAATTTATACAATAATTTCAATTTAACTCGAGAGTCAGCAGGCCTTGGTTATTTTACCATAAAATGCTCAGACTATTACTGTTCTTCGCATTATCAGGAAAAAAGTAACCACAAACGCAAGTGTGATGGTGAACACAAATTTAATTGCGAAGGCAATTTGAGATCCTATGATCCCCAAAAGAAATTATTCCATCTCACTGTAAGGCGTTTGTAACCACATAAAAAAACCTGTAAGCTGATCTCGGTTCTATCCTTGAATTTAAAACACAAGTATAATTCAAGTATCCATTTATCTAACAATTAACAACAATATTTTCCTAAGTCCGATATCATAATATACAAAAATTGACTTTCTTGGTTCAAAAGAGAAAAATTATTAAGACCCCATAATCCAAACAATCTTTTCCTAATTTACCAGTCTTCAAAAGTACAATATAGTAAAGAAAAAATGATATGACAATATTTACAAAAATTCTTCGGTGTCCCTTATCAAAAATTTACACAATTCAAAAAAATTAAATAGGGAACACTTTCATTTTTCATTGAAGTTCATATAGGAAGGTTTTCAAATGCATACTCATTTTTCAATAATTATATGAAACAAAAAACAACATTGTAATTACAAATATTCAATATAATTTATGTTCACTTTCCGTGATAAACCTTCTCATAAAATCATTAAAATACATAATATTATATGGCCAATATATATCTTATATAAACCTGATATGCATATTTCCCAAAAAGTCATATGAACATAAAGATTGAGGATAGACAACACTCACAATAGGAAAAACATATACAGAATAAGGATATAGGTACCAATGCACATATAAACACATCAAAATATTGCGCAAAAACAAATATAATAATAATCAAAAAAACACAATTTATGTTCATCAAATATAAAATAAACCATCAAATATTATTATTTGGTCGTGGTATACCGTTTCAACTGTGAAACGAGCCTTCTTAGTCTAACGGGTGATCAGTCCGTCGAAAACAATAATAGACAGGCGACGTAAAATCTTACGCACGTCGTGCGCGCGAAGAATATTACTCAAGTATACCTTTATGTGCACACTATCACTATAAACCATCGTTATTTACTAATATTTGTAAACTATTTACCTTGGTATACTGCGTATTTACCGCTATGCGCGACTTTGATCCATTTGTCTCTCAGATATCAAGGTTGGATCTGCGATCTACGCAGAATTCCAAACCTGGGAAATCTCGGCTGCTGTAATGGTTCCAGGGTGAGAGATCGTGACAGGACCTCGGCTATGTAGTTCCTCTGACCTGAAACGTCTCGCACCTCATACCAAAATGACATGAGATATCAAGAAACCATACGAGGCAACCTTCCAGACAAATGATCTGACTTTGTCAACGCACTCAAATCAGAATGATCATAATACCAAAACAAATAAAAGGTCTGTGCTCACAGAACCTTAAATCGCAACTACAAATTTGCGTAAAAACCGAAATATATATCATAACCATATACGTTATTATCAATATAAACCATATAACAATCATATCTCTTTCGGTGCACCATAAGTAATCGAGTAGAAAACAATACATACATCTACAAAATTCACTTTGTTTAATCAAAACTCAT
Source organism: Aradus depressus (assembly GCA_963662175.1). Lineage (NCBI taxonomy): Eukaryota > Metazoa > Arthropoda > Insecta > Hemiptera > Aradidae > Aradus > Aradus depressus. The sequence continues at coordinate 23,334,771 of OY759218.1, read as the reverse complement.
TAATATAATCACAATTATCGTAAAAAAACATAAACATACCTTATCAAAGCAAAATCGTAAATCCAAATCAATAGTTAGGCCATATTCACTTATAATTAAACACTTTTATCAATTAAAACACTTTTGGATTTCTTTTTCCTACTCGTTTTGCCATAAGAATTAGAATTACACTTGTTATTATTCATAATACATTCATTGATTAGACCTTTAAGCGAATCTCTACTTAAAGTAAATAATTGACTCTGTCCATTCGACGGAGAGGTTACTTTAGGTTACATATCGACCTCTTTGATTATTATATCGATCTGCCTTGGCCGAAAATTGATTACCTTTGTAAACATAACTTTCAGAATTTCTATTTCCATAACCACAATTATCTCGATCTCTGTAATAATTACCTTGTGAATTTCTATTCGCATTGCCATTAGAAAAATTACCATTAAATCTATTGCGATTGTAACCATTATATCCAAAAAATCTCATATGATTACCTTTACCAAAATGTTGATCACTAACCTGACCTTTACACAACAACCTTTCCGTATAATTGGTTTCGAAATTAGAACCATTATAATTTTCGGAACTTTCAATCAAACACAATTTGTCTACCTCTTCTATCAAATTGTATAACTCCTTAAGATTGGTAGGCCTATTTTGAAAATTACAGAAGCCTCTTGTTTTAGAGTTTATACCCTCTAAAACTATTACGACGATATCATATTCACTATTTCTATCAAGTATTTTGCAAAATTTCCCCACACTATCAGCAAAATCACGAAAACTTTCGTCGACCTTTTGTACTCGATGAATATACTTAAATTCATATAATAGACGTACCTTGGGAGTGGTCAGTTCCCTAATAAATTTATCTCGGATTTCATTGAAATCACACATATTCAATTCCACTAATTTCTTCAAAATTCTATTCGACGGGTCCTTATAAGACAATCTCTTAATTATGTCACTCATATATTGCTTCTCTATCAAATAACAATCAAATAAATTTTCCAAAAACACTATTACACTAGTAGGATCATTAACGATTAACCTAGGAAATGATTCGATTCTCCTCTCAATATAATTGGGAATCTTAATTTTATTAAAAGTACATTCACTAACCTTTGAGTCCATACTTAAGAATGCGCTATTCAAACCTTGATCAGTTTTTTCGGGAACTTCCGTTTTTCTGGATTTCCCAAATTCGGCTGATAACTGGTTGAGGTTTTCCCGATCTGCTTGCACGGCAGTCGATAAATTATTCAACCCCAATTGGATAGCGGCAATCATTCGTTTGTTTTCTGCCCTTTCTCCGACTAAACTATTTACTTTGTCGGATAAGGAATTAATAGTGTCTATTAATTTTTCCATCATAGATTACTTATTATTTACTTCTTGGAAATAAAGTCTATTAAAATTTAATAACATTGTATGTTCCTTGGCCTAAATTTTATTTAAAAAATAATTAGTTTCAACTATGAGAGTAAGAAAGTACTAATTATTTGAAAATAATGTATAAATTCTAATCTTACATGGCTTGTCCGATGTCAGCAAATGTGTCTTCATTGAGTAAGTCGGACATACTGAAAAATACATAATACAAAACATGTCTTCGTCTGCGGAGACACTTGTAACATTGTTGGGTTCTTGGTATGTAGGGCATAACTTCACATCGCACATAAAGTATATATACCGGTATCTTTTTGGTTCCCTGGTCTGCCAATTGTGCGCCTTGTAGTGTGTCCCCATTTTCAAACTCCACAATTACCTCATTGTTGGCAATGGGAACTTCGAATGGAATACTTTCGTAATCCACCTCGTCCGAGAAAATGAGCTCGAGATCCATTTCTGGAGACGTAAACCATTCTTTGGAAGTCGTCAGATATATTTATAACAGGCATACAGGTATAATAATGAGAATAAGAAATGTATAAAAATAAATAATACATTTTTTCATATAATAAAAAAATTAAATAATATATCTATAACAGGCATACATACATACCTACTAATAAAAATATGTATAGTAGGTATGTATGTATGCCTGTTTCACAAACGGCGAATCTACGAATAATAAAAATTATTCATAATTACATTTTAAATATACTTTTCATCTACTTCTGCTCGGCGCACCACAAAATTGTCTCTAAGGAGAGGTGTTCTTCTGAGTTGGTGGATGGATGCCTTTAAAGAGGGGTTTTACTGTATAAACAAAACATTTAAAATGAAAAAAATTGTAAAAAAAAATGAAACCAAACAAAACATTACATCCTAATGTAGTGTGACAGGATAGAGACACCAGGGTAAGTTATGTAAGAGACTATTTGTAATAATTAGGCTAGTTGGAGAGCCCGGGCAGAGGCGCCCTTGGCAGGGCCGCACTGTCAGCGGTTCCCGGCCACTGCCCCCTTCCCCGGCCACTCAAGCTAAACAAATGGTTAGTCAGAGTGAGTAGACAGACGAGGGAAGATGCGAGCTTGGCAGTTGCTGGTACTGGTGTCGGGTAAGTGCTCGCAGATAAGATAGAGTTCTCTGAGGCAGCTTTAGGTGAGCTGAGGGTGGGCCACTCCCCAATCTGTTAGGTAATAGTCATTGGGGAATTTGGGTTTAGTTAGTATAATTAGATAGATATATGTATATGGTATAGTTAGTATAATTAGATATGTATACAGTATAGTGGCTATTAATGATCTTTGGATCATCAGGAGATCGGCCTGCCAGGGCCTACACTAATATCACTAAAAACAAAATGAGAGTTCCGCTTTCTTAACATTTTTAATTAACACGAACATGATGAGATGAGCTTACGGAAAGCAAAACGTTTAAAGCTGATTTTATTGGGGCTCCTCTGGTTTTAGTATTGCCCGGTAAATGCTGTAGAGCATCAATAATCTCTTAGTTTCCGCAGAGATACTTCCGCGTTGGAAACTCATCATTCGACGAATTTTCCACTCTTCAATTCGTTTAAATGTTGCGAGAAATTCCTCTGCTGGTCTAGAGCTGTTATTGGTGTAAGACGGTAGGAGTTGCGAAACTAGGATTGGAGCGTGTAAGTCAATATTTGTTGTATGGGTTAGGTCTGCCCCCCCAAATACTGTGCCTATGTTGGGTTCTCGGTACGATACTCCTGAGCTGCATGGACGCACATCAGGTAGTTCCGTAGTTACACTAGCTGGTTCTTCAACTGACCCCGAGTCAATTGTCTCAGTCGTGACATCTTTCAGATTGTCACCAAAGGTCTGGACTGCAATCCCAGTTCTTCGAGCCTGCTTTCTCAAAGCAGTTCGTCTTTTAGATTTCATAAGTGTTTTTTGACCTCGCAAAGCTATAACTGGTGTACATGAACTTTTCGTTTTTAAATCCTGTCTCCTGGGGGGATCATCGTTTACCTTCTTTTCATTGTCAAAGTCCAAAACCACCTCATTGTCGGCGATTGGGACTTCAAACGGAATACTCTCGTAGTCCACCGCGTCCGAGAAAATGATCTCGGTCTCACTCGGATCCTCGAGATCAATTTCCGGACATGTGAACATCTCGAGTCCATTGTCCCAGTCCAATGTTGGACGAACACCTCTCTCTTCGTCCAAGCCTAAGTCGAACAAATGAGTGTCGGACATACTGACAAATACAAAATATCGAAAAAAAAAATGAGTTTAATATAAACACTATTAAGCACGAGCGTCTCCTCATTCCGAACATCTGACTGCACTTTTACAATTTCGATTGACATGCCTCCAACGGAGACACTTGTAACATTGTTGGGTTCTTGGTATGTAGGGCATAACTTCACATCGCACATAAAGTACGTTTTGATCGTAAGCTCATCTTCAGCCAAATTACTTATTATTTACTTCTTGGAAATAAAGTCTATTAAAATTTAATAACATTGTATGTTCCTTGGCCTAAATTTTATTTAAAAAATAATTAGTTTCAACTATGAGAGTAAGAAAGTACTAATTATTTGAAAATAATGTATAAATTCTAATCTTACATGGCTTGTCCGATGTCAGCAAATGTGTCTTCATTGAGTAAGTCGGACATACTGAAAAATACATAATACAAAACATGTCTTCGTCTGCGGAGACACTTGTAACATTGTTGGGTTCTTGGTATGTAGGGCATAACTTCACATCGCACATAAAGTATATATACCGGTATCTTTTTGGTTCCCTGGTCTGCCAATTGTGCGCCTTGTAGTGTGTCCCCATTTTCAAACTCCACAATTACCTCATTGTTGGCAATGGGAACTTCGAATGGAATACTTTCGTAATCCACCTCGTCCGAGAAAATGAGCTCGAGATCCATTTCTGGAGACGTAAACCATTCTTTGGAAGTCGTCAGATATATTTATAACAGGCATACAGGTATAATAATGAGAATGAGAAATGTATAAAAATAAATAATACATTTTTTCATATAATAAAAAAATTAAATAATATATCTATAACAGGCATACATACATACCTACTAATAAAAATATGTATAGTAGGTATGTATGTATGCCTGTTTCACAAACGGCGAATCTACGAATAATAAAAATTATTCATAATTACATTTTAAATATACTTTTCATCTACTTCTGCTCGGCGCACCACAAAATTGTCTCTAAGGAGAGGTGTTCTTCTGAGTTGGTGGATGGATGCCTTTAAAGAGGGGTTTTACTGTATAAACAAAACATTTAAAATGAAAAAAATTGTAAAAAAAAATGAAACCAAACAAAACATTACATCCTAATGTAGTGTGACAGGATAGAGACACCAGGGTAAGTTATGTAAGAGACTATTTGTAATAATTAGGCTAGTTGGAGAGCCCGGGCAGAGGCGCCCTTGGCTGGGCCGCACTGTCAGCGGTTCCCGGCCACTGCCCCCTTCCCCGGCCACTCAAGCTAAACAAATGGTTAGTCAGAGTGAGTAGACAGACGAGGGAAGATGCGAGCTTGGCAGTTGCTGGTACTGGTGTCGGGTAAGTGCTCGCAGATAAGATAGAGTTCTCTGAGGCAGCTTTAGGTGAGCTGAGGGTGGGCCACTCCCCAATCTGTTAGGTAATAGTCATTGGGGAATTTGGGTTTAGTTAGTATAATTAGATAGATATATGTATATGGTATAGTTAGTATAATTAGATATGTATACAGTATAGTGGCTATTAATGATCTTTGGATCATCAGGAGATCGGCCTGCCAGGGCCTACACTAATATCACTAAAAACAAAATGAGAGTTCCGCTTTCTTAACATTTTTAATTAACACGAACATGATGAGATGAGCTTACGGAAAGCAAAACGTTTAAAGCTGATTTTATTGGGGCTCCTCTGGTTTTAGTATTGCCCGGTAAATGCTGTAGAGCATCAATAATCTCTTAGTTTCCGCAGAGATACTTCCGCGTTGGAAACTCATCATTCGACGAATTTTCCACTCTTCAATTCGTTTAAATGTTGCGAGAAATTCCTCTGCTGGTCTAGAGCTGTTATTGGTGTAAGACGGTAGGAGTTGCGAAACTAGGATTGGAGCGTGTAAGTCAATATTTGTTGTATGGGTTAGGTCTGCCCCCCCAAATACTGTGCCTATGTTGGGTTCTCGGTACGATACTCCTGAGCTGCATGGACGCACATCAGGTAGTTCCGTAGTTACACTAGCTGGTTCTTCAACTGACCCCGAGTCAATTGTCTCAGTCGTGACATCTTTCAGATTGTCACCAAAGGTCTGGACTGCAATCCCAGTTCTTCGAGCCTGCTTTCTCAAAGCAGTTCGTCTTTTAGATTTCATAAGTGTTTTTTGACCTCGCAAAGCTATAACTGGTGTACATGAACTTTTCGTTTTTAAATCCTGTCTCCTGGGGGGATCATCGTTTACCTTCTTTTCATTGTCAAAGTCCAAAACCACCTCATTGTCGGCGATTGGGACTTCAAACGGAATACTCTCGTAGTCCACCGCGTCCGAGAAAATGATCTCGGTCTCACTCGGATCCTCGAGATCAATTTCCGGACATGTGAACCACTCGAGTCCATTGTCCCAGTCCATTGTTGGACGAACACCTCTCTCTTCGTCCAAGCCTAAGTCGAACAAATGAGTGTCGGACATACTGACAAATACAAAATATCGAGAAAAAAAAATGAGTTTAATATAAACACTATTAAGCACGAGCGTCTCCTCATTCCGAACATCTGACTGCACTTTTACAATTTCGATTGACATGCCTCCAACGGAGACACTTGTAACATTGTTGGGTTCTTGGTATGTAGGGCATAACTTCACATCGCACATAAAGTACGTTTTGATCGTAAGCTCATCTTCAGCCAAATTACTTATTATTTACTTCTTGGAAATAAAGTCTATTAAAATTTAATAACATTGTATGTTCCTTGGCCTAAATTTTATTTAAAAAATAATTAGTTTCAACTATGAGAGTAAGAAAGTACTAATTATTTGAAAATAATGTATAAATTCTAATCTTACATGGCTTGTCCGATGTCAGCAAATGTGTCTTCATTGAGTAAGTCGGACATACTGAAAAATACATAATACAAAACATGTCTTCGTCTGCGGAGACACTTGTAACATTGTTGGGTTCTTGGTATGTAGGGCATAACTTCACATCGCACATAAAGTATATATACCGGTATCTTTTTGGTTCCCTGGTCTGCCAATTGTGCGCCTTGTAGTGTGTCCCCATTTTCAAACTCCACAATTACCTCATTGTTGGCAATGGGAACTTCGAATGGAATACTTTCGTAATCCACCTCGTCCGAGAAAATGAGCTCGAGATCCATTTCTGGAGACGTAAACCATTCTTTGGAAGTCGTCAGATATATTTATAACAGGCATACAGGTATAATAATGAGAATAAGAAATGTATAAAAATAAATAATACATTTTTTCATATAATAAAAAAATTAAATAATATATCTATAACAGGCATACATACATACCTACTAATAAAAATATGTATAGTAGGTATGTATGTATGCCTGTTTCACAAACGGCGAATCTACGAATAATAAAAATTATTCATAATTACATTTTAAATATACTTTTCATCTACTTCTGCTCGGCGCACCACAAAATTGTCTCTAAGGAGAGGTGTTCTTCTGAGTTGGTGGATGGATGCCTTTAAAGAGGGGTTTTACTGTATAAACAAAACATTTAAAATGAAACCAAACAAAACATTACATCCTAATGTAGTGTGACAGGATAGAGACACCAGGGTAAGTTATGTAAGAGACTATTTGTAATAATTAGGCTAGTTGGAGAGCCCGGGCAGAGGCGCCCTTGGCAGGGCCGCACTGTCAGCGGTTCCCGGCCACTGCCCCCTTCCCCGGCCACTCAAGCTAAACAAATGGTTAGTCAGAGTGAGTAGACAGACGAGGGAAGATGCGAGCTTGGCAGTTGCTGGTACTGGTGTCGGGTAAGTGCTCGCAGATAAGATAGAGTTCTCTGAGGCAGCTTTAGGTGAGCTGAGGGTGGGCCACTCCCCAATCTGTTAGGTAATAGTCATTGGGGAATTTGGGTTTAGTTAGTATAATTAGATAGATATATGTATATGGTATAGTTAGTATAATTAGATATGTATACAGTATAGTGGCTATTAATGATCTTTGGATCATCAGGAGATCGGCCTGCCAGGGCCTACACTAATATCACTAAAAACAAAATGAGAGTTCCGCTTTCTTAACATTTTTAATTAACACGAACATGATGAGATGAGCTTACGGAAAGCAAAACGTTTAAAGCTGATTTTATTGGGGCTTCTCTGGTTTTAGTATTGCCCGGTAAATGCTGTAGAGCATCAATAATCTCTTAGTTTCCGCAGAGATACTTCCGCGTTGGAAACTCATCATTCGACGAATTTTCCACTCTTCAATTCGTTTAAATGTTGCGAGAAATTCCTCTGCTGGTCTAGAGCTGTTATTGGTGTAAGACGGTAGGAGTTGCGAAACTAGGATTGGAGCGTGTAAGTCAATATTTGTTGTATGGGTTAGGTCTGCCCCCCCAAATACTGTGCCTATGTTGGGTTCTCGGTACGATACTCCTGAGCTGCATGGACGCACATCAGGTAGTTCCGTAGTTACACTAGCTGGTTCTTCAACTGACCCCGAGTCAATTGTCTCAGTCGTGACATCTTTCAGATTGTCACCAAAGGTCTGGACTGCAATCCCAGTTCTTCGAGCCTGCTTTCTCAAAGCAGTTCGTCTTTTAGATTTCATAAGTGTTTTTTGACCTCGCAAAGCTATAACTGGTGTACATGAACTTTTCGTTTTTAAATCCTGTCTCCTGGGGGGATCATCGTTTACCTTCTTTTCATTGTCAAAGTCCAAAACCACCTCATTGTCGGCGATTGGGACTTCAAACGGAATACTCTCGTAGTCCACCGCGTCCGAGAAAATGATCTCGGTCTCACTCGGATCCTCGAGATCAATTTCCGGACATGTGAACCACTCGAGTCCATTGTCCCAGTCCATTGTTGGACGAACACCTCTCTCTTCGTCCAAGCCTAAGTCGAACAAATGAGTGTCGGACATACTGACAAATACAAAATATCGAAAAAAAAAATGAGTTTAATATAAACACTATTAAGCACGAGCGTCTCCTCATTCCGAACATCTGACTGCACTTTTACAATTTCGATTGACATGCCTTGGCCTAAATTTTATTTAAAAAATAATTAGTTTCAACTATGAGAGTAAGAAAGTACTAATTATTTGAAAATAATGTATAAATTCTAATCTTACATGGCTTGTCCGATGTCAGCAAGTGTCTCTTCGTCCAGGAGGCCTTCATGTGTGTCGGACATACTGAAAAATACATAATACAAAACATGTCTTCGTCTGCGGAGACACTTGTAACATTGTTGGGTTCTTGGTATGTAGGGCATAACTTCACATCGCACATAAAGTATATATACCGGTATCTTTTTGGTTCCCTGGTCTGCCAATTGTGCGCCTTGTGGTGTGTCCCCATTTTCAAACTCCACAATTACCTCATTGTTGGCAATGGGAACTTCGAATGGAATACTTTCGATGTCCACCTCGTCACAGAAAATGAGCTCGAGATCCATTTCTGGAGACGTAAACCATTCTTTGGAAGTCGTCAGATCCATTGCTGGACCGGTGTTACTGTCCAGCATGGAAGTGAGCATCTCTTCGTCTAGTCCTAAATCAAACATGTCTTCGTCTATGTATAGTAGGTATGTATGTATGCCTGTTTCACAAACGGCGAATCTACGAATAATAAAAATTATTCATAATAAACTTCTGCTCGGCGCACCACAAAATTGTCTCTAAGGCTTCTGAGTTCTTCTGAGTTGGATGGATGCCTTTCAAGAGGGGTTTTACTGTATAAACAAAACATTTAAAATGAAAAAAATTGTAAAACAAAATGAAACCAAACAAAACATTACATCCTAATGTAGTGTGACAGGATAGAGACACCAGGGGGTAAGTTATGTAAGAGACTATTTGTAATAATTAGGCTAGTTGGAGAGCCCGGGCAGAGGCGCCCTTGGCAGGGCCGCACTGTCAGCGGTTCCCGGCCACTGCCCCCTTCCCCGGCCACTCAAGCTAAACAAATGGTTAGTCAGAGTGAGTAGACAGACGAGGGAAGATGCGAGCTTGGCAGTTGCTGGTACGGGTGTCGGGTAAGTGCTCGCAGATAAGATAGAGTTCTCTGAGGCAGCTTTAGGTGAGCTGAGGGTGGGCCACTCCCCAATCTGTTAGGTAATAGTCATTGGGGAATTTGGGTTTAGTTAGTATAATTAGATACATATATGTATATGGTATAGTTAGTATAATTAGATATGTATACAGTATAGTGGCTATTAATGATCTTTGGATCATCAGGAGATCGGCCTGCCAGGGCCTACACTAATATCACTAAAAACAAAATGAGAGTTCCGCTTTCTTAACATTTTTAATTAACACGAACATGATGAGATGAGCTTACGGAAAGCAAAACGTTTAAAGCTGATTTTATTGGGGCTCCTCTGATTTTAGTATTGCCCGGTAAATGCTGTAGAGCATCAATAATCTCTTAGTTTCCGCAGAGATACTTCCGCGTTGGAAACTCATCATTCGACGAATTTTCCACTCTTCAATTCGTTTAAATGTTGCGAGAAATTCCTCTGCTGGTCTAGAGCTGTTATTGGTGTAAGACGGCCGAGTTGCGAAACTAGGATTGGAGCGTGTAAGTCAATATTTGTTGTATGGGTTAGGTCTGCCCCCCCAAATACTGTGCCTATGTTGGGTTCTCGGTACGATACTCCTGAGCTGCATGGACGCACATCAGGTAGTTCCGTAGTTACACTAGCTGGTTCTTCAACTGACCCCGAGTCAATTGTCTCAGTCGTGACATCTTTCAGATCGTCACCAAAAGTCTGGACTGCAATCCCAGTTCTTCGAGCCTGCTTTCTCAAAGCAGTTCGTCTTTTAGATTTCATAAGTGTTTTTTGACCTCGCAAAGCTATAACTGGTGTACATGAACTTTTCGTTTTTAAATCCTGTCTCCTGGGGGGATCATCGTTTACCTTCTTTTCATTGTCAAAGTCCAAAACCACCTCATTGTCGGCGATTGGGACTTCAAACGGAATACTCTCGTAGTCCACCGCGCCTGAGAAAATGATCTCGGTCTCACTCGGATCCTCGAGATCAATTTCCGGACTTGTGAACCATTCGAGTCCATTGTTAGACGAACACCTGTCTCTTCGTCCACGCCTAAGTGGAACAAATGTGTGTCCGACATACTGACAAATACAAAATATCGAGAAAAAAAAAATGAGTTTAATAAAAACACTATTAAGCACGAGCGTCTCCTCATTCCGAACATCTGACTGCACTTTTACAATTTCGATTGACATGCCTCCAACGGAGACACTTGTAACATTGTTGGGTTCTTGGTATGTAGGGCATAACTTCACATCGCACATAAAGTACGTTTTGATCGTAAGCTCATCTTCAGCCAAATTACTTATTATTTACTTCTTGGAAATAAAGTCTATTAAAATTTAATAACATTGTATGTTCCTTGGCCTAAATTTTATTTAAAAAATAATTAGTTTCAACTATGAGAGTAAGAAAGTACTAATTATATGAAAATAATGTATAAATTCTAATCTTACATGGCTTGTCCGATGTCAGCAAGTGTCTCTTCGTCCAGGAGGCCTTCATGTGTGTCGGAGATACTGAAAAATACATAATACAAAACATGTCTTCGTCTGCGGAGACACTTGTAACATTGTTGGGTTCTTGGTATGTAGGGCATAACTTCACATCGCACATAAAGTATATATACCGGTGTCTTTTTGGTTCCCTGGTCTGCCAATTGTGCGCCTTGTGGTGTGTCCCCATTTTCAAACTCCACAATTACCTCATTGTTGGCAATGGGAACTTCGAATGGAATACTTTCGTAATCCACCTCGTCCGAGAAAATGATCTCGAGAATCTCACTCGGATCCTCGAGATCAATTTCCGGACATGTGAACCACTCGAGTCCATTGTCCCAGTCCATTGTTGGACGAACACCTCTCTCTTCGTCCAAGCCTAAGTCGAACAAATGAGTGTCGGACATACTGACAAATACAAAATATCGAAAAAAAAAAATGAGTTTAATATAAACACTATTAAGCACGAGCGTCTCCTCATTCCGAACATCTGACTGCACTTTTACAAATTCGATTGACATGCCTCCAACGGAGACACTTGTAACATTGTTGGGTTCTTGGTATGTAGGGCATAACTTCACATCGCACATAAAGTACGTTTTGATCGTAAGCTCATCTTCAGCCAAATTACTTATTATTTACTTCTTGGAAATAAAGTCTATTAAGATTTAATAACATTGTATGTTCCTTGGCCTAAATTTTATTTAAAAAATAATTAGTTTCAACTATGAGAGTAAGAAAGTACTAATTATTTGAAAATAATGTATAAATTCTAATCTTACATGGCTTGTCCGATGTCAGCAAGTGTCTCTTCGTCCAGGAGGCCTTCATGTGTGTCGGACATACTGAAAAATACATAATACAAAACATGTCTTCGTCTGCGGAGACACTTGTAACATTGTTGGGTTCTTGGTATGTAGGGCATAACTTCACATCGCACATAAAGTATATATACCGGTATCTTTTTGGTTCCCTGGTCTGCCAATTGTGCGCCTTGTGGTGTGTCCCCATTTTCAAACTCCACAATTACCTCATTGTTGGCAATGGGAACTTCGAATGGAATACTTTCGTGATCCACCTCGTCCGAGAAAATGAGCTTGAGATCCATTTCTGGAGACGTAAACCATTCTTTGGAAGTCGTCAGATCCATTGCTGGACCGGTGTTACTGTCCAGCATGGAAGTGAGCATCTCTTCGTCTAGTCCTAAATCAAACATGTCTTCGTCTATGTATAGTAGGTATGTATGTATGCCTGTTTCACAAACGGCGAATCTACGAATAATAAAAATTATTCATAATAAACTTCTGCTCGGCGCACCACAAAATTGTCTCTAAGGCTTCTGAGTTCTTCTGAGTTGGATGGATGCCTTTCAAGAGGGGTTTTACTGTATAAACAAAACATTTAAAATGAAAAAAATTGTAAAACAAAATGAAACCAAACAAAACATTACATCCTAATGTAGTGTGACAGGATAGAGACACCAGGGTAAGTTATGTAAGAGACTATTTGTAATAATTAGGCTAGTTGGAGAGCCCGGGCAGAGGCGCCCTTGGCAGGGCCGCACTGTCAGCGGTTCCCGGCCACTGCCCCCTTCCCCGGCCACTCAAGCTAAACAAATGGTTAGTCAGAGTGAGTAGACAGACGAGGGAAGATGCGAGCTTGGCAGTTGCTGGTACTGGTGTCGGGTAAGTGCTCGCAGATAAGATAGAGTTCTCTGAGGCAGCTTTAGGTGAGCTGAGGGTGGGCCACTCCCCAATCTGTTAGGTAATAGTCATTGGGGAATTTGGGTTTAGTTAGTATAATTAGATACATATATGTATATGGTATAGTTAGTATAATTAGATATGTAAACAGTATAGTGGCTATTAATGATCTTTGGATCATCAGGAGATCGGCCTGCCAGGGCCTACACTAATATCACTAAAAACAAAATGAGAGTTCCGCTTTCTTAACATTTTTAATTAACACGAACATGATGAGATGAGCTTACGGAAAGCAAAACGTTTAAAGCTGATTTTATTGGGGCTCCTCTGGTTTTAGTATTGCCCGGTAAATGCTGTAGAGCATCAATAATCTCTTAGTTTCCGCAGAGATACTTCCGCGTTGGAAACTCATAATTCGACGAATTTTCCACTCTTCAATTCGTTTAAATGTTGCGAGAAATTCCTCTGCTGGTCTAGAGCTGTTATTGGTGTAAGACGGTAGGAGTTGCGAAACTAGGATTGGAGCGTGTAAGTCAATATTTGTTGTATGGGTTAGGTCTGCCCCCCCAAATACTGTGCCTATGTTGGGTTCTCGGTACGATACTCCTGAGCTGCATGGACGCACATCAGGTAGTTCCGTAGTTACACTAGCTGGTTCTTCAACTGACCCCGAGTCAATTGTCTCAGTCGTGACATCTTTCAGATTGTCACCAAAGGTCTGGACTGCAATCCCAGTTCTTCGAGCCTGCTTTCTCAAAGCAGTTCGTCTTTTAGATTTCATAAGTGTTTTTTGACCTCGCAAAGCTATAACTGGTGTACATGAACTTTTCGTTTTTAAATCCTGTCTCCTGGGGGGATCATCGTTTACCTTCTTTTCATTGTCAAAGTCCAAAACCACCTCATTGTCGGCGATTGGGACTTCAAACGGAATACTCTCGTAGTCCACCGCGTCCGAGAAAATGATCTCGGTCTCACTCGGATCCTCGAGATCAATTTCCGGACATGTGAACATCTCGAGTCCATTGTCCCAGTCCAATGTTGGACGAACACCTCTCTCTTCGTCCAAGCCTAAGTCGAACAAATGAGTGTCGGACATACTGACAAATACAAAATATCGAAAAAAAAAATGAGTTTAATATAAACACTATTAAGCACGAGCGTCTCCTCATTCCGAACATCTGACTGCACTTTTACAATTTCGATTGACATGCCTCCAACGGAGACACTTGTAACATTGTTGGGTTCTTGGTATGTAGGGCATAACTTCACATCGCACATAAAGTACGTTTTGATCGTAAGCTCATCTTCAGCCAAATTACTTATTATTTACTTCTTGGAAATAAAGTCTATTAAAATTTAATAACATTGTATGTTCCTTGGCCTAAATTTTATTTAAAAAATAATTAGTTTCAACTATGAGAGTAAGAAAGTACTAATTATTTGAAAATAATGTATAAATTCTAATCTTACATGGCTTGTCCGATGTCAGCAAATGTGTCTTCATTGAGTAAGTCGGACATACTGAAAAATACATAATACAAAACATGTCTTCGTCTGCGGAGACACTTGTAACATTGTTGGGTTCTTGGTATGTAGGGCATAACTTCACATCGCACATAAAGTATATATACCGGTATCTTTTTGGTTCCCTGGTCTGCCAATTGTGCGCCTTGTGGTGTGTCCCCATTTTCAAACTCCACAATTACCTCATTGTTGGCAATGGGAACTTCGAATGGAATACTTTCGATGTCCACCTCGTCACAGAAAATGAGCTCGAGATCCATTTCTGGAGACGTAAACCATTCTTTGGAAGTCGTCAGATCCATTGCTGGACCGGTGTTACTGTCCAGCATGGAAGTGAGCATCTCTTCGTCTAGTCCTAAATCAAACATGTCTTCGTCTATGTATAGTAGGTATGTATGTATGCCTGTTTCACAAACGGCGAATCTACGAATAATAAAAATTATTCATAATAAACTTCTGCTCGGCGCACCACAAAATTGTCTCTAAGGCTTCTGAGTTCTTCTGAGTTGGATGGATGCCTTTCAAGAGGGGTTTTACTGTATAAACAAAACATTTAAAATGAAAAAAATTGTAAAACAAAATGAAACCAAACAAAACATTACATCCTAATGTAGTGTGACAGGATAGAGACACCAGGGTAAGTTATGTAAGAGACTATTTGTAATAATTAGGCTAGTTGGAGAGCCCGGGCAGAGGCGCCCTTGGCAGGGCCGCACTGTCAGCGGTTCCCGGCCACTGCCCCCTTCCCCGGCCACTCAAGCTAAACAAATGGTTAGTCAGAGTGAGTAGACAGACGAGGGAAGATGCGAGCTTGGCAGTTGCTGGTACTGGTGTCGGGTAAGTGCTCGCAGATAAGATAGAGTTCTCTGAGGCAGCTTTAGGTGAGCTGAGGGTGGGCCACTCCCCAATCTGTTAGGTAATAGTCATTGGGGAATTTGGGTTTAGTTAGTATAATTAGATACATATATGTATATGGTATAGTTAGTATAATTAGATATGTAAACAGTATAGTGGCTATTAATGATCTTTGGATCATCAGGAGATCGGCCTGCCAGGGCCTACACTAATATCACTAAAAACAAAATGAGAGTTCCGCTTTCTTAACATTTTTAATTAACACGAACATGATGAGATGAGCTTACGGAAAGCAAAACGTTTAAAGCTGATTTTATTGGGGCTCCTCTGGTTTTAGTATTGCCCGGTAAATGCTGTAGAGCATCAATAATCTCTTAGTTTCCGCAGAGATACTTCCGCGTTGGAAACTCATAATTCGACGAATTTTCCACTCTTCAATTCGTTTAAATGTTGCGAGAAATTCCTCTGCTGGTCTAGAGCTGTTATTGGTGTAAGACGGTAGGAGTTGCGAAACTAGGATTGGAGCGTGTAAGTCAATATTTGTTGTATGGGTTAGGTCTGCCCCCCCAAATACTGTGCCTATGTTGGGTTCTCGGTACGATACTCCTGAGCTGCATGGACGCACATCAGGTAGTTCCGTAGTTACACTAGCTGGTTCTTCAACTGACCCCGAGTCAATTGTCTCAGTCGTGACATCTTTCAGATTGTCACCAAAGGTCTGGACTGCAATCCCAGTTCTTCGAGCCTGCTTTCTCAAAGCAGTTCGTCTTTTAGATTTCATAAGTGTTTTTTGACCTCGCAAAGCTATAACTGGTGTACATGAACTTTTCGTTTTTAAATCCTGTCTCCTGGGGGGATCATCGTTTACCTTCTTTTCATTGTCAAAGTCCAAAACCACCTCATTGTCGGCGATTGGGACTTCAAACGGAATACTCTCGTAGTCCACCGCGTCCGAGAAAATGATCTCGGTCTCACTCGGATCCTCGAGATCAATTTCCGGACATGTGAACATCTCGAGTCCATTGTCCCAGTCCAATGTTGGACGAACACCTCTCTCTTCGTCCAAGCCTAAGTCGAACAAATGAGTGTCGGACATACTGACAAATACAAAATATCGAAAAAAAAAATGAGTTTAATATAAACACTATTAAGCACGAGCGTCTCCTCATTCCGAACATCTGACTGCACTTTTACAATTTCGATTGACATGCCTCCAACGGAGACACTTGTAACATTGTTGGGTTCTTGGTATGTAGGGCATAACTTCACATCGCACATAAAGTACGTTTTGATCGTAAGCTCATCTTCAGCCAAATTACTTATTATTTACTTCTTGGAAATAAAGTCTATTAAAATTTAATAACATTGTATGTTCCTTGGCCTAAATTTTATTTAAAAAATAATTAGTTTCAACTATGAGAGTAAGAAAGTACTAATTATTTGAAAATAATGTATAAATTCTAATCTTACATGGCTTGTCCGATGTCAGCAAATGTGTCTTCATTGAGTAAGTCGGACATACTGAAAAATACATAATACAAAACATGTCTTCGTCTGCGGAGACACTTGTAACATTGTTGGGTTCTTGGTATGTAGGGCATAACTTCACATCGCACATAAAGTATATATACCGGTATCTTTTTGGTTCCCTGGTCTGCCAATTGTGCGCCTTGTAGTGTGTCCCCATTTTCAAACTCCACAATTACCTCATTGTTGGCAATGGGAACTTCGAATGGAATACTTTCGTAATCCACCTCGTCCGAGAAAATGAGCTCGAGATCCATTTCTGGAGACGTAAACCATTCTTTGGAAGTCGTCAGATATATTTATAACTGGCATACAGGTATAATAATGAGAATAAGAAATGTATAAAAATAAATAATACATTTTTTCATATAATAAAAAAATTAAATAATATATCTATAACAGGCATACATACATACCTACTAATAAAAATATGTATAGTAGGTATGTATGTATGCCTGTTTCACAAACGGCGAATCTACGAATAATAAAAATTATTCATAATTACATTTTAAATATACTTTTCATCTACTTCTGCTCGGCGCACCACAAAATTGTCTCTAAGGAGAGGTGTTCTTCTGAGTTGGTGGATGGATGCCTTTAAAGAGGGGTTTTACTGTATAAACAAAACATTTAAAATGAAAAAAATTGTAAAAAAAAATGAAACCAAACAAAACATTACATCCTAATGTAGTGTGACAGGATAGAGACACCAGGGTAAGTTATGTAAGAGACTATTTGTAATAATTAGGCTAGTTGGAGAGCCCGGGCAGAGGCGCCCTTGGCAGGGCCGCACTGTCAGCGGTTCCCGGCCACTGCCCCCTTCCCCGGCCACTCAAGCTAAACAAATGGTTAGTCAGAGTGAGTAGACAGACGAGGGAAGATGCGAGCTTGGCAGTTGCTGGTACTGGTGTCGGGTAAGTGCTCGCAGATAAGATAGAGTTCTCTGAGGCAGCTTTAGGTGAGCTGAGGGTGGGCCACTCCCCAATCTGTTAGGTAATAGTCATTGGGGAATTTGGGTTTAGTTAGTATAATTAGATAGATATATGTATATGGTATAGTTAGTATAATTAGATATGTATACAGTATAGTGGCTATTAATGATCTTTGGATCATCAGGAGATCGGCCTGCCAGGGCCTACACTAATATCACTAAAAACAAAATGAGAGTTCCGCTTTCTTAACATTTTTAATTAACACGAACATGATGAGATGAGCTTACGGAAAGCAAAACGTTTAAAGCTGATTTTATTGGGGCTCCTCTGGTTTTAGTATTGCCCGGTAAATGCTATAGAGCATCAATAATCTCTTAGTTTCCGCAGAGATACTTCCGCGTTGGAAACTCATCATTCGACGAATTTTCCACTCTTCAATTCGTTTAAATGTTGCGAGAAATTCCTCTGCTGGTCTAGAGCTGTTATTGGTGTAAGACGGTAGGAGTTGCGAAACTAGGATTGGAGCGTGTAAGTCAATATTTGTTGTATGGGTTAGGTCTGCCCCCCCAAATACTGTGCCTATGTTGGGTTCTCGGTACGATACTCCTGAGCTGCATGGACGCACATCAGGTAGTTCCGTAGTTACACTAGCTGGTTCTTCAACTGACCCCGAGTCAATTGTCTCAGTCGTGACATCTTTCAGATTGTCACCAAAGGTCTGGACTGCAATCCCAGTTCTTCGAGCCTGCTTTCTCAAAGCAGTTCGTCTTTTAGATTTCATAAGTGTTTTTTGACCTCGCAAAGCTATAACTGGTGTACATGAACTTTTCGTTTTTAAATCCTGTCTCCTGGGGGGATCATCGTTTACCTTCTTTTCATTGTCAAAGTCCAAAACCACCTCATTGTCGGCGATTGGGACTTCAAACGGAATACTCTCGTAGTCCACCGCGTCCGAGAAAATGATCTCGGTCTCACTCGGATCCTCGAGATCAATTTCCGGACATGTGAACCACTCGAGTCCATTGTCCCAGTCCATTGTTGGACGAACACCTCTCTCTTCGTCCAAGCCTAAGTCGAACAAATGAGTGTCGGACATACTGACAAATACAAAATATCGAAAAAAAAAATGAGTTTAATATAAACACTATTAAGCACGAGCGTCTCCTCATTCCGAACATCTGACTGCACTTTTACAATTTCGATTGACATGCCTCCAACGGAGACACTTGTAACATTGTTGGGTTCTTGGTATGTAGGGCATAACTTCACATCGCACATAAAGTACGTTTTGATCGTAAGCTCATCTTCAGCCAAATTACTTATTATTTACTTCTTGGAAATAAAGTCTATTAAAATTTAATAACATTGTATGTTCCTTGGCCTAAATTTTATTTAAAAAATAATTAGTTTCAACTATGAGAGTAAGAAAGTACTAATTATTTGAAAATAATGTATAAATTCTAATCTTACATGGCTTGTCCGATGTCAGCAAATGTGTCTTCATTGAGTAAGTCGGACATACTGAAAAATACATAATACAAAACATGTCTTCGTCTGCGGAGACACTTGTAACATTGTTGGGTTCTTGGTATGTAGGGCATAACTTCACATCGCACATAAAGTATATATACCGGTATCTTTTTGGTTCCCTGGTCTGCCAATTGTGCGCCTTGTAGTGTGTCCCCATTTTCAAACTCCACACTTACCTCATTGTTGGCAATGGGAACTTCGAATGGAATACTTTCGTAATCCACCTCGTCCGAGAAAATGAGCTCGAGATCCATTTCTGGAGACGTAAACCATTCTTTGGAAGTCGTCAGATATATTTATAACAGGCATACAGGTATAATAATGAGAATAAGAAATGTATAAAAATAAATAATACATTTTTTCATATAATAAAAAAATTAAATAATATATCTATAACAGGCATACATACATACCTACTAATAAAAATATGTATAGTAGGTATGTATGTATGCCTGTTTCACAAACGGCGAATCTACGAATAATAAAAATTATTCATAATTACATTTTAAATATACTTTTCATCTACTTCTGCTCGGCGCACCACAAAATTGTCTCTAAGGAGAGGTGTTCTTCTGAGTTGGTGGATGGATGCCTTTAAAGAGGGGTTTTACTGTATAAACAAAACATTTAAAATGAAAAAAATTGTAAAAAAAAAATGAAACCAAACAAAACATTACATCCTAATGTAGTGTGACAGGATAGAGACACCAGGGTAAGTTATGTAAGAGACTATTTGTAATAATTAGGCTAGTTGGAGAGCCCGGGCAGAGGCGCCCTTGGCAGGGCCGCACTGTCAGCGGTTCCCGGCCACTGCCCCCTTCCCCGGCCACTCAAGCTAAACAAATGGTTAGTCAGAGTGAGTAGACAGACGAGGGAAGATGCGAGCTTGGCAGTTGCTGGTACTGGTGTCGGGTAAGTGCTCGCAGATAAGATAGAGTTCTCTGAGGCAGCTTTAGGTGAGCTGAGGGTGGGCCACTCCCCAATCTGTTAGGTAATAGTCATTGGGGAATTTGGGTTTAGTTAGTATAATTAGATAGATATATGTATATGGTATAGTTAGTATAATTAGATATGTATACAGTATAGTGGCTATTAATGATCTTTGGATCATCAGGAGATCGGCCTGCCAGGGCCTACACTAATATCACTAAAAACAAAATGAGAGTTCCGCTTTCTTAACATTTTTAATTAACACGAACATGATGAGATGAGCTTACGGAAAGCAAAACGTTTAAAGCTGATTTTATTGGGGCTCCTCTGGTTTTAGTATTGCCCGGTAAATGCTGTAGAGCATCAATAATCTCTTAGTTTCCGCAGAGATACTTCCGCGTTGGAAACTCATCATTCGACGAATTTTCCACTCTTCAATTCGTTTAAATGTTGCGAGAAATTCCTCTGCTGGTCTAGAGCTGTTATTGGTGTAAGACGGTAGGAGTTGCGAAACTAGGATTGGAGCGTGTAAGTCAATATTTGTTGTATGGGTTAGGTCTGCCCCCCCAAATACTGTGCCTATGTTGGGTTCTCGGTACGATACTCCTGAGCTGCATGGACGCACATCAGGTAGTTCCGTAGTTACACTAGCTGGTTCTTCAACTGACCCCGAGTCAATTGTCTCAGTCGTGACATCTTTCAGATTGTCACCAAAGGTCTGGACTGCAATCCCAGTTCTTCGAGCCTGCTTTCTCAAAGCAGTTCGTCTTTTAGATTTCATAAGTGTTTTTTGACCTCGCAAAGCTATAACTGGTGTACATGAACTTTTCGTTTTTAAATCCTGTCTCCTGGGGGGATCATCGTTTACCTTCTTTTCATTGTCAAAGTCCAAAACCACCTCATTGTCGGCGATTGGGACTTCAAACGGAATACTCTCGTAGTCCACCGCGTCCGAGAAAATGATCTCGGTCTCACTCGGATCCTCGAGATCAATTTCCGGACATGTGAACCACTCGAGTCCATTGTCCCAGTCCATTGTTGGACGAACACCTCTCTCTTCGTCCAAGCCTAAGTCGAACAAATGAGTGTCGGACATACTGACAAATACAAAATATCGAAAAAAAAAATGAGTTTAATATAAACACTATTAAGCACGAGCGTCTCCTCATTCCGAACATCTGACTGCACTTTTACAATTTCGATTGACATGCCTCCAACGGAGACACTTGTAACATTGTTGGGTTCTTGGTATGTAGGGCATAACTTCACATCGCACATAAAGTACGTTTTGATCGTAAGCTCATCTTCAGCCAAATTACTTATTATTTACTTCTTGGAAATAAAGTCTATTAAAATTTAATAACATTGTATGTTCCTTGGCCTAAATTTTATTTAAAAAATAATTAGTTTCAACTATGAGAGTAAGAAAGTACTAATTATTTGAAAATAATGTATAAATTCTAATCTTACATGGCTTGTCCGATGTCAGCAAATGTGTCTTCATTGAGTAAGTCGGACATACTGAAAAATACATAATACAAAACATGTCTTCGTCTGCGGAGACACTTGTAACATTGTTGGGTTCTTGGTATGTAGGGCATAACTTCACATCGCACATAAAGTATATATACCGGTATCTTTTTGGTTCCCTGGTCTGCCAATTGTGCGCCTTGTAGTGTGTCCCCATTTTCAAACTCCACAATTACCTCATTGTTGGCAATGGGAACTTCGAATGGAATACTTTCGTAATCCACCTCGTCCGAGAAAATGAGCTCGAGATCCATTTCTGGAGACGTAAACCATTCTTTGGAAGTCGTCAGATATATTTATAACAGGCATACAGGTATAATAATGAGAATAAGAAATGTATAAAAATAAATAATACATTTTTTCATATAATAAAAAAATTAAATAATATATCTATAACAGGCATACATACATACCTACTAATAAAAATATGTATAGTAGGTATGTATGTATGCCTGTTTCACAAACGGCGAATCTACGAATAATAAAAATTATTCATAATTACATTTTAAATATACTTTTCATCTACTTCTGCTCGGCGCACCACAAAATTGTCTCTAAGGAGAGGTGTTCTTCTGAGTTGGTGGATGGATGCCTTTAAAGAGGGGTTTTACTGTATAAACAAAACATTTAAAATGAAAAAAATTGTAAAAAAAAATGAAACCAAACAAAACATTACATCCTAATGTAGTGTGACAGGATAGAGACACCAGGGTAAGTTATGTAAGAGACTATTTGTAATAATTAGGCTAGTTGGAGAGCCCGGGCAGAGGCGCCCTTGGCAGGGCCGCACTGTCAGCGGTTCCCGGCCACTGCCCCCTTCCCCGGCCACTCAAGCTAAACAAATGGTTAGTCAGAGTGAGTAGACAGACGAGGGAAGATGCGAGCTTGGCAGTTGCTGGTACTGGTGTCGGGTAAGTGCTCGCAGATAAGATAGAGTTCTCTGAGGCAGCTTTAGGTGAGCTGAGGGTGGGCCACTCCCCAATCTGTTAGGTAATAGTCATTGGGGAATTTGGGTTTAGTTAGTATAATTAGATAGATATATGTATATGGTATAGTTAGTATAATTAGATATGTATACAGTATAGTGGCTATTAATGATCTTTGGATCATCAGGAGATCGGCCTGCCAGGGCCTACACTAATATCACTAAAAACAAAATGAGAGTTCCGCTTTCTTAACATTTTTAATTAACACGAACATGATGAGATGAGCTTACGGAAAGCAAAACGTTTAAAGCTGATTTTATTGGGGCTCCTCTGGTTTTAGTATTGCCCGGTAAATGCTATAGAGCATCAATAATCTCTTAGTTTCCGCAGAGATACTTCCGCGTTGGAAACTCATCATTCGACGAATTTTCCACTCTTCAATTCGTTTAAATGTTGCGAGAAATTCCTCTGCTGGTCTAGAGCTGTTATTGGTGTAAGACGGTAGGAGTTGCGAAACTAGGATTGGAGCGTGTAAGTCAATATTTGTTGTATGGGTTAGGTCTGCCCCCCCAAATACTGTGCCTATGTTGGGTTCTCGGTACGATACTCCTGAGCTGCATGGACGCACATCAGGTAGTACCGTAGTTACACTAGCTGGTTCTTCAACTGACCCCGAGTCAATTGTCTCAGTCGTGACATCTTTCAGATTGTCACCAAAGGTCTGGACTGCAATCCCAGTTCTTCGAGCCTGCTTTCTCAAAGCAGTTCGTCTTTTAGATTTCATAAGTGTTTTTTGACCTCGCAAAGCTATAACTGGTGTACATGAACTTTTCGTTTTTAAATCCTGTCTCCTGGGGGGATCATCGTTTACCTTCTTTTCATTGTCAAAGTCCAAAACCACCTCATTGTCGGCGATTGGGACTTCAAACGGAATACTCTCGTAGTCCACCGCGTCCGAGAAAATGATCTCGGTCTCACTCGGATCCTCGAGATCAATTTCCGGACATGTGAACCACTCGAGTCCATTGTCCCAGTCCATTGTTGGACGAACACCTCTCTCTTCGTCCAAGCCTAAGTCGAACAAATGAGTGTCGGACATACTGACAAATACAAAATATCGAAAAAAAAAATGAGTTTAATATAAACACTATTAAGCACGAGCGTCTCCTCATTCCGAACATCTGACTGCACTTTTACAATTTCGATTGACATGCCTCCAACGGAGACACTTGTAACATTGTTGGGTTCTTGGTATGTAGGGCATAACTTCACATCGCACATAAAGTACGTTTTGATCGTAAGCTCATCTTCAGCCAAATTACTTATTATTTACTTCTTGGAAATAAAGTCTATTAAAATTTAATAACATTGTATGTTCCTTGGCCTAAATTTTATTTAAAAAATAATTAGTTTCAACTATGAGAGTAAGAAAGTACTAATTATTTGAAAATAATGTATAAATTCTAATCTTACATGGCTTGTCCGATGTCAGCAAATGTGTCTTCATTGAGTAAGTCGGACATACTGAAAAATACATAATACAAAACATGTCTTCGTCTGCGGAGACACTTGTAACATTGTTGGGTTCTTGGTATGTAGGGCATAACTTCACATCGCACATAAAGTATATATACCGGTATCTTTTTGGTTCCCTGGTCTGCCAATTGTGCGCCTTGTAGTGTGTCCCCATTTTCAAACTCCACAATTACCTCATTGTTGGCAATGGGAACTTCGAATGGAATACTTTCGTAATCCACCTCGTCCGAGAAAATGAGCTCGAGATCCATTTCTGGAGACGTAAACCATTCTTTGGAAGTCGTCAGATATATTTATAACAGGCATACAGGTATAATAATGAGAATAAGAAATGTATAAAAATAAATAATACATTTTTTCATATAATAAAAAAATTAAATAATATATCTATAACAGGCATACATACATACCTACTAATAAAAATATGTATAGTAGGTATGTATGTATGCCTGTTTCACAAACGGCGAATCTACGAATAATAAAAATTATTCATAATTACATTTTAAATATACTTTTCATCTACTTCTGCTCGGCGCACCACAAAATTGTCTCTAAGGAGAGGTGTTCTTCTGAGTTGGTGGATGGATGCCTTTAAAGAGGGGTTTTACTGTATAAACAAAACATTTAAAATGAAAAAAATTGTAAAAAAAAATGAAACCAAACAAAACATTACATCCTAATGTAGTGTGACAGGATAGAGACACCAGGGTAAGTTATGTAAGAGACTATTTGTAATAATTAGGCTAGTTGGAGAGCCCGGGCAGAGGCGCCCTTGGCAGGGCCGCACTGTCAGCGGTTCCCGGCCACTGCCCCCTTCCCCGGCCACTCAAGCTAAACAAATGGTTAGTCAGAGTGAGTAGACAGACGAGGGAAGATGCGAGCTTGGCAGTTGCTGGTACTGGTGTCGGGTAAGTGCTCGCAGATAAGATAGAGTTCTCTGAGGCAGCTTTAGGTGAGCTGAGGGTGGGCCACTCCCCAATCTGTTAGGTAATAGTCATTGGGGAATTTGGGTTTAGTTAGTATAATTAGATAGATATATGTATATGGTATAGTTAGTATAATTAGATATGTATACAGTATAGTGGCTATTAATGATCTTTGGATCATCAGGAGATCGGCCTGCCAGGGCCTACACTAATATCACTAAAAACAAAATGAGAGTTCCGCTTTCTTAACATTTTTAATTAACACGAACATGATGAGATGAGCTTACGGAAAGCAAAACGTTTAAAGCTGATTTTATTGGGGCTCCTCTGGTTTTAGTATTGCCCGGTAAATGCTGTAGAGCATCAATAATCTCTTAGTTTCCGCAGAGATACTTCCGCGTTGGAAACTCATCATTCGACGAATTTTCCACTCTTCAATTCGTTTAAATGTTGCGAGAAATTCCTCTGCTGGTCTAGAGCTGTTATTGGTGTAAGACGGTAGGAGTTGCGAAACTAGGATTGGAGCGTGTAAGTCAATATTTGTTGTATGGGTTAGGTCTGCCCCCCCAAATACTGTGCCTATGTTGGGTTCTCGGTACGATACTCCTGAGCTGCATGGACGCACATCAGGTAGTTCCGTAGTTACACTAGCTGGTTCTTCAACTGACCCCGAGTCAATTGTCTCAGTCGTGACATCTTTCAGATTGTCACCAAAGGTCTGGACTGCAATCCCAGTTCTTCGAGCCTGCTTTCTCAAAGCAGTTCGTCTTTTAGATTTCATAAGTGTTTTTTGACCTCGCAAAGCTATAACTGGTGTACATGAACTTTTCGTTTTTAAATCCTGTCTCCTGGGGGGATCATCGTTTACCTTCTTTTCATTGTCAAAGTCCAAAACCACCTCATTGTCGGCGATTGGGACTTCAAACGGAATACTCTCGTAGTCCACCGCGTCCGAGAAAATGATCTCGGTCTCACTCGGATCCTCGAGATCAATTTCCGGACATGTGAACCACTCGAGTCCATTGTCCCAGTCCATTGTTGGACGAACACCTCTCTCTTCGTCCAAGCCTAAGTCGAACAAATGAGTGTCGGACATACTGACAAATACAAAATATCGAAAAAAAAAATGAGTTTAATATAAACACTATTAAGCACGAGCGTCTCCTCATTCCCAACATCTGACTGCACTTTTACAATTTCGATTGACATGCCTCCAACGGAGACACTTGTAACATTGTTGGGTTCTTGGTATGTAGGGCATAACTTCACATCGCACATAAAGTACGTTTTGATCGTAAGCTCATCTTCAGCCAAATTACTTATTATTTACTTCTTGGAAATAAAGTCTATTAAAATTTAATAACATTGTATGTTCCTTGGCCTAAATTTTATTTAAAAAATAATTAGTTTCAACTATGAGAGTAAGAAAGTACTAATTATTTGAAAATAATGTATAAATTCTAATCTTACATGGCTTGTCCGATGTCAGCAAGTGTCTCTTCGTCCAGGAGGCCTTCATGTGTGTCGGACATACTGAAAAATACATAATACAAAACATGTCTTCGTCTGCGGAGACACTTGTAACATTGTTGGGTTCTTGGTATGTAGGGCATAACTTCACATCGCACATAAAGTATATATACCGGTATCTTTTTGGTTCCCTGGTCTGCCAATTGTGCGCCTTGTGGTGTGTCCCCATTTTCAAACTCCACAATTACCTCATTGTTGGCAATGGGAACTTCGAATGGAATACTTTCGATGTCCACCTCGTCACAGAAAATGAGCTCGAGATCCATTTCTGGAGACGTAAACCATTCTTTGGAAGTCGTCAGATCCATTGCTGGACCGGTGTTACTGTCCAGCATGGAAGTGAGCATCTCTTCGTCTAGTCCTAAATCAAACATGTCTTCGTCTATGTATAGTAGGTATGTATGTATGCCTGTTTCACAAACGGCGAATCTACGAATAATAAAAATTATTCATAATAAACTTCTGCTCGGCGCACCACAAAATTGTCTCTAAGGCTTCTGAGTTCTTCTGAGTTGGATGGATGCCTTTCAAGAGGGGTTTTACTGTATAAACAAAACATTTAAAATGAAAAAAATTGTAAAACAAAATGAAACCAAACAAAACATTACATCCTAATGTAGTGTGACAGGATAGAGACACCAGGGGGTAAGTTATGTAAGAGACTATTTGTAATAATTAGGCTAGTTGGAGAGCCCGGGCAGAGGCGCCCTTGGCAGGGCCGCACTGTCAGCGGTTCCCGGCCACTGCCCCCTTCCCCGGCCACTCAAGCTAAACAAATGGTTAGTCAGAGTGAGTAGACAGACGAGGGAAGATGCGAGCTTGGCAGTTGCTGGTACGGGTGTCGGGTAAGTGCTCGCAGATAAGATAGAGTTCTCTGAGGCAGCTTTAGGTGAGCTGAGGGTGGGCCACTCCCCAATCTGTTAGGTAATAGTCATTGGGGAATTTGGGTTTAGTTAGTATAATTAGATACATATATGTATATGGTATAGTTAGTATAATTAGATATGTATACAGTATAGTGGCTATTAATGATCTTTGGATCATCAGGAGATCGGCCTGCCAGGGCCTACACTAATATCACTAAAAACAAAATGAGAGTTCCGCTTTCTTAACATTTTTAATTAACACGAACATGATGAGATGAGCTTACGGAAAGCAAAACGTTTAAAGCTGATTTTATTGGGGCTCCTCTGATTTTAGTATTGCCCGGTAAATGCTGTAGAGCATCAATAATCTCTTAGTTTCCGCAGAGATACTTCCGCGTTGGAAACTCATCATTCGACGAATTTTCCACTCTTCAATTCGTTTAAATGTTGCGAGAAATTCCTCTGCTGGTCTAGAGCTGTTATTGGTGTAAGACGGCCGAGTTGCGAAACTAGGATTGGAGCGTGTAAGTCAATATTTGTTGTATGGGTTAGGTCTGCCCCCCCAAATACTGTGCCTATGTTGGGTTCTCGGTACGATACTCCTGAGCTGCATGGACGCACATCAGGTAGTTCCGTAGTTACACTAGCTGGTTCTTCAACTGACCCCGAGTCAATTGTCTCAGTCGTGACATCTTTCAGATCGTCACCAAAAGTCTGGACTGCAATCCCAGTTCTTCGAGCCTGCTTTCTCAAAGCAGTTCGTCTTTTAGATTTCATAAGTGTTTTTTGACCTCGCAAAGCTATAACTGGTGTACATGAACTTTTCGTTTTTAAATCCTGTCTCCTGGGGGGATCATCGTTTACCTTCTTTTCATTGTCAAAGTCCAAAACCACCTCATTGTCGGCGATTGGGACTTCAAACGGAATACTCTCGTAGTCCACCGCGCCTGAGAAAATGATCTCGGTCTCACTCGGATCCTCGAGATCAATTTCCGGACATGTGAACCATTCGAGTCCATTGTTAGACGAACACCTGTCTCTTCGTCCACGCCTAAGTGGAACAAATGTGTGACCGACATACTGACAAATACAAAATATCGAGAAAAAAAAATGAGTTTAATAAAAACACTATTAAGCACGAGCGTCTCCTCATTCGGAACATCTGACTGCACTTTTACAATTTCGATTGACATGCCTCCAACGGAGACACTTGTAACATTGTTGGGTTCTTGGTATGTAGGGCATAACTTCACATCGCACATAAAGTACGTTTTGATCGTAAGCTCATCTTCAGCCAAATTACTTATTATTTACTTCTTGGAAATAAAGTCTTTTAAAATTTAATAACATTGTATGTTCCTTGGCCTAAATTTTATTTAAAAAATAATTAGTTTCAACTATGAGAGTAAGAAAGTACTAATTATATGAAAATAATGTATAAATTCTAATCTTACATGGCTTGTCCGATGTCAGCAAGTGTCTCTTCGTCCAGGAGGCCTTCATGTGTGTCGGAGATACTGAAAAAAACATAATACAAAACATGTCTTCGTCTGCGGAGACACTTGTAACATTGTTGGGTTCTTGGTATGTAGGGCATAACTTCACATCGCACATAAAGTATATATACCGGTATCTTTTTGGTTCCCTGGTCTGCCAATTGTGCGCCTTGTGGTGTGTCCCCATTTTCAAACTCCACAATTACCTCATTGTTGGCAATGGGAACTTCGAATGGAATACTTTCGTAATCCACCTCGTCCGAGAAAATGATCTCGAGAATCTCACTCGGATCCTCGAGATCAATTTCCGGACATGTGAACCACTCGAGTCCATTGTCCCAGTCCATTGTTGGACGAACACCTCTCTCTTCGTCCAAGCCTAAGTCGAACAAATGAGTGTCGGACATACTGACAAATACAAAATATCGAAAAAAAAAAATGAGTTTAATATAAACACTATTAAGCACGAGCGTCTCCTCATTCCGAACATCTGACTGCACTTTTACAATTTCGATTGACATGCCTCCAACGGAGACACTTGTAACATTGTTGGGTTCTTGGTATGTAGGGCATAACTTCACATCGCACATAAAGTACGTTTTGATCGTAAGCTCATCTTCAGCCAAATTACTTATTATTTACTTCTTGGAAATAAAGTCTATTAAAATTTAATAACATTGTATGTTCCTTGGCCTAAATTTTATTTAAAAAATAATTAGTTTCAACTATGAGAGTAAGAAAGTACTAATTATTTGAAAATAATGTATAAATTCTAATCTTACATGGCTTGTCCGATGTCAGCAAGTGTCTCTTCGTCCAGGAGGCCTTCATGTGTGTCGGACATACTGAAAAATACATAATACAAAACATGTCTTCGTCTGCGGAGACACTTGTAACATTGTTGGGTTCTTGGTATGTAGGGCATAACTTCACATCGCACATAAAGTATATATACCGGTATCTTTTTGGTTCCCTGGTCTGCCAATTGTGCGCCTTGTGGTGTGTCCCCATTTTCAAACTCCACAATTACCTCATTGTTGGCAATGGGAACTTCGAATGGAATACTTTCGTGATCCACCTCGTCCGAGAAAATGAGCTTGAGATCCATTTCTGGAGACGTAAACCATTCTTTGGAAGTCGTCAGATCCATTGCTGGACCGGTGTTACTGTCCAGCATGGAAGTGAGCATCTCTTCGTCTAGTCCTAAATCAAACATGTCTTCGTCTATGTATAGTAGGTATGTATGTATGCCTGTTTCACAAACGGCGAATCTACGAATAATAAAAATTATTCATAATAAACTTCTGCTCGGCGCACCACAAAATTGTCTCTAAGGCTTCTGAGTTCTTCTGAGTTGGATGGATGCCTTTCAAGAGGGGTTTTACTGTATAAACAAAACATTTAAAATGAAAAAAATTGTAAAACAAAATGAAACCAAACAAAACATTACATCCTAATGTAGTGTGACAGGATAGAGACACCAGGGTAAGTTATGTGAGAGACTATTTGTAATAATTAGGCTAGTTGGAGAGCCCGGGCAGAGGCGCCCTTGGCAGGGCCGCACTGTCAGCGGTTCCCGGCCACTGCCCCCTTCCCCGGCCACTCAAGCTAAACAAATGGTTAGTCAGAGTGAGTAGACAGACGAGGGAAGATGCGAGCTTGGCAGTTGCTGGTACTGGTGTCGGGTAAGTGCTCGCAGATAAGATAGAGTTCTCTGAGGCAGCTTTAGGTGAGCTGAGGGTGGGCCACTCCCCAATCTGTTAGGTAATAGTCATTGGGGAATTTGGGTTTAGTTAGTATAATTAGATACATATATGTATATGGTATAGTTAGTATAATTAGATATGTATACAGTATAGTGGCTATTAATGATCTTTGGATCATCAGGAGATCGGCCTGCCAGGGCCTACACTAATATCACTAAAAACAAAATGAGAGTTCCGCTTTCTTAACATTTTTAATTAACACGAACATGATGAGATGAGCTTACGGAAAGCAAAACGTTTAAAGCTGATTTTATTGGGGCTCCTCTGGTTTTAGTATTGCCCGGTAAATGCTGTAGAGCATCAATAATCTCTTAGTTTCCGCAGAGATACTTCCGCGTTGGAAACTCATAATTCGACGAATTTTCCACTCTTCAATTCGTTTAAATGTTGCGAGAAATTCCTCTGCTGGTCTAGAGCTGTTATTGGTGTAAGACGGTAGGAGTTGCGAAACTAGGATTGGAGCGTGTAAGTCAATATTTGTTGTATGGGTTAGGTCTGCCCCCCCAAATACTGTGCCTATGTTGGGTTCTCGGTACGATACTCCTGAGCTGCATGGACGCACATCAGGTAGTTCCGTAGTTACACTAGCTGGTTCTTCAACTGACCCCGAGTCAATTGTCTCAGTCGTGACATCTTTCAGATCGTCACCAAAAGTCTGGACTGCAATCCCAGTTCTTCGAGCCTGCTTTCTCAAAGCAGTTCGTCTTTTAGATTTCATAAGTGTTTTTTGACCTCGCAAAGCTATAACTGGTGTACATGAACTTTTCGTTTTTAAATCCTGTCTCCTGGGGGGATCATCGTTTACCTTCTTTTCATTGTCAAAGTCCAAAACCACCTCATTGTCGGCGATTGGGACTTCAAACGGAATACTCTCGTAGTCCACCGCGCCTGAGAAAATGATCTCGGTCTCACTCGGATCCTCGAGATCAATTTCCGGACATGTGAACCATTCGAGTCCATTGTTAGACGAACACCTGTCTCTTCGTCCACGCCTAAGTGGAACAAATGTGTGACCGACATACTGACAAATACAAAATATCGAGAAAAAAAAATGAGTTTAATAAAAACACTATTAAGCACGAGCGTCTCCTCATTCCGAACATCTGACTGCACTTTTACAATTTCGATTGACATGCCTCCAACGGAGACACTTGTAACATTGTTGGGTTCTTGGTATGTAGGGCATAACTTCACATCGCACATAAAGTACGTTTTGATCGTAAGCTCATCTTCAGCCAAATTACTTATTATTTACTTCTTGGAAATAAAGTCTATTAAAATTTAATAACATTGTATGTTCCTTGGCCTAAATTTTATTTAAAAAATAATTAGTTTCAACTATGAGAGTAAGAAAGTACTAATTATTTGAAAATAATGTATAAATTCTAATCTTACATGGCTTGTCCGATGTCAGCAAGTGTCTCTTCGTCCAGGAGGCCTTCATGTGTGTCGGAGATACTGAAAAATACATAATACAAAACATGTCTTCGTCTGCGGAGACACTTGTAACATTGTTGGGTTCTTGGTATGTAGGGCATAACTTCACATCGCACATAAAGTATATATACCGGTATCTTTTTGGTTCCCTGGTCTGCCAATTGTGCGCCTTGTGGTGTGTCCCCATTTTCAAACTCCACAATTACCTCATTGTTGGCAATGGGAACTTCGAATGGAATACTTTCGTAATCCACCTCGTCCGAGAAAATGAGCTTGAGATCCATTTCTGGAGACGTAAACCATTCTTTGGAAGTCGTCAGATCCATTGCTGGACCGGTGTTACTGTCCAGCATGGAAGTGAGCATCTCTTCGTCTAGTCCTAAATCAAACATGTCTTCGTCTATGTATAGTAGGTATGTATGTATGCCTGTTTCACAAACGGCGAATCTACTAATAATAAAAATTATTCATAATAAACTTCTGCTCGGCGCACCACAAAATTGTCTCTAAGGCTTCTGAGTTCTTCTGAGTTGGATGGATGCCTTTCAAGAGGGGTTTTACTGTATAAACAAAACATTTAAAATGAAAAAAATTGTAAAACAAAATGAAACCAAACAAAACATTACATCCTAATGTAGTGTGACAGGATAGAGACACCAGGGTAAGTTATGTAAGAGACTATTTGTAATAATTAGGCTAGTTGGAGAGCCCGGGCAGAGGCGCCCTTGGCAGGGCCGCACTGTCAGCGGTTCCCGGCCACTGCCCCCTTCCCCGGCCACTCAAGCTAAACAAATGGTTAGTCAGAGTGAGTAGACAGACGAGGGAAGATGCGAGCTTGGCAGTTGCTGGTACGGGTGTCGGGTAAGTGCTCGCAGATAAGATAGAGTTCTCTGAGGCAGCTTTAGGTGAGCTGAGGGTGGGCCACTCCCCAATCTGTTAGGTAATAGTCATTGGGGAATTTGGGTTTAGTTAGTATAATTAGATAGATATATGTATATGGTATAGTTAGTATAATTAGATATGTATACAGTATAGTGGCTATTAATGATCTTTGGATCATCAGGAGATCGGCCTGCCAGGGCCTACACTAATATCACTAAAAACAAAATGAGAGTTCCGCTTTCTTAACATTTTTAATTAACACGAACATGATGAGATGAGCTTACGGAAAGCAAAACGTTTAAAGCTGATTTTATTGGGGCTCCTCTGGTTTTAGTATTGCCCGGTAAATGCTGTAGAGCATCAATAATCTCTTAGTTTCCGCAGAGATACTTCCGCGTTGGAAACTCATCATTCGACGAATTTTCCACTCTTCAATTCGTTTAAATGTTGCGAGAAATTCCTCTGCTGGTCTAGAGCTGTTATTGGTGTAAGACGGTAGGAGTTGCGAAACTAGGATTGGAGCGTGTAAGTCAATATTTGTTGTATGGGTTAGGTCTGCCCCCCCAAATACTGTGCCTATGTTGGGTTCTCGGTACAATACTCCTGAGCTGCATGGACGCACATCAGGTAGTTCCGTAGTTACACTAGCTGGTTCTTCAACTGACCCCGAGTCAATTGTCTCAGTCGTGACATCTTTCAGATCGTCACCAAAGGTCTGGACTGCAATCCCAGTTCTTCGAGCCTGCTTTCTCAAAGCAGTTCGTCTTTTAGATTTCATAAGTGTTTTTTGACCTCGCAAAGCTATAACTGGTGTACATGAAGTTTTCGTTTTTAAATCCTGTCTCCTGGGGGGATCATCGTTTACCTTCTTTTCATTGTCAAAGTCCAAAACCACCTCATTGTCGGCGATTGGGACTTCAAACGGAATACTCTCGTAGTCCACCGCGTCCGAGAAAATGATCTCGGTCTCACTCGGATCCTCGAGATCAATTTCCGGACATGTGAACCACTCGAGTCCATTGTCCCAGTCCATTGTTGGACGAACACCTCTCTCTTCGTCCAAGCCTAAGTCGAACAAATGAGTGTCGGACATACTGACAAATACAAAATATCGAAAAAAAAAAATGAGTTTAATATAAACACTATTAAGCGCGAGCGTCTCCTCATTCCGAACATCTGACTGCACTTTTACAATTTCGATTGACATGCCTTGGCCTAAATTTTATTTAAAAAATAATTAGTTTCAACTATGAGAGTAAGAAAGTACTAATTATTTGAAAATAATGTATAAATTCTAATCTTACATGGCTTGTCCGATGTCAGCAAGTGTCTCTTCGTCCAGGAGGCCTTCATGTGTGTCGGAGATACTGTAAAATACATAATACAAAACATGTCTTCGTCTGCGGAGACACTTGTAACATTGTTGGGTTCTTGGTATGTAGGGCATAACTTCACATCGCACATAAAGTATATATACCGGTATCATTTTGGTTCCCTGGTCTGCCAATTGTGCGCCTTGTGGTGTGTCCCCATTTTCAAACTCCACAATTACCTCATTGTTGGCAATGGGAACTTCGAATGGAATACTTTCATAATCCACCTCGTCCGAGAAAATGATCTCGAGAATCTCACTCGGATCCTCGAGATCAATTTCCGGACATGTGAACCACTCGAGTCCATTGTCCCAGTCCATTGTTGGACGAACACCTCTCTCTTCGTCCAAGCCTAAGTCGAACAAATGAGTGTCGGACATACTGACAAATACAAAATATCGAAAAAAAAAAATGAGATTAATATAAACACTATTAAGCACGAGCGTCTCCTCATTCCGAACATCTGACTGCACTTTTACAATTTCGATTGACATGCCTCCAACGGAGACACTTGTAACATTGTTGGGTTCTTGGTATGTAGGGCATAACTTCACATCGCACATAAAGTACGTTTTGATCGTAAGCTCATCTTCAGCCAAATTACTTATTATTTACTTCTTGGAAATAAAGTCTATTAAAATTTAATGACATTGTATGTTCCTTGGGCTAAATTTTATTAAAAAAATAATTAGTTTCAACTATGAGAGTAAGAAAGAACTAATTATTTGAAAATAATGTATAAATTCTAATCTTACATGGCTTGTCCGATGTCAGCAAGTGTCTCTTCGTCCAGGAGGCCTTCATGTGTGTCGGACATACTGAAAAATACATAATACAAAACATGTCTTCGTCTGCGGAGACACTTGTAACATTGTTGGGTTCTTGGTATGTAGGGCATAACTTCACATCGCACATAAAGTATATATACCGGTATCTTTTTGGTTCCCTGGTCTGCCAATTGTGCGCCTTGTGGTGTGTCCCCATTTTCAAACTCCACAATTACCTCATTGTTGGCAATGGGAACTTCGAATGGAATACTTTCGTAATCCACCTCGTCCGAGAAAATGAGCTTGAGATCCATTTCTGGAGACGTAAACCATTCTTTGGAAGTCGTCAGATCCATTGCTGGACCGGTGTTACTGTCCAGCATGGAAGTGAGCATCTCTTCGTCTAGTCCTAAATCAAACATGTCTTCGTCTATGTATAGTAGGTATGTATGTATGCCTGTTTCACAAACGGCGAATCTACGAATAATAAAAATTATTCATAATAAACTTCTGCTCGGCGCACCACAAAATTGTCTCTAAGGCTTCTGAGTTCTTCTGAGTTGGATGGATGCCTTTCAAGAGGGGTTTTACTGTATAAACAAAACATTTAAAATGAAAAAAATTGTAAAAAAAATGAAACCAAACAAAACATTACATCCTAATGTAGTGTGACAGGATAGAGACACCAGGGTAAGTTATGTAAGAGACTATTTGTAATAATTAGGCTAGTTGGCGAGCCCGGGCAGAGGCGCCCTTGGCAGGGCCGCACTGTCAGCGGTTCCCGGCCACTGCCCCCTTCCCCGGCCACTCAAGCTAAACAAATGGTTAGTCAGAGTGAGTAGACAGACGAGGGAAGATGCGAACATGGCAGTTGCTGGTACTGGTGTCGGGTAAGTGCTCGCAGATAAGATAGAGTTCTCTGAGGCAGCTTTAGGTGAGCTGAGGGTGGGCCACTCCCCAATCTGTTAGGTAATAGTCATTGGGGAATTTGGGTTTAGTTAGTATAATTAGATAGATATATGTATATGGTATAGTTAGTATAATTAGATATGTATACAGTATAGTGGCTATTAATGATCTTTGGATCATCAGGAGATCGGCCTGCCAGGGCCTACACTAATATCACTAAAAACAAAATGAGAGTTCCGCTTTCTTAACATTTTTAATTAACACGAACATGATGAGATGAGCTTACGGAAAGCAAAACGTTTAAAGCTGATTTTATTGGGGCTCCTCTGGTTTTAGTATTGCCCGGTAAATGCTGTAGAGCATCAATAATCTCTTAGTTTCCGCAGAGATACTTCCGCGTTGGAAACTCATCATTCGACGAATTTTCCACTCTTCAATTCGTTTAAATGTTGCGAGAAATTCCTCTGCTGGTCTAGAGCTGTTATTGGTGTAAGACGGTAGGAGTTGCGAAACTAGGATTGGAGCGTGTAAGTCAATATTTGTTGTATGGGTTAGGTCTGCCCCCCCAAATACTGTGCCCATGTTGGGTTCTCGGTACAATACTCCTGAGCTGCATGGACGCACATCAGGTAGTTCCGTAGTTACACTAGCTGGTTCTTCAACTGACCCCGAGTCAATTGTCTCAGTCGTGACATCTTTCAGATCGTCACCAAAGGTCTGGACTGCAATCCCAGTTCTTCGAGCCTGCTTTCTCAAAGCAGTTCGTCTTTTAGATTTCATAAGTGTTTTTTGACCTCGCAAAGCTATAACTGGTGTACATGAACTTTTCGTTTTTAAATCCTGTCTCCTGGGGGGATCATCGTTTACCTTCTTTTCATTGTCAAAGTCCAAAACCACCTCATTGTCGGCGATTGGGACTTCAAACGGAATACTCTCGTAGTCCACCGCGTCCGAGAAAATGATCTCGGTCTCACTCGGATCCTCGAGATCAATTTCCGGACATGTGAACCACTCGAGTCCATTGTCCCAGTCCATTGTTGGACGAACACCTCTCTCTTCGTCCAAGCCTAAGTCGAACAAATGAGTGTCGGACATACTGACAAATACAAAATATCGAAAAAAAAAAATGAGTTTAATATAAACACTATTAAGCACGAGCGTCTCCTCATTCCGAACATCTGACTGCACTTTTACAATTTCGATTGACATGCCTCCAACGGAGACACTTGTAACATTGTTGGGTTCTTGGTATGTAGGGCATAACTTCACATCGCACATAAAGTACGTTTTGATCGTAAGCTCATCTTCAGCCAAATTACTTATTATTTACTTCTTGGAAATAAAGTCTATTAAAATTTAATAACATTGTATGTTCCTTGGCCTAAATTTTATTAAAAAAATAATTAGTTTCAACTATGAGAGTAAGAAAGTACTAATTATTTGAAAATAATGTATAAATTCTAATCTTACATGGCTTGTCCGATGTCAGCAAATGTGTCTTCATTGAGTAAGTCGGACATACTGAAAAATACATAATACAAAACATGTCTTCGTCTGCGGAGACACTTGTAACATTGTTGGGTTCTTGGTATGTAGGGCATAACTTCACATCGCACATAAAGTATATATACCGGTATCTTTTTGGTTCCCTGGTCTGCCAATTGTGCGCCTTGTGGTGTGTCCCCATTTTCAAACTCCACAATTACCTCATTGTTGGCAATGGGAACTTCGAATGGAATACTTTCGTAATCCACCTCGTCCGAGAAAATGATCTCGAGAATCTCACTCGGATCCTCGAGATCAATTTCCGGACATGTGAACCACTCGAGTCCATTGTCCCAGTCCATTGTTGGACGAACACCTCTCTCTTCGTCCAAGCCTAAGTCGAACAAATGAGTGTCGGACATACTGACAAATACAAAATATCGAAAAAAAAAAATGAGTTTAATATAAACACTATTAAGCACGAGCGTCTCCTCATTCCGAACATCTGACTGCACTTTTACAATTTCGATTGACATGCCTCCAACGGAGACACTTGTAACATTGTTGGGTTCTTGGTATGTAGGGCATAACTTCACATCGCACATAAAGTACGTTTTGATCGTAAGCTCATCTTCAGCCAAATTACTTATTATTTACTTCTTGGAAATAAAGTCTATTAAAATTTAATAACATTGTATGTTTCTTGGCCTAAATTTTATTAAAAAAATAATTAGTTTCAACTATGAGAGTAAGAAAGTACTAATTATTTGAAAATAATGTATAAATTCTAATCTTACATGGCTTGTCCGATGTCAGCAAGTGTCTCTTCGTCCAGGAGGCCTTCATGTGTGTCGGACATACTGAAAAATACATAATACAAAACATGTCTTCGTCTGCGGAGACACTTGTAACATTGTTGGGTTCTTGGTATGTAGGGCATAACTTCACATCGCACATAAAGTATATATACCGGTATCTTTTTTGTTCCCTGGTCTGCCAATTGTGCGCCTTGTGGTGTGTCCCCATTTTCAAACTCCACAATTACCTCATTGTTGGCAATGGGAACTTCGAATGGAATACTTTCGTAATCCACCTCGTCCGAGAAAATGAGCTTGAGATCCATTTCTGGAGACGTAAACCATTCTTTGGAAGTCGTCAGATCCATTGCTGGACCGGTGTTACTGTCCAGCATGGAAGTGAGCATCTCTTCGTCTAGTCCTAAATCAAACATGTCTTCGTCTATGTATAGTAGGTATGTATGTATGCCTGTTTCACAAACGGCGAATCTACGAATAATAAAAATTATTCATAATAAACTTCTGCTCGGCGCACCACAAAATTGTCTCTAAGGCTTCTGAGTTCTTCTGAGTTGGATGGATGCCTTTCAAGAGGGGTTTTACTGTATAAACAAAACATTTAAAATGAAAAAAATTGTAAAAAAAAATGAAACCAAACAAAACATTACATCCTAATGTAGTGTGACAGGATAGAGACACCAGGGTAAGTTATGTAAGAGACTATTTGTAATAATTAGGCTAGTTGGAGAGCCCGGGCAGAGGCGCCCTTGGCAGGGCCGCACTGTCAGCGGTTCCCGGCCACTGCCCCCTTCCCCGGCCACTCAAGCTAAACAAATGGTTAGTCAGAGTGAGTAGACAGACGAGGGAAGATGCGAACATGGCAGTTGCTGGTACTGGTGTCGGGTAAGTGCTCGCAGATAAGATAGAGTTCTCTGAGGCAGCTTTAGGTGAGCTGAGGGTGGGCCACTCCCCAATCTGTTAGGTAATAGTCATTGGGGAATTTGGGTTTAGTTAGTATAATTAGATAGATATATGTATATGGTATAGTTAGTATAATTAGATATGTATACAGTATAGTGGCTATTAATGATCTTTGGATCATCAGGAGATCGGCCTGCCAGGGCCTACACTAATATCACTAAAAACAAAATGAGAGTTCCGCTTTCTTAACATTTTTAATTAACACGAACATGATGAGATGAGCTTACGGAAAGCAAAACGTTTAAAGCTGATTTTATTGGGGCTCCTCTGGTTTTAGTATTGCCCGGTAAATGCTGTAGAGCATCAATAATCTCTTAGTTTCCGCAGAGATACTTCCGCGTTGGAAACTCATCATTCGACGAATTTTCCACTCTTCAATTCGTTTAAATGTTGCGAGAAATTCCTCTGCTGGTCTAGAGCTGTTATTGGTGTAAGACGGTAGGAGTTGCGAAACTAGGATTGGAGCGTGTAAGTCAATATTTGTTGTATGGGTTAGGTCTGCCCCCCCAAATACTGTGCCCATGTTGGGTTCTCGGTACAATACTCCTGAGCTGCATGGACGCACATCAGGTAGTTCCGTAGTTACACTAGCTGGTTCTTCAACTGACCCCGAGTCAATTGTCTCAGTCGTGACATCTTTCAGATCGTCACCAAAGGTCTGGACTGCAATCCCAGTTCTTCGAGCCTGCTTTCTCAAAGCAGTTCGTCTTTTAGATTTCATAAGTGTTTTTTGACCTCGCAAAGCTATAACTGGTGTACATGAACTTTTCGTTTTTAAATCCTGTCTCCTGGGGAATTATAATACTGGAAACCGACTTGTTTTAATAAAAAAAACTTTATTTATGAAATAATTACAAATATTGAACAGGCATAGTAACTGGCAAGCAGCAGAATGATGAACTAACTATTATTTTACAAAATGAGAACCTTATATCCTAGAGTAGGGAAGACAGTTTCGTGGGAACTGTCTAGCTAGCATAAAATGTACAAGCATAGCTATAATATTACATATAACTCCTCCACCCCTAAATTAAGGTGTCCTCACCGTAGATAGGCTGGGATATTGAGGGGTCCTTTCTGCACCAGGTGTGGCATTGCTATTAGATTGTGGAGTCTTTATACAAGAAGGAGTACAATGTTTGTGATACAATATCAATAAATATATACAAATACATAATGTTAAACATCCTAGAAGGGAATACAATATACATGCATGATTAGGTTCATGGTCAGTTAATAATAATAGAGGTTCTTGCTGGATATTAGCATTATGTACATCTTCAAAAGATATAGTTGTTTTAAGGTTTGGAGAAAAAAAATCAGAAGGATATATAATGTGATTAATAGTGTCCCAATATTCATGGGGTTTTACATTAGGTATTAAAGTTTCGTTATTTTCTAAATATAATAATTGACTAAATGGAGCATATAGAGTAACATTCTTGTTTTTTAATTTAATGATATAAGATTGATTGAAGATCAAAACTTGATTAATGATGGGTATATATTTACAAACATTCGTTGGAAGTACTTGAGTGTGGTTACAATTATTAAGTTGTTTATGACTGATTAGAGATTTGATACAAGTGTCATTTAAAGTTACAATATTCTTATTACAATAGTAATTATTCCTAATAAGTGTACAGTTAGAGC
Organism: Aradus depressus; assembly: GCA_963662175.1. NCBI lineage: Eukaryota > Metazoa > Arthropoda > Insecta > Hemiptera > Aradidae > Aradus > Aradus depressus. Next base: position 23,293,766 of record OY759218.1, on the reverse strand, counting down.
TAAATATGTTATACAAATCATACAATATAAATGAAGGGTGTACATAAGTAGTATATAATACGTCGTCCTTAAAAGTAGGACAGCATACTAAAAAATATGTATCATAAGACTTACTAGCTAGAGGTAGTGAAATAAAATAAGTTACAATGTTGTTGGTGAAGTGACAATTTACCTTCGCCAATTTCCATAAAATAAATGGGTCTTTCGAAACTAAATTATGTTTTTCAATCACCTACCTTAAATCTTGAAAACTAAAAATTGTGGAATGCAATATTCCTAACTTACAAAATTCTATACTTGAATTTAATTGTGATCTTTGCCAGGGGGCTTCTTTTGAAGTCCTGAAACAGAAGGAAGATCTGTCTGTTTCTGAATGACTTTTCTTGGTCTTTTAGTTTGTTGTGGATGAATTTTAAAGGGTTTTAGATTTTTACCAATTGCTTTTGAATTCGGATTGATTGCTAGTTTAGTGTGGGGATTATAAAGAATTTTCTTAAATTTGGGTTTGTCTTTGTCTTTTCCTACTTTCTGGTATAGGCCTTCGGGAAGTTCAGGTTCAGGTTCTCTGTTTTCGTTTAGTCGTTCAGTTCGTTTCTCTTTTTCTATAGTAAGCATTCTTTTTATTTCGTTTCTTAGTAGTTCTAGATTTTGGTGGTATTTATTTATTTGTTGGTCAAGAATTATGTCTTGTGCATTCGAGTTGTACAGGTTGTTAGTGTAACCAAATGTCATTTCGAAGGGAGACAATTGAGTAGTTGTTTGTAAGGTATTATTAAAAGTTATGTTTGCTAATTTCAATAATTCCACTGAACTCATGTTTGGAGATTTTAATTTTAATGCATTGGCCATTTCTATCAAAGTGGAATGCGCACGTTCTATGGTTCCCATAGAATCTGGATGGTTTGGGGTTACATAATAGGGCTCAATGTTATATAGTCTTAAAAAGTTTTGAAGACTATGGTTGGAAAATTCGGGACCGTTATCCATTTGTATGGTTTGAGGTATTGGGTAATGTCTCAAGTATTCTCGAAGACTGTCTTGTATGTGGGGTTGATTCAAGCTAAGTAGAGGGTATAATGTTAGTAATTTTGAGAAACAGTCAATTATAGTTAAAAATTCCTGCTTGTCATACTGAAAAACGTCAATTTGTATTTTCATGAATGGTTTATCAGGAGTAGGGGTGACATTATATTGAACCTTAAAGGGTCGTCTGTCATACTTGACTTTTAAACATATGGGACAATTGTTTATAAATTCGGTAACTGTTTTAATCATTGAAGGCCAATAATATCGTCTTTTTAGTTGATTTATTGTTTCTGATATGCATCTATGACAACTTTTACCAACGTGGTAGTTAGCCACAATTTCCATTTGTTCATTTTCCGTTAAGATATCTATCAAGAATTTAGAATATCGGATAAGGCGATTTGTTCTAAAATTTGTTTCAATAAGGGAGGAAAGCGTTAGAAATGCTTGTTGATAATTTTGAGTAAGAATGCCGTCAGTTTTAAAATATATGCCATATTTTATGTTAGGCTTCAAATACTCAATTATGAATTTTTTAAAGTGAGAAGTGTCTTTTGGATCTAGAAAATAGCAATATATTCTGTTTTTACCAAAAAGTTTAATGGCTTTATGTGATTTATTGAGACGTTCCAAAATGATTTGGTTGGATTCTATGTTGATAGCTTTATCAGGATCAGCAATGCCCTGCGTTTCATCCGAACTAAGTTGGTAATGTAATGTTACTAAGGAGCTATCGTCAGTCATTTCTTGGTTGTTATCGTTGTCCAATAATTCGTCAGGAGAAGTTAGGGGGAATTCCTTAATAAAATTGTCTAGTTCCTTTTGTATGTCATCTTCATTCACTACAGGGGGAGATTGCAAATTTGAATTGGTGCAATTAGAGGTTTCAGGATTATCTGAATCTATAGCATTGCAAACTTGAATTCGAGATAGGGCGTCAGCGACTTTGTTAGATTTTCCCTCTATGTACTGAATTTCGAAATCATAGTCAGCGAGTTGCGTTTTCCAACGTAATAATTTAGCGTTGGGCTCTTTCATGTTGTGTAGCCATTGGAGTGGCTTATGGTCAGTTTTTAGTGTAAAGTGTCGTCCGTAAAGATATGGTCGAAAATATTTACAAGACCAGACTATTCCTAAGCATTCTTTTTCGATCGTGCTTAATCTTTCTTCTTGTTTGTTTAATGTTCTTGATGCAAAACAAACCGGTAAGTCTTTTCCGTTAATATTTTGTGATAGCACGGCTCCTAATGCCAAATTTGAGGCGTCTGTAGTCAGTGTGAAGTGTTTGTCAAAGTCTGGTAACTGAAGTATTGGACTAGAAATTAAAAGATTTTTGAGTGTTTCAAAAGAGTTAATAAATGAGGGATCGTTAGGATTTAATTTCATGTCTGTACGTAAGGCTATTGTTAAAGGTTTTGCAATCTTTGCATAATCTTTTATCATCTTGCGATAATAGCCTGTCAATCCCAAGAATTGTTTTATTTCCTTCGTAGTTTTTGGTCGAGGAAATTTTGATATAGCTTCTAATTTTGAAGGATTAGGGGAAATCCCTTTCTCTGAAATAATATGACCTAGATACAGTAGCTCTTTTTTGCAGAACTCCGTCTTGTCTAACTGAATTTTTAGGTTATATCGTTTTAAGCGCTCAAAAACTCTCTGTAGATGTTTTAGATGTTCGAACAGAGTGTCGCTAAATATAATGATATCGTCCATGTAAATTAAAACATTTTCCATGTCCGAAAAAATTAAATTCATAGCGCGTTGGAAGCTTGGAGGTGCATTTTTCAAACCGAAAGGCATTCTCAGAAATTCGAAATGACCCTTTTCTGTTGAAAAGGCCGTTTTGGGAACAGATTCTGGAGACATTTCGATTTGGTGAAAACAGGACGCTAGGTCTATAGTTGAAAAATACATAGAGCGACCTATTTTCCCAAAAAGATCCTCTATATTGGGAAGTGGGAATTTATCATTCACTGTTTTTTCATTAAGTTTTCTATAGTCTATGACCATACGGATTTTACGTTTTCCTGAAGCGTCCATTTTTTTTGGTACGACCCATATGGGACTGTTATATGGGGAGTGGCTTTGTTGTATAATTTTATTTTTTAATAGCTTATCTATTTCCAGTTCTATGTCTTTTTTAAATATTTGAGGATATCTATAATTCCTCGTATATACAGGGTTTTCATTAACTGTTCTAATAGTATGTTTCAGTAGTCCTGTACATGTTAGTGGGTCCTGTTCACGTTTTATGATTTCAGGGTATTTTTTTACTAAATTAAGAATAAATCTTTTTTCCTCATCATTGAGATCGTCTGTTCTTAACAGATTTGGAATGTCTTGGATGATCTCATCTCTACTAGAAGGACAAAAGGTCGACCTATAGGAATCGATATCAATAATTGATTCCACTTCATCAATTTCCATTGGTTGAGGACAAATGGTCATCAACTCAGGATGATTAGAGTGAAGTGTCACCAAGCATTCATTATTTTTTATGTTTACGAGACCTTCTTCAATGAAACAATTCTCGAATTTTTTATTTTTTATTACTCCTATCCCTTCTTTTTTATTTACCTTTACTCTGACAATTTGTTTTCCTGGCCTTATATTTATTTCCGGAGTTTCAATTAGAAATAATAGTGGTTTGTTTTCATATTTATTATTTAGTATTTTGTTTTTAAAATCTACGCTACTATCTAAAGCGGTTAAGGTTTCGTGCCCTAACAGAATATCATATTTATCACTAAAATCAAAAATATAAAATTTAACTGATTGTGTAAAATTTGGAAATATGGAATGTAAGTTAAAATTCACATATTGATTACCTGATGTCTCTCCGTTGGGGGTTTTTACTGTAAAATTTTCTACATATCTGTTAACATTTGGGCCTACTGCTCTATTACAAATATAATTTTTTTGTGATCCCGTGTCGATCATCCACTTATGTCGAAAGGTATCAACAAAATACGGAAGTGATTTGTTCAGGAGATTTAAATCTAACACTGAAACTGGTCTGGAGGTTTCTTCTTTCCTAGACTTAAATCTAAAAAAATGGTCGGTTAATTTTGTGGTCAAGTCCGTTAGTCTGTCTACCTTTTTTTCAAGTGGGGAACCCTGTTCTACGTGGGTTATTTCATAAGGGGAAATCATTTTTCTGGTATCAATTGGTTTCTGAGCGGTTCTCATTGAGACTGTGTTTTGGGAACCAAAATTGTCCCGTTTGTCAAAATTTTGAAACGTTTGTTGAGGCCTATTGTTATTTTGACCAAAAGTCCGCGGATTGAACTGTTGCCAGTTAGTTTGTGGGAAACTTCGCGAATTGAATTGTTGCTGGTTCGTTTGTGGGGAAGGCCATGGTCTTTGGTATTGTTGTTGGGGCCATTGTGGTTTTTGTTTTTGAAAGAAATTTTGACCTACTTTTAGTTTGACAGGTTTTTTATTATAATCTTCTTTCCCATGAAAGGAAGAGTTTGTTTGGTAATGGCCAGTTATACCATTTACAACGTTTATGGCATTCTCATAGCCCAGGTTTCTCATGACAATTTGACATGAGGAGATTAGTTTATTCCTAATATCGGTCAGACTTTGAGGCTGCAGGTTTTCAACCATTTCCCCTAAACGTGGGTGAACCCCTGAGCAGAGTACATCAATTAGATCCTCATCTAATTGATCATCTAACTCTCTCAAAGATATTTCTGATTTACCGCCTAGTTTATATTGTGTCCTAATTTGTGCTCGTTTTTCTTCCAACCGAGTAATAAAGGACATTGGATGTTCTCCTCTATGAGATGTCATAGACATTAATTCTCTCCTAATTATCCTAGCGGGTCTGTTATCGGCAAAATTTCGTTTAAGCGTTTCTACAATTTCGGATAGGTGTCCTGCATCGGCACACGCTATCCGGGCAGAGCCTTGTAATTTGCTTTTAGTCCCGCTAAAAATTAGGTAGTGATTATTGTCCCTTTCCAATATTGCTTCATCACAATAATCAGTGTACAAGATTTCTAAATTTTTTAAGAATGATGCTAATTCATATGAATTGCCATCATATGGGATTATGAATTTTATAATATCTAATGGGATAGGTTTTGAAATTGCCACTGGGTTAGACATATTTATGCTAGGTAAATTACTTATTTCTATCTTGGATGGTTTCAACTTAATATTAGAGAAGGAACTTACAGTTAATTCGTTGTTTTCTTCTTCGCTGTAAGGTTCTTCTTCCTCTGAGGATGATGAGTCCGAAAGTCGTCTCTGCCTATAAGATGCCAGTTTTGACTTCTTCTTCACCTCGAGTAAGCGGCTTGCAGGTTGTAGAAAGTTTTCTAAGTAGGTACCTCGTTCAAGAAGTAGAGACTTCAAGCTTCAAGCTCCGGGTAAAGTCACGGTACTGAGGACAAATGGTCTTCAAACTTGAAACCAACGAGGTCCCGGTTTCAGGCGCCAATTATAATACTGGAAACCGACTTGTTTTAATAAAAAAAACTTTATTTATGAAATAATTACAAATATTGAACAGGCATAGTAACTGGCAAGCAGCAGAATGATGAACTAACTATTATTTTACAAAATGAGAACCTTATATCCTAGAGTAGGGAAGACAGTTTCGTGGGAACTGTCTAGCTAGCATAAAATGTACAAGCATAGCTATAATATTACATATAACTGGGGGGATCATCGTTTACCTTCTTTTCATTGTCAAAGTCCAAAACCACCTCATTGTCGGCGATTGGGACTTCAAACGGAATACTCTCGTAGTCCACCGCGTCCGAGAAAATGATCTCGGTCTCACTCGGATCCTCGAGATCAATTTCCGGACATGTGAACCACTCGAGTCCATTGTCCCAGTCCATTGTTGGACGAACACCTCTCTCTTCGTCCAAGCCTAAGTCGAACAAATGAGTGTCGGACATACTGACAAATACAAAATATCGAAAAAAAAAATGAGTTTAATATAAACACTATTAAGCACGAGCGTCTCCTCATTCCGAACATCTGACTGCACTTTTACAATTTCGATTGACATGCCTCCAACGGAGACACTTGTAACATTGTTGGGTTCTTGGTATGTAGGGCATAACTTCACATCGCACATAAAGTACGTTTTGATCGTAAGCTCATCTTCAGCCAAATTACTTATTATTTACTTCTTGGAAATAAAGTCTATTAAAATTTAATAACATTGTATGTTCCTTGGCCTAAATTTTATTTAAAAAATAATTAGTTTCAACTATGAGAGTAAGAAAGTACTAATTATTTGAAAATAATGTATAAATTCTAATCTTACATGGCTTGTCCGATGTCAGCAAATGTGTCTTCATTGAGTAAGTCGGACATACTGAAAAATACATAATACAAAACATGTCTTCGTCTGCGGAGACACTTGTAACATTGTTGGGTTCTTGGTATGTAGGGCATAACTTCACATCGCACATAAAGTATATATACCGGTATCTTTTTGGTTCCCTGGTCTGCCAATTGTGCGCCTTGTGGTGTGTCCCCATTTTCAAACTCCACAATTACCTCATTGTTGGCAATGGGAACTTCGAATGGAATACTTTCGTAATCCACCTCGTCCGAGAAAATGATCTCGAGAATCTCACTCGGATCCTCGAGATCAATTTCCGGACATGTGAACCACTCGAGTCCATTGTCCCAGTCCATTGTTGGACGAACACCTCTCTCTTCGTCCAAGCCTAAGTCGAACAAATGAGTGTCGGACATACTGACAAATACAAAATATCGAAAAAAAAAAATGAGTTTAATATAAACACTATTAAGCACGAGCGTCTCCTCATTCCGAACATCTGACTGCACTTTTACAATTTCGATTGACATGCCTCCAACGGAGACACTTGTAACATTGTTGGGTTCTTGGTATGTAGGGCATAACTTCACATCGCACATAAAGTACGTTTTGATCGTAAGCTCATCTTCAGCCAAATTACTTATTATTTACATCTTGGAAATAAAGTCTATTAAAAATTTAATAACATTGTATGTTCCTTGGCCTAAATTTTATTTAAAAAATAATTAGTTTCAACTATGAGAGTAAGAAAGTACTAATTATTTGAAAATAATGTATAAATTCTAATCTTACATGGCTTGTCCGATGTCAGCAAGTGTCTCTTCGTCCAGGAGGCCTTCATGTGTGTCGGACATACTGAAAAATACATAATACAAAACATGTCTTCGTCTGCGGAGACACTTGTAACATTGTTGGGTTCTTGGTATGTAGGGCATAACTTCACATCGCACATAAAGTATATATACCGGTATCTTTTTGGTTCCCTGGTCTGCCAATTGTGCGCCTTGTGGTGTGTCCCCATTTTCAAACTCCACAATTACCTCATTGTTGGCAATGGGAACTTCGAATGGAATACTTTCGTAATCCACCTCGTCCGAGAAAATGAGCTTGAGATCCATTTCTGGAGACGTAAACCATTCTTTGGAAGTCGTCAGATCCATTGCTGGACCGGTGTTACTGTCCAGCATGGAAGTGAGCATCTCTTCGTCTAGTCCTAAATCAAACATGTCTTCGTCTATGTATAGTAGGTATGTATGTATGCCTGTTTCACAAACGGCGAATCTACGAATAATAAAAATTATTCATAATAAACTTCTGCTCGGCGCACCACAAAATTGTCTCTAAGGCTTCTGAGTTCTTCTGAGTTGGATGGATGCCTTTCAAGAGGGGTTTTACTGTATAAACAAAACATTTAAAATGAAAAAAATTGTAAAACAAAATGAAACCAAACAAAACATTACATCCTAATGTAGTGTGACAGGATAGAGACACCAGGGTAAGTTATGTAAGAGACTATTTGTAATAATTAGGCTAGTTGGAGAGCCCGGGCAGAGGCGCCCTTGGCAGGGCCGCACTGTCAGCGGTTCCCGGCCACTGCCCCCTTCCCCGGCCACTCAAGCTAAACAAATGGTTAGTCAGAGTGAGTAGACAGACGAGGGAAGATGCGAGCTTGGCAGTTGCTGGTACGGGTGTCGGGTAAGTGCTCGCAGATAAGATAGAGTTCTCTGAGGCAGCTTTAGGTGAGCTGAGGGTGGGCCACTCCCCAATCTGTTAGGTAATAGTCATTGGGGAATTTGGGTTTAGTTAGTATAATTAGATAGATATATGTATATGGTATAGTTAGTATAATTAGATATGTATACAGTATAGTGGCTATTAATGATCTTTGGATCATCAGGAGATCGGCCTGCCAGGGCCTACACTAATATCACTAAAAACAAAATGAGAGTTCCGCTTTCTTAACATTTTTAATTAACACGAACATGATGAGATGAGCTTACGGAAAGCAAAACGTTTAAAGCTGATTTTATTGGGGCTCCTCTGGTTTTAGTATTGCCCGGTAAATGCTGTAGAGCATCAATAATCTCTTAGTTTCCGCAGAGATACTTCCGCGTTGGAAACTCATCATTCGACGAATTTTCCACTCTTCAATTCGTTTAAATGTTGCGAGAAATTCCTCTGCTGGTCTAGAGCTGTTATTGGTGTAAGACGGTAGGAGTTGCGAAACTAGGATTGGAGCGTGTAAGTCAATATTTGTTGTATGGGTTAGGTCTGCCCCCCCAAATACTGTGCCTATGTTGGGTTCTCGGTACAATACTCCTGAGCTGCATGGACGCACATCAGGTAGTTCCGTAGTTACACTAGCTGGTTCTTCAACTGACCCCGAGTCAATTGTCTCAGTCGTGACATCTTTCAGATCGTCACCAAAGGTCTGGACTGCAATCCCAGTTCTTCGAGCCTGCTTTCTCAAAGCAGTTCGTCTTTTAGATTTCATAAGTGTTTTTTGACCTCGCAAAGCTATAACTGGTGTACATGAAGTTTTCGTTTTTAAATCCTGTCTCCTGGGGGGATCATCGTTTACCTTCTTTTCATTGTCAAAGTCCAAAACCACCTCATTGTCGGCGATTGGGACTTCAAACGGAATACTCTCGTAGTCCACCGCGTCCGAGAAAATGATCTCGGTCTCACTCGGATCCTCGAGATCAATTTCCGGACATGTGAACCACTCGAGTCCATTGTCCCAGTCCATTGTTGGACGAACACCTCTCTCTTCGTCCAAGCCTAAGTCGAACAAATGAGTGTCGGACATACTGACAAATACAAAATATCGAAAAAAAAAAATGAGTTTAATATAAACACTATTAAGCACGAGCGTCTCCTCATTCCGAACATCTGACTGCACTTTTACAATTTCGATTGACATGCCTTGGCCTAAATTTTATTTAAAAAATAATTAGTTTCAACTATGAGAGTAAGAAAGTACTAATTATTTGAAAATAATGTATAAATTCTAATCTTACATGGCTTGTCCGATGTCAGCAAGTGTCTCTTCGTCCAGGAGGCCTTCATGTGTGTCGGACATACTGAAAAATACATAATACAAAACATGTCTTCGTCTGCGGAGACACTTGTAACATTGTTGGGTTCTTGGTATGTAGGGCATAACTTCACATCGCACATAAAGTATATATACCGGTATCTTTTTGGTTCCCTGGTCTGCCAATTGTGCGCCTTGTGGTGTGTCCCCATTTTCAAACTCCACAATTACCTCATTGTTGGCAATGGGAACTTCGAATGGAATACTTTCGTAATCCACCTCGTCCGAGAAAATGAGCTCGAGATCCATTTCTGGAGACGTAAACCATTCTTTGGAAGTCGTCAGATCCATTGCTGGACCGGTGTTACTGTCCAGCATGGAAGTGAGCATCTCTTCGTCTAGTCCTAAATCAAACATGTCTTCGTCTATGTATAGTAGGTATGTATGTATGCCTGTTTCACAAACGGCGAATCTACGAATAATAAACATTATTCATAATAAACTTCTGCTCGGCGCACCACAAAATTGTCTCTAAGGCTTCTGAGTTCTGAGTTGGATGGATGCCTTTCAAGAGGGGTTTTACTGTATAAACAAAACATTTAAAATGAAAAAAATTGTAAAAAAAAATGAAACCAAACAAAACATTACATCCTAATGTAGTGTGACAGGATAGAGACACCAGGGTAAGTTATGTAAGAGACTATTTGTAATAATTAGGCTAGTTGGAGAGCCCGGGCAGAGGCGCCCTTGGCAGGGCCGCACTGTCAGCGGTTCCCGGCCACTGCCCCCTTCCCCGGCCACTCAAGCTAAACAAATGGTTAGTCAGAGTGAGTAGACAGACGAGGGAAGATGCGAGCTTGGCAGTTGCTGGTACTGGTGTCGGGTAAGTGCTCGCAGATAAGATAGAGTTCTCTGAGGCAGCTTTAGGTGAGCTGAGGGTGGGCCACTCCCCAATCTGTTAGGTAATAGTCATTGGGGAATTTGGGTTTAGTTAGTATAATTAGATAGATATATGTATATGGTATAGTTAGTATAATTAGATATGTATACAGTATAGTGGCTATTAATGATCTTTGGATCATCAGGAGATCGGCCTGCCAGGGCCTACACTAATATCACTAAAAACAAAATGAGAGTTCCGCTTTCTTAACATTTTCAATTAACACGAACATGATGAGATGAGCTTACGGAAAGCAAAACGTTTAAAGCTGATTTTATTGGGGCTCCTCTGGTTTTAGTATTGCCCGGTAAATGCTGTAGAGCATCAATAATCTCTTAGTTTCCGCAGAGATACTTCCGCGTTGGAAACTCATAATTCGACGAATTTTCCACTCTTCAATTCGTTTAAATGTTGCGAGAAATTCCTCTGCTGGTCTAGAGCTGTTATTGGTGTAAGACGGTAGGAGTTGCGAAACTAGGATTGGAGCGTGTAAGTCAATATTTGTTGTATGGGTTAGGTCTGCCCCCCCAAATACTGTGCCTATGTTGGGTTCTCGGTACAATACTCCTGAGCTGCATGGACGCACATCAGGTAGTTCCGTAGTTACACTAGCTGGTTCTTCAACTGACCCCGAGTCAATTGTCTCAGTCGTGACATCTTTCGGATCGTCACCAAAGGTCTGGACTGCAATCCCAGTTCTTCGAGCCTGCTTTCTCAAAGCAGTTCGTCTTTTAGATTTCATAAGTGTTTTTTGACCTCGCAAAGCTATAACTGGTGTACATGAACTTTTCGTTTTTAAATCCTGTCTCCTGGGGGGATCATCGTTTACCTTCTTTTCATTGTCAAAGTCCAAAACCACCTCATTGTCGGCGATTGGGACTTCAAACGGAATACTCTCGTAGTCCACCGCGCCTGAGAAAATGATCTCGGTCTCACTCGGATCCTCGAGATCAATTTCCGGACATGTGAACCATTCGAGTTCATTGTTAGACGAACACCTGTCTCTTCGTCCACGCCTAAGTGGAACAAATGTGTGTCCGACATACTGACAAATACAAAATATCGAGAAAAAAAAAATGAGTTTAATAAAAACACTATTAAGCACGAGCGTCTCCTCATTCCGAACATCTGACTGCACTTTTACAATTTCGATTGACATGCCTCCAACGGAGACACTTGTAACATTGTTGGGTTCTTGGTATGTAGGGCATAACTTCACATCGCACATAAATTACGTTTTGATCGTAAGCTCATCTTCAGCCAAATTACTTATTATTTACTTCTTGGAAATAAAGTCTATTAAAATTTAATAACATTGTATGTTCCTTGGCCTAAATTTTATTTAAAAAATAATTAGTTTCAACTATGAGAGTAAGAAAGTACTAATTATTTGAAAATAATGTATAAATTCTAATCTTACATGGCTTGTCCGATGTCAGCAAGTGTCTCTTCGTCCAGGAGGCCTTCATGTGTGTCGGACATACTGAAAAATACATAATACAAAACATGTCTTCGTCTGCGGAGACACTTGTAACATTGTTGGGTTCTTGGTATGTAGGGCATAACTTCACATCGCACATAAAGTATATATACCGGTATCTTTTTGGTTCCCTGGTCTGCCAATTGTGCGCCTTGTGGTGTGTCCCCATTTTCAAACTCCACAATTACCTCATTGTTGGCAATGGGAACTTCGAATGGAATACTTTCGTAATCCACCTCGTCCGAGAAAATGATCTCGAGAATCTCACTCGGATCCTCGAAATCAATTTCCGGACATGTGAACCACTCGAGTCCATTGTCCCATTCCATTGTTGGACGAACACCTCTCTCTTCGTCCAAGCCTAAGTCGAACAAATGAGTGTCGGACATACTGACAAATACAAAATATTGAAAAAAAAAAATGAGATTAATATAAACACTATTAAGCACGAGCGTCTCCTCATTCCGAACATCTGACTGCACTTTTACAATTTCGATTGACATGCCTCCAACGGAGACACTTGTAACATTGTTGGGTTCTTGGTATGTAGGGCATAACTTCACATCGCACATAAAGTACGTTTTGATCGTAAGCTCATCTTCAGCCAAATTACTTATTATTTACTTCTTGGAAATAAAGTCTATTAAAATTTAATAACATTGTATGTTCCTTGGGCTAAATTTTATTAAAAAAATAATTAGTTTCAACTATGAGAGTAAGAAAGTACTAATTATTTGAAAATAATGTATAAATTCTAATCTTACATGGCTTGTCCAATCTCAGCAGTTGTCTCTTCGTGTGTGTCGGACATACTGAAAAATACAAAATACAAAACATGTCTTCGTCTGCGGAGACACTTGTAACATTGTTGGGTTCTTGGTATGTAGGGCATAACTTCACATCGCACATAAAGTATATATACCGGTATCTTTTTGGTACCCTGGTCTGCGAATTGTGCGCCTTGTGGTGTGTTCCCATTTTCAAACTCCACAATCACCTCATTGTTGGCAATGAGAACTTCGAATGGAATACTTTCGATGTCCACCTCGTCCGAGAAAATTAGCTCGAGATCCATTTCTTGAGACGTAAACCATTCTTTGGAAGTCGTCAGATCCATTGCTGGACCGGTGTTACTGTCCAGCATGGAAGTGAGCATCTCTTCGTCTAGTCCTAAATCAAACATGTCTTCGTCTATGTATAGTAGGTATGTATGTATGCCTGTTTCACAAACGGCGAATCTACGAATAATAAACATTATTCATAATAAACTTCTGCTCGGCGCACCACAAAATTGTCTCTAAGGCTTCTGAGTTCTGAGTTGGATGGATGCCTTTCAAGAGGGGTTTTACTGTATAAACAAAACATTTAAAATGAAAAAAATTGTAAAAAAAAATGAAACCAAACAAAACATTACATCCTAATGTAGTGTGACAGGATAGAGACACCAGGGTAAGTTATGTAAGAGACTATTTGTAATAATTAGGCTAGTTGGAGAGCCCGGGCAGAGGCGCCCTTGGCAGGGCCGCACTGTCAGCGGTTCCCGGCCACTGCCCCCTTCCCCGGCCACTCAAGCTAAACAAATGGTTAGTCAGAGTGAGTAGACAGACGAGGGAAGATGCGAGCTTGGCAGTTGCTGGTACTGGTGTCGGGTAAGTGCTCGCAGATAAGATAGAGTTCTCTGAGGCAGCTTTAGGTGAGCTGAGGGTGGGCCACTCCCCAATCTGTTAGGTAATAGTCATTGGGGAATTTGGGTTTAGTTAGTATAATTAGATAGATATATGTATATGGTATAGTTAGTATAATTAGATATGTATACAGTATAGTGGCTATTAATGATCTTTGGATCATCAGGAGATCGGCCTGCCAGGGCCTACACTAATATCACTAAAAACAAAATGAGAGTTCCGCTTTCTTAACATTTTCAATTAACACGAACATGATGAGATGAGCTTACGGAAAGCAAAACGTTTAAAGCTGATTTTATTGGGGCTCCTCTGGTTTTAGTATTGCCCGGTAAATGCTGTAGAGCATCAATAATCTCTTAGTTTCCGCAGAGATACTTCCGCGTTGGAAACTCACAATTCGACGAATTTTCCACTCTTCAATTCGTTTAAATGTTGCGAGAAATTCCTCTGCTGGTCTAGAGCTGTTATTGGTGTAAGACGGTAGGAGTTGCGAAACTAGGATTGGAGCGTGTAAGTCAATATTTGTTGTATGGGTTAGGTCTGCCCCCCCAAATACTGTGCCTATGTTGGGTTCTCGGTACAATACTCCTGAGCTGCATGGACGCACATCAGGTAGTTCCGTAGTTACACTAGCTGGTTCTTCAACTGACCCCGAGTCAATTGTCTCAGTCGTGACATCTTTCGGATCGTCACCAAAGGTCTGGACTGCAATCCCAGTTCTTCGAGCCTGCTTTCTCAAAGCAGTTCGTCTTTTAGATTTCATAAGTGTTTTTTGACCTCGCAAAGCTATAACTGGTGTACATGAACTTTTCGTTTTTAAATCCTGTCTCCTGGGGGGATCATCGTTTACCTTCTTTTCATTGTCAAAGTCCAAAACCACCTCATTGTCGGCGATTGGGACTTCAAACGGAATACTCTCGTAGTCCACCGCGCCTGAGAAAATGATCTCGGTCTCACTCGGATCCTCGAGATCAATTTCCGGACATGTGAACCATTCGAGTTCATTGTTAGACGAACACCTGTCTCTTCGTCCACGCCTAAGTGGAACAAATGTGTGTCCGACATACTGACAAATACAAAATATCGAGAAAAAAAAAATGAGTTTAATAAAAACACTATTAAGCACGAGCGTCTCCTCATTCCGAACATCTGACTGCACTTTTACAATTTCGATTGACATGCCTCCAACGGAGACACTTGTAACATTGTTGGGTTCTTGGTATGTAGGGCATAACTTCACATCGCACATAAATTACGTTTTGATCGTAAGCTCATCTTCAGCCAAATTACTTATTATTTACTTCTTGGAAATAAAGTCTATTAAAATTTAATAACATTGTATGTTCCTTGGCCTAAATTTTATTTAAAAAATAATTAGTTTCAACTATGAGAGTAAGAAAGTACTAATTATTTGAAAATAATGTATAAATTCCAATCTTACATGGCTTGTCCGATGTCAGCAAGTGTCTCTTCGTCCAGGAGGCCTTCATGTGTGTCGGACATACTGAAAAATACATAATACAAAACATGTCTTCGTCTGCGGAGACACTTGTAACATTGTTGGGTTCTTGGTATGTAGGGCATAACTTCACATCGCACATAAAGTATATATACCGGTATCTTTTTGGTTCCCTGGTCTGCCAATTGTGCGCCTTGTGGTGTGTCCCCATTTTCAAACTCCACAATTACCTCATTGTTGGCAATGGGAACTTCGAATGGAATACTTTCGTAATCCACCTCGTCCGAGAAAATGATCTCGAGAATCTCACTCGGATCCTCGAAATCAATTTCCGGACATGTGAACCACTCGAGTCCATTGTCCCATTCCATTGTTGGACGAACACCTCTCTCTTCGTCCAAGCCTAAGTCGAACAAATGAGTGTCGGACATACTGACAAATACAAAATATTGAAAAAAAAAAATGAGATTAATATAAACACTATTAAGCACGAGCGTCTCCTCATTCCGAACATCTGACTGCACTTTTACAATTTCGATTGACATGCCTCCAACGGAGACACTTGTAACATTGTTGGGTTCTTGGTATGTAGGGCATAACTTCACATCGCACATAAAGTACGTTTTGATCGTAAGCTCATCTTCAGCCAAATTACTTATTATTTACTTCTTGGAAATAAAGTCTATTAAAATTTAATAACATTGTATGTTCCTTGGGCTAAATTTTATTAAAAAAATAATTAGTTTCAACTATGAGAGTAAGAAAGTACTAATTATTTGAAAATAATGTATAAATTCTAATCTTACATGGCTTGTCCAATCTCAGCAGTTGTCTCTTCGTGTGTGTCGGACATACTGAAAAATACAAAATACAAAACATGTCTTCGTCTGCGGAGACACTTGTAACATTGTTGGGTTCTTGGTATGTAGGGCATAACTTCACATCGCACATAAAGTATATATACCGGTATCTTTTTGGTACCCTGGTCTGCGAATTGTGCGCCTTGTGGTGTGTTCCCATTTTCAAACTCCACAATCACCTCATTGTTGGCAATGAGAACTTCGAATGGAATACTTTCGATGTCCACCTCGTCCGAGAAAATTAGCTCGAGATCCATTTCTTGAGACGTAAACCATTCTTTGGAAGTCGTCAGATCCATTGCTGGACCGGTGTTACTGTCCAGCATGGAAGTGAGCATCTCTTCGTCTAGTCCTAATTCAAACATGTCTTCGTCTGCGGAGACATTTGTAACATTGTTGGGTTCTTGGTATGTAGGGCATAACTTCTCATCGCACATAAAGTATATATACCGGTATCTTTTTGGTTCCCTGGTCTGCCAATTGTGCGCCTTGTGGTGTGTTCCCATTTTCAAACTCCACAATCACCTCATTGTTGGCAATGAGAACTTCGAATGGAATACTTTCGAAGTCCACCTCGTCACAGAAAATGAGCTCGAGATCCATTTCTGGAGACGTAAACCATTCTTTGGAAGTCGTAAGATCCATTGCTGGACCGGTGTTACTGTCCTGCATGGAAGTGAGCATCTCTTCGTCTAGTCCTAAATCAAACATGTCTTCGTCTGCGGAGACACTTTTAACATTGTTGGGTTCTTGGTATGTAGGGCATAACTTCACATCGCACATAAAGTATATATACCGGTATCTTTTTGGTTCCCTGGTCTGCCAATTGTGCGCCTTGTGGTGTGTCCCCATTTTCAAACTCCACAATTACCTCATTGTTGGCAATGGGAACTTCGAATGGAATACTTTCGTAATCCACCTCGTCCGAGAAAATGATCTCGAGAATCTCACTCGGATCCTCGAGATCAATTTCCGGACATGTGAACCACTCGAGTCCATTGTCCCAGTCCATTGTTGGACGAACACCTCTCTCTTCGTCCAAGCCTAAGTCGAACAAATGAGTGTCGGACATACTGACAAATACAAAATATCGAAAAAAAAAAATGAGTTTAATATAAACACTATTAAGCACGAGCGTCTCCTCATTCCGAACATCTGACTGCACTTTTACAATTTCGATTGACATGCCTCCAACGGAGACACTTGTAACATTGTTGGGTTCTTGGTATGTAGGGCATAACTTCACATCGCACATAAAGTACGTTTTGATCGTAAGCTCATCTTCAGCCAAATTACTTATTATTTACTTCTTGGAAATAAAGTCTATTAAAATTTAATAACATTGTATGTTCCTTGGCCTAAATTTTATTTAAAAAATAATTAGTTTCAACTATGAGAGTAAGAAAGTACTAATTATTTGAAAATAATGTATAAATTCTAATCTTACATGGCTTGTCCGATGTCAGCAAGTGTCTCTTCGTCCAGGAGGCCTTCATGTGTGTCGGACATACTGAAAAATACATAATACAAAACATGTCTTCGTCTGCGGAGACACTTGTAACATTGTTGGGTTCTTGGTATGTAGGGCATAACTTCACATCGCACATAAAGTATATATACCGGTATCTTTTTGGTTCCCTGGTCTGCCAATTGTGCGCCTTGTGGTGTGTCCCCATTTTCAAACTCCACAATTACCTCATTGTTGGCAATGGGAACTTCGAATGGAATACTTTCGTAATCCACCTCGTCCGAGAAAATGAGCTTGAGATCCATTTCTGGAGACGTAAACCATTCTTTGGAAGTCGTCAGATCCATTGCTGGACCGGTGTTACTGTCCAGCATGGAAGTGAGCATCTCTTCGTCTAGTCCTAAATCAAACATGTCTTCGTCTATGTATAGTAGGTATGTATGTATGCCTGTTTCACAAACGGCGAATCTACGAATAATGAAAATTATTCATAATAAACTTCTGCTCGGCGCACCACAAAATTGTCTCTAAGGCTTCTGAGTTCTTCTGAGTTGGATGGATGCCTTTCAAGAGGGGTTTTACTGTATAAACAAAACATTTAAAATGAAAAAAATTGTAAAAAAAAATGAAACCAAACAAAACATTACATCCTAATGTAGTGTGACAGGATAGAGACACCAGGGTAAGTTATGTAAGAGACTATTTGTAATAATTAGGCTAGTTGGAGAGCCCGGGCAGAGGCGCCCTTGGCAGGGCCGCACTGTCAGCGGTTCCCGGCCACTGCCCCCTTCCCCGGCCACTCAAGCTAAACAAATGGTTAGTCAGAGTGAGTAGACAGACGAGGGAAGATGCGAACATGGCAGTTGCTGGTACTGGTGTCGGGTAAGTGCTCGCAGATAAGATAGAGTTCTCTGAGGCAGCTTTAGGTGAGCTGAGGGTGGGCCACTCCCCAATCTGTTAGGTAATAGTCATTGGGGAATTTGGGTTTAGTTAGTATAATTAGATAGATATATGTATATGGTATAGTTAGTATAATTAGATATGTATACAGTATAGTGGCTATTAATGATCTTTGGATCATCAGGAGATCGGCCTGCCAGGGCCTACACTAATATCACTAAAAACAAAATGAGAGTTCCGCTTTCTTAACATTTTTAATTAACACGAACATGATGAGATGAGCTTACGGAAAGCAAAACGTTTAAAGCTGATTTTATTGGGGCTCCTCTGGTTTTAGTATTGCCCGGTAAATGCTGTAGAGCATCAATAATCTCTTAGTTTCCGCAGAGATACTTCCGCGTTGGAAACTCATCATTCGACGAATTTTCCACTCTTCAATTCGTTTAAATGTTGCGAGAAATTCCTCTGCTGGTCTAGAGCTGTTATTGGTGTAAGACGGTAGGAGTTGCGAAACTAGGATTGGAGCGTGTAAGTCAATATTTGTTGTATGGGTTAGGTCTGCCCCCCCAAATACTGTGCCCATGTTGGGTTCTCGGTACAATACTCCTGAGCTGCATGGACGCACATCAGGTAGTTCCGTAGTTACACTAGCTGGTTCTTCAACTGACCCCGAGTCAATTGTCTCAGTCGTGACATCTTTCAGATCGTCACCAAAGGTCTGGACTGCAATCCCAGTTCTTCGAGCCTGCTTTCTCAAAGCAGTTCGTCTTTTAGATTTCATAAGTGTTTTTTGACCTCGCAAAGCTATAACTGGTGTACATGAACTTTTCGTTTTTAAATCCTGTCTCCTGGGGGGATCATCGTTTACCTTCTTTTCATTGTCAAAGTCCAAAACCACCTCATTGTCGGCGATTGGGACTTCAAACGGAATACTCTCGTAGTCCACCGCGTCCGAGAAAATGATCTCGGTCTCACTCGGATCCTCGAGATCAATTTCCGGACATGTGAACCACTCGAGTCCATTGTCCCAGTCCATTGTTGGACGAACACCTCTCTCTTCGTCCAAGCCTAAGTCGAACAAATGGGTGTCGGACATACTGACAAATACAAAATATCGAAAAAAAAAAATGAGTTTAATATAAACACTATTAAGCACGAGCGTCTCCTCATTCCGAACATCTGACTGCACTTTTACAATTTCGATTGACATGCCTCCAACGGAGACACTTGTAACATTGTTGGGTTCTTGGTATGTAGGGCATAACTTCACATCGCACATAAAGTACGTTTTGATCGTAAGCTCATCTTCAGCCAAATTACTTATTATTTACTTCTTGGAAATAAAGTCTATTAAAATTTAATAACATTGTATGTTCCTTGGCCTAAATTTTATTTAAAAAATAATTAGTTTCAACTATGAGAGTAAGAAAGTACTAATTATTTGAAAATAATGTATAAATTCTAATCTTACATGGCTTGTCCGATGTCAGCAAATGTGTCTTCATTGAGTAAGTCGGACATACTGAAAAATACATAATACAAAACATGTCTTCGTCTGCGGAGACACTTGTAACATTGTTGGGTTCTTGGTATGTAGGGCATAACTTCACATCGCACATAAAGTATATATACCGGTATCTTTTTGGTTCCCTGGTCTGCCAATTGTGCGCCTTGTGGTGTGTCCCCATTTTCAAACTCCACAATTACCTCATTGTTGGCAATGGGAACTTCGAATGGAATACTTTCGTAATCCACCTCGTCCGAGAAAATGATCTCGAGAATCTCACTCGGATCCTCGAGATCAATTTCCGGACATGTGAACCACTCGAGTCCATTGTCCCAGTCCATTGTTGGACGAACACCTCTCTCTTCGTCCAAGCCTAAGTCGAACAAATGAGTGTCGGACATACTGACAAATACAAAATATCGAAAAAAAAAAATGAGATTATTATAACACTATTAAGCACGAGCGTCTCCTCATTCCGAACATCTGACTGCACTTTTACAATTTCGATTGACATGCCTCCAACGGAGATACTTGTAACATTGTTGGGTTCTTGGTATGTAGGGCATAACTTCACATCGCACATAAAGTACGTTTTGATCGTAAGCTCATCTTCAGCCAAATTACTTATTATTTACTTCTTGGAAATAAAGTCTATTAAAATTTAATAACATTGTATGTTCCTTGGCCTAAATTTTATTAAAAAAATAATTAGTTTCAACTATGAGAGTAAGAAAGTACTAATTATTTGAAAATAATGTATAAATTCTAATCTTACATGGCTTGTCCGATGTCAGCAAGTGTCTCTTCGTCCAGGAGGCCTTCATGTGTGTCGGACATACTGAAAAATACATAATACAAAACATGTCTTCGTCTGCGGAGACACTTGTAACATTGTTGGGTTCTTGGTATGTAGGGCATAACTTCACATCGCACATAAAGTATATGGGTCATTCTCAAAAAAAGTAGGAATTTCAAGTCCTAAATAAATAAATTATTTTTTAAAATTTTTTCAACTTCTAATCATTCAATTAGTTTCTTCGCACTACCAGAAGAACACATAACAAGCAGCAGCGCACAATATTATTTAAATCATTAATTATTATTAATTTTAATTTTTGGTCAGTCCAGGAAAATGATTCTGTGACCAGGAAAATGACTTTTGCATGTCAGGAAAATGATATAAGGACAGGAAAATTATGTTTACCATTCAAAAAAGTCATAGGTATCTTTTATTATTTAAAAAATTTAAAATTAAATTTTTTTATTATTTAAATAAAATACATATATAAAAATTACTAGTATTGCTTGACTAGTTGACTAAGATTTTTAAATTATTTTAACACATAAAAATATAAAACGTTATAATAATACTACAAATTAATAATTACTAATTATTAATAATCAGTTGATGAGATTATTAGTTGAAAATATCCAATCATGTACTTAACACAATCATAACAGTGAAAACAACTTAATCTGTTACACTTTATGTACAAAGGGTTTTCTTTTGTCCAAAATAATTGATGAACCTGTAATGTTCCCTTAAAAGCTTTGATATCATTAGGAATCTTTAAACTGTTGGCCATTGAAGATATCTCATCTGAGCTTACACGAATCAGCTGTATTGATCTAATTCGTTCTTCAAGTTCGCGTAATAGTGAATTCATATCATGAAGGTCCTTTCCTTCGGCTACCAATCGATGAGCAGTTCTTTTTATTGTCCCCCCAACACCATCAGGGGCACCTTTGCCATGACCAGTCTCATGGTAATTCCATGTTGCTCGTTTAAGTTTATTAAACCTCTGTGGTAAGTGGATGCCAAAAATATGAAATAACGTTTTATTTCGATATTGCGTAGACGGACCATCTGATAAAAAGTGTATTGCTTCAGGGTTAGGCACCAATTCTTCAATTGCTGTAGAAATAGGCTGGAGGTGGGCCTACACTGCCAAAGGACCGTGGTCCATATTTTCTGAGAGAGTGCAGTATGATTTAGCACGAAGGACCCCTGACCGCTTATAATATACTACAACAGTATGTAGTGAAATCGACTGCCTCCAAAGCCTGCATACAAGATATATTTTGAGAGAAAAAAATTGTATTTAGATAACAACTTGTAGCGTTTTATTATTTTCCCATCTCCAATTATATGCTTTTTTAAAATAAGTTTTTCTTTGTTACTGCTGGATTTATTACTCTTTATAAGCGGCCTTCGTAACACTTCTCCAAATATGAGTTTCCCCCTCACTTCTCTCAATTTACTATCAGATTCTGGCTGGTTAAGTAGTTTACCAATTTTAGTTGAGGGGGTGTCTTTATTGTTTGGTAGAGTGTTGGAATGTTTGTTTCGGTAAATTCCTTTTCCTAATGTTTCCAGTCTAGTCCTGTTCTGCCTATAATCGTATATTGCGTCTTATTATTATACTACGGTCTCGACGTATTTGTTTTCGTCCATAGCTCTTTCTGTAAGACGGCAAACTAGAGTTACTAGTTGAAGATTCTTTTAAATTTAAAACAGGATCTTCTTGTAAACTTGAGGTTTTCTTTAGGCACCTGTACCTTTTCGAATTTACCCTCCATTCCTTTTTTTAAGTCTGTGTTCTCTTTCGCTCATTTCGCTTACAAGCTTTACTGGTTTATTTTGTCGTTGTCGCTGATACTTCAAAATTTGTTTTTGTCGCTCAGCGGCACGAAGGATAGGATCGTTTTTTATTTTTTGGTACCGTTTTCGTTCGGCCTCCCTTTTTTGGGCCTTCCTCTTGTCCAAGTTGGTTCTGGCCATTCTTGCTATCTAAAAAAAACAGGAAAAATATGTCATGATACCCGTATTTTCAGTATTACAACATTATTATTTATTGTTTAATTATTACTTTTTATATATTTATTATATAATATAATAACAAAACAACATACATAATAAATAAAACATATAATAATATAATATAAAATAATTACATTATTATTTATTATATATTAATTGAATAATTGTCATTTTCCTGCTAAGTGCGTCATTTACCTGTCACTTAAAAACCAGGAAAATGACGGACAGGAAAATGACGATTTTACAGAAAACATAAATTTTTTACTTTAATTCGCTTATTAGTTAATGTTATTATAATATATTCTTAAACTAGACACACAAACACAATTAAATCATGCACTAACCAAAAATAAAGTAAATTTATTATATTTAAAAATAAGTCCAGGAAAATGACGAATTAAAAACTTACGCTACAGTATTCAGGCACTGACAGGAGAGTGGAGAAAACTGTTCAGCTGCGTTCCTAAGACTGACGGATTGAATCATTGACCATGGTCAAGCAGTGTTACCACAAGCTAACCCACCGGGAAAAGCTAAATACCCCTCCTCACTACAACAGGTTTTGCTAGAGGACAGGAAAATGACTGAAACCTATGTGACGAAATTATTAACTGCATTGCATGAAATGCTTTAATTCTTAAAATTTCGGAGTAGATTATTTATAAAGCTTAAATTAAGACAAATCCAAAAAGGTGTATGATCGATGTTAATAGTGAAATAGCGTCTCCTGGTAAGTTGGTGAATCAGGATAAGTAGGATGTGGGACAGACAGGAAAATGACAATCTCAGCATTTTTCAACTTTAAAACATTTCTCAAAAATAATAACTTATAATTATAATTAAATACTATGCATGGTTTTTATAGCCAAACCCCATTTAAAGCCATGAAAAAACTCCAGAATGACAGGTAAAGTATTTCAGAAGTTATGAGGATGGGACACAAAATTCCGATTTTTTTTGAGAATGACCCATATATACCGGTATATTTTTGGTTCCCTGGTCTGCCAATTGTGCGCCTTGTGGTGTGTTCCCATTTTCAAACTCCACAATCACCTCATTGTTGGCAATGAGAACTTCGAATGGAATACTTTCGAAGTCCACCTCGTCGCAGAAAATGAGCTCGAGATCCATTTCTGGAGACGTAAACCATTCTTTGGAAGTCGTCAGATCCATTGCTGGACCGGTGTTACTGTCCAGCATGGAAGTGAGCATCTCTTCGTCTAGTCCTAAATCAAACATGTCTTCGTCTGCGGAGACACTTTTAACATTGTTGGGTTCTTGGTATGTAGGGCATAACTTCACATCGCACATAAAGTATATATACCGGTATCTTTTTGGTTCCCTGGTCTGCCAATTGTGCGCCTTGTGGTGTGTCCCCATTTTCAAACTCCACCATTACCTCATTGTCGGCGATTGGGACTTCAAACGGAATACTCTCGTAGTCCACCGCGTCCGAGAAAATGATCTCGAGAATCTCACTCGGATCCTCGAGATCAATTTCCGGACATGTGAACCACTCGAGTCCATTGTCCCAGTCCATTGTTGGACGAACACCTCTCTCTTCGTCCAAGCCTAAGTCGAACAAATGAGTGTCGGACATACTGACAAATACAAAATATCGAAAAAAAAAAATGAGTTTAATATAAACACTATTAAGCACGAGCGTCTCCTCATTCCGAACATCTAACTGCACTTTTACAATTTCGATTGACATGCCTCCAACGGAGACACTTGTAACATTGTTGGGTTCTTGGTATGTAGGGCATAACTTCACATCGCACATAAAGTACGTTTTGATCGTAAGCTCATCTTCAGCCAAATTACTTATTATTTACTTCTTGGAAATAAAGTCTATTAAAATTTAATAACATTGTATGTTCCTTGGCCTAAATTTTATTTAAAAAATAATTAGTTTCAACTATGAGAGTAAGAAAGTACTAATTATTTGAAAATAATGTATAAATTCTAATCTTACATGGCTTGTCCGATGTCAGCAAGTGTCTCTTCGTCCAGGAGGCCTTCATGTGTGTCGGACATACTGAAAAATACATAATACAAAACATGTCTTCGTCTGCGGAGACACTTGTAACATTGTTGGGTTCTTGGTATGTAGGGCATAACTTCACATCGCACATAAAGTATATATACCGGTATCTTTTTGGTTCCCTGGTCTGCCAATTGTGCGCCTTGTGGTGTGTCCCCATTTTCAAACTCCACAATTACCTCATTGTTGGCAATGGGAACTTCGAATGGAATACTTTCGTAATCCACCTCGTCCGAGAAAATGAGCTCGAGATCCATTTCTGGAGACGTAAACCATTCTTTGGAAGTCGTCAGATATATTTATAACAGGCATGCAGGTATAATAATGAGAATAAGAAATGTATAAAAATAAATAATACATTTTTTCATATAATAAAAAAATTAAATAATATATCTATAACAGGCATACATACATACCTACTAATAAAAATATGTATAGTAGGTATGTATGTATGCCTGTTTCACAAACGGCGAATCTACGAATTATAAAAATTATTCATAATTACATTTTAAATATACTTTTCATCTACTTCTGCTCGGCGCACCACAAAATTGTCTCTAAGGAGAGGTGTTCTTCTGAGTTGGATGGATGCCTTTAAAGAGGGGTTTTACTGTATAAACAAAACATTTAAAATGAAAAAAATTGTAAAAAAAAATGAAACCAAACAAAACATTACATCTTAATGTAGTGTGACAGGATAGAGACACCAGGGTAAGTTATGTAAGAGACTATTTGTAATAATTAGGCTAGTTGGAGAGCCCGGGCAGAGGCGCCCTTGGCAGGGCCGCACTGTCAGCGGTTCCCGGCCACTGCCCCCTTCCCCGGCCACTCAAGCTTTAGGTGAGCTGAGGGTGGGCCACTCCCCAATCTGTTAGGTAATAGTCATTGGGGAATTTGGGTTTAGTTAGTATAATTAGATACATATATGTATATGGTATAGTTAGTATAATTAGATATGTATACAGTATAGTGGCTATTAATGATCTTTGGATCATCAGGAGATCGGCCTGCCAGGGCCTACACTAATATCACTAAAAACAAAATGAGAGTTCCGCTTTCTTAACATTTTTAATTAACACGAACATGATGAGATGAGCTTACGGAAAGCAAAACGTTTAAAGCTGATTTTATTGGGGCTCCTCTGGTTTTAGTATTGCCCGGTAAATGCTGTAGAGCATCAATAATCTCTTAGTTTCCGCAGAGATACTTCCGCGTTGGAAACTCATCATTCGACGAATTTTCCACTCTTCAATTCGTTTAAATGTTGCGAGAAATTCCTCTGCTGGTCTAGAGCTGTTATTGGTGTAAGACGATAGTAGTTGCGAAATTAGGATTGGAGCGTGTAAGTCAATATTTGTTGTATGGGTTAGGTCTGCCCCCCCAAATACTGTGCCTATGTTGGGTTCTCGGTACGATACTCCTGAGCTGCATGGACGCACATCAGGTAGTTCCGTAGTTACACTAGCTGGTTCTTCAACTGACCCGAGTCAATTGTCTCAGTCGTGACATCTTTCAGATTGTCACCAAAGGTCTGGACTGCAATCCCAGTTCTTCGAGCCTGCTTTCTCAAAGCAGTTCGTCTTTTAGATTTCATAAGTGTTTTTTGACCTCGCAAAGCTATAACTGGTGTACATGAACTTTTCGTTTTTAAATCCTGTCTCCTGGGGGGATCATCGTTTACCTTCTTTTCATTGTCAAAGTCCAAAACCACCTCATTGTCGGCGATTGGGACTTCAAACGGAATACTCTCGTAGTCCACCGCGCCCGAGAAAATGATCTCGGTCTCACTCGGATCCTCGAGATCAATTTCCGGACATGTGAACCATTCGAGTCCATTGTTCGAGTCCATTGTTAGACGAACACCTGTCTCTTCGTCCAGTCCTAAGTGGAACAAATGTGTGTCCGACATACTGACAAATACAAATACATACTGAAAAAATAAAATGAGTTTAATAAAAACACTATTAAGCACGAGCGTCTCCTCATTCCGAACATCTGACTGCACTTTTACAATTTCGATTGACATGCCTCCAACGGAGACACTTGTAACATTGTTGGGTTCTTGGTATGTAGGGCATAACTTCACATCGCACATAAAGTACGTTTTGATCGTAAGCTCATCTTCAGCCAAATTACTTATTATTTACTTCTTGGAAATAAAGTCTATTAAAATTTAATAACATTGTATGTTCCTTGGCCTAAATTTTATTTAAAAAATAATTAGTTTCAACTATGAGAGTAAGAAAGTACTAATTATTTGAAAATAATGTATAAATTCTAATCTTACATGGCTTGTCCGATGTCAGCAAATGTGTCTTCATTGAGTAAGTCGGACATACTGAAAAATACATAATACAAAACATGTCTTCGTCTGCGGAGACACTTGTAACATTGTTGGGTTCTTGGTATGTAGGGCATAACTTCACATCGCACATAAAGTATATATACCGGTATCTTTTTGGTTCCCTGGTCTGCCAATTGTGCGCCTTGTGGTGTGTCCCCATTTTCAAACTCCACAATTACCTCATTGTTGGCAATGGGAACTTCGAATGGAATACTTTCGTAATCCACCTCGTCCGAGAAAATGAGCTCGAGATCCATTTCTGGAGACGTAAACCATTCTTTGGAAGTCGTCAGATATATTTATAACAGGCATACAGGTATAATAATGAGAATAAGAAATGTATAAAAATAAATAATACATTTTTTCATATAATAAAAAAATTAAATAATATATCTATAACAGGCATACATACATACCTACTAATAAAAATATGTATAGTAGGTATGTATGTATGCCTGTTTCACAAACGGCGAATCTACGAATAATAAAAATTATTCATAATTACATTTTAAATATACTTTTCATCTACTTCTGCTCGGCGCACCACAAAATTGTCTCTAAGGAGAGGTGTTCTTCTGAGTTGGATGGATGCCTTTAAAGAGGGGTTTTACTGTATAAACAAAACATTTAAAATGAAAAAAATTGTAAAAAAAAATGAAACCAAACAAAACATTACATCTTAATGTAGTGTGACAGGATAGAGACACCAGGGTAAGTTATGTAAGAGACTATTTGTAATAATTAGGCTAGTTGGAGAGCCCGGGCAGAGGCGCCCTTGGCAGGGCCGCACTGTCAGCGGTTCCCGGCCACTGCCCCCTTCCCCGGCCACTCAAGCTAAACAAATGGTTAGTCAGAGTGAGTAGACAGACGAGGGAAGATGCGAGCTTGGCAGTTGCTGGTACTGGTGTCGGGTAAGTGCTCGCAGATAAGATAGAGTTCTCTGAGGCAGCTTTAGGTGAGCTGAGGGTGGGCCACTCCCCAATCTGTTAGGTAATAGTCATTGGGGAATTTGGGTTTAGTTAGTATAATTAGATAGATATATGTATATGGTATAGTTAGTATAATTAGATATGTATACAGTATAGTGGCTATTAATGATCTTTGGATCATCAGGAGATCGGCCTGCCAGGGCCTACACTAATATCACTAAAAACAAAATGAGAGTTCCGCTTTCTTAACATTTTTAATTAACACGAACATGATGAGATGAGCTTACGGAAAGCAAAACGTTTAAAGCTGATTTTATTGGGGCTCCTCTGGTTTTAGTATTGCCCGGTAAATGCTGTAGAGCATCAATAATCTCTTAGTTTCCGCAGAGATACTTCCGCGTTGGAAACTCATCATTCGACGAATTTTCCACTCTTCAATTCGTTTAAATGTTGCGAGAAATTCCTCTGCTGGTCTAGAGCTGTTATTGGTGTAAGACGATAGTAGTTGCGAAATTAGGATTGGAGCGTGTAAGTCAATATTTGTTGTATGGGTTAGGTCTGCCCCCCCAAATACTGTGCCTATGTTGGGTTCTCGGTACGATACTCCTGAGCTGCATGGACGCACATCAGGTAGTTCCGTAGTTACACTAGCTGGTTCTTCAACTGACCCCGAGTCAATTGTCTCAGTCGTGACATCTTTCAGATCGTCACCAAAGGTCTGGACTACAATCCCAGTTCTTCGAGCCTGCTTTCTCAAAGCAGTTCGTCTTTTAGATTTCATAAGTGTTTTTTGACCTCGCAAAGCTATAACTGGTGTACATGAACTTTTCGTTTTTAAATCCTGTCTCCTGGGGGGATCATCGTTTACCTTCTTTTCATTGTCAAAGTCCAAAACCACCTCATTGTCGGCGTTTGGGACTTCAAACGGAATACTCTCGTAGTCCACCGCGTCCGAGAAAATGATCTCGGTCTCACTCGGATCCTCGAGATCAATTTCCGGACATGTGAACCACTCGAGTCCATTGTCCCAGTCCATTGTTGGACGAACACCTCTCTCTTCGTCCAAGCCTAAGTCGAACAAATGAGTGTCGGACATACTGACAAATACAAAATATCGAAAAAAAAAAATGAGTTTAATATAAACACTATTAAGCACGAGCGTCTCCTCATTCCGAACATCTAACTGCACTTTTACAATTTCGATTGACATGCCTCCAACGGAGACACTTGTAACATTGTTGGGTTCTTGGTATGTAGGGCATAACTTCACATCGCACATAAAGTACGTTTTGATCGTAAGCTCATCTTCAGCCAAATTACTTATTATTTACTTCTTGGAAATAAAGTCTATTAAAATTTAATAACATTGTATGTTCCTTGGCCTAAATTTTATTTAAAAAATAATTAGTTTCAACTATGAGAGTAAGAAAGTACTAATTATTTGAAAATAATGTATAAATTCTAATCTTACATGGCTTGTCCGATGTCAGCAAGTGTCTCTTCGTCCAGGAGGCCTTCATGTGTGTCGGACATACTGAAAAATACATAATACAAAACATGTCTTCGTCTGCGGAGACACTTGTAACATTGTTGGGTTCTTGGTATGTAGGGCATAACTTCACATCGCACATAAAGTATATATACCGGTATCTTTTTGGTTCCCTGGTCTGCCAATTGTGCGCCTTGTGGTGTGTCCCCATTTTCAAACTCCACAATTACCTCATTGTTGGCAATGGGAACTTCGAATGGAATACTTTCGTAATCCACCTCGTCCGAGAAAATGAGCTCGAGATCCATTTCTGGAGACGTAAACCATTCTTTGGAAGTCGTCAGATATATTTATAACAGGCATACAGGTATAATAATGAGAATAAGAAATGTATAAAAATAAATAATACATTTTTTCATATAATAAAAAAATTAAATAATATATCTATAACAGGCATACATACATACCTACTAATAAAAATATGTATAGTAGGTATGTATGTATGCCTGTTTCACAAACGGCGAATCTACGAATAATAAAAATTATTCATAATTACATTTTAAATATACTTTTCATCTACTTCTGCTCGGCGCACCACAAAATTGTCTCTAAGGAGAGGTGTTCTTCTGAGTTGGATGGATGCCTTTAAAGAGGGGTTTTACTGTATAAACAAAACATTTAAAATGAAAAAAATTGTAAAAAAAAATGAAACCAAACAAAACATTACATCTTAATGTAGTGTGACAGGATAGAGACACCAGGGTAAGTTATGTAAGAGACTATTTGTAATAATTAGGCTAGTTGGAGAGCCCGGGCAGAGGCGCCCTTGGCAGGGCCGCACTGTCAGCGGTTCCCGGCCACTGCCCCCTTCCCCGGCCACTCAAGCTAAACAAATGGTTAGTCAGAGTGAGTAGACAGACGAGGGAAGATGCGAGCTTGGCAGTTGCTGGTACTGGTGTCGGGTAAGTGCTCGCAGATAAGATAGAGTTCTCTGAGGCAGCTTTAGGTGAGCTGAGGGTGGGCCACTCCCCAATCTGTTAGGTAATAGTCATTGGGGAATTTGGGTTTAGTTAGTATAATTAGATAGATATATGTATATGGTATAGTTAGTATAATTAGATATGTATACAGTATAGTGGCTATTAATGATCTTTGGATCATCAGGAGATCGGCCTGCCAGGGCCTACACTAATATCACTAAAAACAAAATGAGAGTTCCGCTTTCTTAACATTTTTAATTAACACGAACATGATGAGATGAGCTTACGGAAAGCAAAACGTTTAAAGCTGATTTTATTGGGGCTCCTCTGGTTTTAGTATTGCCCGGTAAATGCTGTAGAGCATCAATAATCTCTTAGTTTCCGCAGAGATACTTCCGCGTTGGAAACTCATCATTCGACGAATTTTCCACTCTTCAATTCGTTTAAATGTTGCGAGAAATTCCTCTGCTGGTCTAGAGCTGTTATTGGTGTAAGACGATAGTAGTTGCGAAATTAGGATTGGAGCGTGTAAGTCAATATTTGTTGTATGGGTTAGGTCTGCCCCCCCCAAATACTGTGCCTATGTTGGGTTCTCGGTACGATACTCCTGAGCTGCATGGACGCACATCAGGTAGTTCCGTAGTTACACTAGCTGGTTCTTCAACTGACCCCGAGTCAATTGTCTCAGTCGTGACATCTTTCAGATCGTCACCAAAGGTCTGGACTACAATCCCAGTTCTTCGAGCCTGCTTTCTCAAAGCAGTTCGTCTTTTAGATTTCATAAGTGTTTTTTGACCTCGCAAAGCTATAACTGGTGTACATGAACTTTTCGTTTTTAAATCCTGTCTCCTGGGGGGATCATCGTTTACCTTCTTTTCATTGTCAAAGTCCAAAACCACCTCATTGTCGGCGATTGGGACTTCAAACGGAATACTCTCGTAGTCCACCGCGCCCGAGAAAATGATCTCGGTCTCACTCGGATCCTCGAGATCAATTTCCGGACATGTGAACCATTCGAGTCCATTGTTCGAGTCCATTGTTAGACGAACACCTGTCTCTTCGTCCAGTCCTAAGTGGAACAAATGTGTGTCCGACATACTGACAAATACAAATACATACTGAAAAAATAAAATGAGTTTAATAAAAACACTATTAAGCACGAGCGTCATGACATGCCTCCAACGGAGACACTTGTAACATTGTTGGGTTCTTGGTATGTAGGGCATAACTTCACATCGCACATAAAGTACGTTTTGATCGTAAGCTCATCTTCAGCCAAATTACTTATTATTTACTTCTTGGAAATAAAGTCTATTAAAATTTAATAACATTGTATGTTCCTTGGCCTAAATTTTATTTAAAAAATAATTAGTTTCAACTATGAGAGTAAGAAAGTACTAATTATTTGAAAATAATGTATAAATTCTAATCTTACATGGCTTGTCCGATGTCAGCAAGTGTCTCTTCGTCCAGGAGGCCTTCATGTGTGTCGGACATACTGAAAAATACATAATACAAAACATGTCTTCGTCTGCGGAGACACTTGTAACATTGTTGGGTTCTTGGTATGTAGGGCATAACTTCACATCGCACATAAAGTATATATACCGGTATCTTTTTGGTTCCCTGGTCTGCCAATTGTGCGCCTTGTGGTGTGTCCCCATTTTCAAACTCCACAATTACCTCATTGTTGGCAATGGGAACTTCGAATGGAATACTTTCGTAATCCACCTCGTCCGAGAAAATGAGCTCGAGATCCATTTCTGGAGACGTAAACCATTCTTTGGAAGTCGTCAGATCCATTGCTATATATATATATATATATATATATATATATATATATATATATATAAATAAATATAAATAATACATATATATATAAATACCAAAAAAAGAAAGATGTAGATATTTTTCATACGTATACGCATAGTATAATAGCAAAAATGTATACGCATAGTATAATAGCAAAAATGTATACGCATAGTATAATAGCAAAAATGTATACGCATAGTATAATAGCAAAAATGTATACACATAGTATAATAGCAAAAATGTTTACGCATAGTATAATAGCAAAAATGTATACGCATAGTATAATAGCAAAAATGTATACGCATAGTATAATAGCAAAAATGTATACCCATATTGGAGTTCTTCTTTTTCTGTACCCAAGTCGGAATCGAGGTCTAATACGGTCAAGTAACTGAAAGTAAAAAAATTTCTGATCCTCTCTTATTCAAGTGATAAAAAAAGTGTACTCATAGTGGGTATATTTCATAGGTGTATGCATTCTGGGTATACGCCAAAAGGGTGATACCGTTTGTACTGCCTACCAAAGGGTTACATTTAAAGTCCGTAACAGCCACCTTTTTATCCGCCTTTGTTCGTTTTGTATCACGTAGAGGCCTTTGAAATACTTTCTGACCTCGGACGTATTTTCGTTGGCGCTGCTCGCCAATTGTCTAAGGTACATGATTTCCTCAAATCTAAAGATGCTTCTATTAGCTCTTATTTGTTTCATATTTATTGGAGATTCAACCCCCCTTATGCGCCCCACATAGGTGGTTTCAAAAATGCATTCAATCGCGTGTTCGCTGTTCTGCTGATCTATGTTATACTAGCTGGCATTGTTCGAGAAGATAATGGAAACATTTATTTTGAAAATATAAGTGAGAAAAGAAAAAAAAAAAAGAAGAAATCCGTCGGCGGTATGTGTTTGGGCCCCCTCGGTTTTTGGTTGGGGAGGGTTGGACCCCTGAAATCTGAGCGGCTCAGCCGTTATAAACCTATAGGATCAGTATTGGGGTCCATTTGTATCCTACCCTCCCCCACAATAGCTACTAGATACTATTTGACTTATATTGGGTCAGGTCAGGGTCCCCCAGGCTGTAGCAAGGTACGCCACTGCCGAGAAGTGACACCGCCCAACGGCACGACAGGTAAAAGCACACAAAGCAGCCCTTTTAAAGCTCCTCGCACACCAGGACAGTATCGTATCGGTGTCGTGTCAGTACAGGGACGGTTCCGGCCTTACAGACAAAATGCTCTCTGTTTATTTTAATGTAGGTGCGCCCATTAGGATAGAATCGTATCGGTGTCGTGTCAGTACAGGGATGGTTTCGGCCTTACAGACACGATTCATATTTGCAGGGAGTTGAAAAAAACTTGAGCATGGCTCTTTCTGAAGGGATGTTAAACGATGGTCCCGAGCCTATATACTCTTGTAATATAATAATAATAATAGTCTTTATTTATTTTTCTTTTTTTTACAAATGTACATTAATAATATTGACCGACAATACGCATGGTCAAATTGACCGTCTGAGGGGTTATCTCTTCTATTTCTACTCACACATATATAAAAGTGACAAAACAAAAAAAAGTTCAAATACAAATACAAATGCAGTAATTTACAAAATTAACTTCAATGATCCTTTAAAAAAACTAACAAAAAATTAAAATAAAAAACATCTTGCTGTTTATATATCACTAATAATTAAACTCTGAAACCAGCTCAAATCTATAATTCCAGGCGGCTTTGCAATAGTTGATTAAAGTTTTGTAATTTTTTCCATTTACTTATTCAATAAACTGAACATAGCTCAACTCTGCTTCACCAAAATAAAACGTAATTAAATAAAACGAAACTCTTTTAAGATGGGGCATACAGCAATAAAGTGAAACACATCTTCATCTTGCTTGTTATTACACATGGAGCAAAGTTTGATTTCCTCAGTGTAAGAATACTTATTTAAATAAAGAAGTTCACCTCGTACCTTCAGCAGCCAGCTTATCGAATTCGCATCCATCTCCGAGAAAATAACTTTATTATCTGTAACTAACTGTTTATATAAAGTATGCTTGGTACTATTTATTGATATTAATTTATATTCATTAATAAATGTATCCCTTACTTTATTTACAATATCATTCCCTTTTATTCTGCCATCCAAAAAGTCAGTAATATTAACATTACAGTTATTACAAATAGATTGCACTTCGTTATACCAAAATATAATTCTCATATTATTTTTATTTTTATTTTTCCTTAGTCTAAATTAACTTACATTAGTATTATTTATAGTATTAATTTTCAAATTATTACTTGTATAAATATTTCCTCCATTTTGGAATTTCACCATATTTATATTTTTTTCATTATTATAATTTCAACTTCGCAATATTTCATTACTTAAAAAACTTTATGTTCTATAATTATTTATTTCCCCCCTTATGTAACTTAGGTCATGAACACTCTCACATATACATAGGTATGTAATGTAATAATTTCACATTGCTTAATTTTGTATTCTGTTAAATACGAATGTCTCCAAATCGAGGATTTATTCATTTATAATTCATCTGTTACAATTAATTTTTTGACAATATTTACGAGAGTCGTGTAATTACAATATAATCACAATTAGAAAATTCGAAATAATTTTAGAAATATTCAATTATTTTAAGGCTCTCTTAGAAATACAAGTAATAATTGGAAAATGAATACTACAAATAATAATAACAAAGATACTGAAAAATCACCTAAAAATGAATCCGTGTAAATAATTTTGTAATAGCATTGAGTCTCATGCACTGGTATTTTAGCCTACTACATACATATATGGAATTTAAAATGTGTGGGTGTGTCAGTTTGGTTGGGAGGTCATTCAACTAGGGCGCCAAGTTTCTTTGAGCCTGAAATTCACGGATAATAATAATAATACATTTATTTCCGTTAGACCAATGCATGGTAATAGGATACGTCAAAAGAATTTATAGGTACATTAAGATATAGATTTATAACTACTTAAGTCTAACACACCTATGATTAGTAGTAATAACAAAACTATTAAAAAAAGTAAAATGAAATTA
Source organism: Aradus depressus (assembly GCA_963662175.1). NCBI lineage: Eukaryota > Metazoa > Arthropoda > Insecta > Hemiptera > Aradidae > Aradus > Aradus depressus. Next base: position 23,258,614 of record OY759218.1, on the reverse strand, counting down.
ATAAAAACTGAACAAATAAATACTTAAAAATAGATGAGTGTATAAACAAATTAATACAAGATACGTTCATAATAAGTAGAGACATTTTTCAATTTAATATTAAGATAACTATTTTTCAAAAAAAACTCTTCGGAAGTGTCTTTATCCCAACGATGTTTCGGGACGTTCTTACGTACCAATGTGCGATATAGAAGAAAAAAACAAAAACCGAAAAAAAAAACAATGTAACTATAACGGTATATGAAAATATATATAAAGTGAAACCTCTCTTAGACGGACACCCATGGGGCCGAGGAAGTTGTCCGCCCAGCAGAGGTGTCCTCCTAACAGAGGGAAAAGGAAAATAGAAGGCAAATTGATAAGGATGAAAGGTATATTTTCTAAACACGTGTATCGTATGTAAAAAATATTGTTTATTGAACAACTGAATACAATTTTAAAAAATAGGAAATTGTAATAAAATCAGAAATTTGTACTAGAATCCGAACATAAACAATGGTACAACGTTCTAAAAAAAATCAGACATTTTCTTTTGTTTCAATTTTTTTTTCCCAATCGAGTTTTCAATATTGTCCTCTACCTGAGAAATTAAAATTAATAACGATGCTTGGAGGCAATAACTCTTGATTAAGTTCGCGTAGTGCAGAGCATCTGATGAACTGATAGGTACGTCGACAGTTTGTGGTTCATTAATGATGGTCTCCTCGTCATCACTGCATTGTGATTCGTCCTGGCGTCCAATAATGTGAAGAAGGTTTAACGAATCGTCTTCAGTACATAATTCTGCATCTATTGAAGAGTAATCTGCAGCATTTCCCTGATCAAACTGTGAAATCAGGTGCTCAAATTCTTGTTGAGAAAACTTCTTAGAGTTTACGAGTCCCTATGTAAACACAGGTGCACTATGTGAAAAGTTTGAGCCTAAGAGAGGGGCAAATGTATTGAAATCCCTATATATTCTGCCGGGTCCGTAAAAATTGTCCGTCCACCAGGGGTGTCCGGCTATCAGAGGTGACCGCCAAGAGAGGTTTCACTGTATATAGATTAATTAATTATAAATTAATGTATAAAAAAAGTCTAAATAAATAAAAAATTATAAATTAATAAATAAAATAATAACGTACATTCAACTGATCTTTAAGGTGTGGAAAAACTCTCTCGATATGTTTCTGCTTGTCACAAACCGACCAATAGGGTTGTTACACAATTCTTTTCTTATTTCTCAAGCCCTGACTCGAAAAAAAAAAAGCGGCCTAGTATTGTAGTTTTGTATTGTATTTAGCTGTTGTGAGTGGTAAGGGGGAGAGAGCTTTTGAGATTAGGCTGAGCCGTGAGGTATGTAAGGTGATTACAACCACTGAGGAGGGAACCTAATGCCGGCTATTCAATACGAAACTATCTTCTTATAATAGATAACCTATATCAGTCGCAAATCATTCGGATAATGAAGTCTCATTACTTTTATTTCCTCGACTACAGAGAAAGTAGTATTCAATGTTCAATGTTCAGTTTTTATAGGAATATCAGGTTTTCCGAAAACCTGATTCCCAAAATTTAAAAAATATTTCTGTCTGTGTGTCTGTGAACACGATAACTCCCGTTAGAGTGAATTTATCTATGTGTATCCGTTAATTTAACCCTTAAGCACTCACCTTGTTGCTTGGGACATAAGCACTCACGTCGGGTCAATGTGACCCGAAAATTATAAATAATTGCTTAATAATTAATATGCAATAAATGAATACAATTATTACATTTTAAATTAGTACAAAGAATCGTTTTAAGGGTAAAAAATAAATTAATGCAAAAAAAATCAAAGTTCTAAAAAATTCAAAAGAAAATTTGCATTTTCCTCTGATGTCTGTCTCACAAATATGTACAAAATGATCCTATTTTCTTTAAAGTAAACAATAAATCCCAATTTTTGGTAACTTTCTTTCTATAACCTTTAGGTATAGTGGTAACCTTGATAAAAAATATAAATATATATCAAAATTGTCATCTGTCAAATTTGGTTGTACTTCGTATCCATTGTACTGGGGCAAACATGACATCTACGCCGTTTGCGTAGTAGAGTATCATCCTATTGCTGTTCTGCTCAGTCCAATATTAGTATTCCCTGTTCTTCCATATAAAATTTCATTTTTTGCCTTAAATGTTTTGGGAGATGAGTATTTTGGGAACGTTTTGCAACGTGCACACTACCCATTTGATGTGCAAGGTTCCCTAAGTATTCTGTACCGGTTAATTTTTTACCAATCTCATTATGCCCCTTATTGTGCTTGAATATTACGTATGTGTTTATTCCTGACCCGTCGTAATCTGATTCAGCATCGTTTGGATCCATTTCAATATCGGATTCGTTGTCGTGGTCACTCTTGTCCTCGTGATCCTCGTCTTCTTCGGCCGAATCATTTGGATCGAAGTCCATGATGATAGGCTCCTCTAGATTCTGACTCTATAGCTCTTGCCTTATCTCCTCATCAGTTACAAAAATAAAAACATTATTCATAATCTAAAATCAAGTAATGACGCGTCGGGTTAAATCAGCGGTTTTTCGGAGTGTATGAATTTTACGGAGTCAAATCCAACACTAAACGAAACTAGATGAAAAACTAGAGGAATAGAGAGGGAGTTCCCTCAGCCGAAAATGCGGGAAAACAAGTAAAAACCGAAAAGAAAAACTCGTCGGGTCATATTGACCCAACGTGATGGCTTAAGGGTTAACTTCGCAAATATTGTAAAATAGCACTGTGAGAACTTGGCAATTTGAAGGAAGTTTGGACCCCGATATTTGATGACACACGTACCCTACTAAAAATATATATTTTTTGGAACTTCATAATTCTCCGGACATGATGCTTGTTTCGAACTACAATACTGACTGAACAAATGCCACTGAACAAAATAATGCATCCTCAAACAATGAAGAACCAACTGTGCACTGCACAGCTCAACCAACGGCCGAGCGACACACGCTGTGCAAGTCTTGACATGTTTCGATGCGATTCGGTACTGGTTAACGCAGTCCAAATAATATGAAACTTCATTTCTGAGTGTTTTACACATACAACTAAAAAATGAGAGGGTAAGCGTAAAAAAAAAAAAAAAAAATTAAAAATAAGGGATATTCAAGGAGTGCTAAATCTCTGGTTTTTACGATACGCAACCAAATGGATCAATATGGAATTTAACCTCTATGTTCGGAGTTCACTCCTTTGGAGGGGGGGGGGGTGGGGGGGGGGAGGTGTCCAAACACGAGTGACTTGGTGCTAAAATCTGTGGGATCTCCCCATGAAACTACCCGTTCTTTTTGAATTTCTTTTTTTTCTTTTAGGGGCTTGGTTTCCATTGATTGGGAGGGGTCCCTGGCCTCAATGGGTGCACTAAGCCATGCCTAGATGCCTTTGAGATTCAGTCACATGTGAAATAGCCTATGCCATGCCCTGTCTTCACTACCTCCACCACCGCGACCAAGCCCCCCCCCCCCTCATTTTAAATTTTAATTCTTTTCAAATTCATTAGATGAACCCTCGGAAGAGATAATCGCTCCATGACAAAGAAATTGTAGGAATTACTACTAACCCAATGTTACAATGGAGCAAATCCTGAACAATCAGAACAATACGTCTAGCTACGCTATAGCAATAATAATAATTGAAACGAACGAACAAAGCGAGGATTAGTAAACTTTTTCGTCCATACATTGAAAGATTTTGAATGTTCAATGGTATTTTAGAATCAGTTTCGAATCAACTTTTTAACATTTACTAGTAAATACGTTGCATGCACATAGAGCACTTATGCTCGCTCACTTTATAAGGAAGTTGTACGCACTGAAAGTAAAAATTAGACAAATGCGCGGGGTCAGACATAAACTTTTAAGTATTTAAATGCAACTTCCAGGAGGTTATGATTATTAACGTCAAATCCAGCTCAACTCTTATTTATCGTGGAAAATGTGCCATTTCGTTGACAACTATGAAGCGATTAGACTGGACCGTAGGAATTGACACATGATAGACGGGACTAGGACTAGACTGGGACCAGACGATGACTAGACTAGACCATGAGAATTGACACATGATAAACGACATTCCGATTGGACTGGAACCGGACTGCGACTGGACCGTCTTTAGACCGTCTTTTCCATCTATCCGCTCTCCCCAGGTTAGCATGTCAGTGTTCAGTAACTTGATTGTGAAACATTTGTCGATGGAAAATCAAATTCTAATTTTGTTGAGTGAACTTCTGAGTGGTAGTAATTTTATCTTTATATAAACACAACTATTAACGTGGGCCTTGCGGGTGGTTGCTTCTCCAGCCCCCCTTACCTCCTACGCCACTGAAGTGTGGCGCTTTGGTTGGCCATGTGGTTTATGGTAGAAGCGTGATGCCCCTAATGGGAGGGACCTCAGTGGCAGGATATCCCAAATCACTTCCCCTCCTATGGTCCACCCCATCCATTTTGAGCACATTAGTGGACCGATCATTTAATCCGGACCATTTTTGCAAGTCGACTTTGACCACAAAAAAAAAGCGCCCATCTTGGCAGGACCTCAGCAAGTAAACGGCACTACCCATAAATTTCAGAATGAAGTACTGATATGAAAGATGGGAGGATCCTTTTGCCATTGACCCGGTTCCTTTTACTAATGGACTTGTGTAAAATAGAGTAAATAGGGAGTCGGGGAGTTGGCAATAAATTGATGAATATATTTTTTATTATCCCAATTGTACAAAGTATAAGGGAAATTACGTAATCAGACAAAATATTCTGGCCACCTGAATCCAAAAATGAAAAAATTCAATTTCCTGTCTATATCTGTGTACCGGTTGCGGCCTTTAAGTTCAATTTGCTGAGCGCTATCTTTTGATTTTTGGTTAAACTAATTAAAATAGTGTACTCATCTCCCGTCCAGAGGGTGCTCTATACTTATCTAATTTTGTTTCATATCACTCTCACCCCAGTTACGTGTTTTGACCAAGCTCCCATGTATCTTATTATTTCTGCCTCCTGCTGCCCGCAGACGTCCAGTTATTGCAGATAGAGGTAAGTGCGTTTATTCGGCTATTAGGGACCATTGGCCAATGTTTCATTTTAGCCGGACAACCCTCCTGATCTGCGAAGAACCACAGAAATTTCGCTCCCATTATGGGTAAGTAGTTTTAACTAATTAATTAATTATTTTAATACTTATTTTTTCATACAGTCCTCTAATGCTACCAGAGGTTGCATTTATATGTTATACATAATCTCGCTACCAGTGGCGGATCCAGAAAACCTCTCAGGGGGCGAGTTTTTTTTTTTTTTAAGTTACTGAAACTTATGATTAAGGTGAATTAAATAAGAATTAGCGGATGATTATTATAACAACAACAAAACGGCAGAAACGTTGATAAGTAATTTTTATTCGTGGTTATATTTACATTCGTCATAATTACGGGTATAATTACGTTATTTTTTATATATTTTATAATTTATATAATATATTTATATACGATAAAACGAAATGTAAAATTTTTATTTATTCATCTGTAATTTGACAAGAAATGATATCTTAAAATTAAAAAAAACAAAATCTCTCAGGGGAGGCGATCGCCCCATCGCCCTCCCCCCCCCCCCCCCCCCCCCCCCCTTGGATCCGCCATTGCTCGCTCCAGTGTTTATATGTGCCACAACCGTACCACACTATCGTATCTGTTAATACGATAACGCCCGATTGAATGAATAAATCATCACGAAATCTAAATGAGTATCCGGAATCTCTTACGGGACGACACCTGTTGATTTTTAGCACTCAAGACCAAGATTACTTTTTTTCGACCTCACAGAGGTTAGGCAGTTTTAGAGGTCAAGAAAAAGAATTAATTTAAAAATACGATAAACACCTTCACAGTCAGAGAGAACGATTTGTTGATAACAGGTGTGAGGTTCACTGATCCATCCCTTCCAAGGTCTCATTCACAATATCACTTCACTGTAGGCTTTCTCATATAGCGACCCAATCGGGGGACCTAGTGTGTGAGTAGCTTCACAAATATGACAATAAAAAGAATGTAAGGTGTATATTGTAAAATATACACAAAATGAATAGTCTGGATGTTCAAATTCACAGTCACTGTTAGAATGACTTGGAGTCAGATGTGGTCTTGACCAATGTATCTTGTTATTCAAGATAACTTGGTTATCTTTCAGATAATATTGAGATAGTATTTAAGATACTTTCTGCCCAGGTCTGGTATGTTGTAATGAATTATTATTTGTTAAGAAGCACATAATTAAAGTGTAAGAGGTCCCGCGCTCTAGCAACTTTCGTTATGGGCAATTGAATAGTTAAGGCCTGGGGCACACTTGCAATTTTCAGTTGAGCAACTGTTTAGTCGCAGTTGCATGGTTTTGGGCACACTACTGCAACTAAAAAGTTTGGTTGCTACGTATGGGGGCACACATGGGGATGGAATTAGTAGTTCCAAGATGGACTTCAGAGAGTTGGCTGCGTTGTGCAAAAGGCGTTTTTGGCTTCATCCCTTGACGACACAGCGTAGCGAAAAGGGGCAATTCCATAAATAAAGCATGTTGTACACTTCATAACTTTGTCAGAAAAAAAAAAAATGGTACACTCTGTATGAATGCCCTCTTACAAATAGTAATCCCAATAATTTAAGAGGACTTAGGTACTTGGCCAAGGAATTACTTTGTTAAGTACTTCAGATCACCAGAAGGATCAGTTCCCTGGCATTACCATAAAATCTAAGTATGAAAGTTGCGATCATGGTTTAATAATCGTCCCACTTTTAAGTAGGGAAATTTTTCGTTGTTATAATGTTTAATAATCGTCCCACCTTACCAACATAACAACATGAAAATTCCCAAGTCAAAAATGGGACTGTCAACTAAAAAGTTGCCGGTTATCTAAGGGCATGCGCACTGGCAACTACATAGTTGCCCAACGGGTTGGTTTATCTTGGGCGAACAACTGCTTAAAATGCCCAACGGGGGTTGTTCAACATGGATTTTGTAGAGGTCGCATCTCTTTGAGGTCTGAGTCTGGCAGAAAAGAAAGTCATTTTGGTTTGGTACCATCCAATATTAAGCAAAATACTTGTATCAGTTATTTGACAGTTTAAGAGAACATCCGACCAAATTTTTTAATCACTTATAACTGGAGTTTCAAGCTCATTCCAATTAACAATCAACTGCTCAAACATCTCAATCCATGACTTTAAAAAAAAAATGTTTATCAGAATATTCTTTTAATTTTGTGTTTTGATGGGGAGGTCGTTTTTCTACCACTAATAAATAATTCAATGTCTAGGAGAGACATATTTATTTTAACCCTGAAAATTAAATGCACAATAGCGAAAAGTTGTGCACAGTAGAAAATATATTATTCACAGAAAAAAATTAATTCACATTTACAAGATTAATAAATTTATAACACGGTTAAAAAAGCAAACGAATATTTAAAAAAATAAAACTCATGGTAAGAAGGATATATTCACAGTAAATAAATGAAATGCTAGTAGAATAATATTTAACGTTTGGTAAACAAAATAAACGCCCAGTAAACAGGATATACAGGATAGTAAATAAATTAGCCTGTTCGCAATTGCGGGCTTATGTTTAGTTTAGTGCGTTCTATTTTTGTGATTACAAAGTTGCTTCAAAAAAGCTAGTGCGAGGCCGGCCTAACCTTCCTCAGGATTTTGGGGATTCTACCGTCATTTTGGAACACTTACGGATTTGGCTGAGAAAAATAGTCCTAGTGAGTAGACGAAAATGCCTAAGTGGAAGAGAGACTAGGGAGGCTTATCTCAGCTGGAGTGGTAAGGCCTGGGCAGGATACCGGGACAATACCTGGAGGAGACTCAGCTAATGTCTATGGCAGCAGCTTTCATCTGGAGAAAATGGCCTAGAGACCTTCAGCCTTCAGAGAATCTGCTACACATTTTATTAATATAGCCTATTTTTCAATCTGGCTCAAAAGGATGCTACCTGTGAAGTTTCATGGAAATCCGTTCAGCTGTTTAGGCGTGATGTTGGAACAAACATACAAACAAACCCAGTTTCACCTTTATAAATTACCTTTATAATAAATTATGTAATCTGTCATAAATTCAATATTGAGTTTTCACTGGAATTTCTTAATTTTGGACCGCGAATAAATAACTTTCAGTATATGTACTACGTATTGCTGGGGAAGTAGTAAAAAAAAATTCTCTAGCCTAGCCTCACCATTATTGAAAATATTACAACAGTTTTTCTGTCCTTGGATAATATTGGTTTTTCCTCTAAATATAAACTTTTGCCCCCTACCTCCCCCCTCACACAAACGTTGTGCCTACGCCATTTCGGCCGGTACCAAGATGCGCAAACTATCTTTTCCAATGCGTGTTAATAATGTCTTCTTTGAATATTGTTATTTCTGTGCAATGGGCCGAACACAAAAAAGACTTGAAAGAATCTCTCTACTCTTCCCAATTATAATTCTTCAATTTTTTTTTTTTTTTTTTTCTTGCCCTCTTTGTAATTTTTTGTAGAGAAGAAAACACTCTCATTTAAATTATTTTGAAGCAACATCAGTTTTGAACGAATTTAACTGAAGTTTTGAACAAGCAACCAAAAAATAAAGGATTTTATTTCCATTACAAATCTTACTATGTGTCTCATATGAAGGTGTTACTTCCTCAGCAATACGAAGTATAGGGCAAGTTAGGTATTCAGTCAAAAATTCTACGTTAAATTTTCACCGGAATTTCATGTTTTTCGACTTCCTGTTTCCAAAATAAAAAAAATAAAATAAATAAAAAAAAAACCTACCTATGTGTGTTTTTAATATGATAAACTTTATACATCCAGAACCCCAAACGGATAACACCTATCAGCCAAATTGCGTGAAAGGAAAAAAGGGATTAGGGAAGGGCTGTCTGTGAACACGATAACACTCGATAGAAGGAATGTAACGACACGAAATGTTATGTGTGTATTCAGAACTCTTTAAGGTCGACAACTATTGATTTTCCGCAAAATCGGCCGAAAGGAAAGGGGATCAGAGTAGCGGACTCAACTTAAAAACCCCAATAACTACCGATGTAATGAATGTATAGACACAACATTTAGTATGATGAGAGGGTGCAAGAAGATCGTGGGTTCGAAACCCGGCCGAGGCCCTTGGGTTTTTTTATCTGGGAAGTGAAAAAACCTTGATACGCCGTCTGTCGGCTGAGAAGCGATGGTCCCAAGCCCGTACGGTGTCAGTTACGTGTTAAAGTCCCCTACCCTAGGTGGAATACACCATCAGGCTCATGTCCAAGAGCGCGATATGACCTCATAGTTAAAGCCCGGGCATGTGCTATAATAACTAACTTTAGTATGATGATTCAGAAGCCCCATTGTAAGTCAACTTTGATTTCTAGCTCGATCGGTCGATTGGTTTTGAAGGGAGAGCGAATACTTAATAAATAAATTTGTGCTGGGAAGTACATAGCCTGTGATTCACCAATTTTCTTATTTTTTTGTTCGAGGGTAACCTGCAAGGCACTGATAAATTTGAAACAATATTAATGATTTTTTAACAAAAGGGAGTAAATCGATTGCTGATAGGATTGGTTAGTGTTAACTATAGCCTGTTGCGGCTGAAAAGGGTGTGATTTTGGGGGTTAAGTTCGTCTGGGTACCTTTCCGTAGGAAGCAGTTTAGTCAAATCCTATTTTCCACTGGAAACATGTGTGATTTTGTTTAAAAGTCTTAATTGATATAATCTAGGCGTGGGATGTGTGTGTTGTTTGTTGTAGTTTGGTGTTGTGTCTGTTAGTATGTGTGTGTGTGGGTGACTGGGCAGAAGAGCCTCAGCTTCAGTCTCTGTTTCCAGTTGGTCTGCTCCAAAGAATATGATCAGTCACAATAGCATCAGGGACAGGGGGGAGGGCATGGCATGGACCCTGGAGCCTGCATCTGTCGGCTCTGGAGAGAGGGGATTAACTTATCCATGTTGGGGAGGAACAACTGCTAATCGAGGGCCACACTATATCTCTATTTATGTATCACATCATAGCATACATCATACATTCCATTGTCATCCCCTCCATTCAGCCAGCCCAGGACAAACCATCCCTCTCTATACCCTGCTTACCTCATATTCCCAGTTCGTCCTAAATATCCCACTTAGGATAATGGGACAACCAGGACCGTCTTATGAACTAGTTGAGCTCTAGGTATCCTGTCTTGACCCTTTTCACTTTCTTATACCAGGAAATAATGTAATCGAAATCTTGCGAAAATCCGAGAGGAATCCACATTTTGACGATTTTTGCTATGTCTGTCTGACTGAAACTGTATGAGCGCTTTAACTCGGAAATGATTGTAGCAATGAACTTGTAGTTTGAAATGATGATGTCACATGTGCTAACGTTGATTTGATTAGATTTTGAGCGAAATTAGACGAAAGTTAAGACCACTTTGCTTCGGCACCTAAGTACATTTTGCAACATACCGCTTATATTTATGACTCAATCAAAAATCTTATCAAATAAAAGTAGTAAAGAAAACTGAAGGGCACATTTTTTATACTATACATTTTTTCGAAGGTTGACCGGTTTGCGAGATACATCTCGAAATTCATTTTTAAGACGTTCGCTTGATTTACGCGAAAGCGGTTAGTCATATCGAAAAATTATTACTACCAAAAATGTTCTTTATTAAATTTCCTACTACCTAAATGCACCCAGATTTGAGATACAACCAATAGGAACAAGGTTATAGTGCATTGGTGATAGTAAGATGTGGGAACGAGATTTCTTATAGAAATAAAAGACGTTGTCTTCCCACAGTTTTATTATAGACCAGAACCGGTTTTATTGCAACAGGGTTATAAGTTGTCCTTTAACCGCTATGCTCTGTGGGTGGGATGTACCTCTGATGTTGACGCTGTTGCGTTGAAAACCGGTGAGAATAAAATAGCGATATGCACTATAACCTTGTTCCTATTCATCGTATACCAAATCTGAGTGCATTTAGGTAGTGGAAAATTTAATAAAGAACATTTTTAGTAGTATTAATTTTTCGATATGATTAACCCCTTTCGCGTCTATAAAACAGTGGGAAGACAACGTATTTATTTCTATGATAGTGCTCCAAAGAGTGTACAATTAATTTTCTTATAAAATCGTTCAAAGTAAAAATGTGATGGTCTTAACATTTTTCTACCAACCACGATTTCATAGATTAATCTCTCTCCCTCTCAAATTCATTTCATACTGACATTACTGAGTCTATGGAAGTCACTTTCAGGTTTACAGTACAATGAAACGAAGAAAACCGCTGATGCACACATTACTTTCTTACCCAATAATGCCAGTTTGAAATGAATTTGTGAGGGTGGAGTTGTTTTGAATGAACATTCAACATTATGTGGTGGAATTTTGATAAGTTTTTCTTGTGTTGTGAACAGTTATATATTGTTTTTTGAATATTGATAAAGATATGTTAAAGAGGGTATTGTTGTGAACAGTTATATATTGTTTTTTGAATATTGATAAAGATATGTTAAAGAGGGTGTCTAGTGGAGATGTGAAGAAATGTGTACCGACAGGGTAGTTAGAAGACATGGCCGAGTGCTCACGGTGAATACTCACTTCTGCGGTTCATTCTCGGTTTCACACTTCATTAAGGCGATTCAACTCCGTCTAAAAGGAAGTTTTAAATTGGGCCCAGTTCTTAATAGCGAACCTATTCCATATCATAATAGTTGTTGGACTGGGACTCCTTTGAAGAAGTGTTCTCGGTCGAGCAAACATGGCTCGGGACCCTGGCGTGTCACACAATCCTTTCCCAGGACCTCCCGCCTCGAAACTCCCCGACTGGACCTACTGTGGTTATTATTGCCAGTCAACCTGATTCATCGAACAATCCTTGATTATGACACAATACCTCCCATTGTGTTCTGATGAAAGGGTATTGTTTGTTCTGGCCCCCCACTCAACAAAAGGGAAAATAAATTTTTCGCTATTTTTATTTTCTTCAGTTTTCCCCGAAAAGAATTTTCCCATAAAGGCTATCATTTTAATTTGAAATGTTGGCAGTTGCATTAAATATGGAATAAAATAGGGTTTTGTTATAAGCAGGGCTGTGATTTATATCCATTTACTTTTTTTTTTTTCTATAAACTTCAGCAATAAACATTATTTTTACGTTTTGGGCCATATAGAATCAATTTTGCATATATCGCGAAAAATACATATTTTTACATATATATCTGATACATCTGACTATTTTCAACAAAACCCAGTGGAAGGGAAGGAGAATCAGAGGTGGGGGCTCAACTCAAAAATCCTAATTGTCGATGTAACGAATGTATGAACTCGAAATTTAGCATGAGGTGTTAGAAGTCCCTGATGTAAAACGTTTTTGAATTTCAAACAAATCGGTTAATTGGTTTCGGAGGGAGAGCGAAAACGTAGTTCGGTAATTTGCACTGGGGAAGTACATTGTCAATAGAGCCTATCCAGAACCATCAAGTTCCGTTAATTAGTAAATATGTACTTAGTTTTGCATTGACCGCGATTGTATCTTGGCTGTAGGCAATTTACGCATTATCTTTATGCAGTTTCTGCGTGCATGGCATTGTGTAACTTGCAGATTCCGAGTGCAACTGCTGTTGCTATATCGTTAGAACACCCGGTACATGGGTTGATCATCATATTTATTGAACGTGTGACATTCGCGAAAGGTTGTTCTTGTTTGTCGATGCTGTGACGAATTCCACCGAGATGTTCTGCAGCTGTACGCTTCTGTTCTTCAATGAAACGGTGGCTTTTCAAAAATTTTCACGGTTCTCAACGCGCTTATCCCTCTCAACGTCCTTTTGTCCTCATGGATGGCTCAATTTGTATCGACTAAACCGTGTCGTCCCCCTTTTTGACACAATTATCCCCCCCCTCCCTTTGCTCTTGTAGATTTTGGTTCCCACATTTGTATTCAGGAACACGTGTTCCAAATTTGGATCATAATGCCGCAAGAAGCAGTCATAATCCATTATGTAGTGTGATAGATGAGGGTGAGTTAGATGACAACCTTATATCGACCGAACATAACTTGGCATAGACTTGGTACTCGATGACAAGTACTCGTTAAATAACCCTATAGACCTGCGTGACCAGGAGATATGACCTCATAGTTGAAGCCCGGACATGACACAAAAACTAACAAACAACTTGGCACAGTCAATAATCTATGAGAGTTGACAACAGCATCTTGAAAACGATTTCAACAAAAAAAATCGATCCAAAAAAATCACGAGAAAAATTTTTTCTCTAAAAACAATGGTTCAGCAGTTATAAGGAAATAAACAATTATATTGTTTATAACAATTGATTTTTCTGAGCGATACTTTTGGTGATAAGGGTGGGGGACAGCAATTTTTAAGCGTTTTTCCCGAAAGATGTTTAAAAAATGCATAAAAAAAATACATAGTATATATTGTTGAATTCGTGATTCAATAAGCTTTCATTTGACACCCTATACGATGCCCTTGAAAAAATATTTAGGGCTTGGCGATCGTCACAGATTGACCAGCCGGTGGTCGATTCCATTTATCATGGCCTCACTTAGCTCCACTTCATCCCGAGCTCTCTCGACACACGACGGACGAGTCATGTTGCACATGGGCAAGGTATACCAAAAAATGATAATAATAAATAAAAGGTGGGTTAGGACAAGAAGTAAATAAATATAAGAAATTATATATTGGATCTTATCCCATCTCTTATCGTACTCTTCAATATATTTATCGGGTTTTACTTTCTTATCTATACCTTTAGTATAAGGGGCCGTCCCTAAATTACGTAAGACGATTTTCGACCACTTTAGACCCCCTCCCCCCCATGTAAGATTTCGTAAGATCCGCTCGACCCCCCCCCCCCCCCCCCCAGAAATCTTACGTAAGATTGAAAATTTTGGGAATCACCTTACATTATCATAGAAAATAGGATATCAACACTGCTATATAAATAAAACGCCTAGTTAATGTCACTAATAATACTTTAATCACATCTGTTCCAATATAGCAATTAACAAAAAAACTTTGTGACGTATTATTATCGATAGGAATGACCCAAGCATCAAAAAGTTGCGGATATAAGTAGCCTGCCATGTCGTTAAGTTGTCTCAAACACTGTCGGATTCATTCGCGTTTACGATATTCAATCTGGTCCACGTTTTATAGAATTGATTGATGAAAAGCACGATGTAAACACTGTCAGCTGTTTGTCAAAACAAACACCAATGCGATCGATACTATCTATCGTGCGTACGATATCGTAAACGATAGTATCGATCACTTTCAAAAACCTACTTTTCCACTCGATATGTTCGGTTACAAAAACTCGAAAATGGTCAGTTAATTTTATAAATAGCTTTTTCAGACCGTTTTCGATTCAGAACGAATACACGTAATAAAAAACATTTTTTATTCATGTAATTTAAGTGAAAAAACAGTAATTTTGGCAGGTACGCTACGCAATGAAAAATTTTTCTATTATGTTTATTGGAATATATTAGGTATTTTTTCTCTTACGTAAGATTTTCAATAATTTTACTCTTAGGGTTTTGTCTGGGATCGAACCCACGATTTTGAGCAATTTAGACAAGAATGCTTACCACTGTGCTATTCATGGCTAACCATGGAAGTTTAAAATAGGAAGGCAACCAACCTGTAGATAACCAGTTGCTGATAACCACAAGGCGACGTTGAACCCACAAAGGTTCCAATAGATTGGAACCAGATACATTTGACTAGAACCGATGTCAGGTTGGGAAGACGTGTGGGGGGGAGGCTTTCTTCCTTGCGGTGGGATATTGTGATATAGTTTTTTGAGTTGGGCGCCCCCCGAAGTGGTGAAGGGAGGAGACAGCTGTGAGCGGCCTGTACTCTACTCAATGCCTCAATGGACCACCTCAACTGGAAATATTGGACCAGGATCTAGCCACATCACATCACATAATCTGGGAACATCCGAACATCATGGCCATACTGCCTTCACTACCATTCGCAATGTGTCTGGCAGGCTCATTCCCGGTTTGTCGCAATCATAATCTGTAACACTTTGTCCTAAAGCTTCTTAAGTCAGGTAATACTGGAATGGGTTGGCCAAGTCAAGCATGGAAACTGCTCGGTAACTCCTCTCTACCTGCTGATCCCAGAGATCCATCACATCATGTTACCTATTTATGATGCAAGAGGTTTTAAAAAACACATCGCATCACATAATCTCCCATCAGGAACTGACAAACCGGCGGAATGCTGGGTATCCAGTCTCAGTCACCAGCTGCCCGCAGGTCCAGTCCCAGATATGTTTCGGTCCCGCGAATCAACTCCACCCTGGCCTGGTCATTCCAGGTCTATATGTTCTGCAGTCTTGAGGAGAGTGGCCTCCTTCATAAGAAAACTAAACTGTAGTTCCGCCATTGGTTGAGATTCCTTTTCGCACCTTCGTTTTATACCTACGGTGGGGAGGCGAACCGTCCGAACAACTAGACGCCCCGCCCCGAATGACCACTGAGCCATCCTTCGGGGCAACTTGAAGTCCAGTCTTTGTCCGCCACCGTCAACAAACTAGCTATTGCTAGCTTTAGTTTTATTTTATTTAAAACTTTAAAAGAGAAAAAAAGGAGAAGGCGAATGATGGCAGAAAAAAATGTATTTGGAACGGAGCAACGCGGAGTTTTTAAGACAATAAGTTTTGAAACGGACGAAACTTTCAGAAACTTTATTTGAACTTATACGCTTCTTCGCTTCCTAAACAAATATTTAATAATTGTTGGCTTAAAATTTAATAAAATCTACATTCAGTTCAATAATTGAGAATTATTTATACAAATTATTTGTACTTACCTACCCTGTCCACTGGTGTTGGTTTTTTGAATTTTCGACCTCTCTCCGGTACGAACCCTTGAGGCTTTCTATTTTTTTTTTTTACATTCATCAATATTAACTTACATTTTGGATGCAATGCTCCATGCATTTTTTTTTTTTATATTATAATAACTAACATTTTTTGGGTCCTAAACTACAGGTAAACTTTTAAAACTCCCCAAAAGAGTTAAGACTTCGTCCTGCTACCACTCCATTTTTGAAACTGAGATGGGAGAAAAGTAGGAATAAAAAGAATGGGAGAGTTTGCTGCTCATTCGGTTCGAAGCGTTGAGTCAAAAAACCCTGTCCACACTGAGCACGAACAGAACATGCTCACATTGATGTACCGACTTCTCTCGGATCGGGCTGAGCTCATTCGCATAGTACACATCTGAGCATTTGAGCGGCGAACGTGTGCTCATTCGGGGTGAGTACCCCCCCCCCCCCCCCCCCCCCCACCTCTAGATATCCAAGACCATTTAAACGAATCTTTTAAGACAAGAGTAATGGATAAATCAAACATTTTTCGAACGAATTCGAATACCAAAGAATTTTTCGCATATTTAGTGTCATTGCAGCAAGCTCATACCATTATCATATTAAATCATTGCACATGCCGTTTAATTTTAATTGAAATTATAATTACATTAATGAAACTATTAACATTGTATAACAGACGTTTTGTAATTGTGTAAAAGTCGGCGGCTTTAGAAGTACACTACTGTTATCATGTACTATGAATCTAATTTTGTCTTCGTAATGGCCACTAAGAAAACTTGCAGGAAAAGTTAAATTAAAAGACAACAAATTTGCATTGATGGTGTTTCGAGTTGCTGTTTCTCTTATCAACCTTCAAAGTGGGATGAGTAATGAATCTTTTATAGAAGCATGCCCGCTTCTTTGATGATAATTCTAGTAATTAAAGCTGCTGGGACAATAAAAAAAAGTCATACTAATGGTAATATGTCGGCGTCGGTTTATTCTCGTCTTGTCCCACCTCTTCCTACCTTGTCCTTACCTTTAAAATAAAGTCGTCGGTGAATCACCGACTATATACTTCCCCAGCACGAATTAATCAATTATGTTTTCGCATTCCCTCCAAAGCCAGTCGACCGTTTGGGCTAAAACTCTATATGTGTTGATATATTCATTCTATCGGGAGTTATTGCTATTTTTGAGTTGAGCCCCTCTCATCCCCTCATCCCTTCCGCTGAAAATTAATAGGTGATATGCTTATAGGGCTTTAAATATATGAAATTTTATGTCAATACATACATTACAACGGCAGTTATTAGAGTATTTGTATTGCCTCTCCCTTAATAAACCCCCTCTCCTTTCGCCAATTTGACTAAAAATCGACCTTAGAGATGTTTACACATTTAAAATTTCGTGTCGATACATTCATTCTATCGGAAGTTATTGTGTTATCAAAGACACACGCACAAAGAAAATTGTTTTTTTTTTTTTGTTTTTTTCATTTTTGGAAACAGGAGGTCGGAAAACATGAAACTCCGAATTTCTGACCGATGGCATAACTTCCCTTATACTTCATATAGCTGGGGAAGTAATATGTGATATGGCCATAACAGTACTATGTTATACCTATACCAACCCTTTTTTTACAGATCATTTCCCTCCCTCTCTCTACATTTCTTTCTGGCATTACTGAATATATGAAAGTAATGTGTTGGCATGAGCAATTTTCTTCGTTTCATTGTATAGCGTAGTTCTGAGAGTGACTTTCTTGTACCAAGTAATGCCATTATGAAATGAATTTGAGAGGGTGAGAGGGAGGGAGAGTGATCTGTAAAAATGTGGTTGGTATAAGAAAGTCCTGTTTATTATCATTTGAAAAAAAATTTGTTCGCATTGGTCCTATCTCAAATTTGAGGGCTTCTTGACACCTGGAAATTTATTTAATAAGGGTGGGTTTATGTTGGAGCTGTGATAAGCGATAAGAGCAGTGATATAGTATCGCTAAGCGGAGATAATATACACTTTTCAATTGAGCTGTTTACGTTGGAGCAGCGCGGTGACACACATTTGTAGCACTTGAACTTAATAAGATTTCTTCTTCGGAATCATTTTTATAGCTTGAGCTTCCGCTGGGCACTGGCTCTGCTATTATCCGACGTGAGCACCACATAAAAGCTGAGACCCACGCTTTGCTTTAATCGCTGCTCTCTTAGTCGCTTTTATCTTTTATCACAGCTACAACATAAACGCATCTCTTTAGGTAGTTGGTGAGTTAGGGGGGCCTAGGTACGACTGGTGAGTTCGGGGACAGGTCTAGGCGAGTTTGGAATTTCTATGGGGGCCGCATGGGCTAGTGCATAGAGCTGTGGTTGTATGGACCCCATAACGGTCACGGGTTCGAATCTCGTCCGGAGAAGATATTGTATATATATTATTCAACAGATAAAACAATTTCTCTTGCGGGATGTTGTGTAAATAGTAAAAATGTTGATGTAGTCCGTTCCTGTGGTGCCCCCAAAAAAGGGCTATTATCCACGTGAGAAGAGCGTTTGTTAAAAAAAAAAAAAAATAGGACTTTCTGGGTGTATGTATGTAGATACGGCGGGTGAGTTAGGGAGGACTGGTGGGTCAGAGCAGGCTAGGTAGGTAGGACTAGTTGGCTCGGTAGGACTAGGTACAAGCATTGACTTTCGTAGGTCCCTCCCATATCAATCGGATCTCCCGTCATCTCCTAACAAGTACGACCTCTGTTCGTCATATCAAAGGCAGCCCGCTCTCGACCCACTCTTTTATCTTGTATAATACATTTATTTAATTAGAATTAATCAAAAAATAAAATAAAAATAAGAAAAGTAGAAATTAAAAAAATAAAATTAAAAAAGTCTTCTCGTTTTCCTTTTCTCCGAGTGCCGCTAAGCCAGGTGATCAAGATTCCTGGCTGCTCGAGGAAAATTAAACCGGAGCCAGGAGGTGTCAAGAAGCCACATTGCCCGCCGGCATATAAACCTATATACCGTCTGGGGAAGATCATTTGCCATGATTCTTCGACTTTTTTTTTTTCATTTTCTGCAACAAAAAAAAAGAACATATTTTCTTAAATGATCTCAATGCAAATGTTTTTGGTTCGAGCGAAAATTTTATTTGATAGAGAAAAAAAGTTGTCGGTGAATCACGACTAAAGCACGAATTAATGATGTTTTCGCTCCTCCACTGAACCCAATTGATCTATATTTATTTACCGATTATATTTATGATCTAATTAAGACTCTTTTCAAATAAAGGTTGTAGAGAAAACTGAATAGCATATTTTATATAAAAACGATTTTTGCTCGTCGCCCAGCTTGCAAGATACACACTGAAAACCGTCGTCAAATGTCGATTTGAAACCCATTTTTTTAAACGTTTGCTTGATTCACGTGGAAAAGGTCCTATGAAAAATTGGTTCTTACCAAAAATGTTTCTTCTCTGTCAACTCTCACCTAGGCCACCCTAATTCAACAGCCCTTCTCACCTAGGCCACCCTAACTCACCAGCCCTTCTCATCTAGGCCACCCTAACTCACCAGCCCTTCTCACCTAGGCCACCCTAACTCACCTAGTGTTTCCTTCCTTAAAACGAATCATATTTGTATCAGTAATTGTGGTGTTTCTTTACAGAACTCACTAACTCCATTTTTGAACAAAATGATTGAATCGTATAGATTCGGACACGCTGATTCTAATGGTGCATATATTTTTCACTCTAAAATCACGCTCTTTCCAAAAACTTGCTAAATCTAAGCTCTGAATACATCATTTTCGTTTTAAAACTCACTTTTTGCTTTGAGACCTATTCATACTAAAACTCACTATTTCTCCCTCATATTAAAAGCATTTTACTTCGGACAATAATACTTAATCTCCAAAACTGACGTCCCTCATACAATATTTGCTCGGGACTTAGAAGAAGGTCAATGTTTTCTTATTAAAATTCACAGTTGATTGTCTCTAGTCTATACTATGAGGCCTTTTTGTCCCGGAAAAGTTATGGAGTAGACGTTACTTGAATGGGCACTTCACCAAAAACAAGGTGGACAGTAAAAGGAAAATCATGAATGGGTGGAATGAGCTTCCAATAAAAAAAAATATGTCAATGAATTAAATCAGAAAGACATAAAAAATCTTATGAAGTTTTTTTACTGTCACTATTTTCACTCGGATATTTTTTTCTTCATAGAAACAAACCAAGTAGAAGATATATCGGGCGTAGTTCAGAGGAAGCGTGCTTGCCTACCAAGCTCAAGATCACGGGTTCATTACTCGGCCCAGGCCCTTGTTCCTAGCCGAGCACAGCAAAAATTTTATTCAATAAATAAGTTATGTACAGAAATACGATGTTGAGTTTTCATCAGAATTTCATCAAGAAAAAAATGTATATGTGTGAACATATCGTGATAATCCCCAATAGAATGAAACTATCGACACGAAATTGTAGGTATATGTTTAAACAGAACCCCTGTTGACTTTCAGCCAAATCGGTCAAATGGAAGGGGGAACAGAGGAGAAGGGCTCAACTCAAAAACCCTAATACAATAGAACCTCTATAAGTCGAACATCAAGGGAGACGAGTTATAGTAAAAAAAATCGAGTTATAGAGTTTTCGATTTATGGAGGATTTCGACTTAGGCGGATTTTGATTCGACTTGTAGATGTTAAGATTCATTCTAACTAATTTTGAGTTAGAGAGGTGAAATAAATAAAAATTCAAGTTACAGAGGTAACAAACATATTTATATTTATTATAAATCAACATTATTTCAAAACATCCTTAAAATAAAAAATACGTAGTATATGTAGGTATTAAAAAAAGTCAGTAATTTTTTTTTTGCTTTAGATAATTGGTAATCCTATTTATTGTATGCTCCTAAATTGTTTTCTAAGAAACAATGGTATACATGTCAGTAACTTATTTTTCTTCGAGCTATAGAGGTAATAAGTTTCAAATAATCGAGTTGTAAAGGTTGTAAAATAAAACATTGCTATGTTCGAGATACAGAGGTCTAATTTATTTTTTCGTGTTATAGAGGGAAAATATGTACCAAAATGGCTTGTAGGGACTCACTGATTATTTCGACTAATAGAGGGTTGAGATTTCGAGTAATAAAGGTTTTGGGGCTTGAAGGGAAAGGAAACAAATTTTTTTCGAGTTTTGGAGGTTTTCGACTTATCGAGGTTCGACTTAAAGAGGTTCTACTGTAATTACCTACCGAGGTAATGGATGTATCATCACACAAATTAGTATGAGGATTCAGAAGTCCCTATTAAGTCAACTATTGGTTTTTAGCCCAAACGGTCGATTAGTTGGAGGGAGAGCGAAAACATTGTTGAATAATTTGCGCTGGGGAAGCACATAGCCAGTGATTTACCGACGACTTTTCAAGAAAACTCTTTCAGTAAGAATGGAGGCATATGGATTTTTGCAAATAGTTTTGAAAATAAAGTCTCAATTAGTCCCTGTTTCCAACCAACTCACGTGCTGTAAGCAATCCTGTTGACTTGTCAATATCAAGGGGGTTACATAGATGAAACATCATATTAGTAAATATTGTAAAACAAATATATAGGGATGGAATATAAATTGTTTTTTATTTGTTACAAAATAAGGAGGGTGGCTACCTAATGTTAGCCGGATGACTCTGCCCCGGGTTCATTACCTCCTATACAAATGGGGCTTAGATTATATTAACATAAAAGGATTCCGAGATGATAGCGAGGGGGAACCCCCGTGTTTACAGACCGTCGCTTATCCAGTAACGGCTAACCGTATTAAGTCTAGCGCAACGCAGACTCCTATGATTGTACAAATTGCGTTAAGAGAAATGCAATTTGGGGGCGCCGAGGGGGAGGGTGGGCGGAGATAGGTAGGAAAAGCCTGGAGGGGACACAGCTTTATTGTCCCGGTCCTAACGATCCAGCGGGGAGCCACCTGATTGTTTATCCAGATCGATCATATTTTGAGCTCTCGTTACCATCTTAACTTTTGAGGAAGTGGTCGTAACAAGCTGGAACAAAATGGAATCTCAATGGGGTCAAATTAGCTTATAAAATACCGGTTTTGAGGATTCCATACTGATACACTGGGAAGTCCTTAACTTTTGGTCCCGGCCGTTCGACAGGGCTGCGCCTCGTAGACTAATTGAGTCGTGTAGCTGCAACAGTGGACATCTCCAAAAAAAGAAAATTTTTGGGAAAAGGTGATTTTTTGTCTCATAGAGCCAAAATCAGATTTAAAAATAAACTGCATGGCATTCGAAGCGTTTCGACTGTGTGTTTCAGTATGCAATTTATGGCCAGTTTTGCTGCTAGTTTTGGATTTGGTCGGTTTTGCAACAATCTGAACTCGAATTACAACAAAATAAATTACATAAAATTGTACTGAAAACAGGAGGAGGTATAATAATTTACAAAATTCAACAAAACGTCGCACTTACACTATAAAAACAAACCTCGAACTTATCGCAATGCACACACACACACACACACACACACAACATCTTATAATTCTGCGTTCGGGAAGGTTTCACGAGGCTACCGCTGCTCTATCTGGCGGTTTTGGAGGTGACCGGTTTCGATGAGTGGAGGGAGATGACCAGTTCTGCAGCACCCCTTGATTTTTAGGCGCATTTTAAGCTTGGATCTGGCCGGTTTTGAAATTTTTTCGTGTTCCCAAATGGTAAAAGAGATCAAATGGACTCTGAAAAAAAGCATTTGTGAAAAAAATGGAGATGGCCATTTTTGCAGCTACTCGACTCAGTTGTAAAATGTAAAAGTGAGGCTTGTGGCATTGGAAAGCTCTTTTCCTCCTAAAATGTAATCTGCAAACATTTATAAAGTCAGATAATTCTATTAAAAGCTATGCAAATTCGTTGTTCTCAATGTCACTCCCTTATTTCCCACAATTTTTTTTCTACTTTTAAATAGCTCAGCCGACAATAAACAGAAGTTGATTTTTTTATGGAAAGGTGCTAAGAGCTATTGTTTGGCAATGAAGTTTTACTATTCTAATTTATGAAATAAAATTGGGTTTTATGAGAATTTTTGCCAATTTTCCAGAAACTTAATCTAAGAACTAAGGGCATTCACGGTGTTCGAAACGACAGAGTAGTAAAGAAGCATTACAGTGGAGAACTTGAAGCGCGTTAAACTCAGAAACGGTGCATGAGCGTGGGTCCACGTGGGTCCTCCAGACATAGAAACTTGTTACTTTCTTATACCTTTAGTATAAGGAAGTATGATAATCTTGCAAAAATCTGAGATCGAGTTTTGAACGGAATTTCACGTTTCACGGTATCCTGAACACGTTTTGATCATTTTCGCGTCTGTCAGTCTGTCTATATGATTGGAACTTTTTGAGCGCTAACTTAGATTGATTAGATTTTGTCCAGAAAGAGACGAAAATAGAGACCACTTTATTTCGGAACCTGAGTACATTTTACAAGATACTGCTCATATTTATGAACTAAACAAAAGTCTTTTCAAATAAAAAAACGGAAATGCACATTTTATATTAAATTAAATTTTATATTATATTAAATTACCGAAAACGATCTTAAAACCCATATTTTTTAGATATTTTCTTGATTCAAGCGAAAACGGTTAGTCCTATCGAAAAATTAGTTCTTACAAAAAATGTTCCTTATAAAACTTACAATCATCGAAAAATGCTTAGATTTGAAATAGGACCGATACCAACAAAGTTATCGCGCTCCAAGGAATGTACAATAAATTTCCATAGGTAAATTGTAATTCAGAAAGTGATGATCGAATACCCAGAAACTTCAGTATCAAATGATTTTTAGAGGGGGGAGGGAGAGGGAGTGTGATTTGTAAAAACATGTTTGATATAAGAAAGTATAAGATAGGCAGTTGTTCCTTCTAATTTGGGAACATCTCGGGTGCAGAGTATGCCACTTTGAGAGCTAGATCAGTACTGTGAAGGCACCCTGTAGTACCTGTATCCCTATCCCTATCCCATAGGCAGTTGTTCCTTCTAATTTGGGAACATCTCGGGTGCAGAGTATGCCACTTTGAGAGCTAGATCAGTACTGTGAAGGCACCCTGTAGTACCTGTATCCCTATCCCATAGGCAGTTGTTCCTTCTAATTTGGGAACATCTCGGGTGCAGAGTATGCCACTTTGAGAGCTAGATCAGTACTGTGAAGGCACCCTGTAGTACCTGTATCCCTATCCCATAGGCAGTTGTTCCTTCTAATTTGTGAACATCTCGGGTGCAGAGTATGCCACTTTGAGAGCTAGATCAGTACTGTGAAGGCACCCTGTAGTACCTGTATCCCTATCCCATAGGCAGTTGTTCCTTCTAATTTGGGAACATCTCGGGTGCAGAGTATGCCACTTTGAGAGCTAGATCAGTACTGTGAAGGCACCCTGTAGTACCTGTATCCCTATCCCATAGGCAGTTGTTCCTTCTAATTTGGGAACATCTCGGGTGCAGAGTATGCCACTTTGAGAGCTAGATCAGTACTGTGAAGGCACCCTGTAGTACCTGTATCCCTATCCCATAGGCAGTTGTTCCTTCTAATTTGTGAACATCTCGGGTGCAGAGTATGCCACTTTGAGAGCTAGATCAGTACTGTGAAGGCACCCTGTAGTACCTGTATCCCTATCCCATAGGCAGTTGTTCCTTCTAATTTGGGAACATCTCGGGTGCAGAGTATGCCACTTTGAGAGCTAGATCAGTACTGTGAAGGCACCCTGTAGTACCTGTATCCCTATCCCATAGGCAGTTGTTCCTTCTAATTTGGGAACATCTCGGGTGCAGAGTATGCCACTATGAGAGCTAGATCAGTACATATTGTGAAGGCACCCTGTAGTACCTGTATCCCTATCCCATAGGCAGTTGTTCCTACTAATTTGGGAACATCTCGGGTGCAGAGTATGCCACTATGAGAGCTAGATCAGTACTGTGAAGGCACCCTGTAGTATCTATATCCCTATCCCATAGGCAGTTGTTCCTTCTAATTTGGGAACATCTCGGGTGCAGAGTATGCCACTATGAGAGCTAGATCAGTACTGTGAAGGCACCCTGTAGTACCTGTATCCCTATCCCATAGGCAGTTGTTCCTTCTAATTTGGGAACATCTCGGGTGCAGAGTATGCCACTATGAGAGCTAGATCAGTACATATTGTGAAGGCACCCTGTAGTACCTGTATCCCTATCCCATAGGCAGTTGTTCCTTCTAATTTGGGAACATCTCGGGTGCATGCCACTATGAGAGCTACATCAGCATTGTGAAGGCACCCTGTAGTACCTGTATCCCTATCCCATAGGCAGTTGTTCCTTCTAATTTGGGAACATCTCGGGTGCAGAGTATGCCACTTAGAGAGCTAGATCAGTACTGTGAAGGCACCCTGTAGTACCTGTATCCCTATCCCATAGGCAGTTGTTCATTCTAATTTGGGAACATCTCGGGTGCAGAGTATGCCACTATGAGAGCTACATCAGCATTGTGAAGGCACCCTGTAGTATCTATATCCCTATCCCATAGGCAGTTGTTCCTTCTTATTTGGGAACATCTCGGGTGCAGAGTATGCCACTATGAGAGCTAGATCAGTACATATTGTGAAGGCACCCTGTAGTACCTGTATCCCTATCCCATAGGCAGTTGTTCCTTCTAATTTGGGAACATCTCGGGTGCAGAGTATGCCACTATGAGAGCTACATCAGCATTGTGAAGGCACCCTGTAGTACCTGTATCCCTATCCCATAGGCAGTTGTTCCTTCTAATTTGGGAACATTTCGGGTGCAGAGTATGCCACTATGAGAGCTACATCAGCATTGTGAAGGCACCCTGTAGTATCTATATCCCTATCCCATAGGCAGTTGTTCCTTCTAATTTGGGAACATCTCGGGTGCAGAGTATGCCACTATGAGAGCTAGATCAGTACATATTGTGAAGGCACCCTGTAGTACCTGTATCCCTATCCCATAGGTAGATGTTCCTTCTAATTTGGGAACATCTCGGGTGCAGAGTATGCCACTATGAGAGCTACATCAGCATTGTGAAGGCACCCTGTAGTACCTGTATCCCTATCCCATAGGCAGTTGTGCCTTCTAATTTGGGAACATCTCGGGTGCATGCCACTATGAGAGCTACATCAGCATTGTGAAGGCACCCTGTAGTATCTATAT
This sequence comes from Aradus depressus, assembly GCA_963662175.1. NCBI lineage: Eukaryota > Metazoa > Arthropoda > Insecta > Hemiptera > Aradidae > Aradus > Aradus depressus. The sequence goes on along the minus strand of OY759218.1, from coordinate 23,232,536 downwards.
CCCTATCCCATAGGCAGTTGTTCCTTCTAATTTGGGAACATCTCGGGTGCAGAGTATGCCACTATGAGAGCTAGATCAGTACATATTGTGAAGGCACCCTGTAGTACCTGTATCCCTATCCCATAGGCAGTTGTTCCTTCTAATTTGGGAACATCTCGGGTGCAGAGTATGCCACTATGAGAGCTAGATCAGTACATATTGTGAAGGCACCCTGTAGTACCTGTATCCCTATCCCATAGGCAGTTGTTCCTTCTAATTTGGGAACATCTCGGGTGCAGAGTATGCCACTTTGAGAGCTAGATCAGTACTGTGAAGGCACCCTGTAGTACCTGTATCCCTATCCCATAGGCAGTTGTTCCTTGTAATTTGGGAACATCTCGGGTGCAGAGTATGCCACTATGAGAGCTACATCAGCATTGTGAAGGCACCCTGTAGTACCTGTATCCCTATCCCATAGGCAGTTGTTCCTTCTAATTTGGGAACATCTCGGGTGCATGCCACTATGAGAGCTACATCAGCATTGTGAAGGCACCCTGTAGTACCTGTATTCCTATCCCATAGGCAGTTGTTCCTTCTAATTTGGGAACATTTCGGGTGCAGAGTGTGTCACTATGAGAGCTACATCAGCATTGTGAAGGCACCCTGTAGTACCTGTATCCCTATCCCATAGGCAGTTGTTCCTTCTAATTTGGGAACATCTCGGGTGCATGCCACTATGAGAGCTACATCAGCATTGTGAAGGCACCCTGTAGTATCTATATCCCTATCCCATAAGCAGTTGTTCCTTCTAATTTGGGAACATCTCGGGTGCAGAGTATGCCACTTAGAGAGCTAGATCAGTACTGTGAAGGCACCCTGTAGTACCTGTATCCCTATCCCATAGGCAGTTGTTCATTCTAATTTGGGAACATCTCGGGTGCAGAGTATGCCACTATGAGAGCTACATCAGCATTGTGAAGGCACCCTGTAGTATCTATATCCCTATCCCATAGGCAGTTGTTCCTTCTAATTTGGGAACATCTCGGGTGCAGAGTATGCCACTATGAGAGCTAGATCAGTACATATTGTGAAGGCACCCTGTAGTACCTGTATCCCTATCCCATAGGCAGTTGTTCCTTCTAATTTGGGAACATCTCGGGTGCAGAGTATGCCACTATGAGAGCTACATCAGCATTGTGAAGGCACCCTGTAGTACCTGTATCCCTATCCCATAGGCAGTTGTTCCTTCTAATTTGGGAACATTTCGGGTGCAGAGTATGCCACTATGAGAGCTACATCAGCATTGTGAAGGCACCCTGTAGTATCTATATCCCTATCCCATAGGCAGTTGTTCCTTCTAATTTGGGAACATCTCGGGTGCAGAGTATGCCACTATGAGAGCTAGATCAGTACATATTGTGAAGGCACCCTGTAGTACCTGTATCCCTATCCCATAGGTAGATGTTCCTTCTAATTTGGGAACATCTCGGGTGCAGAGTATGCCACTATGAGAGCTACATCAGCATTGTGAAGGCACCCTGTAGTACCTGTATCCCTATCCCATAGGCAGTTGTGCCTTCTAATTTGGGAACATCTCGGGTGCATGCCACTATGAGAGCTACATCAGCATTGTGAAGGCACCCTGTAGTATCTATATCCCTATCCCATAGGCAGTTGTTCCTTCTAATTTGGGAACATCTCGGGTGCAGAGTATGCCACTATGAGAGCTAGATCAGTACATATTGTGAAGGCACCCTGTAGTACCTGTATCCCTATCCCATAGGCAGTTGTTCCTTCTAATTTGGGAACATCTCGGGTGCAGAGTATGCCACTATGAGAGCTAGATCAGTACATATTGTGAAGGCACCCTGTAGTACCTGTATCCCTATCCCATAGGCAGTTGTTCCTTCTAATTTGGGAACATCTCGGGTGCAGAGTATGCCACTTTGAGAGCTAGATCAGTACTGTGAAGGCACCCTGTAGTACCTGTATCCCTATCCCATAGGCAGTTGTTCCTTCTAATTTGGGAACATCTCGGGTGCAGAGTATGCCACTATGAGAGCTACATCAGCATTGTGAAGGCACCCTGTAGTACCTGTATCCCTATCCCATAGGCAGTTGTTCCTTCTAATTTGGGAACATCTCGGGTGCATGCCACTATGAGAGCTACATCAGCATTGTGAAGGCACCCTGTAGTACCTGTATTCCTATCCCATAGGCAGTTGTTCCTTCTAATTTGGGAACATTTCGGGTGCAGAGTGTGTCACTATGAGAGCTACATCAGCATTGTGAAGGCACCCTGTAGTACCTGTATCCCTATCCCATAGGCAGTTGTTCCTTCTAATTTGGGAACATCTCGGGTGCATGCCACTATGAGAGCTACATCAGCATTGTGAAGGCACCCTGTAGTATCTATATCCCTATCCCATAAGCAGTTGTTCCTTCTAATTTGGGAACATCTCGGGTGCAGAGTATGCCACTATGAGAGCTAGATCAGTACATATTGTGAAGGCACCCTGTAGTACCTGTATCCCTATCCCATAGGCAGTTGTTCCTTCTAATTTGGGAACATCTCGGGTGCAGAGTATGCCACTATGAGAGCTACATCAGCATTGTGAAGGCACCCTGTAGTACCTATATCCCTATCCTATGTCCCGAGGGACAGATGTGTCAGCCCCCCCCCCCCCCCCCCCTTCCCCCCGTTCTCCAACGCTCACTTTAAACTGATAATCTCCTTTTCCATGGAAGTCTTCCTTCTCAGCCCCCCTTCAAGTGGGATAGGTCTTTTTGAAGTTTCTACCACAATAGTCTCCACCTTTCTACCTGGACTAAGATTTCAAAACTACTTGACCACATCGTTCCCCCCTACTTAGAGACCCACTCTTTTCTCGTTTATTTTCTCTATGTCATTATATTCCTAATGCGAACATGAGAAAAATCCACTCAACTGTAAGATGAGCCTCAAACATACCCCGCTCCTCCACAATGCTTTTGGAAATATTTTGGTCTACAATAACTATAATGGGGTGCATTATAGTTTTGCCATTCGGTTATATCAGCAGCCGTTTATATCATTATAACTAACTTGTTATTGCAGTTGCTAAATTCTACAAATAATAATATAAATAATTACATAATGATGTGCAAAGATTTGTGCGTTGGAGAATTCTTGATGAATGCTGCAGAATTCCAAGGAACTTGGAAACCGAAAGATGGAGTGGGGCAAATATATTTTTGAAATTTATATTGATGTAGTAGAAAAACTAAAAGAAATATATATATATATATATATATATATATATATGTTATTGTTGTTCTGCAGCAGGGACCGGTGACGCTGCGAGCGAAACAAGAGCGAAGTATGGGTTGTTTGGAGTTGAATGAAAGATAATTGCATTTGGAAGAACATGCTCAGAACCAGCGATGCCTGCGAGGGAATCGCGATTGCTGGGAGCGGAAACAAAGAACAAAGAAAGAAGTGGATGGAGAGGTAACAGATAATTGTCTACATCCGGTGTATGATGAACAGTGAGGCGGGGTACCCACACCTGTTCTAAGAATAAAAACTGATGCAACCGGTGATCTGTGATTGGCTGGATATAAATTTGGCGGAAACCAACAGCCAATCAGACGTCGGGATCCGTTCCCCCCACCACGATGAAGCTTGGAGACCGTTCATTTTCTTCGTACAGTTTAGTTTGAATATGTGAATTTATTGACTCTGCGTTCATGTCTCGACCGGTCACCACGTATCTTTTATATTTACAGCCTAGTTTGAATCTGTGATATTACTTCTTCTCCATACTTGGGGCCATACAGGCCACATCGAAATAGTCAGTGAGATACACTTTGCATTCGGACAGTACAAAGTCAGTGAAAATGTAAATTCTATCGTGGCCTCGAAACTACGCAGATCTTCAAGGACTATGTGATTAGATGATATCATTATCGAGGTGCCTCATAATTAAGTAATAATTCAGTCCTTCAGACACATGGCCAAAATATATATTAAATTGTTTCTTTTATAAATATTATATGTTTTTTTTTGTTGTTTTTAAATAAATATGTTACTGTGCTAGTAATCTGATTCATTCCATTCTCCCCACTCATGCTTCTTCTAGTTGGCAACAGTAATTAATTATTATTGATTACTGATGACAACTACACGTTAGGAACTTGTAAACGTTCTTCCCGTGAGGAGTGCACTCAGCTATCCAGGCATTGTTTAATTAAAGTCGCGATATAATAATTTTCAATTTTAATAATTTTTCGATATTAATTGTGTTTTTTACTAATTACGTAATTTGCACTCACACGAGAAGGAGAGTTGTTACAATATATATATATGTATATATAAGTGTACCGGTTTCTGCTTACGTTAAAAGCGTTCACTTTGAACTTTGTGCTGACGGTGGCGTAAGCGGAAACTAGTACACTTTTTGTATATATTTTCGTGGAATTAGACAATATAAAAGTTAAACAAGTTCTTTGTTTTATTTATTTTATTAGCTTTTCACTACCTATATGTATTCTGTCAGAAATATATATCATAAGACCAAAACAGGACTTTCTTATACCAACCACTTTCGTGCAGATCACTCTCCCTTCCCCTCTCAAATTCATTTCATGCTGGCATTACTATACTTACATATATGAAAGTAAGCAGTTTTCTTTGTTTCATTGTACTGAGAATGACTTTCTCGTACCCAGTAATTCTAATATGAAATGAATTTGGTAGAGGAAGGTAGTGATCTGCATTTTTTCTTTACTTTTTAAATAAAAAAAACTACCGATAATAAAAATAATTTAAAATTCTTTGCCATGAGTTACAATTTAAATATTGGTCCTATCTCAAATCTGAGTACACTTAAGCAATTGTAAATTTAATAAGGTACATGTTTGGTAGGAACCAATTTTTCGATAGGACTAATAATTTTCGCATGAATCAAGGTAACGTCGATGTATAATATATATTTTTATATATAAAAATGGGTTTCAGAACGAAATGTTAGGACGATCGTATTTTATATAAATTATGCTTTTAAAGTTTCTCTACAACTTTTATTTGTAAATATTAATTTAATTCCTTTATTGAATCAAATAGTTTAATCTAATATACGTAATAAACACATATCAAACTAGTCTAAAACCACTTCAATCCTCCCTGGAAGGTTTCACATATTACAATGCTATCAACCTCCCCAATTAAACAATAATTAAGAGTCTAGATGATATTAAAATATAAATGTTAAAATAGTTGTTATATTATAATATAACAACATTTTGATATTTTTGGGCATTTCCCAATTTTTTATATGATTGTATGACTTTTGCGCTTTCTGACTGTTATTAAACGAGTCAGATGCCAAAATAAGCTTGGTTTGCGTACTCCTTAAATTTTCATAGTTTGAATTCGGTTCATTTGAACGTCCGACAACTGGGTCTCGACCTTAAATACGGTTTTTTATATTTCCCGACTTAGTATCCAGCCAATATTAGGATCTTCTTTAGAAATCTATTAAGTTTTCACAGGTTCTGCATAGACGCACAAAGTTTAACGTTTCCTCTCTCCACCTTACTGCTTTTCATATAATAAGGAGTGTTATATTGGGGTATTTCGATGTTATTTTTAATGGTGTTGTGTAGGAGGGTTGTAATGGAGGGCTAATGTCGGACACAGTCCAGAGCACCCGTCGGTGCCTTCTCCATATATTTGAAAGTAACAAAGCGGTAGCATGCTGTCGACACTTGGCTACTGTTGTCCTGGTCACGTGACCCCTTCCTTGTTCCTGAGTACCCCGCTATTCGTTACCCCACCCGCCGCTTTTCCACTTGGGTTACAACCCCAATTTCTCTTCTAATAAACTTACGGCTCACTCAAATGTGGGAATACTGGGCATTTTGATTCATTCTGTTGGAAGCATTCAAGAAATATATTTCATTGAATATATATTTCAATGAATATATATAACCTTTCTACATGAGTTAGGCGAATCATCACAGATATGAATGATTCGCCTAACTCATGTAGAAAGGTTATTTAATAAAAGAGTTAATATTTGAAAAAGTTTGAAGTATATCTTATGATTCGCTTCGAACATTAAAGTCATTTAAAGTTAATTATGACTTTTATTTCAATGTGCCGTCTAACTCATGTAGAAAGATTATTTAATAAAAGAGTTAATATTTGAAAAAGTTTGAAATATATCTTATGATTCGCTTCGAACATTAAAGTCATTTAAAGTTAATTATGAGTTTTATTTCAATGTGCCGTCTAACTCATGTAGAAAGATTATTTAATAAAAGAGTTAATATTTGAAAAAGTTTGAAATATATCTTATGATTCGCTTCGAACATTAAAGTCATTTAAAGTTAATTATGAGTTTTATTTCAATGTGCCGTCTAACTCATGTAGAAAGATTATTTAATAAAAGAGTTAATATTTGAAAAAGTTTGAAATATATCTTATGATTCGCTTCGAACATTAAAGTCATTTAAAGTTAATTATGAGTTTTATTTCAATGTGCCGTCTAACTCATGTAGAAAGATTATTTAATAAAAGAGTTAATATTTGAAAAAGTTTGAAATATATCTTATGATTCGCTTCGAACATTAAAGTTAATTATGAGTTTTATTTCAATGTGCCGTCTAACTCATGTAGAAAGATTATTTAATAAAAGAGTTAATATTTGAAAAAGTTTGAAATATATCTTATGATTCGCTTCGAACATTAAAGTCATTCAAAGTTAGCTATGAGTTTCATGTCCTTGTGTGGCCCAACTCATGCAGAAAGAACCACCTCTATTCAGGTTATTTAAAACGTAAAAGAGTTAATATTAAGTAAATATTTGAAAAAGGAAAATTGACTGAGAACTGTAAAGAGAAAAACATTTTCTGAAAATTCCATTCCTATGCTGCGTTGTTTTTCTCCTTCCTATTCATGTAATAATAAAAATATAATTCTGATTTTATTGCCTTGTCTTTCGTATTTTTTCTTGTTAGATCATCCTATTTGGCATTTTTACTGACTTCCCAATGATCGATTTTAATGAAAACATTTTTCTCTTTTGCCTACTCCAACTTTTATGAACGTGAACTTTAACATACTTTAATATTACCAATTCTCCAAAAAGGTTTAATGGGATCCATCTTTTGCGTTAAGGATTGTTGCTAAATGATATGATACTTCTAACTGGGGCAGGAAGGCTACACTGCAGCTACTTGGCTTCCTACAGGTTATTATGATACCTGTAGGTAGCCTCCTGACTCGTGACCACTCAACCTCCTCCAGCTAGTGGATAATAAAATCTCATAATGGGATCCATTTTTTTTTTTTTTTCGTTGAGGATTGTTATTAAAAGGCATGGGCACTTGAGGAGGCGACATAAGAGCTTTTGGCTGGGCTTGTGGCTAGGCTTGAGTCTGAGAGGGTCGCTATGAATAGCGCCACTCAATTATTGCCAAGAGGCTACGGTAAACAAAGATTCAAAAGAATGAACAAAGCCTCTGTTTGGTTGCTAAACAAAACTCACTTTTGTTCAAAGTCATTCATTTATTAACTCAACCATCTAATTATTTTAAATGCTCGCCTCAAGTTTGACAACACACCACAACTCTCTATTAATCAATTGAATAACCAGGCGTTTAGAAATGTTGATATACACATCATTCGTTAACTTTCCTGCACAAACTTTATACATCAAACTGGCTTATAAAATTTAGAAGAGTACAGGGAAAAAACGACGGATGTCAAAAAAATTGATTTTGAGATAATCGCAAATATAAGTTTTCACATGAAGAATGAACATTTTGAAACATGTGAATGGCGTGGAAAGTACTAAGAACCTGTAACAGTTTGTATAGACTAGTTTTCCAAAATTTTGTTATTTTTCTTTTACTTTTGCAGGCTCCAGTGAGTGATAAATACAAAAAAATATATTTGTACAGGGAAAAAACGACGTCTGTTCACTGACATCCACTGTTCTTTCACTGTATTGAGAAAGCAGTATTCAGGTTAATTCAAATAATAAACAGTCTGTGCCTACTTGAAAGATTGTTTTTAGATTTTTTTTTATTTGAAACAATACAAATACTACTACCATATTCTCTACAATTGTTACTCGAAAAGATTTTTGATTAGGTTTTAAACATAAGCGGTATATTTTTAAATGAAGTTAGGTCCCGGAGAAAAGTTGACTCAATTTTCGTTCCATATCGGCCAAAATCTAATCAGACCTAAGTTAAAACATGTGACCTCTTCATTCCAAATTTTCAAGTTCATACAATCGTTTTTGTGGTAGAGAGCTCACAACTTTCCAATCACATACACACACAGGCACAGACAGACATCATTGCTAAAATGGTCAAAACGTATTCGGGAGACCTTGAAACGTGAAAATCGACGGGGGGGGGGGGGGGGGGGGCGGATTTTCGCACGATTACGTATAAGAAAGTAAAAATGGATTTCGATACGTACGCAATTACATGGCTCACCTTGCTCATGAGACTGAAGTCTAAATTTCTTCGCTACTTCATGCATCCTTCCAGTTATTTTTCTTTTCTTAGTACTCTCCATGTTGTTTAAGTGTTAAAAACAAGATGGATACACAATAAACTGATAATTGCATAAAACGCAAACTCACGAAATAAAACACCGAGCAAATACAGTATTGTAAGGGCGGCTGATAAGGAAAGCATGATAAGAATCAACCACGTCGCGGCGCATTCTAGTGACAGTGGTCCTTCTTTCCCGGGTTGCCATGGACATCCGCTCTTCTTTCCCTGTACCCAAAACTAAAAAGGCCTGAAAATAGACTGATAGCCATTGTTTTTTCCCTTTTTCCAGGTTCTAAACATTAGTACTATACTATTTTCAATTTTTTTGACATCCGTCGTTTTTTCCCTGTACTCTTCAAATGATATACATCCACCAATATTAAATCTTAGAATACGAACAAATATGAGATGAATTATAATATATTGTGATATATCGCATATCACAGACCGATTGGTAATTATAATTATGAGAGCGACCACGAGAAGCGCACTAGTAGGAAGATACATAAAGTGGAGGGGATGGAAATTCAAGTTGGTTCCTCGCTGAAGTGCTGTATGAGGTAGTCGGTCCTAGTTGAGCTGTCGGGGCAGACAGACAGAGTCCTCGTTCAGTTACGAGAGGAGACAGTCTTCAGTTACGAGAGGAGACGGACATTGCTCGTTCAGCTACCAGAGGAGACAGTCATTCCTGTTGAGTGGCCGGAGGAAATAGTCATTCCGAGTTCAGCTGTTGAGCTGGGCAGTTATTCAAAGTTGAGCTGTTGAGGGAGAGGACATTCCTGGCTGAGCTGTAGGAGGAAGGAGACTCCTGTTTGAGCGGACGTAGGAGACCGAAGACTCTCATTTTGCTGCTGGAGGGAGATCATCCCTACTGCCTACTTCGAAGGGACTGGAAGTTCCTCAATCTTTGTGGATCCTGGAGGAGAAACCACAGGCTTGAGTGTGGTTAGAATAAAGAAGACTTTCAAGGTAACGGAATCATTTATTTTACATTTTTCTCCGACATCGAGACGAATGGCTGGCTGATCATCAATAGACACCTTCATGTTGCGGGAGTTACCAGAACATTTAAGTCTATATAAATTATTTCATGTTTTATAGATATTTTATTCCAGATGTGCGATTATGGAGGGACGCCTCACTAATATATGTCAATAATTGTGTTAATAAATGTATGTTGTCTTATAAATTGTTCTCTAAATTCTCTACAGCCTAGTTCACCTTCTGAGTACGCATGTTAACCCCAAAAGTAAAATCATTTTCATAGTAATTAATAAAAGTTTAAAAGACCCAAAGAAAGATCACCTCAATTTATGGTGGATTGTGCCGGGTACGAAAGAAATCCGGTGAGATAAGAGAACAATTTATAATTTATATTGATTTATATCTATTATATTATTTTGTATTTTAAAAATGGCTGAAGGGACAAGGTCAAAAATACGTAAGTCAATGACAGAGGGTGACCAGAGGGAGGACGAAGAGACGAATGGGGAATTAGTATTAGAGACAAACGAAACAACGGAAAAGACGACAGACAGAAACAGTAGTTTAGACATGGACACATTGATGAAAATGATAAAAGAAAGTAATGAAGTAAATAAATGGTTAATGACAGAGATAAAAGAAAGAATGGAATCAAATACGACATCAATTAGGACGGATAATAAAAAGATGACAGAGAACATACAATCATTAAGGACAGATATACGAAATGGTTTCCGAAAATTGAGCATAAAAATTGAGGACGTGACCGGTCATAATAAACAATTACAGACTGACATGGACATTCAGGGACAAGAATTAACTACGGAAACTGTACAACAAGGGGACATGATAGAAAAAGAAATAGTAGATACGAAAACAGAACTGACAGACGAGTGCGTACAAATGAATGAGGATACAGAAAGCCAATACATGTCTCCACTTGTATGCGTACATAAGACAGACGATACTATCCGTATAGGTACAGACGATAGACAACATAGGACTCAGAAATTAATCATGGGGGGATCAGTATTAGTTGAATCACTAAGGGTACAAAAAAATAACGAAGAAGTTTATAAACCATTGATATACTGGGAAGGACCTTATTTAGTAACAATTAAACATAACCCAGATACAGGACAAAAAAGGGGACGTTTTCATATTTCTCTTTTGAAAAGATATAAGAAAAAAGGGTCGGAATTGACGCAGGAAATTAACAAGGGAAGAGCCCGGAACTAACTCAACGCCGCAGACGGAATTGACCAGGATTCTTGGGGTCCCACGAACCCCCGGCTAGTTGAGTGCAATTGGGTATTTTTCGGAATTCAGGAAAATATCCATACTGGGCATGTTTGTAAATAAAAATTGTAAATGTATTATATAGTTTTGCGTTTATATATTTTTCGTTTCGTTTTGTGTTAAAATTTTTGTTAGTTATTTCATTTGGCGGGCTTCAGGTCTAAACCTGACAGGACAGGATTGTTCAAGTTATGTAGATAACAAATTAATTTTAAAACAGTATTGTTAAGATAGCGGCTTCAGATCTAAACACAACAATACTAGGCAGGATAGTTGTAGATAAGTAAGAAATCAAATTAATTTTAAAACAGTATTGTTATAACGGCGGGCTTCAGGTCTCAACAGGACGAGACAGGACATTTGTAGATAACGTAGAAATCAAATTAATTTTAGAAAAGTATTATGATAGCGGCTTGCAGGTTTCAACATGACGATACAGGACAGGACATTTCGAGATAGTATAAAAATTAAATTAACTTCGACGCATTGTTAGGATGGCGGGTTTTCACTTTGGAAAGATAACTCAACAGAGTATTTTTATTCTTTTGACTGTCGGCTGATTAAATATTGATAGATAAATAAGGAAAACTTTATTAACATTGTTATTTTTGGATGCCTTGATGATTAAATATGGTGCGAAGTAAAGAAAGAAATGGTAATGGTAATTATTAAACAGAGAAGGATATTAGACGATAAATAATGATATGAAAGTTTATGAAGAATTTTGTGAGCCGAAATAGGGCCAATCTACGATGTCAGGAAAGACATTCTTCGTCGATAATTGTGGTAGTAATTGTGGATATAGATGCGTTGAGAGCATATTTCGTCGTTATTAGTATTTTAATGCTGTGGAAGCATTCTTCGTCGATCGTCGTTAATAATTGATACCTAAGTGGGGTATTTGGAATGAGATTTGATAGCAGGAAATTGAATGTTGATAATTAAAGAAGAATTTTATTACCAAGGCACATGTATCGATGAATAATAAAGAATTTAAGGAGAATTTGAGGAATAAATAATAAAGAATAAATAATTTAAAGTATTAATTTAATTAAATAAGCCGACAGTACAAAGCTGATAAAATATGAGACAGACAGACAGGACGAAGTTGATAAAGTACGAGACAGACTAACATATTCAAGCCATTTTTAAAGCCATCGTTATATATTGTAAAAAATTGTAATATTGTATAAGATTGTACAGTGTATTATAAGAAGTGTTCAGAAGTGAGTGAAGTTAGAGCCAAGTGAAAAAATTAAAAAATTACGTCGCTACCTTAACTAATGTATCTCCGCAATTTTTTTAATCAAAGGGAGGCAATTGTGATATATCGCATATCACAGACCGATTGGTAATTATAATTATGAGAGCGACCACGAGAAGCGCACTAGTAGGAAGATACATAAAGTGGAGGGGATGGAAATTCAAGTTGGTTCCTCGCTGAAGTGCGGTATGAGGTAGTCGGTCCTAGTTGAGCTGTCGGGGCAGACAGACAGAGTCCTCGTTCAGTTACGAGAGGAGACAGTCTTCAGTTACGAGAGGAGACGGACATTGCTCGTTCAGCTACCAGAGGAGACAGTCATTCCTGTTGAGTGGCCGGAGGAAATAGTCATTCCGAGTTCAGCTGTTGAGCTGGGCAGTTATTCAAAGTTGAGCTGTTGAGGGAGAGGACATTCCTGGCTGAGCTGTAGGAGGAAGGAGACTCCTGTTTGAGCGGACGTAGGAGACCGAAGACTCTCATTTTGCTGCTGGAGGGAGATCATCCCTACTGCCTACTTCGAAGGGACTGGAAGTTCCTCAATCTTTGTGGATCCTGGAGGAGAAACCACAGGCTTGAGTGTGGTTAGAATAAAGAAGACTTTCAAGGTAACGGAATCATTTATTTTACATTTTTCTCCGACATCGAGACGAATGGCTGGCTGATCATCAATAGACACCTTCATGTTGCGGGAGTTACCAGAACATTTAAGTCTATATAAATTATTTCATGTTTTATAGATATTTTATTCCAGATGTGCGATTATGGAGGGACGCCTCACTAATATATGTCAATAATTGTGTTAATAAATGTATGTTGTCTTATAAATTGTTCTCTAAATTCTCTACAGCCTAGTTCACCTTCTGAGTACGCATGTTAACCCCAAAAGTAAAATCATTTTCATAGTAATTAATAAAAGTTTAAAAGACCCAAAGAAAGATCACCTCAATATATTATATATATATATATATTTTTTTTTTATTTTCTTGGCTAAGGTCCTCCACCAATATTATTTATTTTTAAATATATATATATATATTTAAAAATAAATAATATTGGTGGAGGACCTTAGCCAAGAAAATAAAAATGAAAGCAAAAATTCAAGCTTTTATGTATGAAACACAACTTATAAATTATATATTATATCTCCAGACTACATATTCGAACTATATATTTTCGATGATCTTCAGGCCGTGTTGTTATATTACTTCCCCAGCTATATGATGTACCGGGGAAGTTATGTAATCTGTAAAAATTAGATGGTAAGTTTTAACCGGGATTTCATTTGTTCCGAGCCCCTGATTGCAAAATTAATACAACAATTCCTGTCTGTGAGCACTATAATTTCCGATGTAATGACTATATCGACACAAACGTAGCGCTCTAGCCTACTGAGCTCAAGATCGCGGGTCCGAAACCCGATCGAGGCCCTTAGGTTTTGTTTATCAGGGAGGTAAAAACTTGGGCCATCTACGGCCAAAGCGCAGATAATAAAAATTAATCCCATTTTTATACGCCAAGAGCGCAAAGCCTCTATACGTCGAGAGCGCAATGGTTTCATATAGCAGAGCCTATAGCAGGTATACGACGAGATCGCAATGTGTAGTCCCCATATAAGATTATGAGCGGCGCATGCGTGAAGACACTTAGGCTTGTTGCATCAATATTATGTCATGATGTATAAAAATCATGCCTGGTCTTGATAAAGGAGGCAAAGTAAAGAGAAAATCGAAGACAAAAAATAAAAAACATTTTCGTTCCATTAAAACTCTTCAAACATGTTTGAAATTAATTATACATTATCAATTTATTTAAATTTTTATTTTTTTGTTTCTCTTTCTTCATATCTCTATTCTTTATATTTCAACTTTATTATTATTTATCGCAATATTTTGATCATTATTTCCATGTACTTTTTACCTGCTATAGGCTCCGCTATACCTGATGTATAAAATCATTGCGCTCTCGTCGTATAGTGACCCTTATAATAAAAATCTGCGCTCTCGCCGGCCAACCCCAAAACTTCGGATGAGACGTTAAGCGATGGTCCAGAACCTGTGGGATGTCAGGTACTCGTTAAAGACTCCATCTTAGGTAACTAAATCTGAGTAAACTCCCGCAGTAGAGCGAACAGGGAAGGGATAAGACCATTAGGAAACTTAGAGCTCTAGGTGTTCATAGGCACACCAGCCTTCCCAATATGTCTAGGTGGGGAAGTACATTGCTGGTGATTCACGGGCAATTTTTATTTTTGGACTTTAGTGGATGACCGTGTCCAAACCATTATAACGACGTTCGTGTTGAACAATAAATCTACCACTGGGACGAGCGAAAGTCTTCCGCACTCCTGGACTTGATATTAAATCAGCCATACAACTATAATCTCATTTCTTGGTCAGAGATGAACCTAGTTTTTTTTTTTTTTTGAGGGGGAAGAGGGATCTGTAGAAATTTGATTTTGAAGCTCATTAGAATTAGTTGGTTCCCTGTACTCGGTTCAGCGCAACTATTAAATATAGGTTCCATCTTTTGAAGCGGTCCCATCCCTTCCTCTCATTTAATGATCCACTAACTCAATAATAACAGATTGAAAGTTACAGCATCAATGAACCCGCCCTTTTTAGAAAAGGAATGGCTTGTGGTTTATCGTTGAAAACCTCTTTTTATCCTCAAATAGAACAACTCATTGGAGAGTCAATTTTCAAAACTAAATCAGTCCAACGAACTCTGTTCTCAGACAAATAAAAAAAGAAGTGAAACAATGTACTTTCCCAGCACAAATTAATCAATTAAGTTTTCGCTCTCCCTCCAAAACCAATCGACCCGTTTGTGCTTAAAATCAATGTGTGATTTACACAGTGGCTTCTGAACCTCATACTTAATTTTTTGTCGATACATTCATTACTTCGGCAGTTATTAGAGTTTTTGAGTCGAGCCTCCTTCCTCTCATCCCATCTTTTCTTTGGCTGCATTCGGGGAAAATTGATAGGTGTTGTCCTTATGATGAATCTGAAATTTCGTGTAGATTGGGAGTTCACAGACACAGCACAGATTTGCACGGATAAGTTTTTTTTCTTCATTTTTGGAATCAGGTGGTCAAAAAACTTAAAATTCCGATGACAACTCACCATCTTCGTATAGCTAGGGAAGTAAAAAATGTTGTGTCTGTCTGTGAACACGATAACTCCCGATAGAATGAGTGTATCGACACGACAAATCGGTTGAATGGAAAGAGGGGATTAGGGGGAGGCAAAATACAAAAACTTTAATAACTGCCGTTGTAATGAATGTATCTACGTGAAATTTCACATTTAAAGTCTAAACCCCCCTGAGGACAATACCTGTCAAACTGGTGATTCACCGTTGACTTTTTAAAAATTATTTTTCCCATTTTTGACCCACCAAACTACTCCAGGAATTATGGCCACTTGGAGTAGAACACCCTGTGTGTAATGCCTGTATTTGGTGTGCAGTTATGTGTCAAAGATGAATGAAAGGGCACTATCAATCCTACGCCCTATACACACATCCTACACTCTGGTCATATTGAAAGGTCCATCATCCACCCTCCTCCTATTCAGATTCCTTTCGTGGTTATCCACCCTGTCTGGAATTTATGACACCAGTCCCTTTGATCTTGATGAAATTCCATAGGGAGTGGGGCTGAGGGCCACAACGTGCACTTGTCTACTTCAGTGGTACTTAACAATAGGGCTGTAACCGATTCCATTGTGGCCATGAACCCGACTCATTGTTACCTACCTGGTCTATCTGCTTCCATGACAGTCCCTCCATTTGATTCTTATTAACCTCATAGACGACGTCGGTAGTTAAGAGGTAGCGTGGTTCTTAAGCATGTGAAAAACCTTGAGCATGTCGTCCATCGGATGGGACGTTAAGCTGTGTGACCAACGATTTAGAGTTTGGTGTCGGACAAACTGAAAAATACAAAAAAAAAAACAGGTGTGCCTCGCTCACGTAAACACACGGTTGAAGTGAAACTTCTTTTGTCTTCATTAACCATGCGAATTAAGCAAAAAAAAATATATTTCACTGTTCTGGTACTTCACTGTTACTTACAAATGTTACCAGTGGTTTGTGATAACTAAAGTGAGATATAAATAAATATTCTTGTATTAACTTTGTAGAGATATCTTGTATAAAATGTAATCAATAAGAAATCAATAATTTTAACTATTTAACACTAACTCAGAATCTTTTACAGGTTAGCACGGCAATCTAATGGGGTGTATAAAAAAAAGACCGTTTTTCAACAAAAAATTAATATTATTATTTCGTTATTATAAAATAAGATTAATATTCAAAATATAACCCATTGTGATCCACTGTCATTAGCCTTATTTCAAACAAGTGCTCGATCCCACGCTGGTATCCTTGGGATGGCACCCGGAAAACTCTTGCACCGCAATTTCAACTTCTGCAAAGTCATTAAACTTTTTCGCTTGAAGAAAGTGAACCATGGATCGAAACAAGTAATATCTGACGGAGCGAGGTCTGGACTATATGGTGGGTGTGGCAAAAGTTCGATCCCATGAAGCTCTTGTAACTTTTCCTTGGTCCGACGGGAAGTGTGTGGCCGAGCGTTATTTTGCTGGAACAGAACTACTTTACGGTTAACCAAAGTTGGGTAACGCTGTGACAGTTTCGCGTACGTTCTTTCTAACTGTTCGCAGTAGAGTTCAGAGTTCATAGAACATCCATCAGAAACAAACTCGTGATGAACTCCCTTGTAGTTCCAAAAAACGTAAAGCATGGATTTTTTTTCAAACTGCCCCCTTGCAGCAACCGCAAAAGCCGTTTGACTCCGATCTAGCCATTATCCACGGATATCAGGGTTTCACCAGTAAACCCACTTTTCATCACACGTGACAATCTTTCGGTAAATTCTCATATCAGAAGGGTTTTTTAAACGATTTTTGCAAGTTTCTACCCTCTTAGCGGATTGCTGAGGCGTAAGTTCGTGCGGGATCAGTCTACTGCTCTTTTCACCTTCCCCATGTCGTATAGATGGCGTCTAACATTGCTTTTCGACACTCCACACTCTCATTAATATCCGTTGATGGTCGCCCTGAGCCCTTCTTCCTTTTCAAGGACGTATCTCCACTGATGAATTTTTCAAACCAACGACGCGTTGTGCGCTGGTCAAGGACGCCTTCCCCCTCAGTTTCAACAATTTCAGGAGCTGCTTAAGCAGCTGTAAATTTTTTTTTTACAATGTCTTAAAATAACGAGAATTTCGTAAGAAACCGTCATATTTCTTTTTCATCAGAAATAATTGAATTAAGGCTTTATTGAGCCAGTAGAATATTCATAAACAAGCTTAGATAGTGCTCTGCAGTATAAGAGAGTATTAATTATTGGTAAACATTAAATAGGATTAACTTTTTTTGATACATCTTACTAAAAAAAAAAAAAAAAAATATTGTTACTTATTATCAATAAAAGAAATAAAATTTATCTAAGTTTTTTTTTTTTTGCTTTTGCTTTCAGGTATCCTCAATAAACCGAGTTCTGCGGAATCTGGCTGCGCAGAAGGAACAACAGGCGAGTGCACAAGCTCAAAGCGAATCCGTGTACGACAAACTGAGAATGTTCAACGGACAAGCAGCAGCAGCAGCGGCAGCCGGGTGGGCCTGGTACCCAGGAACGCCGCCCGGACCCCACCTCGCTCTCCAACACAACTCCACCCCCCTCCACATCCCTCAGGAGGAGTCCCACAAGACAGGTAGGTCTGAATGTATACATTAAGATAGCTCGTAAATTAGAAACATAAACAGATATAACTATTTAGATAAATATTTTTATAACTCTTCCGGAAGTGTCTTTATCACACGATATTTCGGGACGTACTTCGTCCCTTCATCAGATCCCAATGTGCGAAATATAGGAAAGAGAAAGAAAACAATGTAATAATAACAAATATAAATAATATATATATATTAAACAAATATAAATGAATAAATAAATAAATTTACATAAATAATAATGAGAATAAGAAATGTATAAAAATAAATAATACATTTTTACATATAATAAAAAAATTAAATAATATATTTATAACAGGCATACAGGTATAATAATGAGAATAAGAAATGTATAAAAATAAATAATACGAATAGATAATTAAAATACACAATTTCTTTGTCAAACTTCACTATATATTCTCAAATACTCAACTAGTTTCGCCGTGTTAAGGCATTATCAAGAGTCACTTACAAACTGACAGAATTGGTTGACAGGGTAGAAGGTACAGTTATGGAGGGGGTTTTTAGGTAATGACGGGGAATCCCTTGTTTTTGTTACTCTATACATTCCAATAAACAGATATTTACAAGATAATAATAAATATAAAATAAAAAGAAGAAAGAAAATTATATATATACATATAAAATCTTAGATTTTATATATGTATAATTTTCTTTCTTCTTTTTATTTTATATTTATTATTATCTTGTAAATATCTGTTTATTCATTACCTAAAAACCCCCTCCATAACTGTACCTTCTACCCGGTCAACCAATTCTGTCAGTTTGTAAGTGACTCTTGATAATGCCTTAACACGGCGAAACTAGTTGAGTATTTGAGAATATATAGTGAAGTTTGACAAAGAAATTGTGTATTTTAATTATCTATTCCTAGAATGGAGCTTCACAAAGTAAATCTGGAAACCATAAATTATTTAATAAATAATACATTTTTTCATATAATAAAAAAATTAAATAATATATCTATAACAGGCATACATACATACCTGCTAATAAAAATATGTATAGTAGGTATGTATGTATGCCTGTTTCACAAACAACGAATCTACGAATAATAAAAATTATTCATAATAAACTTCTGCTCGGCGCACCACAAAATTGTCTCTAAGGCTTCTGAGTTCTTCTGAATTGGATTGATGCCTTTCAAGAGGGGTTTTACTGTATAAACAAAACATTTAAAATGAAAAAAATTGTAAAAAAAAATGAAACCAAACAAAACATTACATCCTAATGTAGTGTGACAGGATAGAGACACCAGGGTAAGTTATGTAAGAGACTATTTGTAATAATTAGGCTAGTTGGAGAGCCCGGGCAGAGGCGCCCTTGGCAGGGCCGCACTGTCAGCGGTTCCCGGCCACTGCCCCCTTCCCCGGCCACTCAAGCTAAACAAATGGTTAGTCAGAGTGAGTAGACAGACGAGGGAAGATGCGAGCTTGGCAGTTGCTGGTACTGGTGTCGGGTAAGTGCTCGCAG
The DNA here is from genome assembly GCA_963662175.1 of Aradus depressus. Classification (NCBI taxonomy): domain Eukaryota; kingdom Metazoa; phylum Arthropoda; class Insecta; order Hemiptera; family Aradidae; genus Aradus; species Aradus depressus. The sequence goes on along the minus strand of OY759218.1, from coordinate 23,213,201 downwards.
ATAAGATAGAGTTCTCTGAGGCAGCTTTAGGTGAGCTGAGGGTGGGCCACTCCCCAATCTGTTAGGTAATAGTCATTGGGAAATTTGGGTTTAGTTAGTATAATTAGATAGATATATGTATATGGTATAGTTAGTATAATTTCAGATCGTCACCAAAGGTCTGGACTGCAATCCCAGTTCTTCGAGCCTGCTTTCTCAAAGCAGTTCGTCTTTTAGATTTCATAAGTGTTTTTTGACCTCGCAAAGCTATAACTGGTGTACATGAACTTTTCGTTTTTAAATCCTGTCTCCTAGTTCTTCTCTGACTCCGTTGGTCCGATTTAGGGTTACCAAGCACAACCTCTCCACTCTCATTAAGGGCGCAAGTATCGTGCACTTTAAATGTACCTTCAACTTCGATAAAGCCCTTCTTCCTCACATCTTCACATCTGATAATTGGATATTTTATTTTACCATCGGGAAACATTTGTAGTAATGAAGCACGCGGCAAATCGTCATACATGTACTCAATTTTATTAACTACGTGGGATGAACCATCGCGAGGGAACGAACCGGAAACAGGAAGTTTCGTAGTTACAGTAGTTGGTTTCCCTGTTTCATCTCGTATCTCGTACCCAGACTCAGTCGTGACATCTTTCAGTTCGTCACCAAGGGTTTGGAGTGCAATGCTAGTGTCAAGCGGCACATCGTCGTACATGTACTCAACTTCTTGAGCTACGTGGGATGAACCATCGGGAGGGATCGAACCGGAAACAGGAAGTTCCGTAGTTACAGTAGTTGGTTCCCAAGTTTCATCTCGTATCTCGTACCCAGACTCAGTCGTGACATCTTTCAGTTCGTCACCAAGGGTCTGGTCTCCAATCCTAGTATCAAGCGGAATATCATCCGCATCATCATGAATAAAATGAACTAACTTATATTCTACGGGAGATATAGAATCATTTACTTTTTTTTTTCCGGTTTTATCAGTATCGAATTTGGGGGGATCATCGTTTACCTTATTTTAATTGTCGAAGTCCAAAACCACCTCATTGTCGGCGATTGGGACTTCAAAGGGAATACTTTGGTAGTCCACCACGTCCGAGAAAATGATCTCGAGAATCTCACTCGGATCCTCGAGATCAATTTCCGGACAGGTGAACCACTCGAGTCCATTACCCCAGTCCATTGTTGGACGAACACCTCTCTCTTCGTCCAAGCCCAAGTCGAACAAAGGGTCAGACATACTGAAAAATACAAAATATCGAGAAAAAAAAAATGAGTTTAATATAAACACTATTAAGCACATATTATGGTATCAAAACTTTTTTTTTTTTTTCTTGAAGTGGGAAATAGTTACTTATTTGTAATGGAGGGTAAAATGTACTCACTCCCAACTTTTAGCACATATTTCAGACTAGCAGTATTACCCGGCGTTGCCCGTGGAACTTTGAATTTTCCCGTAATATCTCTCATCCGATTCCTAGACATTTTTTCGAAAGTACATTCATGACGTTGCAATTTTATATTATTCACATGCAATTCGGCATATAGTCAAATCTCGAAAGAAGGCAATAATGTTTATTGTTTTGGTATGAAAACAAATTTAAGGCCGAGCAGCAATTGTCAGCGTAGCTAATAATTGCGAAGGAATAGCGGATCCATCTAGTATGTGCTGAGCAACGCCTGGCAACCCAACTAGTATGTGTCTTGCAACGGCGGACAACCAAGTTAAAGTGGTTAACAACAGCGCTGGTGACCAGAGCAAGTATTTGACGTGAGAAAATGATCCCCCAGGTGCTATATGCCGAACGGTGGCCACCGAGGTAGTACGCACTTAGAAACGCTGGGCGCCACAGGGACGCTGGGCACCACTAGTATGTGCCTTGCAACGGCGGAGACCCCAGCTAGTAAGTAAGTGCTTAGGACTAGTGTTCTATCGATACCACAAAGTATCGATACTTTTACTCATGAGTAGTGTCGAATAAAACTTTCGATACCACTCACGTATCGATTGAATCGAGTAGTTCGTTATAATTAATTTTAAAAAATCTATGAATCTATATACATTTAAATAAAAATCGTATTGCATCGAGTATTTCGTTATAATTAATTTTAAACCATGTATAATATATACATATATACCTATATAATAATAATAATAATAATAAAAAACACAATACAATTTGAAAGATATAGGTAAATGAGATATTGTAGTGGGCATAAGAAACAAATAAATCAAATCGAATAAGATAAAATTATATTATTAAAAACATAGGTACTGAAGGTAATAAAAAAAACCTTATAAAATAAACATACAATTTATTTTTACTATTGATATAAAAACTACTGGAGACTATTCGTATTTCGACAATATTTCACTATTTTAAAACCCTTTGCAAGTCGCTCAGATGGAAACGTTCTTAGTGTAATAAATCCACACTTTCTCCGTAGGACGCGGCATTATAATATGTAATTGACAAAATAGAATGTAAAAATAAAATAAAATAATGAAATCGTAATCATGTTCACGGTTATCTTCAAAATTAAACAAGCGTATACCTTCATAAACGATAAACCAATTAATGTAAATAAGGTAAGAAATAAGGACGCATCATGCAGACTGCGTGATCACATCACTCATGAGGTTATCTCCATCGATATATACGAGTATCATTTGTCCGTGGACCGGAATTTGAGTTCAGTATTTTAGTGCAACAACAAATAAAAGAAAATTGTAAGAAATTAAACGGTGAACGATTTTGACGAATTGAAAAATTTATATAATTTTTTTTAATTGTTGAAATTTGAAACGAGTACTTTGAATCGATACAAGTAATATAAAGTGTGGTTTGTATAAGCACAGGATAGGTTTGGCTGACTCGGCTTTATGCCCTCATTGTGGTGAAGTCGATTCTTTTGAACATATTTTCATGTTGTGTCCGAAATATGCTGAAGAGAGGCTCACTTTGTTTTTGGAGATAGATTCCAAATTGTGTCAGCCATTCAACTACGCTTGGTATCGGATAAAAGTATCGATACTTTACTTGTATGGATAGATCCCTACTTAGGACCGCTGGGCACCACAGCTAGTATAGGGTGGGTTTGCCAAGGGTTGCTCTGCACATATTAGGTGGGGAGTTGCTTGGCAATTATTAGCTACGATGACCACCCCTGCTCGACCTTAAATTTGTGTTCAATGCCAAAACATCAAACTGAAGGACTATATGCCTCATCTCCATGTGAGTGGTTGAAAATTGCAAGGTCATGAATGTCGAAGAATTGCCTAGGATTCGCATGAGAGGAATTATGAGGAAAAGTCGAAGTTCTCAGGGCAACGCCGGGTAATACTGCTAGTAATGAATAAAACAATCTAGTGTTAATTTTCTGGTTGCTTTTAAGCTCAAAAATGACAGGATTGATAATTTGATTTCTTATGGATGTTATTCGAAATGAGCTGAGGTGACAACACCAAAATGGTTGTGTAATCTGGAACCTTAAGTTTCTGCGCACAGGAGCTATGTAACCGTCAACGTTTCTCAGAATGTATTCACCATTATTATTTTTATTTCTCGTAACGTCGTATAAGTCACATAGGTTTTTTATCTGGGAGGTGAAAAAATCCTGAGCGCCGTCTTTCGGATGGGACGTTAAGCGATCGTCCCGCTCCTGTCAAGTACTAGTTAAAGACCACTGCCCTAGGTGTATAAAAATTTAGGGTAGTCAAAATTTAGGTCTCCCATAGTAGAGTCGGGCTCAAGTCCACCAGTGTGACGGAAGAGCTCTCTCGTTGTTCTTAAACCCCGGACATGAGTCGTAATAACTAACGTCTTATTGACTAAATACCATCATAGATTATTATTTTTCCTTGATTTCTTTATGCACTATTGGTTCAAAGTAAAGAATCCCCAAGCCGAAACTCAAATTTTCGGGTTTTAAATAATTTTACTTCCCCAGCTAAACAAAGTATACGGGAAGTTATGTAATCGGTCAAAAATTCGATGGGGAATTTTCAAAAATTCGATGCGACCTCTAGATTCCAATTATGAAAAAAAAATTCTGTATGTCAGTGAACACGATATCTCCCGATAGAATAAATGTATTGACACGAAATTTTCTATGAGTGACCAAAATCCCGTAAAGACAACACATATCTTCATATTGGTCAAAGGGGAGGGGGGATTAGGGAGAGGCTTTTTTTTTTTTTTTTTTTTTTTCAGTTATGGCCTTATGCTGAGGCATATCGGCCAAGGGAGAGGCTTAAATAACTCATAAAATCTAATAACTGCCGTTGTAATGTGTTGAGGGCTGGCATCTGCTGGAACGACGGGAGGGGCAGATATATCGTCCCGCCGGCAGAACGCCGGCAAATACGCCCCAAATTTTGTAATATTTCGATTTATGTTTGTTCTAGGAATTCATGTACCCAGATGAATGATTATCGCTGTTAGACAGCTTACAACAATGGAAATTGAGGTGTGGTCGAGCTAATTAATAAGTACCTAATCTTTATAGTGGAACATACGTCCACTAATGGCCTTGTCATTATTAGTATACCCAACTTTAACCAAGCGGCAGCGGGTACTACTAGGTTTACCCGGGTAATCCTAGGTTTAACCGTTAATCTAACTTTACCCGTAACATATACTCTAAATGTTACCTACCCTAGTTTATTTACCTAGGATAGGCAGGGACCTTCAACGAGTACCTGACATCGTACAGGCACAGGATCATTGTTAATGTCCCATCCTAAGGACGGCGTGCTTAAGGCTTTATTACCTCCCAGATAAAAGGGAACGCTTTGGTACCTACATTTTTTCAATATGCACTTTATACTTAACTCACCTTTGGACGCGGCGACAAAAAAACTTCATGACATAATAAACATTTAAAAATATTTACATGAAGAACTGCATAATAAAATATGAAGATGACTGATGATTTTAATATCATAATAAAATATGAAGATGACTGATGATTTTAATATCATGTGCCAGCTTTTGAGGTTGCCCTGATGAAACATAATAATTTAAAACATCCAGTACGACCGTAGAGCAATTGTGACGTAAGACGGGGAACAGAAACAACTGTCTGCTCCAATCCATGAAATTTTAAATTGTTATTAATTTTTGAATAGTAATTTATTCAGTTAAAGTAAATTTATTTTCAAAATAAGCAATAATGTGCTCTTTTCTTCCTTACTACTTATAATACGGAGATGTTTTAAATGTTCACTTTCATGCAGTAATCAAAAAATAAATTTCTGAAAATTTTGACAGCATTGAGATAATAACATGAAGAAAGGTCACAGAGGTACCGAAAAACTTTATTCTAGTGGTCAAAAATATAAATTTTATAAATGCCTCAAAGCAAATAAAGTGAAAATGCTTCATCTACAATTGTGCTTTAAATATATATATATATATTAATTCTTGACATTAAATATTAAATGTTTAATAAAACGTGAAGAGAGACCAATATAGAGAGGCGTGGAGAAAGGTAATTCCTGAGTATTTAATGTCTAAAACACTAAAAAAATCAAAATACTCGTTTCAGAAGTCCCTCTCAACTGACAGAACGTTAAAATGATTAGGCATTTGTTAACGTAAATTTTGATACCATTGAGAAAAAAAAACTAAAGCATATAGATGAATGGATAAACGTTATTATCAAATATTAATAGACAAAAACACTAGAAACAAAAATTACTACTTGTTTTAGAAGTGACTTCATCGCCAGAACGCATGTATGACGGAACAAAAATAATTTATGGGATACATTAAGACAGTTTGGTATTCAAAAATTGTATTTATTAATTAAGAGGTACGTTTTGATCGTAAGCTCATCTTCAGCCAAATTACTTATTATTTACTTCTTGGAAATAAAGTCTATTAAAATTTAATAACATTGTATGTTCCTTGGCCTAAATTTTATTTAAAAAATAATTAGTTTCAACTATGAGAGTAAGAAAGTGCTGATTATTTGAAAATAATGTATAAATTCTAATCTTACATGGCTTGTCCGATGTCAGGAAATGTGTCTTCATTGAGTAAGTCGGACATACTGAAAAATACAAAATATCGAGAAAAAAAAAAAAAAAAAAATGAGTTTAATATAAACACTATTAAGCACATATTATGGTATCAAAACTTTTTTTTTTTTTTCTTGAAGTGGGAAATAGTTACTTATTTGTAATGGAGGGTAAAATTTACTCACTCCCAACTTTTAGCACATATTTCAGACTAGCAGTATTACCCGGCGTTGCCCGTGAAACTTTGAATTTTCCCGTAATATCTCATCCGATTCCTAGGCATTTTTTCAACAGTACATTCATGACGTTGCAATTTTATATTATTCACATAATATAATACGGAGATGTTTTAAATGTTCACTTTCATGCAGTAATCAAAAAATAAATTTCTGAAAATTTTGACAGCATTGAGATAAAAACATGAAGAAAGGTCACAGAGGTACCGAAAAACTTTATTCTAGTGGTCAAAAATATAAATTTTATAAATGCCTCAAAGCAAATAAAGTGAAAATGCTTCATCTACAATTGTGCTTTAAATATATATATTAATTCTTGACATTAAATATTAAATGTTTAATAAAACGTGAAGAAAGACCAATATAGAGAGGCGTGGAGAAAGGTAATTCCTGAGTATTTAATGTCTAAAACACTAAAAAAATCAAAATACTCGTTTCAGAAGTCCCTCTCAACTGACAGAACGTTAAAATGATTAGGCATTTGTTAACGTAAATTTTGATACCATTGAGAAAAAAAAACTAAAGCATATAGATGAATGGATAAACGTTATTATCAAACATTAATAGACAAAAACACTAAAAACAAAAATTACGACTTGTTTTAGAAGTGACTTCATCGCCAGAACGCATGTATGACGGAACAAAAATAATTTAAGGGATACATTAAGACAGTTTGGTATTCAAAAATTGTATTTATTAATTAAGAGGTACGTTTTGATCGTAAGCTCATCTTCAGCCAAATTACTTATTATTTACTTCTTGGAAATAAAGTCTATTAAAATTTAATAACATTGTATGTTCCTTGGCCTAAATTTTATTTAAAAAATAATTAGTTTCAACTATGAGAGTAAGAAAGTGCTGATTATTTGAAAATAATGTATAAATTCTAATCTTACGTGGCTTGTCCGATGTCAGCAGTTGTCTCTTCGTCCAGGAGGCCTTCATGTGTGTCGGACATACTGAAAAATACAAAATATCGAAAAAAAAAAAAAAAAAAATTAGTTTTAATATTAACACTATTAAGCACATATTATGGTATCAAAACTTTTTTTTTTTTTTCTTGAAGTGGGAAATAGTTACTTATTTGTAATGGAGGGTAAAATTTACTCACTCCCAACTTTTAGCACATATTTCAGACTAGCAGTATTACCCGGCGTTGCCCGTGAAACTTTGAATTTTCCCGTAATATCTCATCCGATTCCTAGGCATTTTTTCAACAGTACATTCATGACGTTGCAATTTTATATTATTCACATGCAATTAGGCATATAGTCAAATCTCGAAAGAAGGCAATAATATTTATTGTTTTGGTATGAAAACAAATTTAAGGCCGAGCAGCGATTGTCAGCGTAGCTAATAATTGCGAAGGAATAGCGGACCCATCTAGTATGTGCTGAGCAACGCCTGGCAATCCAGCTAGTATGTGTCTTGCAACGGCGGACAACCAAGTTAAAGTGGTTAACAACAGCGCTGGTGACCAGAGCAAGTATTTGACGTGCGAAAATGATCCCCCAGGTGCTATGTGCCGAACGGTGGCCACCGAGGTAGTACGCACTTAAAAACGCTGGGCACCACAGCTAGTATGTGCCTTGCAACGGCGGAGTCACATATGAGTCGTCTCTTTTCAAAACCGGCCATCTCCATAAAAATGAGAAAACAGTTTTTTTTTTTTTTTAAGTTATTCTTCATCATGTCCTGCATCGAATGGTAAATTTTTTTTGTTTAAAAACGGTCATTTGGCGTATAAAATTATGTGTTGAAGTTTACGGTTGTGAAAAAAACCGGCCAACTCCAGTTGTCATCAGCGACCGCTAGTGCGCTCTGACTGATAACAGCCCTGTTACATTCTATCTATTCTGTTTTTGTCGATTCTTCTCGTGTTATCCGGTTTGTTTTTTATTAAAACTTTTTAAAAATGGATATTTCGCCTGTTGAGGTGTCACCCGAGCATGCTAGAAAGCAGAAAAGTGATTCAGCCTCGTGGAAATCGACAAGGGAAAAGCGAAAAAGCGAAGCACCATCGGTTAGATGGTGGAGCCTATAAGCCTATTACCAGGAAAAACGGAAATTTCAGTGTACGAATTCTTGATGAAATAGTATCCTGTGCACCTGTAAATCCATCGAAAATTAAAGACATTCATAATCTTTTAAACAAACATTATGGCGATCAATGGGGCCAAAATTAACAGCTTCATTTCTACAAAAATTAAATGCTGCAGCTGAGGATGAGTCTGAAGACCAAAATATTCAATGTTCTGGATCTATAGTTGGTATAGATAGAACTCCCTCCCGGGGCCATGGATGTCGTAAATAACTAGTAAATTACACAGTGACATGGCTAATATGCATTGTACATAAAGCCAAAAAAAAAAAAAAAAAAAAAAAAAAAAAAAAAAAAAAAAAAAAAAAAATTTTTTAATTCCTGCAAGTGCGTACCGTTAATTTCTGGCTTAACTGATATCATAAAAAAAATTTCAAGAGAATAATGACAACTGTTATGAAAATACAGTTTTTTTTAATTTCCTGAAAAATTTTGTTTTTTGGAGATGGCCGGTTTTGAAAAGAGACGCCACATATCTTCATATTGGTCAAAGGGGAGGGGGGATTAGGGAGAGGCTTAAATAACTCATAAACTCTAATAACTGCCGTTGTAATGTGTTGAGAGCTGGCATCTTCCCCCCCCCCCCCCCCCCCCCTTACCCACCCCCTCCACATCTATTTCTTTTGAGTGAGTTTTCCCTAATTTTTACCATAGAAACAGCACTTGGCCCCTACAACTAGTGCTAGTGAGTACGACGGGGACTATATACCTATGACTCCATGCCAGTGAGTACCTTTCAATTTACGACCAACATTTCTTTTTTTTTTTTAAAGTTTACAAATTTGAGTACTGAACTGCTTCATCTACAATTGTGCTTTAAAATATATATTAATTGAGTGAGTTTTCCCTAATTTTTACCATAGAAACAGCACTTGGCCCCTACAACTAGTGCTAGTGAGTACGACGGGGACTATATACCTATGACTCCATGCCAGTGAGTACCTTTCAATTTACGACCAACATTTCTTTTTTTTTTTTAAAGTTTACAAATTTGAGTACTGAACTGCTTCATCTACAATTGTGCTTTAAAATATATATTAATTGAGTGAGTTTTCCCTAATTTTTACCATAGAAACAGCACTTGGCCCCTACAACTAGTGCTAGTGAGTACGACGGGGACTATATACCTATGACTCCATGCCAGTGAGTACCTTTCAATTTACGACCAACATTTCTTTTTTTTTTTAAAAGTTTACAAATTTGAGTACTGAACTGCTTCATCTACAATTGTGCTTTAAAATATATATTAATTAAGAGGTACGTTTTGATCGTAAGCTCATAATAATATCATGTGCCAGCTTTTGAGGTTGCCCTGATGAAACATAATAATTTAAAACATCCAGTACGGCCGTAGAGCAATTGTGACGTAAGACGGGGAACAGAAACAACTGTCTGCTCCAATCCATGAAATTTTAAATTGTTATTAATTTTTGAATAGTAATTTATTCAGTTAAAGTAAATTTATTTTCAAAATAAGCAATAATGTGCTCTTTTCTTCCTTACTACTTATAATACGGAGATGTTTTAAATGTTCACTTTCATGCAGTAATCAAAAAATAAATTTCTGAAAATTTTGACAGCATTGAGATAATAACATGAAGAAAGGTCACAGAGGTACCGAAAAACTTTATTCTAGTGGTCAAAAATATAAATTTTATAAATGCCTCAAAGCAAATAAAGTGAAAATGCTTCATCTACAATTGTGCTTTAAATATATATATATATATTAATTCTTGACATTAAATATTAAATGTTTAATAAAACGTGAAGAGAGACCAATATAGAGAGGCGTGGAGAAAGGTAATTCCTGAGTATTTAATGTCTAAAACACTAAAAAAATCAAAATACTCGTTTCAGAAGTCCCTCTCAACTGACAGAACGTTAAAATGATTAGGCATTTGTTAACGTAAATTTTGATACCATTGAGAAAAAAAAACTAAAGCATATAGATGAATGGATAAACGTTATTATCAAACATTAATAGACAAAAACACTAGAAACAAAAATTACGACTTGTTTTAGAAGTGACTTCATCGCCAGAACGCATGTATGACGGAACAAAAATAATTTATGGGATACATTAAGACAGTTTGGTATTCAAAAATTGTATTTATTAATTAAGAGGTACGTTTTGATCGTAAGCTCATCTTCAGCCAAATTACTTATTATTTACTTCTTGGAAATAAAGTCTATTAAAATTTAATAACATTGTATGTTCCTTGGCCTAAATTTTATTTAAAAAATAATTAGTTTCAACTATGAGAGTAAGAAAGTGCTGATTATTTGAAAATAATGTATAAATTCTAATCTTACATGGCTTGTCCAATCGCAGATCTAATATTGAGAGAAGATGATGTTTCAAACTCTGAAATCTGTGAAAATACAAAAAAATTATTTTTAAAAGTATACAGTGAAAACTATATTAAACATTTCGTTTGAGTTGTCAATAGTTAAATTAAGTAAGTAATAAGTTGTGTCAACAATGATAATAAGAAAGTAATAATTATTTCAGAATAATGTATACATTTAACTTCTTACTTGTGTATGTTTGGCCCCCAGGATGTCAAAATAACATTCGGGAATATAAAATGAAAACTGTATTGAAAATTTAGTTTGAATTGTGAAGTTATTAAAGTTTAATTCAAAATGTTGGTAATTTTTACTTAAATAACGTACCTAAACGTGAAATACAAGTAATAAAGGCTTCTGAAAAAAAGTGTTAACACATGATCAACTTGTCAAAGTCTGCGTCAAGTGACAGTTCCATAAGATTGATAAATCGATCCGTTGAAAACTCGATCTTGGATGCAGGAGTACTTCATTATATGTACTTATAGAAAGTAAAAAACGAAGTTTGTTTTATTAATTTATTAGAGAAGGTAATGTTTATCTTTGTTCTTGTGGTGATTCTCTAACTACACGAAGTATAGGGGAAGTTGTGTAATCTGTCAAAAATTGGAAGCGAAGTTTTCAACGGAATTTTATCTTTTCCGAACTATTCCAATTATGAAAAACAATTTGTGTGTCTGTGAACACAATAACTCCCGATATAATGAATGTATCGATACACAATTTTATGTATGAATCCAGAACACTTTAATGACGATAACTATTCTTTTCAGTCAAATGGACCAAAGGGGAGGCTTAACATAAAAACTCGTAACAACTACCGACAGAATGAATATATCGAAACGAAATTTTATATGTGTGACCGAAGTCCCATAAGGACAATACCTATCGATTTTCAGTCAAATTGGGCAAAGGGGAGGAGGGATTAGGGGATATAAGGGGAATAACTGGCGTTGTAATGAATTTATCCACACAAAATTTGGTATAAGGATTTAAGAGCCTCCACGCAAGTCAACTGTTGAATATTAGCGTAAACAGTCTACTGGGTTTGGAGGGGGAGCGAAAAGTTAATTGACTAATTCGTCTTGGGGAAGTACATTGCCAGTGATTCGTCGATGAATTTTTTTTTATGCTCTTGTAAAAACTTATATTTATTTTCACCATCAACTAAAAGATTTATTGATGATGCGTCATTCTCATTTCCTAGATTGTCAATATACAGATATGTACATTTATAGGTTTTTTTTTTTTTTTGGCTTTTATTCATAAAGATGCAACTGTTGCTAGGGGGCAACAACCAGCATCTATGTTGGTAGGTATGGAGACGTTGGCGTGAATGGCATGTGAGAGGAAGGCCACCCAGTGGTAGGTCCTCGGGACGAAAATTTATATTAATTATAAGGACAAGGGAAAAAAATAAAATAAATAAAAAAATAATAATAATAATAATTAAAAATAAATAAATAAATAAATAAAAAGGAATTAAAAGACAACTTTGATGGAATGGGTAAGAGAGATGATAAAAGTAAAGGAAAATAATGTAAAAGAATAAAAAAAAATAAAAATATTAAGAACGAATAGGAATTAAGGTGGCAGTAAGTCGCGGTTCCACCTCCTCTTCAACCTTCGTGGGGGGTTTTGTGGTAAGTGTTGTGAAGATAAAGTACGTATTTCTGGATTTGTATGTGTGTAAAGTTTTCTAAAAAAACGTATGTAAATAGTTTGTATTGTGTCGGGTACTGTGTGTATCATAAGATCGTTATGAAGTGTTCTGTTGTTTATGTATGGGGGGCATTGTGTTATCAGTCTGAGGGTTTTTGACTGAAATGCCTGAATTCGTTTGATGTTGGATGTTTTTGCTGAACCGTATATCTGTGATCCGTATGTCCATAATGGTCTAAGTAAGTAAGTATAACAGTTATTTATAGGTATATATATTTTTTTTCCCCACATTTGACGACTTGGATCACTTTCAACGTACCCAAATGAGTTAAATGATCTAGACGGAATGACATTTCGCCCCTCCAATCTAGGGACAAGAGCCCGTTTCAATTTGTCCCAACGTCATTTGGGTATATATATGGGCTGAGGGGCGTAATGAGAGTGTATGGGGGCGTGTGGTTCAGCCCCTCATGGGGAAATATACATCAATATCCTATCCTTACTATGTCCCATGTTTGTTAACCTTCGTGAACAGTTCTTATGGCTCTCAGATTTCCTATTTCCAAATGTTCTGTTTACATAATTGTTGTCTTGTTGTCGTCCAGAATTACGTTTTGTCTTTTGTCCAGAGCTGTCATTCCCATTTTACTTTCTTATACCTATAATATAAGGAAGTATTGTAATCGTGCAAAAATTCAAGATCGAGGTTTCAACGGATTTTCACATTAATTTTTCCATATGTCTAAACGCTCTCGCGTGAATCAAGCACAGTTTACAATCCAAATGGTTTCCTTTTTCAGCCCCCACTGGGTTTTTCCCTGTTCCTCCTGTACATTTAGTTAAGTCCTAAAAATATGGAAAACATTGTCATTTTGAGATGGAAGTTCAACCAGTTTACAATCCAAATGGTTCCCTTTTTCAGCCCCCACGGGGTTTTTCCCTGTTCCTCCTGTACATTTAGTTAAGTCCTAAAATATGGAAATACACATTTCGTCTCAAATTGAAATCTTAATAATAAAAGAAAACATTTTAAATACTATGTGCTGATTAAAATACAAATACAGGTATATGCATATATGAAATAAAGCCAAGATGACAATAATAAATATATGAATTTTAAAAAATACATAAAATAAAGGTAATAATATTTTTTTTTGTTTTGAGGAAGTAGGTACTACATATACACAAGAGACTGGAGTATTATATTATTGGTGATAAAAGGGGTGAATATTTGAGATTGGTTTGATCCTTCATACAGTTTCCTTTTTGTAGGTGTTCTGAAACCTACCCGAAAGTCCTCTTTTTTATGTATATTCCCTATCTATTCTGAACTCTTTCCAAAATATGGTAATCTCACCCAATTTTTAGTCCCTGTACTATTTGTTTTGCCTAATTTTGAAATTTCTAATAATTTATGATTTCCAGATTTACTTTGTGAAGCTCCATTCTAGGAATAGATAATTAAAATACACAATTTCTTTGTCAAACTTCACTATATGGGTAAAAACAGAATTTCGGTACAATCTCAGTTCAGAAAATTTTTCGTTTTTAACCAAAAGAAAAATTGTTTTTTGTTGCGTGTACTTGTTCTATAAGGTGTCCCTAATAACGCTGTAAAGTGGGCACACAGTAGCACCAATAGTTCTTGAGATATTAATTAAAAATGAGATATGAAATCTAGGGAGTGAGAAAAACAGCAAAATTCCAAGAACAAGGCATTATATTTTTATTACAAACAAAATATATAAATAAGTTTAAGTTATCTATCTTAGTAACACAGTTTCGTTGCATTTGAATGACTTCCATTGACTTAGTGCCATTTTAAATTAAAAATACCGAATTATTCTACTAGAAAAAAATAATTTATAATTTCAAATAGGCTGATCTATTTTCAGTCTTCTATTCATCAAAACTTATAAACGCTATCAATCACAGTGCACATCTTATAATTCTTCAAAATGAAAGTATGATTTTTGTTGACTCAAAAAAGTAACACAAGAATGGTAACATTTTTTAAAATTCAGTCCTTCACCAAGGAAAAAACTGTTTTTACAGTAGCTTCTCCAAAAAGCAACCTTCTAGCTATCTCTTTCTTATTACCTGACTTCATCAGCTCGTTAACCACTTTCCTGGGAGAGTTCTTATCAACAGCACATTTAGTCTTCAAACTGGAGTACTTTTGACGCCATTTGCCAGCCTTTCTGGTCTGTGCGGCCACCAGCTTCTTCAAGTTACTGTTTTCCCTAACAACTTTTGATCTCGCCTTCCTAACTTTCTTCTTCCCTGAATTTCTTTGAAACGGCAGAAACTCACGTTGTGGAATGTCAGCCTCATTGATTGGCGGTGACGTGCTTGCTAAATACTGTCCAAAGTCTTCCGCTTCTCATACGATTTCTTGTTCCGTTCCCTCCAAGCAGCGCGAGCAGCTTTCTGTTCTCTACGACTCATATCATTGACTAACTTTACCTGTTTCTTCATCTTTTTTGCCTCGTATTTCTTCTTCTCCTTTTCTCGCTCAATGGCCAGCAGGACTGGGTCCCTCTTTATTTTCTCCCTTCTTCTTTTAGCATCTTCTTTCTTCTTGGCCTTAATTTCTTGAGGTGTCAGTTTCTTTTGCGGAGCCATGTCTGTGAACAGAGAGAAAAAATACGTAAAATACCCAAATCCAGAGAAAAATACAAAAAAAGTTAAAAAAAAAACAAAAAAACATAAAATTATTTAAGTTGGAATGGTATTCTTAAACGAAAATCTTTTAACTAAAAATCTATAATCAAATAAATTAAAAAGTGTATTTGTGAACATAATACTGGACCAATTTCGACTCCAATGACGTAAAATTGAATCATCTATATAATTATGACAATAACTTTTCTTAAAATTGTTTTTCCTTGTCAATAATATAAGATAAATGCATAACCAAGTGTTTATATAGCTAAAATTGGATGTGAATTTCTCAGATCTATATATTTTTTAAAAATTTATTTGGGGGGGGGGGGGGGGGGAGGCTATGTATCGCGTATATTTAGGACCCGTGTTTCTGCAAAAAATGGTCAAAATTGTTAGGGCCATTTTTGAGAAAACACCGACTCCAACCATTGGAGGTGGGAGGGAGACATAAATAATAAAATGGTAATATAATTCAGAAAACAAGAACAACGACGAAATTGATGACTAATGATGTTCTCACACCCTAGTGTACAACCTCACTCCCTAGCCGAATTGGATTTTTGATAATTTCTAGGGTGTGAGGTTTCAGGTAATATTTAGGCTTATACAAGAACCAAGCAGTTTATCTGAATAGTCAATTACATAATTCAAATTGCATTCAAGAATGCTGTACAACTAAAATTTACTTTTAGAGAAAACCTTCTTTCACAGAATTGATACAACCTAGGGAGTTATAGTGAATAAAAATACTCTACTTACCTACTTGGATAAGCTCATCGGTCCTCACGGAACAACAAACAAACTGTGAGTCTTGAAGCTCCTGGTGTTGGGTTGCCATGTTGAAGCAGTGTTGCCCCAGCCTTAGAGAAAAACGAAATTCTTTTTTCAGTAACTGGGGCGGGCGTTTAAAAAAAAATCTAGGGAGTGAGGTAGAAGGTTAGTGACACACCTTTACAGCCTCCTACGGTGCAGTAAGTAGCGTCAATTTGATATGTGAAACAATATATTCGTAATACAGAATATGATACAATCATTTATTTAAGAAACAAATACAAAATGACGTATTAAGGCAAGTTTTAAAGCTGTTGAATGTACCAACCTCCAAGTTGTGACACCCTAGGGAGTGAGAAATTGCTCTACATACATGTTTAATATTAATACTGTTATGGAACATATTTTAGAATAAAACAATCTCAATTTGATACCCCTAAAAGAGCTACAAAACCATTTTTAAAAATGTTGAAGACATTCATTACATTCTGAAAAATGCTCCTGTGACACTAATTGTACCGAAATTCTGATTTTACCCATATATTCTCAAATAGTCAACTAGTTTCGCCGTGTTAAGGCATTATCAAGAGTCACTTATAAGGTTTATAAGTGACTCTTGATAATGCCATAACACTAGTTGAGTATTTGAGAATATATAGTGAAGTTTGACTAAGAAATTGTGTATTTTAATTATCTATTTTTGAAATTTCTTTCAAATGTATTTTGTTAATGACAACGTTTTATCTTATCAATAATGTGATAATTCTTTGTACTTAGATCATTATTCAGAGGGTCGGAAAACATGAAATTCCAGTAAAAACTCAACATGAAATTTCTGATCGATTACAGAACCTCCCCTTCATTCTTATTGCTGGGGAAGTAAAAATAATTATTGAGCTAGAAATTATGAATGGCGGTGATTTTCCTTCTTATTGCCAAGTTCAATGAAACCCAGAGGAGTGTATTGAATATAAAACCGATATAAGATTGAAAAAATGGATGGAGCATCTCAAATTTTCAGATAAATAAGAGGGACGGGGGTTTCTATACGTTATCAATTTTGTCCTAATATAGGACAGCCCAGCTCCCCATGGAATACCTGGACCGTGAAAAGCCCCCCCTACCTTATTATTTCCTTCCCACCCCCCATCGATTTTCCAGCCCCAATTTTCCCCGTTTAGCCCAAAACTCGTGGGGGGGAGTGGGACCCCATTAGGGCAAAATGTTTCCTCCAACCCATCTTTGTTCAGATTTTTATAAATCCAATAAACGAAACCAACTTTTATAAACAAGATAGAAGTTATTTATCTCCAATCTTCAAGTGAAGGAAGAGGGGGCCCTCCCATAGAAGAAAATCTCAGGGAAAAGAAATAAAATTATTGAAAAATAAATTATCCTCATTGCTTGGTTGTGTAAAGAGATTTTGAATTTACAAAAAAAAAAAAGGCGTCGGTGAATCATCGGCATCTGTGCTTCATTTAAGTCCTCCATTTGATCGCCTTCTTCCAATTTCGCTGAACATTTCTTGTCGGCAGTAATTTTAATTTTAGTGTTAAGCTTCCCCCCTAATCCCCCTTTCTTAAACATTTTAAATTTCTTGTCAATAAATTCAATCTATCACTCACACAGATTTTTGTTTTCATTTTTGGAGTCTGAAGATTGGAAGACATTAAATTCCGTTGGACTCTCCGGAAACTCAGCATGGAGTTTCTGACCGATTACGTAACTTCCCCTATACTCCATATAGCTGGCGAAATAAAATTCGTCAGTAATATTCGCCACCACGAATTAATCAACTATATTTTTCCTCTCCCTCCAAAACCAATCGACGGGGCTAAAAATAAATTGTGGTCTTACATGGCCACTTCTCAATCCTCATACAATCAAAATTAATAGGAAATGTCGTCCTTATAGGTTTTTGACTAGATTCATACAATTTCATATTGATTCAATCATTTCAGCAGTTATCAGTTGATTATTCTCCGTTATTATATTATATTATTTGATGAAAAAAGCGGCTGGCTTTAAAATCTCTTTGAAGTAACAGACGGGCGGCAAACAGAAAATAAGGAGTTGAACCCAAGTGTTTAAAAGGGAAAGGATGGCAACAATAACATCATAAAAACATTTTCAAGGAAGGGTCTCAGGGGCTGTGCAAAATTTTCTAAAAACCTTTTGTGAGTTATTAAGACTCATGTCCAGGCTTTAACTACGAGGTGAGCCCGACTCTACTTTGGCACTCTACATGAGCCCGACTCTACTTTGGGAGACCTAAATTTTGCCTACCCTAAATTTTTATTCACCTAGGGCAGAGGGGTCTTTACTGAGTACCTGACATCGTACAGGCTCGGGACCATCGCTTAACGTCCGGACGGCGTGCTTAAGTTTATTTTACTTCCCAGATAAAATAAACTAAGGGCCTCGGCTGGTTTTCGAACCCACGATCTTGAGCTCAGAAGGCAAGCACGCATACCACTGAGCTACCGGCGCCCTCGAAAAAAAAAAAAAAAAAAAAAAATGGAACTCACTTGGGCGTAACAATGCTCATTGTATTATGTTTCTGGCTATTTCAGAATGTGAAAACAAAGTAATAGCAATTTTCCAACATTGAATTATGTAACTCCGATGATGATGAACGTTTTCTTTTTATTACATTATAAATGTATCCCCTTGAAGGTACAAACGAGGACATTCCCGGTAGTCCCAGCAATTAGTATGTTCTAAAGAATAAAAAAACATTTAGACGATCGCTATTTGGCGTCATTTTCTTCGTACGTTTCAAAACATTTTAATTTTTCCATTTTTTTTTTTTTTTTTTTTGATGGAGGTACAAACGAAAATATTGGTGGTACAAACCTCTATGGCATATATGTAGTAATATAAAAATGGTTTTAATTCGATAATCATTATAACCCTGGCGCAGTTACTGCGTGAATTTTCAAAATACAGCGATTTTACTACTTTTTTAAGTATTCAAGTATATGTCAGATGGGTATTGTATTATATTTCTGGCTATTTTAGGAATTAAAAAAAATATATATATTAATAGTATTTTTCAACAATTTATGAATGGCGTAGGCTGACGAGTACAAGCGAAGTTCTATAAAAAAAATAATCGATTTTTGAAACTTGGGTGCTAACTTCACATACTCTGTACTGCCTCCGAAAGACAGCGTGCTCACTTTTTATTACCTCCTAGATAAAAACGTTAGGCGTCCTCTAATGATATCCCTTAATACGCAAACAAAGGTCTGGGCGTGTCAAAATGGGGGATCTCATGGACAAAGCCGCTATTTGCGAGGTCTACCATCTAGGCGTGCGAGCTCTACCAGGTAGGCGTCCGAGGTCTCTATATCCCTACCTTCCGTCTTCGTCCTTCTTATGAGGTCCACCTCAAAATGTAAAGGATAAAAAACAAAAACTGTCTATCTGTCAGCTGTCGTGTGGGAAAAAACTGATATCGGATCCCTGGATACGTAATATGTTAGTGACAGGGAACAAGGAGATGTTATCACAAGTCCCAGTAGCTGGAATCTTAAGTCTCTTCACCTCTCAACGGAACATTTATTTTGTGCTGGCTGGACCTCACTGAATGAATGAATATATACCTACTTTATTTACAGATGCACTTAAAAAACATTTTAATATCGAGTATACAATACTGACAATGGCCAGGGCCGTCTTGTCAGGAGAGAGGGTCATAAAAAGTAAAAATAAATAATGAAAGTTCATACTAAATAAAGAAAATTCGTGTACAATTGTACCAATAAGACATATTATAAAAATAAAATAAAGAAAGTAATAATAAAATGATAATAATAAGACAGATAGGCAGAAATAGAAATAGCAATAACAATAATTGTTTATAATATATATAGGTACATTATAATTACAATTAATGTAATAAAATGGAACAATAAACTATAGGTACTGTAATAAGAAAAACGAAGAACAACATGGATGTAACTTTATAGGTTTTTTTAAGTATATAGGTAATATTTAATAATTCAATTATTCTAAGAGAAATTCTCTATATCTGGTAGCATCCTGTACGAAAAGACATTAGGCCAGTTATTCTGGCGTTTTCCCACGAGCGGGACATTTTTTATATATACGTATATGTACTCGTATACATATATATTATGTATGTATTTATTTATGATGTATATACTCACACTCATGATTTTTCCATTATCCGGCAATTTGGTCAATTTTTTGGCGCGCTCTAGTGGCCAAACGGTTAGTCGTACAAAAAAAACTTTAGAGGAAAAAATGTAGGAAATTTCATCTACTTTAATTGTGTACATAGTGAATTTTGCGAAAAAAGCATACTTTTTGAGATATGGGCGAAAAACTGGAAAAAGTGCCATTTTGACTAAAATTGCAAAAAAAAACATGTTCCGGGCAAAATTTCTGTCAGCAAACTTCATATTCGTGTTCAGCGACCCAAAAAAACATAAAGGGTGAAAAAATTACGACTGCATCAAAACTTTCCCCTAAGAATGCCAGAATGACTGGCCTACATAGTGAGTGCCAATCCTGATCTCAGGGTGGCGTCAAAAATGTTGGCTGGACCTCACTGTTCACACTCATGAATTGCAGACCTCTAGTATGGTAAAGGCCACAAATTAGACGTCCTGAGTAGTGAGGGAAGAGGGCGGTTGGCTGAACTTCACTGTTCCCACTCCGTCATGAATTGCAGACCTCTAGCTGTGGTAGCGGTCACAAATTAGACGTCCTGAGTAGTGGGGGAAGAGGAAGGTGGGCTGATTTGCCAATATTGCTCCATGGTAAACTCCCGTATCCAGGTTAAGCATTAAACCGAGTTATGTAAACAAGGTGAAAATCAGGCTTGTGGTCGATGATACAAACATAGAATTTCTGCCAAGCTGTCGTCACTGAGTATACCTTCTTCAGGGCCTGTATGCACAAATTTACAGTAGCAATAATTTTGTATAAACTAAAATTAAGTATAGATAAAACAATAAAAACTGAATATAACTAAGTACTTTCAAGTTGAGAATCGCGGATAAAACAAACTTATTTTTTTGAAATATGGTCTATTGCACAAATCAACAAAATACAAGTACTAATGAGGGCGCCGGTAGCTCAGTGGGTTGCTTGCTTGCTTACTTACTGAGTTCAAGATCGCGACTTCAAAATCCGGCCAAGGCCCTTAGTTTATTTTATCTGGAAGGTGAAATAAACTTAAGCGCGCCGTCCTTCGGATGGGACGTTAAGCGAAGGTCCCGAGGCTCTACGATGTTAGGTACTCGTTAAAGATGGTCGATTGGCTTTGAAGGGAGAGCATAAACGTAATTGATTAATTCGAGCTGGGGAAGTACATCGCCGGTGATTCACCGATGACTTTTTTTTTCTACTAACTAATTTATTTTATTTAAAATATAGAAATGAAAAGTTTCTTTTCCAAGGCTTATGACTCTGTTGCTCTGATGAAAAAATGAAAATGAAAAATAATCCTTATTCTGGGACATACTTCCCCTAAGAATAATAACATTAGAAATAAACAAATGAATAGAAGTATCAGCCAATTGAGACAGAATAAATAAAAAAGAAAAGAGGCCCCTAAGAATTAATTAAAGAATTAATAATGACAATTAATAATAACTAATAATGACAGGCAATGATTAAAACAATAAAAATAAACTAGTGAAAAATAAAATTACTTAATATTTCCTTTTTATTTTTCACTAGTTTATTTTTATTGTTTTATTATATATATATATATATATATATATATATATATATATATATATATATATTTATCTTATATAATATATATTACTTTATCGTATAAGGAATATATGGTAACAAGAGATAAACAAGTTATGTTCCAACTGGGCTGATGAAACAGTAGAGTCAATCTGTCTAGAGGAGTGAGAGACTTATAGGAAGAGGAGAACTATCCCATAGAGGCCTTAGCCTTAGGAATCAGAGGTTTTCTGAATTAGGAGGTACTGGAAAAGTAGGGACTTAAATGAAAGAAGAGTAGAAAGGAGCATGGCGAATCTGGAGAAGGAGAGAGTTCCAGAGGGAGTTAGTCTGGATAAGGAAGGAGTTGTGGTAGGTTGTTGTCCTGTGGGAAGGGAGATAAAGATCAGAGGAATGGGATATGGTGACTTTCTGGTGGATATGGTATTTAAATTGGAGCATTTGTAAGATGTAGGATCTTGATCAGTGATATACTTTTCTCCGCATAATCGGTCCTCTTCACTTGCGGTCTCAACAAGAATGAGGTGCCACTGTAGAGAAATGTTACAATTGGCTTCAACTCCCCGGATTGATAGCATTATGTTAGAAGTGGTTCGCCCGTGGTTTACGGCTTACAGCTTAGAGGTAAATCCTCTTAGCAAGAACTCAAAGCCGGGAAACGGTTTTCATCTTCATAAACCTTCGCACAATCCTCATACGTTCCTCTTTTCCTGAAGGGATTTATTTAAAATTCAATCTCTGAATTATTTTGGAATGCATTAATATCACTATATTTGTAGATACTCTTTATAGCTAAGGCCATATTACTTCTTTCTGACCTCCTGATTCCAAAAAAAATGTGTGAACAAGAAAACTCAGTTATTAGAGTTTTTATGTTAAGCCTCACCCCTTCCCTTCGGTTCCTTGGCTGAAAATTTGTTATAGGATTGACATGAAATTTCATGTTGATATATTCATTCTATCGGGAGTTATCGTGTTCACAGCCATTTTTTTTTTTTCATATTTGGAATCTAGAGTACAGAAAACATGAAATTCCCTTGAAATCTCCGCATTGAATTTTTGACCGATTGCATAACTTCTCCTATACTTTCTATAGCTGGGGAAGTAATACACTAAAAATTTGTGCCAGAGAACAAAAAATAATGAATATTGTCGTTAACAAGTTTAACGATCATGAAGCACATTTCACGTGATTATGTAGGTATTAAAAAAAAAAAATTATAATAATGAAGATATATTATAAATAAATAGGTCCTCATTTTCTTAACTCTCCCGGCAGAGCCACATCTCAACTTCTAATGAACATTGACGAATGTATTTTGGCTCAAATCGTAGAAAACACAATATAATCTAAAAAATAAAGAAAAACATATGTTTTTTGAAAGAATATTGTTTATTTCACAAAATATATATAATATGGGAGTACTTAAGGTATTGCTATCATCTTCAGCCACGACTTAACAAATACTAAATGGAAGTTCAACCAGTTAAATTTGAGGCGAAAATCTATTTTTAATGTTTGCCATATTTTAAGTCTTATCTGTACAGAAGGGATAGGAAAAACCCCAGGAGGCTGAACAAAGGGATAGGAAAAAACCTCAGGAGGCTGAAAAATGGGTAGGGACCGTTTGCATTGTTATCTGGTTGGATGGTAGCAATACCGAAAGTACTTCCATACTATCTTTGACTGACCCTCAATATTCCTACAATTAGAATCCACAGTCGCTAATCAACATCTTCCATACTATGTGTATATATTTTGTGAAATAGACAACTTTTATTTTTAAACTTCTCTTTGTTTTTATTAAGTGTTTCACAATATCTCCGCAAAAAATGTTAAGTATCACTTTATAATCTACCCTGAATGATAATGCTAATGAATGATGAATGCTAATTCGAAAGTGTGCCCAGAAATTACAATTTTTTTGTTTTAATTCGCCTTTTTGAACAATTCTTGAAAAAAAAGTCGGAATAAACGTTCAGGAGTTACCACGAGAGGACTGTCCATCCTCGAGGACATTCTCTCACCGTATAGATTAGAATATTTTTTTTTTTTGTTTATTTCCCCAGCTATACGAAGTATATTTTTACTTGAATTAATTATTTATTTTTTATAGCTATGTTGTATTTTTGTCAGGTGAACTTGGTCATGAAACCGGCTCGGACGTCAACTCAGAACACAACTCTTCAGCGGACGAAGACTCACAGCTCCGACTTCGGCTGAAAAGGAAACTGCAGAGGAACCGGACCTCCTTCACCAACGAGCAGATAGACAGTCTGGAGAAAGGTGAGCCTAGTGTCCAGTCAGAGAGAGAATGGTTTGTATCAAGAAATGTGACGAACTTTCGGGGTATCGCATGAAAAATCGGGAATTTATTCTATTAACTATTTCAATAATAAAAAAAAATGGAAACAATGCGATGTAGCAGCCTGTACTCGCTTACCAATTTACAATAATATTATTTATTTTCCATGAACCATAACATGGTAATTGAATACGTCATAAAATTCTATTCATCAAGATAGCTTATAAATTAGATACATAAACAGTTATTTACTCTTAGGGTTGGACACACATATGATTAGTAATAACATAAGAGTAAAAAATGATTTAAAAAAAAATAAATAAATACTGGAAGCTAAATAAGTACACAAATAATAATATTAATAAATACAGTAGATATAGTTTTTATTTACAATTTTAGGGTTGCAGTGGCTACACTGTTGGTCTGAAATAGAGAGGTTATAAGTGTGTTTACGTTTTCTTAACTTTTTTTTTTTTATTCTTTATGGCTTTAGCAGCTAGCCACAGCCATAACTTATGTTCCGACATTGTCATTAAACAAGTAGTACATTACAAACTAATAAAAAATAATGATTCGATAGGCATTAAGAGAGGATATTTGTGGAGGAACTCTGCCATGAAAATATGTATGAATGTTTTTATATATGAAACACGACAAATATATATTTATTTTATTATTTTTGAACAATGGAAGAATAAATCGGTTTCCGAATAGAGGGTTTACTCTAACATAAACATTTGTAGTTGATGTTTAAATGTTTTTATTGTCTTTAACAAAAAATAATCTTCGAATATGTAACTGGTGGTTTTATTTAAACTTTCTATTTACGTTCACGATATGCTGGTAAATGAATTTTAATACGATCTTTTATACAGTAGAGCGTCGATTAATGGGGGAATATATAATTATAAGTTCACATAATCGAACATACATTGAATAAATGTAAGGAAAAATAAGAAAAATTCACTCTGAATGTTCAGCTGTCTGGTAATAGCCGAAATGTAAAGTTTTTTAGCCACTCATAACCAGCCTTGAAATGGATAGGTCCATTCAGGGGCGTAGCCAGGATTTTGAGCAAGGGGGGGGGGGGGGGCAAAGTTAGGCTACAGGAGTGGGAGGTATAGACTCCCGGGGGCATAGCTCGCAGTTTCCGCGGTTAGCGTTGTAGACTTTTTTTTATTCATTTGGGTGGCTCGGACCCCTAGAAACTCCCCCTGATGTAACCACTGACTGTAATAATTAAGTTGACTTTACATGCGCAACAAAAATGCAAATGCTATGGGGTCTGTGCTTTTAGAATTAAATGACTTACAGCCAATAGCGTGCATTTGCTGCTGCTGCGCTTTGCATTTTTTCTGCGCATGTAAAATCAGCTTTAAGAGAATAAGTTATAACATAAATGAAGATTTTGAGCGAGGAAATGAAATTATCGAATCCATGTATATTTAAAAATTCTGGCGCCTTGCTGATTTAGGAATCAGACGCACGAGAAATTTGAAGATCCTATTGGTAACTTGCAAGCAATCCATTTTTAATAAAAACAATTTTTTTAGATTATTTAATTTTTATCTTGTTTTTTTTTTGCTCTGACCAGGCGGGGGGGGGGGCACGTCCTGGCTACGCCCCTGGGCCCATTAAGCTTATTAGGGCAAAACAACGTTTTTCACAAAGTAATGCCCCAGAAGTCGGTTCTCCCATTCGCCTATTTGGAGAAACCACAAAAAGACAGCATCTTCAAAAGATTAATTTCGTGCTTCATCGATTTACGATGCTATGATCCGTCTTCAGAGTCCTTTTGTGATCCATATTTTAAAATTTCATCATTATTTTTTTAATTGATGAAATGGTGTGATGAAGAGCTTTACCTTCATTGAAGATCTCAGGGAGACTGCGTTTTCTCGTTTATCGAGACGGGTTATAATGTCCATTTTAGTTTTTATATTTAACACACTGTTTCCACATTTCTTTATCCATACTTAATAAAGTCACTTTTGTGTAAAGTTTCTCTTACGACCGAAAGGGAAACTAATTAGAATAAAAAGATGTTTGTGAAAATTCTTACTATATAACATGTTTTTTTCGTTCTAATAACCTGGGGGTGTCTTATAACAAACTGCTACTATTTTCATTTTCTTTTGTTCGAGAACCCACCGACCCACCGAAGTTTCAATAATTGATTGTTTTGATAACTGAAATTCCGACAATCAACGCTTTACCGTATTTCAGATTATTTATTTTAAGTTATGTGATAAATCGGGGCAAATATGGTTTCTTTCGGGACTCCTTCAATAAGAAAGTTGGGATTTCATTGGAAATTCGGGACAATTGGTCACCCTAGGTACAGGTTGATCACCCTAGGTACAGGAGGGGTTAAAGACCCCTACCCAGGTTATCTAAACCTAGGTAGGTATAATTGAGGACTCCCACAGTAGAGTCGGGCGCATGTTCATCAGAGCGCTCTAGTAGTAGGCGATATGACCTCATAGTTAAAGCCCGGGCATGCGTCACAAAAACTAACTTACGAACGAATTAAGAGCAGTAATGTCTCATTAGGCTCAAAATCAAAAGGTATTTCTACTCGTGTTGATACTTTCGTTCAATGGCGAGTTATTGAATTCACACAGACAAACCTGGGTGAAGGGATCCTGTCAAGGATTATCCAAAGGCGATGGATGGATTTACAAAGAAATTGACCCGGAGATTTCAGTGCTGTATCCGGAACAGGGTACATTTTCTGGCTATTTATAAACAGGGGTGGGGTGTATGTTTTGTATTGGAGATGGGTTTGTATTGTTTGTTTGACTTTGTACCTGGGCGGCATTGTCCTCGAGACCTACCTTAGATAAGCTATCAACTAAATCTATCCTATTCTAGCTACCCTAGGCATATTCTCATTTTGTCCCAAGTAGGAGAAAAAAAAAAAAAGTGATGTGGCCATAAGAGGACTTATACCAACCACTTTTGTACAGATTCTCCCTCCACCCTCTCTAATACATTTCATTTTCCCAGCAATAGGAGTTAATAATTCGATGTTGAGTTTTCACCGGAATTTCTATGAGAAAAACCCACTGATTCCAAAAATTAAAACGTCTGTCTGTCTAAACACGAACACTTCTGATAGAATGAATGTATCCAGAACCCCATAAGGACATACAGTAGAACCTCTATAAGTCGAACATCAAGGGAGGCGCCAAAAAATTCGAGTTATAGAGTTTTCGACTTATGGAGGATTTCGATTTAGGCGAATTTTGATTCGACTTGTAGAGGTTAAGATTCATTCTAACTAATTTTGAGTTAGAGAGGTGAAATAAATAAAAATTCAAGTTACAGAGGTAACAAACATATTTATATTTATTATAAATCAACATTATTTCAAAACATCCTTAAAAAAAAAAAATACGTAGTATAATATTATGTAGGTATTAAAAAAAGTCAGTAATTTTTTTTTGCTTTAGAAAATTGGTAGTCCTATTTATAGTATACTCCTAAATTGTTTTCTAAGAAACAATGGTGTACATTGTCGGCAAATTCTTAAAGTCGGTAACTTATTTTTCTTCGAGCTGTAGAGGTAATAAGTTTCAAATAATCGAGTTGTAAAGGTTCTAAAATAAAACATTGCTATGTTCGAGATGCAGAGGTCCAATTTATTTTTTCGAGTTATAGAGAAAAAATATGCACCAAAATGGCTTGTAGGGACTCACTGATTATTTCGACTAATAGAGGGTTTAGATTTCGAGTAATGGAGGTTTTGGGACTTGAAGGGAAAGAAACAAATCTTTTTTTTCGAGTTTTGGAGGTTTTCGACTTATCGAGGTTCGACTTAAAGAGGTTCTACTGTAAATGTATCGACACAAAATTTACTATGAGGATTCAAAAACCTCTGTCTAAGTAAACTTTTGATTTATATCCCAGACGGCCGATGGGTTTTGGAGGGAGAGCGAAAACTAAATTCATTAATTCGTGCCGGTACATTGCCACTAATTCACCGACGACTTTTCTTCCTTTGTGCGGGCGTCGAACGTGATCAGCTTCATATGAAGAATTATAATGCAAAATCACTCCCAGGTAACAGTTTTTATAGACTGAATTTAATTCAGTTTTCAGTGGGACTAGATACAGAATAAATAGTTTAATATTTAATAATAATTCATCGTTTCATACCATTTGTCAATAAACCAGGAACGAGAAAAAAATTAATTTCTTCCTAGGTAGAATATGTTCAAGAAAAGAGATGGAGATACTTTAATTACTTTTCAGGCTTGGAAGACCTCTATTCAATTGACATTATTAATAATAATTACATAGTATTAATTAACTAAAATTTCAGAAGAATGTAGGTCATGTACAAAGAAATAGTTTTGCCCGCTTATTTTGTTGTACAGATTCACTATAAAGAATTTAAATTAAATAATTGTTAATAGTTATTATTATTTTGCCATTAATGTTATTAATTTCTGAATATGTTAATGACAATCCGCATTCTTTATTATAATCAAAAAGAAGAGTAAGACATATTTTTTAAAATGTTTAAAGTTTCTCACCTGAGACTGGCGGGATACGGAACCCTGCAATGTATGATCTGATTTTAGACAAACTATTTGAACATAGTTTATTATATGGTCTTTCCATCGGGATTTAAGGCACGTTATTTGAAGTATAGGGGAAATTTATGTAATTTGTCAAAAAATCGATGTTATTTTCACCAGAGTTTCAATGTTTCGTGACCCCCCGTATGAAAAAAAAAAACATGCTTGTCTGTGAACACGATAACTCCCGATAGAATGAATAGTTTATCGACACGACATTTTATATTATCCAGAAAAACCTTAGGGACAACATCTATTGATTTTCAGCCGAATCGGTCAAAGGAAAGGAGGGGGATTGGAGGTAGGGCATGTGGGGGGGCATAACTCAAAAACCACAACTGTCAAAATAATAATAATATTTATTTCCGTTAAACTATAACATGTTAACTAGATACATCATACAATTGTGTACATCAAAATGGTTTATAAATTATACATACATCAACCGATATTAAATTTTAGAATATACACACATATGAAATGAATTATATATAATTATTTTACTTCCTCAGAAGTATAGTTTTGTTTTCTTTTTTAAATAAATAAATAAAAAAGGTACATGAATATCAAATTCCTAATACAATAGGTACTATTTATATTTTTAATATAAATATTTTATATTACATTTCGGTGCAATCAAGAGCTCCTTGCTCAGGTCACAAAGAGCAAAATATGCAAAATAAAAATAAGTATATACGAGAAAATTAACAAATATCAGTAAAGTATCGATATTCTTCTTTCTTTCAGGTATCATAATCATGACTAGTATTGTATAGAGGGAAAATATGTATAATTTTTCTAATGACCATTAATGTTTTAAATATAAACAGCGCAGATAATGGGACGATTTTAAGTTTATCAAATATCTCTGCAGCTTGTTCTTTGATTAATATAAGTTATTATTTTTAGTGCATTATTCTGAAGTCTGAAAATATTAGAATTAGTAATGAATGTATCGACAAGAAATTTTATATGTATATCCAAAACCCCATAGGGACGACACAATTTTATTTATAAGCCGGTGTAATAATAAATGTATCGATACGACATTTGTTTCAGATTACAATAAGAACGAAACTTGTCG
This sequence comes from Aradus depressus, assembly GCA_963662175.1. Taxonomy (NCBI): domain Eukaryota; kingdom Metazoa; phylum Arthropoda; class Insecta; order Hemiptera; family Aradidae; genus Aradus; species Aradus depressus. The sequence goes on along the minus strand of OY759218.1, from coordinate 23,183,696 downwards.
ATTTTCAATCAAATCGATAAATTGGTTTCAGAGGGAGAGAGAAAACTTAGTTGATTTATTAGCGCGGGGGGAGTGAGTATATACTCACAATATTGTCGGTTATTCACCACGATTTTTTTGATTTGTGATCCTGTTCATCGCCGATGAACTGGCCCAGCCAACTATCTGACGGATAGACCTGTCTTTTGGGTGGGGGAGCCTTCAACTGTCACAACAGCCTCTCTCTCTCTCTCCTATCAGATAGTAACTTTTTGAAAAAAAAAAAAAAAAAAAAAAAGAAACCGCCTCCATACAAAAAAATCAAAAAACTTTTAGGGCGGCTCGGTCCCAATTAGGGGGAGTGGGCTATCTGATGCCAGGTTTCAGAGATTGGTTACAGGGTTCTGGTTTCATGTTTCAGAGTTCGAGAGGACCCACTACCCTGATGTCTTCGCCCGAGAACGCCTCGCCGAGAAGATCGGCCTCCCGGAAGCTCGGATACAGGTAAGAAAATTATTTATATTTATATAGGGTGTCACAATTAGATGGTCCGGCCAAATAACTCCGAAACGGAGCAAGATAAGTTTTATTTACACAGCTTAACGTAGTAAAGGGGAGAGGTTGTGTAGTTGGTCGGAAATTCGACGTTAAGTTTTCACCCGAATTTCTTGTTTTCCGACTCCCTCATTCCAGTCTATCTGTGTGTCTGTGAACACAATAACACCCGATACAGTGAATGTATAGACATGAAATTTTAGATGTTTATCCAAAACATCATAAGTAAGACATCTTTTTTCAGCCAATTCGGCCAAAGGGAAGAGAGGGTAAACTGTAATAACTGTCGATGTAAATAATGTATCGACATGACAGTCGGTATGTGTATCCAGAGCCCCATCAGGATGACATCTATTCATTTTCCGCCAAATCGGCCAAAGGGAAGGGAGGGATTTGGGGGGCACTTACCCCAAAAACTGTAATAACTGTCGATGTAATGAATATATCGACATGACAGTCGGTATGTGTATCTAGAGCCCTATAAGGATGACATCTATTCATTTTCAGCCATATCGGTCAAAGGGAAGAGAGGGATTTGGGGGCGCTTACCCCAAAAACTGTAATAACTGTCGATGTAATTAATGTATCGAAATGACAGTCAGTATGTGTATCTAGAGCCCCATAAGGATGACATCTATCCATTTTCAGCCATATCGGCCAAAGGGAAGGGAGGGATTTGGGGGGCACTTACCCCAAAAACTGTAATAACTGTCGATGTAATGAATATATCGACATGACAGTCGGTATGTGTATCTAGAGCCCTATAAGGATGACATCTATTCATTTTCAGCCATATCGGTCAAAGGGAAGAGAGGGATTTGGGGGCGCTTACCCCAAAAACTGTAATAACTGTCGATGTAATTAATGTATCGAAATGACAGTCAGTATGTGTATCTAGAGCCCCATAAGGATGACATCTATTCATTTTCAGCCAATTCGGCCAAAGGGAAGGGACGGATTTGGGGGACGCTTACCCCAAAAACTGTAATTACTGTCGATGTAATTAATGTATCGAAATGACAGTCAGTATGTGTATCCAGAGCCCCATAAGGATGACATCTATTCATTTTCAGCCATATCGGCCAAGGGGAGGGAGGGATTTGGGGGCGCTTACCCCAAAAACTGTAATAACTGTCGATGTAATTAATGTATCGAAATGACAGTCAGTATGTGTATCTAGAGCCCCATAAGGATGACATCTATTCATTTTCAGCCATATCGGCCAAGGGGAGGGAGGGATTTGGGGGCGCTTACCCCAAAAACTGTAATAACTATCGATGTAATTAATGTATCGAAATGACAGTCAGTATGTGTATCTAGAGCCCCATAAGGATGACATCTATTCATTTTGATAAAGGGAAGGGAAGGATTAGGGAGAGCACATTCAGAAGAATAATATCCGTTATGACTTAGGTCATGTTCATTCGTATTTATGTAAAAAAAAAACTGAATAAAACTGCTAATGCCAACACATTACTTTCGTGTACCCAGTAATGTCTTGAAATAAATTTGGGAGGGGGGGCGGGAGGGAGATTGCTCTGTAAAAAAGTGTTTGGTTTAAGAAAGTCATGTTTATATTTTTCTTTATTAACTCCATAACCTAGGAAATATAGACGTTGGAAGAACTCCCACCATCACTATCTAATTTTTTTATACAATCAATAAGTAACGTCATATGATGTTCTTCATTAATTCAATATACGAATAACAATAATAATTTAAAAAAATTAAATTTTTGAATGCCAACTAATCTCAAATATATTTTCTGTATTTTTGTGCACATTTGTTTTTGTATTATTCCATTATATTTTTTTGTTAAGACCTGTGGACATTTATATTTTCACTAACTTGTATGTATTTTACTTTAAATTTTTTAATTTATATGGTTAAATGTAACCTACATATGTGAGTCGACATCTTCCATAATCATTGAGTCGATATGGATTTTTCTTGCAAACGGAAATTTTTTGAATCTAGGTATCACAAGTATTTTATTATATTATATATATTTTTTTTTCACCTTTATTATGTAATTTCCAACTATGAAATATATCACAACTAGGAAATATGTACAATGTACAGAAAAAGGCTTTAGTCTTGATGAGACGGCTGGTCAACATCACCGTCTTCTCAAGGGTCCGACGATCGGACCGACATGGCTTATATAATTATTATAATCTTGAAAGGGAAGAGGAGGATTAGTGAGGAGACGTAACACAAAAACTCTAATATCTGCCGTTGTAATGAATATATCGACACAAAATTTTATTTGTAAATTTAAAACGCAATAAGGACGACAACTATTAATTTTCCGCGGAATCGGCCGAAGAAAAGAGTGGATCAGAGGAGGGCTAGACTGAAAAACTCTATAAACTGCCTATATAATGAATTTATCGACACACAGTATGATGATTCAGAAGCCCCCATGTAAGTCAACTATTAATTTTAAAAAAATAAAAAAAAGCGTATGTTTTTTTTCAAAAATATTGTCTATTTCATAAAATATATATAATATATGGGAGTACTTTCGGTATTGCTACTATCTTCAGTCGCGACTTAACAAATACTATTAAATAAAAATAAAATTTCATCTCAAATTGAAATCTTAATAATGAAAGAAAGAAAAGAAAAATGAGACGAAAATAAAATTAATTTGAAGCGAAATTGTATTTTTAATGTTTTCCAAAACTGCCAATTAGTATTTGTTAAGTCGTGGCTGAAGTTGGTAGCAATACCGAAAGTACTCCAATATACAGTGAAACCTCTCTTGGCGGTCACCTCTGATAGCCGGACACCCCTGGTGGTCGGACAATTTTTACGGTCCCGACAGAATATATAGGGATTTCAACACATTTGCCCCTCTCTTGGACGGAAGCGGACAGTGAAATCGAGTACCGAGAAGAGCAGACTACTTCTGTTGGAAGGAGAGGCAGGCCTCTAATTCGGGTTGACGTTTAATATGTTGTTAGAATTCTCGTTGTACATTGTACTATCAACCTACCAAACTTTCCACGTAGTGCACCTGTGTTTACATTGGGACTCGTAATTCCAAGAAGTTTGTAATGTCCCATACTGCCAGTTACCAAAACCAACGCGAACTTAATCAAGCGTTATTGCCTCCTAGCAAACGATGCTTCGTCATTTATTTTAATTTCTCAGGTAGAGAACAATATTGAAAACTCGATTGGGAAAAAAAAATTGAAACAAAAGAAAATGTCCAATTTTTTTTAGAACTTAGACGTTGTACCATTGTTTATGTTCGGATTCTAGTACAAATTTCTGATTTTATTACAAATTTCCTATTTTTTAAAACTATTCAGTTGTTCAATAAACAACATTTTTACATACGATACACGTGTTTAGAAAAGATACCTTTCATCCTTATCAATTTGCCTTCTATTTTCCTTTTCCCTCTGTTAGGAGGACACCTCTGCTGGGCGGACAACTTCCACGGCCCCCATGGGTGTCCGTCTAAGAGAGGTTTCACTGTATCATATGTATATATAAAGCTGAAGATGTCTGTGCGTTGTACCGCTATAACTCACGAACGGCTTGATGGATTTGATTAATTTTTTTTTTAATTTGTTCGTCATCGTCTGTGGAAGGTTATAGGCGTATTAGTACCTCAATATCTGGTCCATCCCAGCATCCACCCACGCAATCTTTGTAATTAAAAAACCACTGCAATGATTAATGAGGAATCTTTTTGAATAGATAAGTTTTATCTACCGGAAGGTTAAGGTCTATTTTTTAATCAACCCCTGGTCCATCCCAGCATCCACTCACGCAATCTTTGTAACTCGAAAACCATTGCAACGATTAATGAGAAATCTTTTTGAATAAATTAGTTTTAGCTCCAAAGCTAGCGTTACTACAGTTGAAGGACTATAAGCCTTATTCCGTATGAATAATTGAAAATTATAACATCATGAATGTACTGTCGAGGAACTGAATAGCCTTATAGGAGATATTGGGAGAAAAGTCAAAGTTCCCCGGGCAACGCCGGGTATTACTGCTAGTTATATATATTTAGTGAAATAGACAATATTTAAAAAATAACTTACGCTTTTCTTTATGTTTTATTAAGTGTTTAATAATACCTCTGCAGAAAATGTTATCATTTTGGTTATTAGCTCAAACGGTCGATTGGTTTTTGAGGGAGAGCGAAGACGGATTAATTCGTTGCGAGGAAGTACATTGCCGGTGATTTTACTAATATTATTCTTTCATAACTACGTAATTGTAAAGTGGGGAGAATGAGGACAAATCCCTTAAACGGGAACTGGTCCTAGTTGATGACAGCACAGTAGAGGGGACATGGGAGTGATGGAAGTCGTATATCACAACTGGAGATAGGCCTATATGATGAGGTGGGGACAGGAGTGGACAACTAGTGGACATGGTGAGTAATGGGGCCTACAAGTATGTCCATGGCTCAACGAAACAACCCCACTTTATTTTAGGGTTGACATATCCTTAACCTCAGTCTCCTTCCTACCTTCAACAAGGCCCCCATACATGATCAAAAAATTTTCGCTACAAAGGGTTTTGCTCGAACCTTCTCCCGAGATATCACATCGTCTACGTTCGAACCAGGCTTATACGGAAGCTGTTTGTGAAATTTCAAAAAAAAAAATCTGATCAACAGTTAAAGAGCTACTAACATTCATTACTACAGATTTATATATAGAGATAACTCTTAATTAAAGGTTATCTATTATAGGTAGGTACATGCTGTCGCACACTTTTTCGTAGAACTTTTTATTGCCAGCAATTCCTTCATACATCATTTTGATATATGGGCGATTCTCTGTAAACTCGTAATGGCCCATACAAACTCTGTTCTGGCATATTTTTTTAGAATTTTCGTAAAAATATAATAGTATTGCTTAGGAAAGTAACTGTTACTTTTAGTACACTAGAGGGCCAATTGAATTTATATGTATTTTTAAAGTTATTTTAGATTTTCTGATAAATCGCGACAGGGGACTGTTAGGTGCTAAATTCTTAAACTAATTCTAAAAACTAAATTCAATCTTTTTGTTTTATATTTTGAGCATTTTGTTTAAAATTTTAGTTATATAATTCTGGGCAGCAATCATTACATATAAACGAGTAAAAGTACCTTCTTTTTGGATCAATAGCACCAACAAATCACTTAAATTCAGTTCACCACTTCTTTAAGCCTAAAAAATCACCACTGTAATTTTTACACAGCTCGCCGCCATCGCTAGGCCTCGACTTCTTCACTACACCATTAATCGTTTCATGTTTTTAACTTAATATTTTAATGGGGGGGGGGGGGTCTCAGCGCGACGGCCCCTTTGAACTGACCTAAATTAACTAATATCGGCTCTTTCAAGTACCTCCCCCATCCATAGTATATAAAACATATTTCACGATTCACCATCGTTACGGCCTTCAAAAAGACGGTTTATCACTACGAAAACGGAAGCTGAAAATATGATGTGCGGGGAATTGATAGATACGGACTTTCAAGCATTAAATTTCAGTTTTCTCAATTTCAACATCTGGTGACAAACCTGGTTCTTTGCCTGTGCTAATTAAGCGAACAAAAAGTGGGCGGCGTTGAGACCTCCTCAGTGAACCCTGTAGGCTTAAATGAATAATCAGAATTCTTATATTTTGATAGATAAAAAGTATTACTTCACGACATAGAATCATTTTCAAAGATCCCTTTTGCTAAATATAAAAATACTTACGCCCATAGAAGGTGATTCAGGATCCTCAGTAACTTCCTGCTTCACTTTTTTTGGAGGCAGATTCACTGGTGGAGACGACATCCGTCTCTTTTTTGAATCTTTCTCTTGTCTGTCTTGGTCTCTTTCAGGATAATTACTCATTTTCACAGCTAATACAGTTCGGCCAACTACTCCACTGAAAAAAAAAAAAAAAAAAATCAATTGATACAAAAAAAAAAACATGGTGAGATCACGCTCTAGTCCGCAAGGCCATCATGGTCCCCAAATAAACAATTACTACGTTTCCATGCATTTCAAATAGATTTGAATATTGAACAAGGTTTGAAAATTGACAAGGGTTTACATGGAATGGTTTCAGATCGATTACTAAAATATTTTTAAACGTGTTTGTTATAATAGTTTGTGTTTGGATATAATATTTAAGTTTGTTATGGTGTAAATAATTTAAAATTTATTTTGTTAGTTTTCACTTTTAGTTTTAGTGTCACTCTATTCTATCATATCGTCGGTCACGTGATACCTCATATGTGCAAATGCCAACTTTACAGGAGAGATAAAAAACTGATTTAAAAAATATTCTTTATAGAAAATCTCAATTTTTTTCGAAATTTGTATTAAGTGAGTTGTATATGCATGGCATGAATTGTTTTAAAGATCAATAGCACCAACAAATCACTTAAATTCAGTTCACCTCTTCTTTAAGCCTAAAAAATCACCACTGTAATTTTTACACAGCTCGCCGCCATCGCTAGGCCTCGACTTCTTCACTACACCATTAATTGTTTAATGTTTTTAACTTAATATTTTAATGTGTGTATTTTATACATCACATGCCAGGCAGGGGACTGTGTATTTTGGTTTAGTTTCAAAATATTTACAAAACTATTGAAACATGATTCGATATGAAGCTACCGACAAATTTGGACACAAATCACAGACATATAGACAATTTATATAAATATTAAATCTAATTAACATTATTAAAATCACTTACCAGAGGATTATCTGTCGCAACGACCAACATGCGTACTCACACCACAAATTGCGCTCGGACACTAAACAAAATGGCAGCCTGACGCCGTTTTCGGCAGTGTTACTAACATTACACTGGTTGCGTTTCATTTCACGCTAAAAAACATTTGTAAACATAACAGATTTTTTCTATTTTCGGTTTAAATTTTTGACAGGGGATTGAGGGGGCTTCAATATTTTTTAGAAAAAAAAGTAAAATTGTTATCGTTATAAATATAATAGCACTATAAAGTTCAGCGTTTAATTTATATTAAGAGGCATAATTATATTTATATGCTTTATTTATTTTTTTTAAACTCGGTCCGAACAGCCGTTTACGAGTTTACAGAGAGTCGCCAATATATTTAACGGTTTAGGCAGCGTATTCAATAAATGGCGCCAGGATGACAGTTACTCCTCCAACTTGCTTCACTTTTACCATCACTCCTCAGCTCCCTTTTGATAATACGTAAATGTGTATACCCTATATCCACCGAAAATAATTAAGCTTCCCAATGGTGAAAGAGTTATCCAAATCGGTTGAGTAATTTTTGAGATTATTCAAACACACAATCATTCTCTCTTTATACAGGGTGGCCCTGATAAGCGGGCCACAAGTGAAATGATTCCTAAACGGTTAGAGATATCAAAATTGTGCATAGGACTAAAGTTGTAGCACTCGCCGAGAGCTATAGTATGGCGTCCTCGAAAAGACATAAATGACCCTTTTAATGGCTCAAACAGCCCTCCGAAGGGCGGGATTCCCTTTTGACCCTTAAGTTTCATTACATTTTATTAAAGTACTAAAGAAACAAGGAAGAACTGTGCAAACAGATTTTTGATACGTCAAGTAGTTCTCGGAAAAAAACCGTTTAAAGTTGCACGTTTTTCTTATTCTGAAGTTATTAAATTCCAACTAACTTGACGTATCAAAAATCTGTTTGCACAGTTCTTCCTTGTTTCTTTAGTACTTTAATAAAATGTAATGAAACTTAAGGGTCAAAAGTACTTCGGAGGGCTGTTTGAGCCATGAAAAGGGTCATTTATGTCTTTTCGAGGACGCCGTACTATAGCTCTCGGCGAGTGCTACAACTTTAGTCCTACGGACAATTTTGATATCTCTAACCGTTTAGGAGTTACTTCACTTGTGACCGCTTATCTGGGCCACCCTATATATTAGTATAGAGAGGGCGCCGGTAGTTCAGAGGTAGCGTGATTGTTAACTGAGCTCAAGATCGCTGGTTTGAAACCCGACCGAGGCCCTGCTTACTTTGTATCTGGGAGCTGAAAAAACTTTGAGCTAGTCGTTTTTCGAATGGAACGCTAAGCGATGGTCCCGAGCCTGTACGATGTCAGGTACTCGTTAAAGACTCCTACCCTAGATTAATAAAAATTTAGGGTAGGCAAAATTTAGGACTCCTATTGTGGTGTCGGGCTCATGTCCACCAGAGCGACGAAAGAGCGCTCTGGTATGAGTGGCATGAGTCACAATATAGTAGGCACTATTAGTATAGATATATTTAGAAAGGATATAACTATTTCAATGAAAGGTTTACTACAATTTTCAATTATAATCGATAGATGAGATCCCATCTTGTGGTTAACCTTAACGTCTAAAGTACGCCTAAGTTCCAAGATGTCGTTAGTTTTGAAATTTGCTAGCTATTTGATGTTTTTTCATATACTCTATCCATCTGATGTAAGTGATTGTTAGACTTTGTATACGTTTGGTATCCTGTAATACTCCAAATGGTCTCTGATCTGAGAGAGATTCGCTACAAAGTGACCCCTCATTTGATGCTCTTGGTTCTGTTCATTTCAAAGGGATGATATTTTTTTTTGGAGGGTTTCCTCAAAGGGCAACCAATGAAGAGGTCATCAGGATTAATCTTGATAAGTAATCCCGCAAACTATATAGATAGCCAACCTCACATACATCTGGCTTTAGTAAGCATCCTGGGGGAGGTTAGCGATCATCCCGGGTGGTCCATGTCAAGGTCTCTAGAGGAGTATCTCGCTAACGGCTGTAGCTATCGACACGCGGGTGCTTTCGTAATACACGTCAACAAACCTTTCAGATAATATATTTTTAAATTTCTTCATGCTTAAAAAGTCGTCGGTGAATCACCGGAAATGTACTTCCCCAGAATTATTAATAGTACTACTAGAAATAGTACTACTAAATACTAAATTTCGTCTCGATGCATTTATTACATCGGCAGTTATTATTGTGTTTGAGTTGAGCTTCCTCCTCTGATCCCCCTTCCCTTCGGCTCATTTCGCTGAAATTAATAGGTGTCGTCCTTATGGTGTTTTGAGAGTACAATATGAAATTTTATGTCGACAATTGTAGTTATTAGAGTTTTTTTATGACCTCCTCTCTCCCTTTGGCCAATTTGGCTGAAATAGTTGTTGTTTTTACGGAATTCTGGATAAACATATAAATTTCGTGTCGATACATTCATTCTATCGGGAGTTATCGTCCATAGACAAACAGACATATTCATATTATTTTTTTTCATTTTTGGAATCAGGGGAAAATTCAACATCGAATTTCTGAGAACCCAAGGAAGCCGATTACATAACTTTATAGCGAGGGAAGTAAAATATCGTGTCTGTATGTGTGAGTGTTGACACTGTTTGTGTCTGTGTGAGTGTAGACACTGTTTGTGTCTGTGTGAGTGAAGACACTGTGTGTGCCTGTGTGAGTGTAGACACTGTGTGTGTCTGTGTGAGTGTAGACACTGTGTGTGTCTTTGTGAGTGTAGACACTGTGTGTTTCTGTGTGAGTGTAGACACTGTGTGTGTCTGTGTGAGTGTAGACACTGTGTGCCTGTGAACAGGATAACTCCCGTTAGTATGAATATATTGACTCGAAATTTTATGTGTGTATTAAGAAACTCATAAGAACGACACCTATTGATTGTCAGCTGAATCACCCGAGGGGAAGGGTGGGAAATGAATGTATCGACAAGAAGTTGTATATGTACATCCATAACACCATATTTATCAATTTTCAGCCAAATCGATTAAAGGGAAGTGGGGGATCAGAAAAGAGGGCCCCAACCCCCAATACCCTAGAAAATTCATCTATTGAATGTATCAACACGAAATTTAGTATGATGATTCAGTAGTCCCTGAGTAAGACCTATTGATTTTCAACCAAATCCGTAAATTGGTTTCAGAGAGCGAGCGAAAACTTTGATTAATTCGCGCTTAGGAAGTGCATTAACAAAGAACATTTTTGGTAAAGACAAATGCGTTGCAAGGATTAACTATTTACGTGAAAATCAAGCAAACGTTTAAAAATAATGGGTTTCGAGATATCATTTTTCCACGTATACTTGTAAACTACATAAAAAATGGATTTTTCCGTTTTATTTACAACTTTCATTTGAAGAGATTTTTCATTAGGTCATATATATATGCATTAGGCAAGAGGTCTCAATTTCCGTAGGATTTTGGCCATAATCTAATCAGATCTAAGTTAGCACATGTAATCTCTTCATTTCAAATTTCAGTTCATTGCTAGATTCGTGTTCAGGACCTTGAAATATGAAATTCCGTTGAAATCTCGGATTTTCCCCGAGAATATGAAATTGTTAGCACTGGATGAAGGTAAAAAGTGGGTGACCCCGCATTTTAAAGCTATCCGTCCAAAGGAATCAGTAAAAATATACGATTTTCCGAAAATTTAAATCTCAACTTTGAGCCAGACGAGAAAACGATGTGTCGTTCGAAAGCTCTCATGGCAATGAACAAAACATTTCCTGACAACGTTTTCAAAAATTGTGTAATTTAGCCTGTTGTTTTGTTAATAACAAACGGATAAATCATCTTCGACCAAACTGACCAAATTGTTTTGGTATTATTTTCTCATTTATTTAGTGAAATAAATAATAAATAATGAGTGGGGAAGTGAAATGATGAATGAAAGGCAAGGGTCAGGAAAGGAGAAGTGACGGATATTTCTGGGCAAAACACAAAAAAAAGTGTTATGTTTCGGGAAAGTTGATGGGTGGGGGAAGGGGTGGAGGGGAGTGACCGAAGGAGGGGAAGTGAGCCTTGTATTGATTTTAGGTTTAACTGAGTTCTGTTGGCGGCCCCCCCTCTCCTGCCATCCGTCCCTTCCAAAAGTTTTTTTTTTTCTTTTTTTGCTAGTTTGAGGAAGAGGCCCCACCCCCCGACCAATGGGATGGCTTGCAGCCGGGAATTGCTCCAATCAGGTTCCTTCCTAGTGTCCTGGTCCTCCGGCTGTCATATACAAGAACGTGCCGTACTGGGACTCATGTCCATTCTACTTCCCACACCGGGCAACATATTCTCAATGTTGGTGTTTTACTTCCCCAGGAATTATGCAATCGGTCAAAAATTCGATGCGGAGTTTTCGACAGAATTTCATGTTTTCCGACCTCCAGATTCCAAATATGAAAAAATAATTTCTTTTTCGACTTTACTGTGGGAGTCCTTAATTTTGGCTACCCTAAATTTTTTTTATTCACCTAGGAGTTAGGGATCTTTAACGAGTATCTGACATCGTACAGGCTCGGGACCATTGCCTAACGTCCCATCCGAAGGACGGCGTGCTCAAGGTTTTTTCACCTACCCAATAAAAAACTAGGGTCCTCGGCCGTGTTCGAACTCGCGACCTTTAGCTCAGTAAGCAAGCACGCATACCACTGAGCTACCGGTCTTACAAAAGTAATAATATTAATTAACAGTCGACACAGTTTTTAATAATAATTTAAATTATGATACATATTATTATTATATATATATTTTAAGATAATAGGTACCTACTTCTGGAAGTATTTATTTCGGGACGTTCTTACGTCTCTTCCTCAGGTCACAATGTGCGAAATATAGAAATGAAAGAGAAAACCATTATAAAATAAATAAATTTGGTTTAAAAATAAAATAAAGTAAATAATAATAGTAATGAAAATATTAAACAAAAAGTAGATTGGACAGACCTTATAGGAGGATATCTTTGGAGGAACCAAGAAATAAAAATGAACGCAAGTAACACAAATAATGTTTTTATATGAAGGATGACTTTTATATCGTGGTTATTTTGTTATTATTGAACAAGGAGAAAAAAAATTCCATTTCCGAATAGAGGGTTTCCTTCTACGTAAAGTTTAAATGGGTGGCAATTAGAAGCTTGGATTTGGTCCGGAACCTATGACAAATAAACATCAAAAAATTAATTTTAAGTGGATTCGGACGAAGAGAAGAGCTGGAATGTAAATCTAAAACCCCATCAGGACGACTCGGATCAATTTAAAGTCTAATAGGCTAAAGAGAAGGAGAGAGAGGTTGAACCTATGAAATTTTAAATGAGGATGAAGTCTTCGAGTAAGACACCTATTGATTTTCAACCAAATGGACCGAAGAGGAAAAGAGTTTATAGGGAAAGTTTAAACTTGGTTGTTTAGAAATAATTTAAATCTGGAGAAGTACAATGGCGGGGAATCACCGACACCTTTGATTGAATTCCTAAGTTTGAATTTATTTATTTAAGCACTCAACACCAGAAAAAGAGGGCTCCGTTAGGCCAGAGGTACAGTGCAAGCCTATTGAGCACAAGATCGCAGGTTCGAAACCATCAGATTTTGTATCAGGGAGGTGAAAAATCCTTAAGCACTCCGTCCTTCGGATGGGACGTTAAGCGATGTCAGGTACTCGTTAAACCCCTAACTAAACCTGGATAGACAAAATATTTTGTATAATAATATATGGTATATAATAATTATGTTTTTTTTTTTTCAGGTGTGGTTTTCTAACCGGCGGGCCAAGTGGCGACGTGAGGAGAAGCTGCGGAACCAGCGCCGAGGTGGAGAAGGGGGGCTCGGCCCCTCTGGTAGCCCCCCGGCCACCACGGGGCCACCCCGACTCAACATCAGCCCCACCTTCAACCATCACCCCATCTACCATACCTCCTCCATACCTCAACCTACCATCCCTCCCATCTCCACCATCGCAGAGTCTTACAGGTTACTACTCAACTCATTCTAACACAAATAATGTACATATAGCAGGCATTTATTGAAGCATGTAGCTTCATTAGGTATAGCTACCAGCCCAAACCTGCGGTGGTTAGTCATTTTATTGTCCGTCTCAAAATACTGAATCCTTTCCTCTATAGTAGAGACGTTGCCATTTCACACTACTTTCGATACTTTTTTTAATTAATTTTATAAGTAATTTTATTATCATTTTTCTATTAAACTCGTATTTAAAATCTTCCTCTCTAACAATATTAATAGGTGAACCATGAATTGGAAGCATTCATGTATGGATTTATGCAACAAATAATTTCTTTATTTTTTGGTTTTTAGGATGTATTGGACTTACTTGTTAAATAAATAATACATAGGTATCAGTCCAACAATATATTTTGTTTATACCCCAACTAGTTTCGGCAATTAACTGCCATCCTCAGGTAGTGAATCTTAAAGTAAAGAAAAGAGTTACAGAAGTTATAGATTCATTTCAGAATCAAGTTGGATGTTGACGTTGTTGGAACGCGCCTATAACTTCTTAAACCTCTTCTCTACTTCATGATGCACTACCTGAGGATGGCAGCTAATAGCCGAAACTAGTTGTGATATAAATAAAATATATTGTTGGACTGATACCTCTGTATTACTTATTTAACAAGTAATTAATATCATTAAAAAATATTACTAACTTCAGTCTGGACTAAAAGCTACGAAATATTATTTAAAAAATAGAAACCGGTTTCGTATACCTCTGAGATACGTTTGATTACCTGAATTTTATATTTAAAAAAATAGTACCTTTACTTTTCCTGGCGCTACGGTCCTTGTAGAACCTGGGCCTCCGCAACGATTGGCCGTCATTCTCTTCGGCCTGCCTTCTCACACCCATCGTTCAGAGGTCGTCCTCCAGCCAACGTAAGCGGGCTTCGTCGCTGTCCTCCCGAGAGTCCGTCTAGTATCCTCCTCGCCCATGAGTCTTGCTCCATCCTCTGTAAATGTCCCAGCCATCTTAGCCACTATTGTTTACGAAGGCCATCAGGTTCGGGCTCTTGTGCAGGTCCCTCAGCTCTCTATTGGACCGTATCCTCCATCTATCCCCCTCTGGAGTAGGGCTGTATATCTTCCTCAATACCTTCCACTCCCACGTATTGAGCAAGACTTCGTCCCTCCTAGTCCAGGACCCAGCTTTCACTCGCATAAGTTACGACTCAGGACTGTTTTATAAATTGTTATTTTGGTGTGTCGGAACACAAAAAATATTAATATTTCGGTTTGAAACAATTTTAAACAAAAGATTGAAAAACTAATTGTGGCCAGAAAATCCAGAAACTGACCGCTGTGCGACACCTAGGCCCTGACACTTCATGATGTTGAGCAAATTTGTAAGGACGATATGACGCCATAACTTCACGAAGAGTGGACATTTTGTAAAATCTACTCAAACCACAATTCGAGATTATCTGACTGGGCTAAAGCATACAAGTCGGTAGCTCAGAGGTGCTTGCCTACTAAGCTCAAGATCGCGAGTTCGAAACCCGGCGGAGGCCGTTAGGTTTTTTATCTAGGAGGTGAAAAAACCTTGAGCCCGTCGTCCTTTGGATGGGACTTTAAGCGATGGTGAGGTTAAAGACCCCTACCCTAGTTGAATAAAAATTTATGTCTCATAGTAGAGTTGGGCTCAGGTCCACCAGAGCGACGAAAGAGCGCCCTGGTAGTAGGCGATAATGACCTCTTAGTTGAAAGCGTAGGCATTAGTCACAATTACTAACTAACTAAAGCATACATCGAACATGCACTTCTGAAGAAATTGTTTTTGATGAACAATCAGAGAATACTGATTCTGAAATATTGTATTGAAAGGAAGCTAAAATATTATCACAAGATATCGTCTTGTTTCAGTTTATAATTGCATCTTCTTTTAGTTTTAAATTTATTCTGCCTGATCTGTAAAGAGAAGTAAGGATATGAGTAGCTCTCGTTTGGTTGGGATACTTGATGTGATGTGATATGTTCTGTTTTAGCTCTAGTCTGAGCACGATGAGCAGCTCTTGTCTCCAGCAGGCTCGGGAGGGCTACCCCTACATGTTCCATGACCCTCTTCATTCTCTCTCCAGCAGCTACAGTCCTCGGGTCTCCTGCACCCAGGCACCTCCCGGATATCCAACCTCCCCTGGGCCTCCAACACCCACCACTGGCACAGGTAACCTACAAAATATTTACAAAGATGTCCCATTTAAAATTTTCCGATTGCAAATGCTTTTAAGGGAGCCAATATAGAAAAATTGCTAAAGTGTAG
This sequence comes from Aradus depressus, assembly GCA_963662175.1. NCBI lineage: Eukaryota > Metazoa > Arthropoda > Insecta > Hemiptera > Aradidae > Aradus > Aradus depressus. The sequence continues at coordinate 23,168,127 of OY759218.1, read as the reverse complement.
CTGTGGACTTACCCTATGGTATGTTATGTAATCGGTCAGAAATTCGATGTGGAGTTTTTAATGGAATGTCATGTTTTCCGACCTCCTGATTCCAATAATGGGGAACAAATGTCTGTCTGTATGTGTGTATGTGTTACGATAACTCCCGATAGAATGGATGTATCATCACGAAATTTTATATGTGTGTCCAGAACTCGCGAACTCCGAACTCAGAAGGACGCATCCTATTGATTTTCAGCCAAATCAGCTAAAGGGAAGGGGGGGGGGGGGGGATGAGGTGCGAAGCTTAATACAAAAATGCCATGTATTGACACGAAATTTCATTTGTAAATGCAAAACCCCCTAAGGACGATATCAATTTATTTTGAACGGAATCAGCTGAAGGGGAGGAAGGGATCAGAGGGGGCTCAACTCAAACTTCCCAATAAACGCCGATGTAATGAATGTATTGACATGAAATTTTATATTTAAATTCAAAACCCCATAAGGATGGCAACTATTAATTTTCCGCAAAATTGGTAGAAGGGAAGGGGGGGGGGGGGGGGGGGGAGAGAGAAGGGGGGCTCGACTGAAATACCCAAAGTTTTGTATGAGAATTCAATAGCCATTATGCAAGTCAAATATTGAGTTTTAGCACAAACGGTCGAATGGCTTTGGACGGAGAGCGAAAACGTAAATTCGTGCTGGGGAAGTACATAGCCGGTGAGTCACCGTTAAATTTTTTAAATATACAATTGCTTTCTCAAAAAAGGCATTGCGCTTTTAGAACCAGGAAAAACACGTTTTAGTTTCATATTACCCTATAGTTTTCTTTATCAGATTATAAAGAGGGTTTTAAGTGGAGAACAGCAAACCGTTTTCAATAATGATTAAATAATGGTAGAGTTATCGAAGCCTGAATTTGAACTTCTGATCTTTTTTTTTTTACTGTTCATACCTTTTGTATATAGTCGTGTAAAAATCCGAGATCACATGTGCTAACATGCTAAGATCTGATTAGATTTTGAGAATCAGCCGAAAATTGATTTATAACCTTATCAAAACTGTCTTCAAAGAAAAGTTCTAGAGAAAACTGAAAGGACGTATATAAAATACAATTATGAAAACCATCTTAAAATGACATCTCAAAACCCAATTTGTTAGACGTTTTCTTAATGTACCCAAAAACGGTTAGTCCTATCAAGAAATTGGTTCTTACGAAAAATCCTTATTAAATTTCCAACTATCAAAATGCCCTCAGATTTGATAGAACCAATTCGGTCAAAGTTATAGCGCTTCAAAGAATGTATCCTTAAACTTCCGTGGGAAATAATTCAAAGTACGGTAACGAATTTTAAAATATCTTTCTATTATTAATGGATTCCTTATTAAAAAGGAAATAACGTCGTATGTGATCCACCGACTATGTACTTCACCAGCACGAATTAATTACGTGTTCGCTCTCCCTCCAAAGCCAATCGACCGTTTGAGCTAAAACTCAATATTTGACTTACTTAGTGGCTTCTGAATCCTTATACTAAACTTCATTTCGATACATTCATTACCTAGGCAGTTATTAGGATGTTAGAGTTGAGCCCCCTCCGATCCCCCTCCCCTTCTGCCGATTCCGCTGAAATTGAATAGGTGTCTTCCTTATGGGACTTTGAATATACGTATGAAATTCCGTGTCAATACATTCATTACAACGGCAGTTATTAGAGTTTTTGTATTAAACCTCCCCCTTAATTCTTCCCTTTCCTTCGGCCGATTTAGCTGAAAATCAATAGGTATCGTCTTTAGAGCGTTACACGGATTATTTTTTATACAGATATTTTTTAAATTTTGGAATCTGGAGGTCCGAAAACATGAAATTCCGTTGAAAACACCGCATCGAATTTTTTCTCCAAAACCAGTCGACCGTTTGCGTTAATATTCAATAGTTGACTTACATAGGGGCTCCTAAATCTTTAAACTAAATTTTGTGTCGATAAATTCATTACATATAACGCGTTATAAGGGTTTTTGAATTGAGTCGCCTTCTCTGAACCCCCCTTCCGTTCTTCTGATTCCGCTGAAAATTGATAAGTATCGTCCTTCTGGGGTCGTGAATTCACATATGATATCTTGTGTCGATATATTCATTACAACTCCTGTTAATAAAATTTTTGAATCAAGCCCCTCCCCTAATCGCCCCCTCCCCTTTGGCCGATTTGGCTGAAAATCAATATGTGTCGTCCTTAATGGGTTCTGGATACACATATAAAATTTCGTGTCGATATATTCATTCTATTGGTAGTTATCGTGTTCAAAGACACTGACACAGCATTTTTTTTTTATTTTTGGAATCTGGAGGTCCTAAAACATGAAATTACGTTCAAAACACCCCATCGAATTTTCGACCGATTACATTCGAACTTTCTCTGGGGGAAGCTGGGAAAGTAAAAGTAATTACAACATATATCTGGTGTGATAGTAGTTACAGGACCTGGCATTGCTGGGTATATGATATAATCAGGCTATACAATGAACGAAAAAAAACCGCTGACATTACTTTCATATATATATGCTACGGGTAAAAGTTAGATTAACGGTTAAACCTAGGATTACCCGGGTAAACCTAGTAGTACCCGCTGCCGCTTGGTTAAAGTCCGAAATATAATTGAAATAGTTCACGTTTCGGGCTTTACCAGGGTAAAGTATATGTTAAAGCTAGAACCTGTACTACTTCAAATATAGGAACGACGGGAGGGGCAGATATATCGTCCCGCCGGCGGAACGCCGGCAAATACGCCCCCAAATTTTGTAGCAAAAAACCAAGGTAACGAAAATTGTGCTTTACTTAAATGTAAATGTACAAAACAAGTCATATTGCATTTATTTAAATATACATGAATTCGATCATTTCATTTCCTCGCTCAAAATCTTCATTTATGTTATAATTTATATTCTTAAAGCTGATTTTACATGCGCAGTAAAAATGCAAAGCGCAGCAGCAGCAAATGCACGCTGTTGGCTGTGAGTTATTTAATTCTAAAAGCACAGAAACCACAGCGTGCATTTGCTGCTGCTGCGCTTTGCATTTTTGCTGCTCATGTAAAATGAGCTTAAGTATTACAGTCAGTGGTTACCTCAGGGGGAGCTTCTAGAGGTCCGAATCTCCCAAATTAATAATAAAAAATCTGCAGTTATACCCCCGGGAGTTATACCCCCCATTTCTGTAGCCTAACTTTGCCTCCCCCCCCCCCCCCCCCCCGCTCAAAATTCTGGCTACGCCCCTGTAGAGGATCTCACTAAGAACAGGAAAAATGAGATACAAATAGGCTACAATTGACATATTTTTTGAGTTATAAGATTGTTTTTTCTATTTATTTATTTTACAATCTCTACAAAAACAATAAGCAGAAGTGTTGACTATAAGTAAGAATACATGATAACATAATAAGTAATACAAAAATATTTTAATCAAATAATAAGAAGCAAGAAAGAAATGAATATGGAAAATAATAGCAAATATGTATACCCCAAGAATGGTGTATATTCTGAAGATTTCTGTAATACTTCTTAAATTTGATTGCTTGAGATCATTAATAACATTTACCTACTCATCATAATATCCTGTTTTATTTTCTTGATTATCCCAAGTAAAGCTCAACGAGTTCACGGATTTGCTGGTTATTATTATTTGAAGATATTTCCTGAAATAATGTCAATGTTTTAAATGTGTGCTGTATGTTACAGGGGTGATCTCCGCGGGAGTATCCGTGCCAGTCCAGATCCCCAGCCAGGCGTCCGAGCTGCCCCCCTCCAACTATTGGCCCCGCCTCCACTGATCCCACCTCTTCGGGTTCCCTCCCATCCTCCACAAGGAGTGACCTCCATAGCCCATCTCTTCGGGAACAGGGTCGTAAGCCTCATTTTGGTCCAGTAGATTTTTCATAATTTTAACCTAAGGTTCATTCAATTTATTATCAACCAACATAGTTGCCAAATCTCCATTTTTTACAATTTAGATACTAAGATTTTTTTTTTTAATTAGAAAAACAACACCGTAATAATAGCTTTCCATAAAGTTCATTCCAAAGAACAATATCTCGATATAACAAAAAGTGTCACCGAAGGGTCACAGAATAACACAATATAAAATATACTTTTGTATAATTTAAATAATTAATTAAATAGACTTCCCCTGGCTTTGAACCGGGGATCTTGTTGAACTTGGTAGGCTAGTCGAGATTTCATCAAGCCTGAAGTGACAAAGACGCTTTTTTAGAAAAAAATATAAATATATCTAGACGAGAAAAAAAAAGTCGTCGGTGTATCACCACAACGAATTAATCTATTAATGTTTCGCTTCCTCTCCAAAACCAGTCGAGCGTTTGCGCTAATATTCAACAGCTGACTTATATAGGGGCTCCTAAATCTTTATACTAAATTTTTTATATTTACTGGCGGAACTAATCCTTAGATGTCATAAGCCCTTTTTGATGAGAAGCTCGTTAAGCGTTTTAAATTGGTCATTATTTCCTGACTACTTAATATTTTCTAGCCATAATTAAGTCTATAGTTGGGACCAAAAAAACATAAATTTTCCCCTGAAAAAATCGGAGAGTTATTATTATGGTATTTTTTTTATATTAGTATATATAGTTTAAAGGCACTTAAAATATGAAGAAGGTTACCGCCAAGTTCATTGATCATAAATTGAATGACCCTTAATAAGGAAAACGTGTATATTTACCGTAAAAATGAGCAATAATAAATTTTAAGCTGTTAAGAGTGTGATCTCTGTATATAGTGGAAACAGTCAAGAAGTTCTACATACCACTGAGGTTTCGCCAGCAGTCAGAAAAGTTCTGACTATTCCACTGTACTGAAAATAAATAGTTTCGAATTCCGCCTTCAGTCTATGGAACTGAATATTAGGATATTCTAAAAGAATACATACATACACAAATCTACTTGTCAATTCTTCCCTAGATTGGCTAAAGGTCTCATGACTAATTTCGCATCTTATTATATTACCACAATATCTAGTGTACTAAACTGAATTTCTGTAAACTAAACATTAGAGCAGCATTATTAAGAAGCTCATATGGTATGTGACATCAAAAAACAACATACTATTGTTGATAAAACAAAATAAAAATAGTATAAAATGGATTTGTTGTTATTGTCAAATATCATATATCAACAGTATTTATTCAGATAAATTATGTTCAGTACACTTTAAATGATGTAAGAGGTGAAATTATAGTCGTGTGACCAATATAGAAAAATGAGTATGAAGGCTCAACCACCTTTTTGCGCATGAGCAATTATCATCAAAATTTAAACAAACTCCACTTAGAAGGCTTTCATATTAGATACTATTTAATGAGCCTCATGACTCCATTTTGAGAGATGTGTAAAGAGGAAACTCAGCGCAGGTAGAATCGGAGAGGTCCATGTGACGTCTTGACTAGTCGAGGCTGGGTACCTTCTGTTACCGATGGGCTGGGCTGTTTCTATCTGTAAGTAGATGGTCACTTTTTTTTGCTTTTTGGAAGTGACCTACCCCCTTTTTGCGCTGTTTTTAAATTTTTTGAATGGATCACCTCAGTGGTATGTACAACCTCCACTGATCTCTTTAAAAAAAGAAGAAACATTTTTTTTACCTTGAATTTTTGGTAATGTATATTTATTAACTTGATAAAAGTGCAAAAAAAAAACCTTATTCTACAATTTTTTCAGTACAATTAAATTATAACTCGAAAGTAATTTTAAAATTTTAGTTAAACGATTATTTATATTGATAGAATTACAATTTAGCTTAAGTTAAGGTTTCTCGAATATTACGAAAAAGGCACTAAACTCCTGTAATTTTATCATGTAATTTTGAATTTCTTATATAATGTAAAAGAATATATCTTATACAAGTTATACACTTGTACAATATAAGTTATATTGTATATGATATGTGGCTTGCTGAGTTAATGTGTTTATGCTTATTCTTTAGAAGTTTAACGATGATTTTAAATGATGTTCCTTTGGAGGTTTTTTTTATTTTGTTTTTGTGATTGTCCATAATAAACTAAAATGGCTGAGGAATTTTATTTAATGTGTTTGTTGATTATCTGTACAAATAAAAACGCAATTAAGATATACAGTTATATCATTTTTTGTAAGTACTGATTTTAAAAAATAAATATTATTTATATTGAGTAAGTTATTTAGTCTTTATTGTGATATCATGTTTTTTTTTCCTCTCTCTGATAAATGGTCTTTTTAATGAACGTAAAAAAAATGAGAAAAAAAAAATTGGTACATAGAGGTTACTAGAAATGTTTTAAGAAATTTGATATGATTTAATATGACTTGGTGTGTACTGGCTTAAGTTCACTGCAAAGCGGCGAAAATTCAAAATTACTTGTCATTTTTTGACATAAATAAAACCTGTTGTAGTTCTCCACTTAAAGCTCTATTTGGGTATAATTTAGTGAAGGAACCTTTAATGCCCGAAAACATTTCTGCGATCTGTGTCGATATATAGTGGAAAGCTAATAAACTAAATAAAAACAAAGAACTTGTTCAATTTTCATATTGTCCAATTCCACAAAAATAGATACTACATGAAGTGTATCGGTTTCGACCTACGCCATCGTCAGCACAAAGTTCAAAGTTACATTTAAAATGAAAATGCGTACATACTCTTTATAATAAAAATACACAATATATTATATTAACTTAGTGGCGTATCTTATTTTCGTTCTTGTACTTTGATATCATGTCATGTAGAACTTATTTCTTAAATATACTATGTATTTATTCTACTATAAACCCCATTCTATAGTTTCATTTATTTTTTAATTCTTACTATTATATTTTCTTCATTTTATTGTTGTATTTTCTTATATTATTGACAGCTCAAATATTTGTAATGTTATGTCAAAGTTTTACTACCCTAGGAAATAAGATGTCAATCTCTTAGGTAATCTCAGATTACCTGAGGATTGTATAAATATGAGTCTAGCGAACTTAAATGCACTTTTCAAATGAACTTTGTTCTGACGATGACGTAAGCCTAAATCGGTACACTTATGTATATCTTTTTTTGTAATTAGACAACATAAAAGTTAAACAAGTTCTTTGTTTTTATTTAAGAAACCTTTAGGTTTTAATGAAGTCAAAACATGTTTTTCGTGGCTATCTCGGTGCATGTTTTTTTTTTTTTTTTTTTTTTTTCAAAAACAATTCCATAATTAAAAACTAGAGACTAATAGAAAAAAATTATTCCCTTTAACATTTTAAGTGGAACACCCTGTGCCCTGTATAATGCAAAACAGGTTTTACAAAAGTTACACATTTTGACCAGGAGAACTGAACAATTCGGATAAACGAGTTTTGATCTCATTTATGATTTTTTGTTTTAGTTTTAAATAATGAACTTATAGTGTACTTTGTTTGGGAAACCTGTTATGATTTCTTTGCTTGTATATTTTTTTACAAGTGATATGACAAATAAGTTATTATGAAATATTGGTGACAAATAAATTATTTCAAACAAGAGAAATTATAAGCAATTTTATGGTCTTTACTAGAATTTGAACGAATTTAATAGTTTTTTCTTTTTAGATTAAGAACTTGTGGCTGTTTTGCAATACAGTGATTCCATGAAAAGTAATCGAATGATTGTAAAGAAATTGTCATGGAATAGCCCTACAAGGTATATTATTGCAAATAAGAATTATTAAACTGGGACACTTTAGATAAGACAAAAGATGACATCAATATACGTTTAAGAAAGAACGACTAGCAATTGATAGAGATAAAAAAATACTAGTTTAGTGGATATCAGATCTTTCAGAATAGTTTTTTGACAGCGAATGATATGAATCAATATATGTTATCCTTATTTATAGAAAAACCCTAAAAACAATTTTACAAAAACTCACATAGATGTAGTCTCATATATAATATATATATAATTATTTCCTGTGATTTCTTTAAGGCTATATTTTGTAAAATTTTATGTTTTTAGAACTGTAATCAGTAATATTAATTGTGTATCTTAGAATAGAGAAAAAAAAAATTAGATTTCAAAATAAATTAGTGATATTTCAGATATAAAAGTGTCATTCATTCATTATATTTTCCTACTCCTTGTTCAATTCCTAGAAAGTTTTAATATGCTCAAATTTGGCATTTTGTTTTTAATATATAAAAGACAATTCACCTCTGGTCAAATATCTGGAATTTTGCTTGAGGTTTCTTTCTGTTCAAAAGAAAAATAGGAATTTATGTTTTTGGTGATAGACATAGAAAAATAGATAACTATTGTATTTCAGGTGACGTAATAAAACTTGATGTTTTTACTTATTTATAATGTTCATTTTATGGGCCTCACTGAATTAAAAAATACAAATTCTTCCAGATATAATATCTTAAGACAATATGATATTTCGCATCAGAAGTTTTTTTTTTTTTCACAATATTGTACTTGCTGGTAGTTCCAACTGAAATTATACATCCATATAGTTTAGCTGGCATTGCCCGGAGAAGTCACTAATTTTCACGCCTTTACCAGCATTTATGATGTCCAATAAATGTTATTGTTTTACGCGGTAAAATAGCCTGATCGTTTGAAAACAGGTTTTTTAAAATAAAACTTGCCCCTTGATTTTATTTTTACCGGGTTAACAGTAAATCTTTTCAACTATATCATTCAGTGTACGCAAAATTACTATTATATTTAAATTAATATTATAAATAATTACTTTCTCATAGAAATAAAATAAATATTTTATGTACTTAATAAATAGCAGGTTTATCTGGCGATGCCACCACCCATGTGTTTGGAATAGGACGATAAATATATTAGAAGATTTATAGGAAAACACATATAATTTTTCAAAATACATACACAAATGTGTGATAATATAGAATACATAACACGTAACTAAAAAGGAACTTCTAAGAGGTATAAGAAGAATTTGGTGTCATGAAGGGAGTTCCTTCGGTGGTGTGTTGGCGTAATAAGTAACATTTTGGCGGGAAAGGAGGTCTGTTGGTCGAAAGCCGCTTTTGACATTTGTATCCCTGGTGGATAAGGAAACACCAAAGAAAAAGTATCAAAAAATCTGAAAAATAAAAATTAAGCTGTATTTTCAAATAAAAATATTACAGAAAATTGTTTACAATACAATTTATATTATTGAAAAATTTTATTACAGAAAATAATCATGAGATCACACATTAAAAGATTCCATAGAAAATATCTTTATATCCAATTATTTTCTAATAAAAAAATATATATATCACAACTTATTTTCGATTCACGTAGGAGGTATTTTACGAACAGTAGTAGTATGATAATTCAACTTTTATAAAACAATAAAGCGGGGTGAAGGGATCTCTCCCTGGTGGAAATGACGATTGAAATGTTACAATTGCCGACTTTAACCAGAGACCTTGATAGTATTGATATTAGCCGTTTCCCGACAGTAACAGTGACATATATATTTCACTGAAAAAAATAAACAAAAAACAAACCTCTAATTTCAAATGGTGGTTTGGTATTGGCCAAATTAAAATTTTCAATGGTTGATCGCCGAATTAAATTTATTATTATATACTTCAAATTCGATCCAAGATAATAATCAATGGGAATCACAGACCCGTAGGCACCAATAACTGCACAACTAATCATATTGAAGAACACAGGAGCAGTTACTGATATGACTGTTGCAATCAGTGTTAACCCGAGCAACATCAACCAGAAATTAATGTCACTCTGAAATATTGCCATATTTCCTAAAAAATAATAAATAATGATTAGTTTATTAATAAAATAAAAAATATTAAAACATCTAATAATAATGGCATATTATTAAGTAATAAAACAGTGTGTAACTACACCTCTGAGAGCACCTAGAACGTTTTCTTGACTCTATATTTACAAAAACTAAATAGTCCCCCTCCTTTCCCCTTTCCCCCCAATAAAATAAGCTAATAAGTAGCTAATTCATTTTTCTTATTCACTGAAACATTTTCGTGAGTTGAGGTTGAACAATGTCTGTGCCACTGTACCATCCCGAATTAAATTGTTGAAAGTACGATGCAAACTGAATAACCTCAACTACTCAGGTTGAACGGTGTTGACGCCTACTCGAAAAATAGGTACAGAAAAATTTGAATTTTATATTTATTTACTGATGTAGTAATCGACGTTGCACGGGGGAGTCATAAATCCCTCACCCGAGAGGCAGTACAGCTACCCTGTAGTTACATCACTAACAGTCCAGCTACCCTGTAGTTACGTCATTAAGTAATAACACATATGACATAATAGTTGAAGCCCGGGCATTAGCCACAAGCAGAAAATAAGAAAAACGTTACTAAAAATATTTGTGTCACACAACTCATGACGTACTGCACAAATACTGAAGCATGATTATTATGCTTGCGAGTACAAATGAACGTTTAAAAATGTATTTCTTGAAACTTTTAATGGAATTCAAAAGAGTCCAAGAAGAAATATACTTTTTTATTTTTTTTATTTTGGAAATAAGAAAAACTAATTAGTATTTAAAATGAGAGGAAATTACCAAGAAAAAAATAATGTATAGTGGAAAATATTATAAGATTTGACAAGAAAAAAGGCAGAAGAATCATTAGCAAAGGACTGTTGAGACACCACCAGAGTCCTAACCAAACGATTCCAATCACACTGCCAATAGCCACTGACATGACGAGAAGATCTGAAAAACAACAGTAAAACATACATACAATTTTAGGCTATGTAAGGAGACTGTGACTTTATAATAGCTATATCCTTCTCCCATTTATTTTTTGGTTTTTACAACCTAGCAAATCAAGACGTTTCAGGATCATCATCAGTATCTATAATTTATTTGCTGATCTTTATGTAAACAATTTTTTTTTTTATGTTGAACATAATATTTTTTTGCAGAAACATATTTTACGAGGGTTCAACACAGCATGAAGATCGGCAAATAAATTATAGATACTGATAATAAACATCTAATTTGCTAGGTTGTAAAAACCCAAAAGTATATTATTATAATACAGAGATTATTAATTTATTATATTGATATTCATAGAAAAATAAGCAAAATATCTAATTAATCAGGAGTAGGATAAAAACAAGTGAAGATGTGAAAAAAAAAAACGTCAAATCAACTTCATATTTTTGTTTTCAACAAATTGTAAAATATAGGTGATGTGGCCATTACAGGACTGACCGTGACCAACCACGTTTTTACAGATCACTAACCCTCCTTCTTCCCTCTCTCAAAATCATTTCATACTGCCATTACTGGGTATATGAAAGTAATATGGCGCCAGCTTGTTTAATTGTACAGCGCAATTCTGAGTGATTTTTTAATACACAGTATGAAATGATTTTGATAGGAGGGAGAGTGATCAAAACCGTGGTTGTGTAAGAAATGTTATGGCCACATCAGATATTTTTTCTTCATTTTTAATCATTTTTAACAAAAAAACTAACATTAATAAAAACATATTTTAAAAATTGTTGCCATGCGTTACAATTATGAAATTTTACACGTGTATCAAGAGCCCCATAAGGACGACACCTAATGATTTTCAGCTGAATCGGCAAAAGGGAAAAAGCTGATAAAGGAGGGGGTTAACACAACTCTAATAACTGCTGTTATAATGAATGTATTGACAAGAAATTTCATATTTAAATTCAAAACCCCATAAGGACGACACCTATTCATTTTCAGGGAGATCGGCCGAAGGGAAAGAAAGAGGGTCCGAGAGAGGGCTGCACTCGAAAATCCTAATAAATGCCGATGTAATGAGTGTATCACCACAAACTGATGAGGATTCAGAAGCGCCTATCATATAAATAAGTCAATTATTGATTTTTAGCCCAAACGGTCAATTGGTTTGTAGCAACAGCGAAAACTTAATTGATTAATTAGTGCTAGGGAGGTACATTGCTGGTGATTCACCGACCTTCCATTCCAATAAATATATTGGATTGGCGTTCGCAATATTGTGAGAGAGCTAGAGATCATTTTCGCTGAAATTATTCATACTATTATTATTAACGCCATTGTCATACATTATACGTTGTTTTTCGCAGTTTGAAATAATTAAGTGGACAAATACTAGAATATAGACATATTTAAATAGTATACAAACCATCAGTATAAGACGTTTGTTGAAGTAATGTAATAAATGTGAGGAGAAATCCAACTTCAGAAGGAATGAAAAACATCTCAAATAAGAAAAATCTGTGACCAGCAAAGCACAAAAAGAGATTGAAGCCAATAATCAGAGAGATGTATGTCCGTGTATACGAAATTGCTGTAAAAAAAAAAAAAATTAAATAATTGGCGAGGTCTTTTCGGCGCAGGACACTTTTGCGCGGCCGTTTCGGCCTGGGGATGTTTTGGCACGTGAACGTTTTGGCCCCGAATATAATATATATTTTTCAATGGAACTATTACAAGAAAACCCAATAAATAATTGAGTGGTTGACGCGAAAAAGGTTCTAAACGCCAAAATAACACTTCCTTCCTCTGCCAAGTTGAGAACTACTGGTGGCTGTTAGAACCTTCTTCCATGAGGCTCAACGCTGACGTGGGCTCAATACTACCAACTGCTGCTGTAACGGCAAAAAAAAACTTCCCTACAGTCCCTAGAAACCTATAGAACCTGATTCCACAGAAATCTCATTTTCGACTAAAGTGGCGCTTAGAACCTTTTTCGCGTCAACCACTCAATTGTATAACAAAATAATCCGGCACGCGAACGTACTTGACTTAATTGTAGTCTACTAACGAATTACTTATTTAGTTAGTTATTGTGACTCATGCCCGGGCTTTTAACATCATATCGCCTACTACCAGAGCGCTCTTTCGTCACTCTGGTGTACATGAGCCCGACTCTACTGTGGGAGTCCTAAATTTTGCCTACCTAAATTTTTATTCACCTAGGGTAAAGGTCATTAACGAGTAACTGACATCGCACAGGCTCGGCACCATCGCTTAACGTTCCATCCGAAGGACGGCGTGCTCAAGGTTTTTTCACTTCCCAGATAAAAAGCCTAAAGGCTTCGGCCTGGTTTCGAACCCGCGATTTTGAGCTCAGTAAGCAAGCACATATTGTATTTATAATTTTACCATTTTCTATTGTTGTTTCTTCTTGCAAGTCCACAATTTATTTCGTATATTATTTTATTAAACAATGGAATATTGTAACTATTGTGTAATTACAGATAATTAAATGCTCTTGATAATGTTTAATAAGTATAGTCAGATATGTTAAAACAGCCGGAGTGTCCCCGCAACGAAACCAACAAAAAATAACATAAGATTCATTTTGATAGTAAATATTAACTTACAAAGACTTTCACAAGATTCGTAGTTGTCATTTTCGCATCCAAAAGTATGTATTGGAGTGTATACAGCGGCACTACCTAATTGATTAAAGACAACCAACGCATATGTAGCGCCAGTCCCCAAGTACTTACTAAAGTACCTCCTCAACAACGGCCCCTTCGCCTGAAAAATCCATCTGATTAGTGCACAAATATATAGCTTATATATTATATATATATCATAATTATATTATAAAAAGGGTGTTTCATTGGTGTCCATAATACCGAGAGTGGTTTAATACCGTGGGTCGACAATAAGAAAAAATATATATATAAACATGGGTTCGGAAATGCTTTTATTTATGTCATGTAATTGGTCAGAAATTCGATGCGAAGTTTTCAAATGAATTTCATGTTTTCCGACCTCTTGATTCAAAAAATGAAAAGAAAAAGTCTGTCGGTGAGTGAGTACTTTCTGTGTACACGATAACTTCCTCTAAATTGAATTTATCGACACAAAATTGTATGTGTGTCCAGGACCCATTAAAGATGACATCTATTGATTTTCAGCCACGTCGGCCAAGAAAAGGGGGGAGGCTTAACACAAAAACTCCAGTGTAAATTCAAAGCCCCTTAAGGACGACACCTATTGATTTGAGCCAAATTAGCCAAAGGGAAGAGGGATTAGGGGAGAGGCTTAAGACAAAAACTTTAATAACTGCCGTTGTAATGATATCGACACGAAATTTTATATATGTATGTAGAACCCTCTAAGAACGACACCTATTGGTTTTGAGCCAAATCAGCCAAAGGGAAGAGGGATTAGGGGAGAGGCTTAAGACGAAAACTGTTATAACTGCCGTTGTAATGATATTGGCACGAAATTTTATATATGTATCTAGAACCCTCTAAGAACGACACCTATTAGTTTTGAGCCAAATCGGCCAAAGGGAAGAGGGATTAGGGGAGAGGCTTAAGACAAAAACTGTTATAACTGCCGTTGTAATGATATTGGCACGAAATTTTATATATGTATCTAGAACCCTCTAAGAACGCCACCTATTGGTTTCAAGCCAAATCAGCCAAAGGGAAGAGGGATTAGGGGAGAGGCTTAAGACAAAAACTGTAATAACTGACGTTGTAATGATATCGACACGAAATTTTATATATGTATCTAGAACCCTCTAAGAACGACACCTATTGGTTTTGAGCCAAATCGGCCAAAGGGAAGAGGGATTAGGGGAGAGGCTTAAGACAAAAACTTTAATAACTGCCGTTGTAATGATATCGACACGAAATTTTATATATGTATGTAGAACCCTCTAAGAACGACACCTATTGGTTTTGAGCCAAATCAGCCAAAGGGAAGAGGGATTAGGGGAGAGGCTTAAGACAAAAACTGTTATAACTGCCGTTGTAATGATATTGGCACGAAATTTTATATATGTATCTAGAACCCTCAAAGAACGACACCTATTGGTTTTGAGCCAAATCGGCCAAAGGGAAGAGGGATTAGGGGAGAGGCTTAAGACAAAAACTGTAATAACTGCCGTTGTAATGAATGTATTGACACGGAATTTCATATGTGAATTAAAAGCTCTATAAGGACAACACATATTAATTTTGTCGCAATCAGCCAAATAGGATCAGAAGGGACTCAATTTAAAAATCTCAATAACTGCCGATAAAATTAATGTGTCAATATGAAATATTATATTTAAATTCAAACTCCACATGGATGGCACCTATTAATTTCCCGTGAAATCGGTCGAAGGGTAAATAGGGACCATAGAAGGGGGCTCGACTCAAATACCATAATAACTGCCGATGTAATGAATGTATCCATACAACATTTAGTGTGAGGATTCGGAAACCACTATGTAAGTCAAATATTGAATTTTGGCTTTGGAGAGAGAGCGATAACGTAATTGAACAATTCGTGCTGGGAAAATACATATCTGGTGATTCACTACTTTTTTAAAAACGTATTGAGAGAAAATCTAAAAAACGTTTTGATGGGTAGCTCATAAAATACTCGTACTATCCAAATTCACTTCGAAAAGAGCATCTTGGAAGAGGATGAGGGAAGCATTCATTAATGTTCGAATACATGTTTTGCGTTTTTGTCGATATAGTGGAAATACTAATAAATAAAATTGAAAAGATGGTAAATAAAGCAATTTTTTATTGAACACTTACTTATATTGTCTAAATTCACAAACATATACTGAAATGTGTACCGGTTTCGGCTTACGCCGTCGTCAGCACAAGGTTCAACAATAATGGAGATATGAGCTAGGCAGACATATTTATATTAACTTAAGAGTACCTAGGGTAGGAGGGGTCCTCCTCCCTAGGGGTTGGAAATCCCTATTCTAACGGTATGTGGATATATTTGAAAATGAGAAAATAATAAGAAACCAAAATATTATAAAATATAAAATTATTATAATACACATTGTTTTCATAGAACTTTTTATAATTTTATATTTTATAATATTTTGGTTTCGTGTTATTTTCTCGTTTTCAAATATATCAATAGTTTGTCAATAGGTTTAGAATAGGGATTTCCACCCCCTAGGACCCCTCCTACCTCAGGTACTCTTAAGTTAATATAAATACGGTTTATAATCTAAGGGGTTAGTTCCGCCAGTAAATATATTACTGTTGTCATACCTTTCGGTGGATACCGTCGTCACTGGCTGCTGGTCGAGTATTGTGGGCGAGAACTTTCGATGTGAAGACATCATCTTCGAGCCACTCTTAATGTTGTATTGAGGTTAGTCCGTGTTTGTTGTCTTGTACGGGTTCGATTCAGGTAATTTGTTTATCTCTGTGGTCCGTCTCAGGTAGTCTGTTTGTCTATGAGTTCGGTCTCAGGTAGTTTGTTTACAGGTGTAAGTGATCTAAGTTGGTGGAGCGATGTCTGTATATGTCAATGTCTCATGTCTGGGTGTGTGTTTGTGATGGTATAATATATGATGTTTCTATGGGTATTGTGTCCTATGTCGCTTGGTTGGGCGGTCCGCTTTCTGGTCTTTTTCGTTTGTGAGTATGTGAAAGTAGTTTGAGTGGGGTGAAAATCGAGTCAGATTTTGTGTTTAGTTGTTCGTTAATGATGTTGGTCGTATTTTGTATATTTCCAAGTTTTCTAGTATGTCAAGTCTCCGTCCTTTCTGTTGTCTCTGTAAGAGGGTCATGCTGTCCTGGATGTTGGTGGGGTCGTGTCCATGGTCATGAAGGTGGTTACTAAAGTTTGAGTCTCGTTTGTTGCGTCAGAATGAACATAAGTGTTCTGAATATCTCGTTTTGAGTGTTCCTCCTAGGTAGGTCCAATGTATGTGTGGTTGCAGGTACATGACAGTCTGTATACGCCACTCGTGTCCAAGGTATCTGTTTTGTCTATGTTGGTATCTAAGTTATGCCGTAATGTGTTGTCAGTACGTATTGGTGTCAACAGTCTTTCTTTATGGAATATGTTTGTAAGTCTTTATGTTTCTGTTCCTGTGAAAGTGAATATGCAACGTGGTGTTGGCTGTTGGTTAGATTCTGTGTGCTGTTGTTTGTTATTGTATTATGTTATGTATTGTAGTTTGTCTATTGTATGTTATGTATTGTAGTTTGTCTATTGTATGTTATGTATTGTAGTTTGTCTATTGTTGTGCGTGTGTAACCGTTGTTGTGTTATGTCGTAGTTGTCTGTAGTCAGAGGTGTATTCTTCAGTCTGTATATCATGTGTAGGAACGCCGCAAGTTTGTATTGTGAGGAAGTGGTTAGACGAAGACCACCCCAATAGATGGATAGGCAGAGGAGAGGTAAATGGGCCCCAATATCTAGAGTTCCCCACAGTAGAGTCGAGCTCATGTCCACCAGAGAGACGAAAGAGCACTATGGTAGTAGGCGATGTGACCTCGTAGTTAAAGCCCGGGCATGAGTCATAATAACTAAGAGCCATATCATCGCAAAAAGGGAATTTTCCAAGGCAATGCCGAGCACCATAGCAAGTGGCCGATATATTAAGATATGCAAATATATAAAATATAATACGCCATATACAATAATTGTATGCATGCGATATAAACGTAGGCTCATCATACTCCGAATTTCGTGAATTTAGGTGGCACCTGGTACATGAAAAACACTGAACTGGAATTCTCTCCTTAATTATGTCCAGTCGTCAATCCCCCCATTTTCTTTGGCGCACTACCCTAATTATAACACAAATATTTAGAAACAATTCTAGAATATTGAACAGAAAGGTTACAGGTTTTGTTGACAACAGATAGTCGTTACTTTACCATATATGCACTTTTTAGAATTCTTGGGTATGTGAGCATGCTGCGAATAGATTCGAAATAGTTTTCGCTGCTAAAGTCCCATTCGTTAGAATACTTATAGAACATGACATACGATAGCGAGTTTATATCACAGTCATACAGTTGGTCTGAGAGTGCCGCTGGTGTTCCGTCCACTGCGATAATTGCGTCATTTTCCTTTAGCTGCAAATAAGGCGCAACGGGCGTTGGTAGTACCAAATTGCACCCACCGGGGACTGGGCCTAAAAATGTATCCATTTCAAAAAATGTTATTTTTTTTCTAGATACATACTCCTTGTACAAACATGTGTTCAGACTCAGATTAATATAGATCAATTCAGGAGATTTTCAGAGCTATGCGGTACGAATTGTAATGAAGATGGTCATATGGCTTATAGTCCAGGCAACGAAGGAAAAATAGCGGAAATAATTCATGTAGAAGCCAAAATTGGTACAGTTGTAGGGGAAGGTGTCCTTAACAACATACTAAAAGTACTGAGGGGTGGGGGTGAAGCTAAGGGTGGGGGGGGGGGGGGGTCTCGAAAGGTCCTTTTTTTCAATTTTTCGTTAATAACTCAAAAACCACTGCTTCTATCAAAAAAATGTATCTATACTAAATTAATCTACATAAAATTCTCTACAATAAAGATTCTCTACACTTTTTTGATAGGATCAAAGCTTAAGGAAATATGGAGGGGGTAAATAGAAAATAAAAAAAAAACAGTTTTTATTGTTAAAAATGAATTGTTTAGTTTTAAAAATTAAATGTTTATTGTTAAAAATGAAATAATTACAGCTTAAGGATATATATTGAACATTAAATTCCGTCGAAATCTAAATTTTCATCATCATCGAAGCTATTTTGGACGGGGACTCCGTTAGAACATGAGTCGATGCAGCCGCAGGCACTGGAGCAGGCAATCCCTGCTTTGCGGCAACAGCAGCGCACCCCACACCCAGTCGTGCATCGGCAATACATCATGTTCAAAACGGAGTCGGGTGCCACAGGGTCGTTCCTTTTAACTGCGTAAAGGATCCCATCTTCTCCCTTCACCCAACCCCATTGGATGGGTGGTAGGGGGTTGCCGAGCCACTGTTGTACCTGTAAGAAAATAATGATACCAACGTATTCATCACAAACTAATATTTGTAAGGTAAAGAATAAACTATATGTAAATGAATTTACCTGTAGATATACTCTGAGCGAGTGTTGCTTTGAAGCTCCTTTGGTGGGAGGAAGAGTGGCCATGTCTGATTTGGGCTTCGTTGACGCCTTCAAAAACGCCGAGTACCTATGTTTGTTCAGGTTGTCTTGATGTGCAGACGCTTTGTATACAGCCAAAAAAAGCTTCTCGTCAGTCTGTTCAATATCCTCAGGTGATGCTGAGGGATCTGTGAATATTGCTGAAATGTCTTGAGTGAGGGCAGGGTTTTCTGTGAAAAGCTTAGCGATTCCTACTTTACTCTTTCCATGTATCGCCGAGGTGGTGCCGCATCCGGAGAAGCTATGAAGAAGTAGAATCGTTTTGGAAATTGGAAGCTGTTGAAGTTGTCGCACTGAGAACAATTTGGTCTCCACATTCCCACGGCCTGGCTTCATGAAGTACATATTGATAGATGGTGGTGCCAATCCCATGAGGAGAACTATCAAGTCTACATCCTCCGCAACTATTGTTACAGTTGGATGTACAGCAGCTTTATCCAACCCACACCTCACAATAGTGCTGTCAGCATCCCCTGTAGCAACAGCTGTTTCTATCCCGGCTGCTGCCATTTCTCACTGAGCAAGTGAATCAGCTTTGTTTTGTTTCTTTCATTAGCAAGAGAATTCTCTTGTTGAACTGTGATAGTCGTGCTTTCATGAAAGTTGATGTCAACAGAAGTTTTTGTGAGCGCTCTTCGCTTCTGCTTCGCTCGTTTGAAGCTGTTGTCATCACCATATCCATCAAAAACCACCGAACAATTTTTACCGTAATGTTTATGTACGTAGGCAATGTACTGATGGCAAATTGATAATATGTTGGAAGACTGTTTCCATTCCATGCGATGGAGTAGGAAACCACCGTCTACCACAGTGAAGCTGTGTGTGAGATCCACAGTTGCGTTGTCCTCTACAGGAAAAACATCATGGAGTGATGATTTTTTCCCTTTTCGCATTCCGCCCTCGCTGAACAGGGCCAGGGGGTATGAAGTTAATTCATATGTCAAAAGCTCTTCTAGATCTTTATCGTTATTTTTTGACATGACAATTGTTTGGAAAATTGTCAGAGGGTTAATTGTAACTTCATCACCATTGATTTTAATGGTGCTGCTCATACTGGATAGTGACAAGACCACTTTCTTTTTAGAATGCTTCATATCACCAAATTTACTGCCGATAAAACTTTGCATAGTTTTAGTTCCAATATCCAGGGCTTGGTGGCAGTTTATTTTGGAATTTCCCACGATACCTGCTGACAGTGACATCAGTGAATCCAACTTTGGAAAAGGGGGATGATCATTGAACCATTCGTGTATTTTACCTCGATCTCGTGAATCTCTCGTTTGCCGTGAACCCGGATATCAACGTGCTGCTCTCCAGTTGCAAAGACCACTTCAGCAAACTCCTCCAATGACGAACATATGGCGGTGCCTCCCGGTGATCCACAAACCCACTTGGTGAGTACAGAACCATTGTCACTACTGTTACTGTTCAGTGTTGCCAACCCAAACAATCCAAAATCTCGTAAATTAAAAAAAAAAACTTTTTTTTTTTAATTTTCTATTTATCCCCTCCATATTTCCTTAAGCTTTGCTCCTATCAAAAAAGTGTAGAGAATCTTTATTGTAGAGAATTTTATGTAGATTAATTTAGTATAGATACATTTTTTTGATAGAAGCAGTGGTTTTTGAGTTATTAACGAACAATTGAAAAAAAGGACCTTTCGAGACCCCCCCCACCCTTAGCTTCACCCCCACCCCTCAGTACTTTTAGTATGTTGTTAAGGCCACCTTCCCCTACAACTGTACCAATTTTGGCTTCTACATGAATTATTTCCGCTATTTGGTATTTTTTGGTCTTCGTTGCCTGGACTATTATGATTGGAAAGCTTTCAAATTGAACATTAGTAATCTGATTTATGTATAATTCTACTTACTTGTATCTTTATAAGGTACAACGACCAACAAAACGGAAACGTTGACTGAATTCACATTTTTGAGAAAAAATGTTGCTGTGGAATGATAATTTTCAAAAAAATAAGGCAGACCGATATTTAATCCAGTCACATGATTCTTAGAATTCAAAACTTCATTGTAGCTTAACGTAAGGTTATGCAGATACGAATGCAACTGCACAATTACGAAGCTTACTTCATCAGGTACATCAATAATATTAATTTTAAATTCAGAATTTGGATATAAAATTTTTTCTTCATCGACTACTTCTTCATCAAAAATTGTGAAATTTCCAAAAGATAGCTTAATATCTTCACCTGAAAAAAGAAATAGCAAAAATATAATTAAATAAATATGTTTGAAGTTGGTCCATCTCATATGGTTTTTATATAGTACGTAAGTCTATGTAATCGGTCCAAAAATCTAATTGTATTTAATGATATAATATATACATATATATATATATATAATCTGAACGATATATATAACGTATGTGATGGAAAGTGTGAGCGCTCTAACTCAAAAACAATCGTAGCTTGATATGAAGTTGAAATTTGGAATGGAGAACACATCGTTCATTTGCTGCAACAGTGACATAACTCAAAAATATATCTATGTAGTACAGATATTTGGGAGTAACTTTACTCCTGTCGAGAAAGTTTCAGAACATTGAAACTGACGTCAGTACCTGCCGCCATGGTTCAATTACAATTTTCCCTCAAATCTTTGTAATTACCATTCTCAATGCCGGATTATGTTTTTGTATACTGCAACTAACATTTTATGATATATTTCGTTACTATTGTGCCTAAGGAGGCTTGTACAAGGTTTTTATGTTCTCCCAAACAATCTTATCTAGGCCTCAATGAAGGGGAAGAATAATTAATAGCTTATTGGACTATGAAGCGTGAAATGGAAAATGAAAAACGGACTCTATATGTTGACCCATAAAATGTGTTAACCTTTATATCTTCTAAATTCCTAGAACTGAATACATTGATATTTATATTCAAGAACAAATTTATGAAACCACTTCCAAATATAAATTTAGGCGAGAAAGAAAAAAATCGGCTCTTTGCTGTTTAAATTCAAATTACACCATACAGTTTGTAACAATTGTAAAACGAACATCATGAGGAAAGTGGTGGAGAACTCGAGATTTCGAAATCAATTATTAAAATAGCATCGAGACAAAAATATGTGTTCGGATAAAAATCCAATGACAAAAACTAAAAATGTTGCTTTATATTTAATGTTTCGACAAAACAACTTCGAAATAATGATAATAAATATAAATAAAACACACTTCTATGACCCTCATATATATTTATAACTAAACCCGCTCGATGGTGTAATGCCGAAACCGGCAGTTTTTGTATAAATTTTATAATGGAATAGGCAATATTAAAAAGGAAAAAAATTGGTTTTACTAATTTATTACAACAATTCACAATATGTCTGCGATTCTTAACTTAGAAGTTGATAATAATATGTTTTATTAACATGAGAAAAACATAACTTCATGACAGAATGGATGGATAACCATATAGAAGGTAACAAGTCATTTTCAAAACAAATTGATATAATTACGGAAAATACCCTGCAATTTTATAAAATTCACGAAAATACTGTTTCACTTGGAATTATACATTGTAAGTTATTCAAAAACAAGTGTAAATTACAGGAATCAACTTTCTCTTTTTTTATTCTTAAGATCAAACGGATTTTTCCTTATCTGAATAGATAGCTGAGATAGATTAAGCACATATTTTCAAGATGATTCATAATGCCACTGGGTAAAGAAAACTGGGACAACCCCTCATAATAAATCTTTCAAGACTTAAGATTGTAGGAAAAATTTACAATTTTGCGAAAGTTCACGTCTCTCAACGTTGGAGTAAGAAGAGCAATTAAGTTGTCATTCGAATGCTCTCCAACTAGATGAAATGTTTAATCAAAACTTTGTCAAAAGTAATACACATATATACGTGTTAGTATGTATGTCGGTCTTTTTATAACTGCAAAACGTATAAACTAACTTCCATCTATCCACCATATTTTCACATCTAATGTATTTAGAGATTTTAAATTCAGTTATTGTTGTTAAAAATCACTCGCTGAATTATAACAAACAAATGAAAATAAAGTTAGATGTTTATAATCTGCCACACATAATAGATAAGTAATAATTTTTAACTTACTTAAGCAATATATACCAAAATCAGTAGTTGCTAATGCAAAAATAATAAACAATTTCAACATTATCACTACGAAGCTTAAAAGGAACACCAAAAAATAATAGAAATTTAATAATGAACTGGAGAACTTATTTTCATATTGATTTTTATCAGTGACTGATTACACTACCAGTGACAGCCGCTTGGAGCGCTGCTGTAGTAGATGTGTTTTTGTTCGATCAATGAAACTCTTAAAACTTTTCGAAGTTAAAAATGTGATAATTTAAAAGAATTTTGGAGTGAAATAATTCTAGTCTGGAGTGGTTGTGCTATGGGGAAGGACCAGGAACTGTTGGAAGCTGCAAGAAATGGAAATATTGCCGTTGTGGAGAAAATTTTGGGCCAAAGAGCCAAAAGGAGTGGCCCGCTCGCCAGGTAAATTCATAAAATATAATAAATATATTTTTTTAAATTATGATTCCAGTTGGATTATTGAACGTGTGTTTTAACAATTATTTTCCATTCAAAACCTCATAATTTAAAGAACATTCCTTCGTTTTCTACACAATATTTATAAAACTTGTTGCTTTTTATTTATTTATTTTTTCTCTACAACTCATTTTATCAATATAGTTTCGTTCGAAATATCATTTCGATTACTGCAAATCTACATTACTTTTTACCTACATTATTAGATAAGATTCCTTTAAAAAGAAGTTTATATGTTATCAGTTTGACATGATAACATTGATAAGGAATCTATTTCTCTAATTTCTGTTCCAAATATAAACATTTTTCATCAAATGTGCTACTTTCCTATGTATTTATATACAATATGTAAAAATACTTCTATTATTTAAAAAAATATACATGTCATTTTTGACTTTGAACTTTTTTTGATAATATTATCCCTTATTAACTTTCTGTCTTCTAATTGTAGTTAGGGCTATAAGAAAACATGTGCGAAATACAAATAAAAAAACATTAGAGAGAACAAAATAGTCAGGAAAATTAAAAAAATGGAATTTAAAAATAGAGCCGATTCGTGTAAAACCAATAGATTGACATATACCTTCTTAAGTATGTTACTATATGTACGATAGCAACACTCCGCTGTTTAACACCGCCATGTGAACATTCAATTAATTTTTAGAAACTATTTTTGACTTTCTTATACCTTTAGTAAGAATGAAGAAGAAGTACATTTTATGTTAATATGTTTTTTGGAATGTCGCCTGATTTGCGAGATATGTACAAAAAACCGCCCTAAAATGTCGCTTTGAAACCCATTTTTTAAGATGTTTGCTTGATTTACGTGAATATCGGTTATCGAAAAATTCTTATCAAAAATGGTCCTTATTAAATATCCATAAAACATTTCTCAGATTTGAGATAGTATCAATACGAACAAAGTTATTCCGCTCCAAAGAATGTATAATAAATTTCCGATGGAAATAATTCAAACGGTAACGCATAGCAACGGAGATTAAAATATGTTTTTATTACTGGTAGCTTTCTATTAGAAAGGATAAAAAAATATATATGTGATGTGTCAATTACAAAATTTGCTTATACCAACCATTTTTGTACAGATCACTCTACATCCCCCTCTCAAATTCATTTCATACTGGCGTTAATCATGGAAAAATGTACCAGTATGAAAGGGGAGGGAGAGTGATCTGTAAAATCATGGTTGGTATAATCACATATTTAATTGATTGCTAAAGATATGTGTATTAGGGCTTGCAACATGGGTTATAAAAATTGGAGATACCTCACTTTGTATATGAGGAGTTTGGAGCCAGAGCGGACCAACTGGTTGAAAGTGAACTGGAAGAAAATGGCAATTGAAAATTGAGTACATTTTGTTTATCTCCATAAATGGGCCCCAAATATTTATTTATATTTGAAATTTTAGAATAGTATTGGATGAGTGATCCCTTTTTGTGTTCTATAAAGTTTTTGAAGGCCGTATGATCCATTGTGACTTTGAAAATATACGCACAAAATACTTGTGGACTAAACTAAAGTGCTGCTATCACTGAAGTGAAGAAACTAAGTGATCCACACTGGTTTTGAAAAAAGGGAACCTATGCCAACATCAGGATGGTAATACCTCATTTTCCGAAAAATTGTGGGTCGGTCCGCTCTGGCTCCAAACTCCTCATATATACAAATTAAAAATTATTAAATTTATTTTTATTTATTTATTTGAAATTTGGCAAGTTAGGGAAAAAATAAGGGTTATATATAACACCTTCCTTTACGTAGTTATCCATTTTTTTTCTTACACAGCTTTAAATAGTATAGAGGAAATTATGTAATCGGTTAGAAATTGAAAGTTGAGTTTTCCCCGTCATTTAATGTTTTTCGACCTTTTTATTTCAATAATTAAGAAAACAAAAATTGTCTATGGGTCCGTGAATATCATAACTCCCGATAGCATGAAAGCCCTGTAAGAACGAAACGTATTAATTTTCAGCGGAATCAGCAGAAGGGGAGGGGGCTCAAATACCATATTGACACAAAATGTAGTAGCCACTATGTAACTCAAATATCGAGTTTTACCCAAACTATTGTCTTTGGAGGGAGAGCGAAACCGTTATTGATTAGTTCATGCTGGGGAAGTACATAGCCGGTGAGCAGCTATACGATGTATAGGGGAAGTTATGTAATCGGTCAAAATTAGTTTTTAATCGAATTTCCAGATTCCAAAAATGAAAAAATGTCTGTCTGTGGGCTGTGAACGCGATAGTTACCGATAGAAAATGTATCGACACGGTTTGATATGTGTATTCAGAACCCTATAAGAACGAAACATAACGAATTTCAGTCAAATCGGCCTAAGGTAAGGGGAGATTAGGGAACAGGCTTAACTCAAAAACTTTAATAACTGCCGTTGTAATGAATATATCGACATAAAATTTCATATCGATGCGTTCCAGGCAAAAGGCTTTATCCCTCAATTTGAAAGCCCTAACCCACATACTCTCACAAAACTTTAAATCATTTGAGAGACCAAAAGACCTATCCCCCAGTCCAAATGCCTTATCCCACTAGTTTGATGCTGTTGATTGATCCGTTTCATTTAAATCTAGCGCCCTAATCGGTTTTTTGTTAGATATAAAAAAATTAAAAATATTAATAAAAGTTAATTTTTTATTTTACCAATGATTGAAGTGGGTTAGGGGTTTCGTTCTGAACATTCGGGACTTTCAAAAACATTATGAGACAGGGCCCGTTGCTACAAGGTGACAAAGGCCCTAATCAACAAAGTGGTTCACTTTACTGTTATTTCTTGTAAAGAGATGCAAGTATTGATGAAAAATAATTGTTCTATGTAATAGAAAAGATTCTTAAAAATTACAATTAAACTAATGTGGAAAGCCAACTTGGTTTGTTTAATAATGAAACAGTTTTTTCTTTCCCCTGTAAAGTTAACCTTATGTGGGTTAGGGCCTTTTGCCTGGAACGCATCGATATGTAAATTCAAAACTCGCCACTTATTAATTTTCGGGGGAATCAGCTGAAGGGAAGGGAGGATCACAGAGCCCAACTTAAAAATCATAATAATTGCATAGTAATGCATTTATTTACATAAAATTTAAGCTGCAATGTAAGTCAAATATTGAGTTTCAGCCTAAATGGTCAATTGGCTTTGGAGGGAGAGCAAAAACGTAATTGATTAATTCGTGCTGAGGAAGTACATAGCCGGTGATTCAAGGACGACTTCATTTTGTGCAGTTAGAAAGGGGATTAAGTTCAATGTCAACAATTTGTCACTACTGACCTACTCTGCTAACATTACCGCTGATGGTGACCTTGAAGTGCCCTCCCCTCCCCACCACCCCTCTACCCCTTCTTCTCATCTTCAGATATAATAACGTTGAAGGAACTTTTCCGATCTTGTCATCTCTCTCTTATGAAATATAGGGGAAGTTATGTAATCGGTCAAAACTTCGAAGCTTCGATCTCGTGATTTTTTTTTTCTCCTGATGCCAAAAATGAAAAAAAAAAATAAGGCGTAGTCAAGGGGTAGATTTTCCATGAAAACGTGGGGATAAAATCATTTTTCATTTTCTTTTCGATGCTGCCATAGCTCTTGCATTTGCTCGGCACTAGACTTTTTAGTTTTTTTAAAGTCCTTTTGATGCAAGCTTTCTTCTGATTTGCGTTTTCTATAATTCCGCGCATATTTACGATTCATATAAGACGACATCTTTAATTTTTTTGCAATTATCAATTTAATACCGATTTTTACATATATTTCGGCGAATATTTTTATTAATTTCACTTTGAGTCCTAGTAGTGCTCCTCAAGCTCTTTACAATGACTCCTGAATCAACGTCCTATCTAAACGCGTTATCATGCTACACTAATTTCTAATTTTACACAACGCTAATTCGCAACAATCATCTGCCGGCGTCCACACTAGCCCGATAATGTCGCAGGCAAAACAAACACTGCACAACAAACACGTACAGACATGCTTTATCCATTGTGACCTCAACCGTTGTTATCGCATTATTAGTTTCGTAGTAGTTGTGGATTGAAATCTGACGGTATTTTGTAACACAAGAAAGTTTGACCGGCTATCACTGTGCTTAACGAGCCAATAGACGTTTTCACATCAAAAGTTGTCGGTAAATTACGGGCAATGTACTTTACCAGATATTAATCAATTCTTTTAGCTCCCCCTCCAAAACCAGTTGACCGTGTGCGCTAATATTCAATAGTTGATTTACATAGGGGCTCCTAAATCCTCATACTAAATTTTGTATCGATAAATTCGTTACATTGGCAGTTATTGGAGTTAATGAGTTGAACCCCCTCTGATCCCCCCCTCGTCCTTATGGGGTTTTGAATTACAGTGGAGCGTCGTTAATCCGGATCGGTCGGGACCGGGACCCATCCGGATTACTGAATTGTCCGGATTTTCAAATGTGCTTTCAATAACTGTATAAATACGTATATGTATCGACTAGAGGATACATGACGCTGGGGAGTCTACTGTATTGCATACTTTTTAGAAAACAACAAAACAAGAATCAACAGTAATTAATGGAAACTTACTGGGTAAAAATGGTAAAAATCCTCTCACTCCCTCCCACATCCCACCTGCTCTCACCGCCGAGCCGATCCGGATTTTTGACGTCCGGATTTCCGACGCTCTACTGTACATATGAAATTTTGTGTCGATACACATTCATTACAACGGCTGTTATTAGAGTTTTTGTCTTAAGAATCTCCCATTCCCATTGGGCGAATTGGGTGAAAATCAATTGTCATTCTTAGAGAGTTTTCGATACACATATAAAATTTCGTGTCGATACATTCGTTTTAGGGAGTAAAAACGTAATTGATTTATTCTTCTGGGGAAATATTAATATTAAGCTTTACCAATTTGGGAGGGATTGGCCAATGATGTAATAAGAAGGATAAGGCTTGTAGTCAATAAAACAAACTTGTGGAATTTCTGTCAAGCTTTCGGCCCTGAGTGTGCTTTCTTCATGGCCTGTATTGACATGTATAAATTATTATTGGGTTGATGTATAAACATACATCAACTCATTAATAAACATTAGTTTTATCAACTTTTCTCGGGTTCTGGTGTAGTTTTTTAAGAATACCACTATACCAATGGAACAAGCACGGTAAAAACCTACAATTAGAAACTAAAGAGAAAAAATAATTCCAATTTCTTACCGTTTCCCAGCTGGCAGATGAAAGGCGTTGAATGAAACAACTGAATTCACTTCCACACTACTCCAGATACAATAACAATGATTCCCGCCATTTTATATCATAACCTGACATCCAACATCATATCATGTAGTGGTAGTAAAATAGCGGGAAACGAGAATAAGCCGCCAAAATTCGAAAAACACGAAGAAGGCAGATTAAAGACACAAACCCTCGGACACACAATGTTTATCCTCTCACTCCATGGGCGTAGCCAGGGGGGGGCAGGGGGGGGGGGGGCACGTGCCCCCCCTTGGCCAGAGAAATAAAAATATAAAAATTAAATAAACTAAAAAAAATAGTTTTTATTAAAAATGCATTGCTTGCAAGTTACCATAGGATCATCAAATTTCCATTTCTTCTGACTCCTAAATCAGCAATCAGCTGTTGTAAGTGCAGGCCGCAGGCTGTGTGCTGTAACTGTTCACTGTATTTGTGTTCACGTGACAGTTTGTTTTGAGGTTTTGACGAAGTTTTCGTCTAACAGTTCCGTTCCGTTTTGACTGTTTTCCATATTTGCATAAAATTATTAAAATTAGCCTGGATATTAGGAAGTTTTTTAGTAAGTATCTTGAATTATTTTATAATTGAATTGAAGAGCCTAGAGATTCAGACAGATAACCTAATAGTCCAAGCTCCCATGGCACAAAAAGAAGTTAAAGAACCCCCATCAAACATCTCAAATTTTAAAGGTGAAAATGCTTGGGAAACATGTAAGAAAACATTATACCCCCGCCTTCCAATTACAATTGTCAATTTTATTGCTCGTCTCGGGGGCACTTAAATCCGTTTCAGGCCGTTTTTCAATAGTTTGTATTGCTTTTTTCTTGACGTAGTTTAACAAATGACAATCCCTATGAGTAATTTCCACCAAACTGCATTTCTCCTCCATTTTTCCAACATTCAAAAAATACTTAACAATAAATTCTTTTTAAAATAACATTAATATCAGGTACTAATCAAAATTGAACACGCTTAGTTGTTAACCAAACAGTTACAGTGAAAAAAAAAATCCAACAAAGTACACTTGAAAGATGAACTTGAAAGAAATAAAACTTGTTTATCATATATATATATAAAGCTGAAAATGTCTGTGCGTTGTACCGCTATAACTCACGAACGGCTTGATGGATTTGATTAATTTTTTTTTAAATTTGTTCGTCATCGTCTGTGGAAGGTTATAGGCGTATTAGTACCTCAATATCTGGTCCATCCCAGCATCCACCCACGCAATCTTTGTAACTCAAAAACCACTGCAATGATTAATGAGGAATCTTTTTGAATAGATAAGTTTTATCTACCGGAAGGTTAAGGTCTATTTTTTAATCAACCCCTGGTCCATCCCAGCATCCACTCACGCAATCTTTGTAACTCGAAAACCATTGCAACGATTAATGAGAAATCTTTTTGAATAAATTAGTTTTAGCTCCAAAGCTAGCGTTACTACAGTTGAAGGACAATAAGCCTTATTCCGTATGAATAATTGAAAATTATAACATCATGAATGTACTGTCGAGGAACTGAATAGCCTTATAGGAGATATTGGGAGAAAAGTCAAAGTTCCCCGGGCAACGCCGGGTATTACTGCTAGTTTATGATATTGTCTAATTTCACCAACTATATTTACATAGGAGTACTTTCGGTATTTCTACCATCCTCAGCCAAAAGCATAAGAGATAAGACTCCAGATAAGACAATATCATAAATAAACAAGTTTTATTTCTTTCAAGTTCATTTGAATTATTTCACAATATCTCTGCAATAATGTCAGTTTACACTTAAAAGAGCCTGTGACTGACTGATTAGTGAGTGGATGCCAAGTTGTGTCTGCTGACCAGGCTCACTTGTTTAGACTTGAAAGTTCCAAACAAAACACGTTTAGACATACGCAAGTTTCCTGTTTATACACGTATGCCTGCTCAGTAGATAGAGCACCATTTAATGGTTTTGTCACAGCTTCAGTGTTTTGATTGCTTATAAGATTTCTTGAAATAAGTTACTTTTAGAGAGTTGACTAGTATAGAACTTGTTTTTAAAATGTGATTGATAAGTGACATTTTTATTGAAATTCAAATATCACTTAGGGGCGGTTCACAAACTACGTCAAGCAATTTTGAGGTGTTTTTAACCCCCTCCCTCCCCCTCATCACAATTGGTCACATTTAATTGAACCCCCCCTAAACGTGACGTCATTTTTTCATGACCCCCCCCCCCCCCCCCCCTCAATTTAAACTGAAATGTTTTTTTAAAGAAAAGTACTAAATTGTATAAAAATAATAAAACTTTAATTTATCATAAATACAACTTCAATTTATCATAAATACAACTTCAATTTGTCATAAATACAACATACTTATTATATTTATCTGTATTCATAAATTAAATAAAAGAACAGTGATTTAAATATTTAACATTTCGATTATTCAAGCGAGATAATCCATATCTTGAAAAAAGACTGAGGAATATTACGATTCATCCCAAATCGGTTTTAAATGTTCATCTATAGTTATGATTGGTATTTCAGATTGATCACTGTCAGAAGGTTCAGGTATTTCCCTATTACTATCTATCATGTCGTCATCGAACCACTCGGCTTCTTCTTGATTCTCGATGTTTTTTATGATGGCCAACATTTCTCGTTGACGTCTAGCTGTAACCCGAACCGGTCTAACTTTAACTACCGGTGCCTCCGTATTGCTCTGTTTCGAGTGACGTTTTAAATATGTCAAAGACCCCAAGTAAACGCCACACTTTTTGAAAGTCTTCCGCTTTATGTCTCCTTCCACAGATGGGCATCCTACATCATAAGGAACTTCCTTGTGCTCCTTGAAAATTTCAGGGTACAAAGTTTTTTGCAATGTCAAATTCAGGAAAAGTCGAGAAAATTCTCCGTTTTCTGAATGGACCGAAAGACTGTCGCCGTCAGGTTACCTTCTGTCGGTATAAAAAATTACTGTTTTGTTGACGCACATCGAAATATAACGTACGTAGAATATGTATGTTGAATATAATATATTCAACATACATATACGTGACGTAATTTTTTTTATTTAGTCCCCCCCTCCCCGCCGTCACAATCATCACATAAGTTATAACTTATATTCCACAGCATGAATTTATCAACCGACGTCGTTCTCTTTCCAAAACCAACCAACCGTTTTGGCTAAAATCGACTTACATAGGGAATTTTGAATCCTCACACTAAATTTTATGTCGATAGATTAATTACATTGAATGTTATTAGTTTTTGAGACCCCCTCCTTTGATCCACCTTTTCCTTCGGTCGATTTTGCTGAAAAGTAATAGGTGTCGTCCTTATGAGGTTTTGAATTTAAATAAATATACAATTTTATATCGATACATTCATTATTTCGGCAGTAATAAAAGTTTAAAAATCTCCCCGCCACCCCTTAAAAAAAATCTATCTTTCCATTTGGTTGAAAATCAATAGGTGTCGTTTTTTCGCGATGATGTCTGTCAGTGCGTGTGACTGTGTCAACGATTGTAGCAAATAAGTTGATATTTGAAACGAAGCTGTCACATATGCTAACTTAAAACTCATTAGATTTTAGCCGAAATCATACAAAAATTGAAACTACTTTTCTTCGGGGCCTATGTACATTTTACGAGACACCTTTTATATATATGACTTGTAGAAAAAACTGAGGGGCACATTTTAACTCCCGAAAGAATGAATATATCGACACGAAATTTTATATACGTATCCTGAACCCCATCTATTGATTTTCAGCCAAATTGGCCAAAGGGAAGAGGGGATTAAATGTATCAACACAAAATTTATTTTGAGGATTCAGAACCTCATATGTAAATGAACTATTGATTTTTGTTACAAATGGTCGGTTTTGGAGGGAGAGCGAAAATTTAATTGATTAATTCTTTCTGGGGAAGTACATAGCCTGTGATTCTCTGACGACCTTTTTGGACTTGTTTCTTCTCAGACTCCACACACTGTTGCACATCTTCCCGATATATTCTCTACTTTGACTGAACTAATGGTCACTTTGGTTTACATATGTTTCAGTTTACGACGTGGTCCTGGTGCCAACGTACAAGATCCGAGCGGCTATTCCCCACTTCACCATGCTGCACTCAACGGTCATCAGTGAGTACTTTTTTTTTTTTACTTGTATACATAACTAGTTGTGTTATTCCGCGTTGCCTGGAAAACGCACCACCATTTAAATACAATCTTGGATATTAGAAAAATCTTGGATAACAGAAATTCAAGGTTGAGTTTTCACAGAAATTTCATGTGTTCCG
This sequence comes from Aradus depressus, assembly GCA_963662175.1. Lineage (NCBI taxonomy): Eukaryota > Metazoa > Arthropoda > Insecta > Hemiptera > Aradidae > Aradus > Aradus depressus. The sequence continues at coordinate 23,135,124 of OY759218.1, read as the reverse complement.
CCTCCCAGTTCCCAAAAATGAAAAAAAAAATTGCTGTCTGTACACGATAAGTCCTTATAGAATGAATGCATCGACATGAATTTTTTGAACGTAACCAGAACCTCGTACCTATTGATTTTCAGACAGATTGGCCAAAGAGAAGTGGGGGGTGATTAGGTGGGAGACTTAACACAAAAACTCTGATAACTGCTGATGTATCGACACAATATTTATTATGAGGATTCAGAAGCCTCGTTTGTAAATCAACTATAGATTTTTAGCGCAAACAGTCCAGTCCAAGCTCCCATGGCACAAAAAGGTACCCCATGGAACACATCAAAGAAAGGTTAAAATGCTTGGAAAACATGTAAACATGTTACTCCCGCCAGACTAGTAAAAATTTGTTAATTGATATTTTTAATGAATTTTTGAAATTAGCTTAAAAAAAAAGAATTTACTTTTTAAAACACCTGCTTGAAATTTACACAATCTATGATAAATACTGTATCGTTTTTGAAAAAATTTGCCTGGCTGACAATTTTTGTTAACTAACATCTAACGACCTTTTCTTTTAAGAGGAAAATTAGGCAGGAAATTTTAATCTTAATAATTAATAAGAAGGAGGGGAGATGAGGCTTGTGGTCGAATAAAACAAAGTTGTGGAATTTCTGCCAAGCTTTCGGCACTGAGTGTGCCTTCTTTAGGGCCTATATTGACATAAAAATTATTAATGAGTTGATGTATGATTGATGTATGTTTGTTTATACATCAACCCAATAATAATTTATATATGTCAACAAATAATATGAACTTTATGTTTCAATAATTTACAATTTCAATCATTGGATTATTTATTTATAACTCCATAATAATTGGGTAGATTAACAAATGAATATTATACAAATAAACATATTTTTATGTTAAAAATATATTTTTAATTAAATTTCAAAATAGTGATAGCTATTGGTAATTTCAAAGTAATTTTTCACAAAGGGGGAAAACTATTATAATCACACTAACACATTCCAAGTAAAAAATTAAGTAAAATATTTGTTTTTTAAAATATTGTCCAATTCACAAAATATATATAATACCGAAAGTACTCCCATATATTTTAAAAATAATGTGAAATAGACAATATTTTGAAAACATACGTTTTTCTTTTTTTTTATTAAGTGTTTTACAATTTCTCTGCATAAAATGCAACATTTGAAGTATATAGAAAAAATATATTTTTTCAAATGTGAATGGAATGGATAGTTGTTAAACATTTATATTTTCATTAGTTTCAGCTTACGCCATTGTTAGCACAACATTCAAAAATAACTGCATATATTATTGACAACTCAAATATTTGTGAAAGTAAGGTAGCACAGGATGTCACAGTTATAGGTAATTTCAGACTTAAATGTGACTTTTGAACTTTGCGCTGTAGATCGCGTGCTGAAGCACATGCCGAAAGCTTGGCAGAAATTTCACAAGTTTGTTTCATTGACCACAAGCCTCTTTCTCCTCCTTATTACATCATTGGCCAATCCCTCCCTAATTGGTAAAGCTTAAGGGCCTGTATTGACATTCCAAATTGATAAATTAATAAGTTGAGTAAAAGACATGACATTAAAACTAATTGTGACTAAAACAATAATTAACATTTAAATTATTCACATCAAAACAAACTGAAATATTATATCTAAACAAAAAACAATTATTAAGTAAATATAAATGTATATTATAAGAGAAAATTTAAAACATCAAAACAATTATTGTATAATAATAATTAATATTGATCTTGTTCAGATTCTATTTCAATGTGCATGATTTCCTCTCCATATTTTTTTTTTCTTCTGCTCTCCTGTATTTCAATAGATTCACCCAGAAAACATGATGGATCTACATCTTCAGTGGAGTCGGTTATCGACGTCATGGGTGCTACATTTAAGCAATCTGACCTTGGCAGTTGCCACAAACTGGTGAACAATATAAACCAATTTTTCTGCAGTCACAGTTTAAGCTAGCCCTTGGTGCAATTTTAAGATTCGACGACGTTTTTCTGCATTCTTCATCAATTTTTTTATTTTCATAAAACGTCATGCTGTGCGTTAGTGATACAAATAACTGTTAAACTTGTGCTTTTATTTGTAATAATTATTTTTTACCATATTTTTGCACTAGTTTACTCTTAATAATTTTTCATCTGGAACGAAATGCTTGCAAACACCTTTTAATTAATTTAAAGTGAACTGACACTCTTCATTATTCTCAATAAATGAATATTCGTCTTTCATTGATAATAATATTGTATCATCTTGAGGACGACTTACATTACCTCCTGTAGAAGGACGCATGAAAGACTTGAAGCAATCAGAATGATATCGAACCTCCGCGGCGAACAAATCATGTTCATAAATAATCCGTCTTGTAACTGCCTTCGCGATGTTATCACTACGTTTCTCTGCTACTTTAAGAACGGAGTTCTTTAAGGAAAGCGTCGAAACTTGATGGATTTTACGTCGGTTATTTAGTCCTTTTTTCTTTTCTTTTTCCTCACTCGCTTCTTCACCGCAAAACATACAAAGTTCTTTGAAAGCAAAGACTGATTTCACTTGAACGCATTCTACTATGAGGTGGACTCGTCGACGTACTAGCTTCTACTCTCTGTCTTTTCGATGCCAATATGCTAGACTTCCGAGTGTATTCTTTACGGCACTGTACATGAATTGTCACAGAATTAAGAGCTTTTAAATATTCAACTTTCCCGTCGTTTCTTTCAACACTCGACTCTTTTAAAGTGTCAATTCCGCGTTCAACAATAACAGTTCTACATTCCAATAAAGATTTACCACAAATGAAACAAACTTCCGACATTTTTGGAAAATTTGTTAAACTTCAGGAACAAAAATGAATGAAAATATTAAGTAAGCCTGTTCGTTCACAAAGAAGAATCACTTAGTGCACACTGTTGGTTACAACTTTGTATATCTTATTATCTCCAAATTTGATAATGGATATTTTTTCCGTAAAAGTGACCTTTAACTATATATTCACGAAAAACCGTTTTTTGTGACCTTTGACCCCCGCGAAATTTTTAGCAGCACTCGGATCAATGGAGACTCCACAGAAGTTGGTCTTCTCGCGTCTTGAAGCTTCTTGAGGGCCAGACAGCCACCGTAACTTGCAGGATGTGCTTCCAAGCAGAGGGCACATGGCACGGAGGGTTGCTTGGTGCTTTTTGACATTCCAGTGTTAAATGATCTCCAGCACATTTTTATTGATTTAACACATCTTGGAAGGCTGTGATAATAAGTCTTCGTATGTCCATACGCTTGACACCGGTGCCATTGTGCAATTTTTTTTTTTTTTTTGTGGGGCTCAACCACTATTCTGGTATAGGATAGAGTAAAGCTTTTAGGAGAAATATATCTTTATTGTTTTTTTGTGGCTCTTAAGTCCACCAAGAAGAGAGGAAGAGGATATTTCATCACGATACCAGAAATCGGGTCTTTTTTCCGTTGAATGACATTAGTGATATTCCTGACAGAATGTCCCAGCTCCTCCAACTGGTCCTTCATTATTTCTGTGGGAGTTGTATGATGGAGGTTCCTGACGACAATTCTATATGGTTTGTCTCTTTGCACCTGATAATGAAACTGACAGTTTTGTTCAGTAAGATACTTTGCTATGGTCCTGTATGCATTGATTGATTGACAGGAGACTATAGTGTGATCTGGTTTCGATTTGCAGAGGAATGAGTTGATTCCCGCAATCGTCTCCTACCGTCTAACAAATTCTGCATAATTTCCAATATTTTTTATAATTATCGGAGGCGGTTTAGGATCATCTGTTTTCTGCGTTTTCTCTTCCATATTAGAGACGTGTGATGCCGTAGCTTCTTTCTGTGTTAAAGTTGCAAAAGGGTTGATAGAGGTGCAGTCGGAAGCCGATTGAGACAAGCTGGTGGTGGAACTAGTCCTGGCAGGACGCTTTGATGCCTTCTCAGGAGAGTTCTGAGCTGATATTGCTCTTTTATTTTTATTATTACGCTTCCCCATCGTAAGAAACTAATAATGAACAAATAAAAAAAGAAAGAATATAAATAAAAAAAAACAGAAACAGGGCAGTAGAGCCTCGAACCAGTTATCTATGGGTTAATGAGACGGAGAGCCTACCACTGAGCCAGAGGGGGGCTAGTGAAGGATTGGCCGTCACTTCTCTCTATTGACCAGTTGAGTCGTGCCGGTTGTGACTCGCCGTGATTAGAGACTCACTTCACGTAATATAAAAATTATACAAAATTGTTTGTGAAAGTTCACTTACTATTTTATCCTTACACATTTGTGAAACAAAGCAATAAAACGCACTTTATCCACTTTTTAGGACATTTTATGTACTTTTACATACACATTTTGAACAAAAAAAATGGCGTGCTCAGTTGTCAAAGCCAAGGTCAAGATTAGCGGGAAGATTAACATGGGAACCTTTAACGAAGGTAACTTTGAGATCATTGAATAAAGTAAATACCCGGGGAAAAACTTATTGGGGAATTTGGGAAAACTTCTAAATCTCGTTGAGCAAGGAAGTTTTTTAATGAAACCTTCTGCATCCCCTTCAGAAAGACCATATAAGAAGAATGCACAACATCCCAAGTTGCGCAAATAATTTTTAATTTTTGTAATCTGAGTTTAAATAATTTAGAATTAACAAATTTAATGAATAAATGCAATATCTCCGAATATAATTGTCAAAATTAATGGAAAATTCGTACTCGAGGGGTTTTGGGGTCGCTGATTACGATTATGAACTCAGAATTTGGAAAATCCAAAATGGCGGCCGGGAAACTCTGGGTGAAAATTAGGGTTGTTAAGTGCCGCACTTGTAAAATATATTTTTTTTTCGTCAAAAAGGTAAGAATCAACAGAAAATCGTTATAAATTTAAATATAAGTCGAAATAACCTAATTGTTTGAACATTTGTATTCAACTGAATACGGTAGAGTTGATAGAGTAGTATAAATGTTTGCGTGTTTTGTCTCTCATTTGTCAGAAAATAAATTTTTCATGAAACTAAGTTTATCGCAAGGATAAAAGTGTCCTCTATCGAACGTACTTTTGAATTTTTTGACAAATCTGATCATCTTTTTCTGTATGTTTTTTTTTTTTTTTTTTTTCACGTTTTTAGGGACATTGTGGAGTGCCTGCTTCGGAATGAGGCTTCTGCAAACATGACCGACGATAAGGGGTGCACCCCGCTCCACTTGGCCGCCTGGACTGGAAACCTAAACATTGTCAGGCTGCTTCTCACCCAGGGTCCTTCCATCGCCAATGTCAACCTTACGGTAACATTTGTACTTGAACTTCTAATGTTAACCCTCCAAAGCAGAGTGGTACATAATTATTCTGTAGGGTAACTTCAAAGTTGAGATTAAGAAGGTATCAGGTTTTATTTCCCCAACTAAGTATACGAAGTATAGGGGTAGTAATGTAAACAGTCAGAAATTCGAATTTGAGTTTTCACCGGAATTTCATGTTTTCCGACACCCTGAATCCAAAAATGAAAAAAAAAAATATGTGTATCTGTGAACACGATAACTTCCGATAGAATGAATTTATCGAACCGAAATTTTATATGTATATCCAGAATCCCATAAGGACGATACCTATTATTTTTCAGCCAAAGGGAAGGGAGATATTGCGGACGGGGCTTAACACAAAAACTCTAATAACTGTTGTTGTTATGAATGAATCGACAAAAGATTTTATACTTAAATGCAAAAAAAACTTTTAATTTTGCGTGGAATCAGCCGAAGGGAAGAGGAGGGAAGTCGACTCAAACACTCTAATATCCATAGTAATAAACTTTGATTTATGAGAAAAAAATAGACTCAATATCAGCCAATCTTAAGGTATTTTTCTCATAGTTCTCAATTTTGCATTTCGTTGTTTTTTACATTTCTTTTGCATTTTCTTTGACAAAACAAAAAAGAAACCCCATGATATTTATACTTATTGGAAAGCTGGTGAAATGTAGACATTTTTTCCGTAATCGGACCGTACGCTACCCTTAAAGAAATTTTAAGAAAACTTCTGTCCCTAGTAGGAAATTTAACGCTGTTTCCAATAGAGTAATTGAATTTGATTTATGACAAATACTTTTTGAGATATGATCAGTTTTATGCAAAAAGTAGGAAAATTGAAAATTTTATGAAATCAAGAATAACTTGTGAAGGTGAACGAATCGGACCATGGTTTATTAGAACTTTTTTGTTCCAAATGAAGTGAAGAATCATATCCCGAAGTATTGCCAGAGGTTGATGACACACCCTGTATAGTTACTAGTTATGTACATATTAATAATAATATATAATTATGTATGTAGTTATATACTAATGCATGTTTTGCCAAGAAGGGCAAGCAAAAATGATGGGGGAGGGAGAGGGGTGGACCCTCGGATGAGGGAAAATTAAGTGGGATAAAACTTAATGTGGTCCGGAGCCAGAGGAGTTAGGTGGGGAGGGACAACAGTTGATTAGAGTAGGTTAGAAGTGCCAATTAGGGGACACCCCGTCGTGATCACGTCATCGTTAGACCAAACATTCCGCCCACCAACTTGCTCCTCACATCTCAGAGGCTTAATTAGCTTGGAACCAAACTGTTTAACTGTACACAATCAATAAAAGGACAAGGACCTACTTGTATGAAATTTGTAAAACTAACCCTAAGGTCCAAGGGTCGCAGATTGGTCGATATTGACCCCCTGGGGAGCCGAATGAGGGGACGACAGAAGTCAGGAGTCCATTTGAAAATATTACTGTCCCAGATGTGTTACTGTGTTGTCCGAAAAATTTACTATCTTTCATAATATTTCGACTCTATTACCAGCATTTATGTACTGAAATTGTATAAATTAATTGAGAAGATCATAAGCAAGACTCATTAATTTTCAGCCAAATGAGACAGTGGAGAGGGAAAATTTATAGGGGAATAAGTCTGCCATTGATCACTGGATGTGTTTTGATTTTGCTGTTAAGCCGAATTCAGATTCTCAGGGAATTTCCTTCATTTTCTCTTTAGTTTACATTGTGGGCCTTCCACCGCCATAATGTTACTTCCCCAGCTACACAAAGTATAGGGGAAGTTATGTAATCGGTCAGAAATTCGATGTTGAGTTTTCACCGGAATTTAATTTTTTCCGACGCCCTGATTCCAAAAATGGAAACAAAATGTCCTGTGTGTCTACGAATATGATAACTCCTGATCGAATGAATGTATCGACATGAAATTTTATACGTATATCCAGAGCCCCATATGGACGACATCTATTGATTTTCAGCCAAATCGGCCGAAGGAAAGGGGATAGGAGAGGAGCTCAACTCAAAATCAGTAATAACTGCTGTTGTAATGAATGTATCATATGTGATAGTGAGATGTTGTGAGACGAGATTTCTCATAGAAATGAAAAACGTTGTCTTCCACTGTTTTATTTTTGACCAACATCTGTTTTCGACGCAACAACGTCATCATCAGCGGTACATCCCACATGCCAGTTGCCCTTTAACCGCTGTGAAATTTATCGACCCGACATTCAGTATGTAAATTTAAAACCACATAAGGACAACACCTATTAATTTAACGCGAAATCGTCCGAAAATAAGGGCGGATTTAGAGAAGATGGCTCTATTAAAAACCCTAATAATTTCCGATGTAATGAATGTATCGAGACGAAATGTTGATTTTTAGACAAAACGGTTCATTGGTGTTGGAGGGAGATTCGTGTTGGGGAAGTATAGAAGGTGGTGATTCATCGATGACTTTTTTTTTAATTTTTTGTTGCCATTCCAGAACAAGGACCGAGAGACAGCGCTGCACTGCTCAGCCCAGTACGGCCACACGGGGGTGGTAACCTGGCTTCTGGAGCATGGCTGTGACCCTACTATCAGGAACATCCGCCAGGAGACACCCCTCGACCTGGCTGCTCAGTACGGCAGGTGAGACCCTACGTATACATAGTATAACGGAAGTTATGTAATTCGTCAACAATTATGTCGATTTTCCAAAACGAAAAAAAAAGATCTTGTAGAGGTTAATAACTCCCTTCTCCTGCCGGACCTACCTGGTGTAAGAGAATGCCAGACTAAGGGAAGGAGCCCTCCTGTAGGAGATATATTGTAAATAGTTATTTTGCTGTTTGTTATATACATTTTATTCTTGATCTCTATGATAGTACATATTTATTCTGCAAATTTTTTATTTTTATTTATTTCTTATATTTTATGACAAAAATTCCTTAAGCTTGAATTGTGTATTAATTTTATATTATTCCAGAGAAATTTATTTTATTATTATAATTAGTTATTGTGACTCATGCCCGGGATATGAGGTGTGAGTGAATATCGCCTACTACCAGAGCACTTCTTCGTCACTCTGGTTAACATGAGCCGGACTCTACTGTGGGAGACCTAAATGTTACCTACCCAGATTTATTCACCTAAGATAGGGAGGGGTCTTTAACGAGTTCCTGACGTCGTACTCGGGACCATCGCTTAACGTCTCATCCGAAGGACTGCGTGCTCAAGGTTTTTTCACCTCCCAGATAAAAAAACCTAAAGGGCCCGGCCGGGTTTCGAACCCGCGATTTTGAGCTCAATAAGCTAGCACGCTACTTCTGAGCTACCGGCTAATCTTATTATATATATTTATTTTAGTTATTGTGCATATCATATTATTTTTGAATGAATGTTTAAGTATTTATTTGCATGTATAAAAAGTTCATCCGAAGCTAATTCGAGGTGATCACCGACGGTTTTTTACTTCCCCAGCTATACGAAGTATAGGGGAAGTTATGTAATCGGTCAGAAATTTGATGTGGAGTTTTCAACAGATTTTCATGTTTTCCAACACCTATTAATTTTCAGCGGAATCGACGGAAAGAGAAGGGGGTCGACTCAAATACCCTAATAACTTGTAATGAATGTATCGACACAAAATTTAGTATGAAGATTCAGAAGCCACTAAATATTGAGTTTTAGCCCAAACCGTCGATTGGCTTTGGAGAAGGAGCGAAAACGTAATTGATTAATTCGTGCTGGGGAAGTACATAACCAGTGATTGACGGACGCTTTTTTTTTTTTTTTTTTTTTTTTTTCTGGGAGGGGAGAATATTTGTCACCTGCTTTCTATGTGTACGTAGTATAAGGCCAGTGTAAACGGGACAGTCTGTGATGTCTGTTGACAGGATCGAGGCTGTGGAGACCCTAGTCCGGACACACCCAGCTCTAGTGGCCGCCTACTCTCCCAGATCTACCGGAGTACTACCTCTGCCTCACACTCCGCTCCACCTGGCCAGTCGCAACGGGCACAAGTAATATTTATTAGGGTTAAGCCCTAGAATAACTTTTTTTTTAAATTTTCATGGGTGGTGCATTTCATTAACAATCATAGTTAAATGCAAATTCTTCTTTAAGAAGTTCTGAACCGACATGAAAAAAAAATAAGGTAAAATAAAGGACAACTAATGGTTCCGCTTTAATTACAAATTAGAAAAGGTATTTTAACAGTTTTCTTATATAGTTAACCGTCGTTATAACCAATTTGAATGGACCGTAAAATCAGCTGTTCATCATGAGCGAGATACCATCCGTTGACAAATTTTACATAAATAAAATAAATAAGTATTTATTATTTCCAATGGGTTTGAAATATAGGTTTAATTTCATTAAATTAACACCGTTTTATTCAGGTTATTCCCATTTTTTACAACGTTTAGTTTCAATAATAACACGAGCAAACTGTATTTCGACACCATATAAGTTTCACCTGAATTATTCCTACAGACATTTCTCCAGATAAGCGAGAATCTCCCCTTCCACTATTCTAAAAAGAAAGTAATCAAAATTGTTTGTTTGTGTGACTCATCCCCCCTTCTACTAAGGGTCATATCGCCTACTAGCAGAGGGGTTTTTAGCCGCTAAAATTTTGCCTACCCAGGGTTAATCAAGGTAGAGGTGTGTACAGTAGTATTTGACATCGCTCAGGCTCGGGGCCATCGCTTAATGTCCCATCAAAAGGACGGCCCTCAAGGTCTTATCTCCCAGATGAAGCCAAGGGGCCTTGAATCCCCTGGGAGGATCGAACTCGTGTTCATTGCCTAGTAGACAACGCGCTTTGTGCTACCGGCATCTCGCTCTCATCCAAATGTTAATTAGTATAGAGCGAATTTATATGCGCGATAAATCCTTTCTGTACTAATTAACATTTGAATTAGTTCTGAAAAAGGGATGAGAGTTATCGATCTTGGTCTAAGTGGCCTCTTCTAACCCCGGAACACTGGCATTCACATCCAACCATCTAATTAGCTAACTTCGCGTCTGTGGAATAGATTTAAATGGATATATGGTTTCATTTTGAAATGATGAGAGGTATCTAAAAACAAAGGTTGTTCGTATTTCTAAGGCCTTCAGAATGAGCCACTATGCGACCTTCTTTTAAAATCATGTAAAAAGGGCCCTTTCGTCTACTGACGAAATATTTAAGAGTGCTCATCTTTTTCCGAAAGTCAAACTCTAAAACTTTTGTTTCAATAATGTTTTTGGTCAAATGACTATATTCTTGCACAAGTGACTATAGTGACTTTTGATTTGATTTTTTTCATAAGAAAACATTTTTTAAATCTACACTAGAATATGGTAACCTCGCAAATTATGAAATAAAGTAGGGTTTTATTCGAATTTTTGACGCTTTTATTATTATTTTTGTTTGTATTTTTTTAAATCTACACTCCATAGAGTATGGTAGCCTCGCTGATTATAAAATAAAGTAGGATTTTATTCAATTATTTGACGCTTTTATTATTATTTTTGTTTGTATTTTTTATTATATAACTAAAGCACTTCCAGTGTTTGGAGCGACATGAATGTAAAAAGATATTAATCATTTTTAGGGGAGCAAAAAATGTCAATTTTTTTACAATTTCTTCGAATTTTAGTATTTACCAAGCCGGTGAGCTTCAAACGCGTAAAAAACAGAAACTACTCATTGATGGGCCCATATTCATAGTTATTTACGTGGTTACATCAGTTTTGTTGGCTAAATGCTATAAGAACTTTCATTTAGAGTTTCCGTGACCACTGATCTAGAGGACTAAGATGGCTACAGATTGAAGGAAGGTGACAAGGTGCTTCACACCAGCAGTTCTTTCTTTCGATGACCTATGTTGTTGTTTGTTCAGGAGCGTGGTGGAATTTCTGCTCAACTCAGGACTGGAAGTGAATGTTCGGACTCCAGGCGGTACGGCGCTCCACGAGGCTGCCCTCTGCGGGAAGGTGGAGGTTGTTCGGACCCTCCTCGAGAATGGTGCTGATCTCTCGCTTCGGGATATTCACAACAACACAGTCATTGACCTCCTTCAACAGTTCCCTCCTCATGTTGTGCACGACATCACCACCCTTATCAAAAGTAAATGGACCCTTTCATGTTGCATTATTTCAAGATTACCATTAGAAAAAAAATCTGAATAATTTTAATCTAGTTTAAAATGAATCTCCAGTAAAAAATATCTCAAAAACATATATCAGTTTAGCATAGTTTGATACAAAAAGAAATGGTTCTGTTAGAATTTAACTTTAGCTCCTCATATTTCAGAGGATATTCAACGTAGCGAGAAACGGATTCCCAGATTTTTTTAATAGAACTAGGGTAGTTTAAATTTCAGTATAGAAAATATGAGGTCACCTTCGAATCTCAAGTTTCGGAGGGGTTGAAAGGGGAAATAATTGAAAAATAGTTGGAACATAAGAAACTGCAATACAAACAGAACAAGTTCTTTTTCAAGCGTTTTTTCCTAGTATGTGTGGTTTTTGAGATATTTTGATTTGAGTCATTTATTTGAATGTGTTTGTTTTGTTTGCAGAACATAGGCAGGAAGGGTGTGGGGGTAGCGATGGTGATGTTGAGGACTGGCTACCTCCTATCCCGGTCCCGGCTCCGTCCCTCGGGAGCCCCTACGAGAACGTCAGGCTAGCTCCACTTCGGAGCATCCCCTCACCCCCCAGCTCCCCGACCCACCATCACAGAAGGCTATCCCAGTCATCGGCTCTGTCCCAGTAAGTTTCTCAACCCTTGATAAAAAATGGTACATTCATAGGCACATCTCACATCATTAACACAGAGCGGTCTATGGTTTTCAGAGACTCAGAGGTGATCTGCCGGAGTATGGATGGCCGACATCAGTGGAACTCCTGCGGTCTGTCCAAGTCGATGATGGAGGGCAGCTTCCTGTCGGAGGATTCAGGTCGAGACCCAGATCAGATCTCCATCTCCTCCACTTCCAGCATGGGAGGTCCCGGATCCAGGGATAGGATGTCTGCGGACATATACCTCCCGATGACTCCTAGTCCTGGATCCAACAACAAAGTATCTGTAAGTTGACTTTTCCATTTCACTTAGTAGAGCATACCTCCCTTCCTAAGGACCCTTCTTCACTTCCAGCATAAGAGGTTTTTATATGGTCAAATAGAAGTAATCATGTAGTGTATAAATACATTCATTTATTTAACATAAAAACAAAGAAAAGTCCTTTTATTTGTTAGCTATGGCCATGACGAATAAATGACATTTCCTCTATTTCCCCTTTAATTGAATTTTCATATTTTTTTAATTGACTCAAACCAGGGTCACTTCTTTTCGGCCATACAGAACATGAAAGGCCAAAAACAATTTATTAAAATATAAATGAATTAAAAAACAAGGAAAATCCTATTATTCATCAATTCATTGGTGCCCTTCAATGATTTATTGATGAGCCCCTACCAGTTCATCAAATTTTATTAAATCAAAGATTATTAAATTCTGGAAGATTGAGCTCAATTTAGGTATTTAATTTGTTTTGCTTTTTTTTATATTTTTCCAGCCGACACCTCCGAAGAAGCCACCTCGAAGAAATTTATCCGTGTCTCCGACTCACCTAACCCCATCGGGAATGGGCGCGTACGAATATTTGTTTTTAGCGCGAAGTGGGGTTCGGAGTCATAGCGATCTTGATGACATTAACGTAGGAAGCAGACCCCATCGGGAAATGCTAAGAAGGGGAAAGTCTGCGGATCAATATGTCGATATGAAACTTCGTTACAGCATCATGGGGGAAGAATTCAACACCGAAGACAATCCGAAATTTCAACCGATCGCCATCACATCCGTATACGAAAATATACCATTTCGCACGACAAATCCAAAGCGAAAATTGAGACGTTTACAAAATGATAAAAGTTACGAAAATTATGATCCGTCTATTATTTTATCAAGGGGGGATCTTCCATTCAAAAAAGTTGATACGTCAGCAATTTGTTCGTTGGATCCACCTATCCACATTGTCAACGCGAATCCTGGGGGTTTTAAATCCTTTGAAATTTTAGAACGGCGAAGGATCAATGGTGAGCATCAGAGTAAAAGAAATAATTGTCCGTCTAGTCCTACGAATTATCAACAGCCGCCTACGCCGGACCATCCCCCTCCGTCAGCTAGTCAAGCGGAATTGAGCATTCACGAAAGGATACGACCATTGAGCCAGGTAAGCCATTCATTCATTCATTCTTTAATGATCATAAAATTCCACAGAACATAGACAATTGAAAATATATATATATATATATATATATATATATATATATATATATATATATATATATATATATATATATATATATATATGTGTACTTTAAAAACAATTATATATTAACATCACTCAAAGTTAGTTTATTCTTTAAAAATTCACTATAATCATAAATAGTTAGTTTTCGAAGGTATTCAGTAATAATATGTTTGAACTTTCTTCTAGGAGTATAAGTAAGCAGTGTAGGGAGCATATTAAACATTCATATAGACACATGTTCAAGATTTGTTTTTCATTTTTCTATTCTGTATCGCTGAATATGTATGTTTTATCTAGTGCGGGAGTGGAAATCACTATTCCTTTGTGTGTTGCATCTTTCTTCCATTGCATTCTTGAGGTTATGCCGTATGAAGAGGGTAAGGAGAGTATCCCCAACCTCCTGAACCAGTCCTTGCTGGAAGTCGACCTGGAGATCTTTGTCAAGACTCGCACCATTCTCCTCTTTTTTTATTTTTTTTTTTTATTGTATATAATTAACGTATGTTGCTGTGGTAGGCTAGGAGCGACCGCTGCCGACCATCTGCGACGGCAAGCGGTCACTCCTAGCTCATCTTAATTTTCTTGACGCGCCGAGAAAGCTCGGGATAAATTTAGGGCGTGGCTGTAGTACTTTGGGGCGCCGGGGACGTCTGAGTGCTTTCTTCTTTCTCCGCCAGTAGGGGGCAAATCGGCTGAACATTGGGTAGCCGGTTTTCGTCACCAGCTGCCGTAGGTCGAGTCCCAGGGTACGATCCTGTCCTGTCCCGCGTAACAACTCCACCCTAGGCCCGTCGTACAGCGGGCATTCGAGGACCACATGTTCTACAGTCTCGACTCCGCCGCACGAACAGTTCGGGTTGTTCTTCCTCTTAAAGAAGAATAGCACCACTCTCCTCTGTAGCCTGAAGATCCTTCTGGAGTTTATTTATTGAGGAGGGTCATTCACGATTGTCAAAAATAAGATAGGTCCCAAGATGAAGCCCTGCGACACGCCGCACGACAATACTCTTTTTGCTGAGATTCTGCTGTTCACATTCATTCATATCATAAAAATAATAGTAGATATTAGAAGTCATGAGATGGGAAGGTCCCCCTCCCTTCCTTCGTTGGATTTGGGGTGGTGGAGGGGCGGCAATCCTATATGCCCTAATAAATTTATCCACATACAAGATGGCGATACCTCTATTTAGAGTGTAAGTAGCTCCACACTCAACAGATGTTGACTTCACTAAAATCTGCTATTTCTGTTATTTGGCTACACTCCCTTCCTTTTCCAGTTATGGTATCAGCGTTTAATAAATACTAGAAAAATAAAGTGAACTGAATTTCGCTTACAAGAAACCGTAGTAAGTTATAGCAATTACGCTTATCTATCTATCTGTTCTTGTATAAAGGGCAAACGTCACCTACACACTCACTGATCTAATTCTGAGGTACTTCCTCGTGGCCTATAAACCTGTAAATTTGCATCTAGGCTCTTTTCATATGAACCAGTTGAGCTTACTTGAGTTTATTTTATTTTTTACTCAATTATCTTGAGCCTCAAGGTTCAGACAGTATTGCTCGGGAGTAACTTTGTTTTTTGTATCTTATGTATCAAAGCATGTATAATAAAACCTGAAATGTAAGCTCTCACCCAGATGGGGGGAAAGGCCTCACTTATCTGCAATAGCATTGCTTCTCCTCTCTTTTAATAAAAACTTCAGGTAAGACATATTATATGACATATATATCACCCCTACAAAAACCTTCTTGCCCTAAAGAGCCTGCTCTTTGGTAATATTTTGTGTAGTAACACAGTTGAGAAAGGTCATTTCCCTAACTTCGAACCGGTCAAGATGTAATCAATCACAAGGAAAGTTTTATTTATAAAGATAGCTGTGATACCAGTTGTTACGAAAGGCACTACTTCTAACAGCCTCATCATGCCTTATTACCATGTTAACCAATAAAAATGATTGTAATACTATAGATGAAAGTCTTAAAATGGCACAGAAGTTAGTGACCTATCTGGGCAACGCCAGGCGATCCTACTAGTTATGGAATAAAGTTTTGTGAGTACTTTCGAAGATCCTCTATAACTTTTTCCAGACATAATTCATTTCATTTTGAGATGACACAAATGTTAAGACGTATTAATTATGCTCCAAATGAGCTCAGTAACATCTCGTTTTGTGTATTTTTGTAGCAGCTACAACTAACCTTATCATATCATATATATAAAGCTGAAAATGTCTGTGCGTTGTACCGCTATAACTCACGAACGGCTTGATGGATTTGATTAATTTTTTTTTTAATTTGTTCGCCATCGTCTGTGGAAGGTTATAGGCGTATTAGTACCTCAATATCTGGTCCATCCCAGCATCCACCCACGCAATCTTTGTAACTCATAAACCACTGCAATGATTAATGAGGAATCTTTTTGAATAGATAAGTTTTATCTACCGGAAGGTTAAGGTCTATTTTTTAATCAACCCCTGGTCCATCCCAGCATCCACTCACGCAATCTTTGTAACTCGAAAACCATTGCAACGATTAATGAGAAATCTTTTTGAATAAATTAGTTTTAGCTCCAAAGCTAGCGTTACTACAGTTGAAGGACTATAAGCCTTATTCCGTATGAATAATTGAAAACTATAACATCATGAATGTACTGTCGAGGAACTGAATAGCCTTATAGGAGATATTGGGAGAAAAGTCAAAGTTCCCCGGGCAACGCCGGGTATTACTGCTAGTTTGTCATAAAGTAGCATTTGTGGACTCGCTAATCACCTAGGGATCCCTACAACATGTGATCTGATAACATTTTTTATTATTAATTATTTCTTATTTTCTTTTTACTTTTTGGTAAAGAACCTCTTTTATAAAGGTTAAAATAAAGGTCACACAGAATAGGTCATCTGAGACCTTTAAAAGTCCCAAATTTCCCTGGCTTCTGTCAGTCACTTTCTGCCTGCCTCAGAGTTCTCGCATATATTATTTTTCTGTTTTAATATTGTGAAATAAGTGTTCTTAATATTATTCAATAGTGTTTTTTACATTTCTCACTAAATTTAATAACCGATAATTTTCAAAATGAATGGGGTCTCCAAATCGATGGAGTTGATTTCTGCACTAGAAGGATGCAGTGCCGTCGTACACAAAATGATCTGTATGTCCACTTCTAAGGAATGTGAACATCCAGAAACATGGGCCGTAGAACCCCATTTCTCACCAGCTATTACTATTTCTCCTATAGATTTCGAAAAAGTACGTTTTTCAGATTATTTTTCAATAAAACGTAAGGTTAAGAGATCACTAGGGCCAGGACCACCAGGTTCTCTGTTTAGTGTAAATTTTTATTTGATAACAGTTATGTATTTTACATCTTAGTTGGAGTGAAGTCCCGGTAATCCGAACCAGAGGCGGCTCAAGAACAATTTCAATGGGACATTAGGGGAGAGGGGTGAGGTTTGGAGGCACTGTTCACAGTTCACATTCAGACGGGGGGAGGACACTTGGGGCTTGGGGGGAGGGGGAGAGTAGTTGGTTGGGAGGGAAGGGAGGGGGTATTGGTTTATAAACTAATTACAGCAAATTCACATAAGTACAAAGTATAGCTAACTTTTCATTTGAAATGAGTGAAGACGTACCTATACATTGTTTATTAGTTCTAACTTTTGTCAGCGATGGGGAGGGGAGAAGGTCATGCCCCCTGGAGCCCCTCCTGATCCGAACCTATTCCGGTTAAACCGAACATCATTTTTCTAGATATTAGATTATTGTGAATCGGATGTTGTTTTCCTCTTTCACATTACAAGAAGCTATTGATTGATTGCAGGGTTGGTTTGTGTACCCATGTTTTCCAAAGCCCGAAGGCCCATATAACAGTCTCTCGCTAGTTCATGACTACCTGTTTAATGCAGTGCAGGATCTTTTTGATGCTCTGCTTCCGGTGTGAATAAACTTCATATTCGCCCAGGATCTGTACCCATTGAGCAAGAAGCTACCATTACCTGGTCTGGTTCCTTCAATAGATGTCTGAAGGAACACTGACATGAGAGGAAGTTATACGTGAAAAAACCATTCAGTTTATTTTAAGAAGACGTGGCTTTAAAGCCAGTTTAGATTAATAATAATTATTAATTTAAACAAAGAATAACTGCATCAATGATAATTATTATCATTGATGCAGTTATTCTTTGTTTAAATTATTCTCTAATCCGAACAATCCTTTGCAATCATTATTTCGGATTATCAGGACCGACTGTCCTCAAAACACAATATATATGTTAATAAGGGAAATCCTTGAAATGTGTATTTATATTTACAAAATATATATAAACCAGGCCCTGGTTATATTTTTCTAAATTTTTTTTTTTATGGTTCCATACCACAAATTATAAAAATGAAACCCTTATACAATCTGTTTGTCCGCTACAGCGGCTTATCTCGGAAACTATAAAACCGAAAAAAGGCTAGACTTACAAATGTTGTATGTGTATGTAATTATTTATTTTTAAAATCTTGCTGACCCTCTTCGAGTGGGGATGTCGATTGAATGATATTTAACTATAGATTTCAGAAATATTTTTTAAACAAATCTTAGGAAAGCCTTTTAGTACAAAATTACAAAAAAATTGATAATAATATACTTTTTACAGCTTTATTCTTCTCCCATTTATGTTTTAGTTTTCACAACATTACAAATGGAGATGCTTCAGGACGAACTCCCATCATCAGTATTTAAAAAAAACGTTATACAATCAATAAATAACATTTAATTATTCAAATATTTTTTATATTCAAGAATGCTAACTAGGGATTGCAATCCCGGGTTTGGAACTTGATCCCGAAATTTCGGGATTCAATTCTTTCAATCTCGGTATTAACGGGATTTTCGGGATTGATTAAAATAACATCTAAATATGTAAGTTTGAAAAAATGATTCATGAAAAAATATAAATAAAAATACAACTTAAATTTACAGTTAACATATTTAAATATTTATGCTGAAAAATATGCCCTTAAAAAGCATAATGTTTCCAAAGAGTTATCTCCTAATCTTGACCTCAGCTACAAAAGTACCTAGCCGCAGAAAAGGCCCTTTCGGCCTCTACACTGGTTGGTGGAATTGTTAGCTCTGTCTGTACACAATGTTTAAGTACAATCCTCTTTTACCAGTGTTTTCAAAAACACTCATTTCTTTCTTCAGCTGGCTCTCCAGATCTTCTATCGTTCTCTTTCGGTTGTAATTTTTTTTCCCCCCGTTTCTGTGCATTTCTCATCGATTATTCGTCATTATCGGGTCCGGGAAGTTCTTAACTTAATACTTTTGATTGGATTGTATTAGAAGACGAAGGAAGAATATACCCAGCTATTTCAAAAAGCTTTCGGAGCTCTACTAAAGTCTCTCTTTGCATAAAATCCCTACTTGCCTTCTTTTAATATTATACCTTATTGTTATTCCCTTAAAATACATAGATACATTTTTTAGGATATAGATAATTAAAAAAATTATTAAAAACTTAAAATAAAATAAATCTCGAAAATACCGAAAAAAAATTTCAATCCCGTGTTTCTAAAAAGTGAGAAATGCTGGGATCCCGGGATTGCAATCCTTAATGCTAACCTATGGTTTATTTACTGATCTTTATGAAGACATTTTTTTATGTTGATCATTATATTCTTTTTTCAGAAACTTGTGGAATTTTTATTTACTTAAATGCTAGTTCTCTTGAATTACACTTAAAATTTCAAATATATATTGTCAAATATAACGAGTTGGCCTTTGTGTTAAACCCTTAGTCTGAACTGATTACTTCTATTTTAGGATACTGACGATGGGAGTTCTTCTCGAAACGCCTATATTTGCTAGTAAAAATCAAGATATAAATGTAGGAGAAAAATAGGTGGTTAAGAGGTTGTTTAAGGTGGTTAAGGTGCTAAACACTTTAACCACCTTAACCACCACCCGGGGGCCCACACCACCCGTGGGGAGAAGAATAGAGCTGGGAAAAGTATATCATTAAAGTATATCAAATTCAGAATCTCCTTACACAACCCAAAAGTGAAAAAAAATGACACGTTTACCATGTTTTCTTTTCCCCCTCCGCCTCACTATTTCAGAAGGTGTGAACTGAAAAAATGTTGAGGAGTCTAGAGTAAGAGGAATTTTTCAAAAAACTAACGTAGGTATGCTAAATTTCCAGGAATACTGTAACATAATGAAGAGACGGTCAAGGGACATGGAGACTGAAACGGAGGAGGATTTGCTTCTACTGGTGTATCAGTCCCCTACAACGGGCCCACCGAGCAACACTCTCAGCACAGCTAGTTGTCATGAGTCTGGGGCCACCATCGAGGAGTATGTCAGTGACGTCCCTTATGCTGGTCAGTACAAAACACTGAATAAAGGTTATTTGTTTGCCTCCCCCCCCCCCCCCCCTCCTCGCCACGTGGTCTCTGGAGGGAGGGGGAGGGGGGCGGGGTAGAGTGGAAACATATTAATTCTCTTCTAGGAATTTAGAAATGTTTTAATTCTCAACCGGTTTCACATTTTCTGCATCATTAGACTGAAGAAAAAATAATGTGGGTTACGGGGTGAATTCTCCGAATTTCATCTTAATTTTTTTGTAGTTAGTTATTGCGACGCATGCCCGAGCTTTACCTACAAGGTCATATCACCTACTACCAGAGCCCTCTTTCGTCGCTCTGGTGGATATGTCTCTTTAGTGGGAGTCCTAAATTTTGCCAACCCAGGTTTAGTTACCAAGGGTAGGGTCTTTAACGAATACCTGACATTGTACAGGCTCGGGACCATCGCTTTATGACCCATCTTAAAGATGGCGTGCTCAAGGTTTTTTTCACCTCCCAGATAAAAAACCTAAGTGCCTCGGCCGGGTTTCGAACTCTCGATCTTGAGCTCAGTAGACAAGCACGCCATCTCCAGTGCCCTCATCATCTCTTTGTAGACAAAACAAAAATAAGCTGTTAACACTCAACTTGGTCTGTGAAGCAGGAAGGCTAGCCGCGTCGATCTCGGTTTCAATCCAAAGACCCCGGCGGATTTCGCATTGTGCCGTAAATGTGTTTGTTTTGGTCTGACTGGTGATTTGAAGGGCATTTAGTTATCAATTGATAAACAGGTCATCTATCCCCTCTCTTCAATAGAACTATCAGTAATCCTATCAGCACTCGTAAGAGGTACAGTATTTTCTCATCTCCTATTTTAATTCTAATAATCTCTTTTTGAAGTTGGTTTTTAACAAAACCCTGTGTTAGTCTTTCTGTCTGTGTCATCCTAACAACTTGACTTCTACGGATTTTCATGAAATTTTATATTTGAAAGTTTAAATACTTCGAAATTATACATAATAATACGTAGTTATAGATGTAATGATAAGCTGTTTTGTTTACAAAATAGATTATATTCAAATTACGTATAGAACGCCCTCTATTGTATGCCATCAGACAAGAATTTGATTTGAGTTTTCATCGGAGTTTTTGGTTCCCTGAGTCAGAAATTACAAAAAATCTTATACTTCTTCAGCTTTCCAGAGTCACTCTAAAATCTCTCTCTTTGACCGGCTTTCTGAATCCAATATAAAATGTAATGTTGATACATTCTTTCTAACGGTAGTTATCGTGTCCGTAGTACATGCAGACAGTTATCAATTTTTTATTTTATCTTCAGATTAGGATCGAAAAATATGAAATTGTTAAAAAAACTAAATAAAAACCGATTTTTAGGCTTATAACAAAACGTCCCTTATACTTGGGAAAGTAAATAATTGTTGTTTGAGGGCACGGTAATTCTCGATATAATGACTGCATTGATCAACATTTTATTTGTGGATTCAGAAGACCATAAGACACCTGTTAATTTTTGACCTGCGAAGAGGGAGGGTTTTGTGGGCGAATGAACTGTTTTAGCGAGATTTTATTTAGCTTCTACGAGTTTTTGTTCACTTCACAGCATATAGGGAAGTTATTGTAATGGGTCCGAAAATAGAAATCAAATTGTTTATCATATTTTTTGTTTCAAGGTCATTACAGTATTTTTACACTATTTTTCGAAAGAAGTATGTGTGTGTGTGTGTACGTACGTACGTGCGTGGTCAATTTTTCCTGCACGATATCTCGCGAATGAAAAATGTTATCGACTCTGCTTTGGTGCCAATCGAAGCGTATCAACGTAAATATGGTCTGAAACAAAGTTTATCAAACTCGGTCCAGCCGTTTTTTTTTTTTTTTTTTTTTTTTTTTTTTTTTTTTTTTTTTTTTTAGCAAAAAGACTGCTAAAAAAGTGGATTTTAGGAATTCTTGAAAAAGATTTATCCGATCTAATTTGTTCTGGTGGCAATGTGGCATCCTTTAGGGCCAGATTGAAAATAGGCTATATGGCGTCTGAAATATTTGAACGGGAGGGGGGTTATTAGAGAGGCTAAGCATACAAATTGTTCTAGCTCATTAACGAATGGGCGTATTGTCATGAAATTTCACATATAGTATTCATAATAGCCAATTGAAAAATAGGGTGTGTGAGGACTCAACATTTTTAAGGGGAGGGAGGGTTGTGTGGGGGGCCCTATGCATAAATATAGTGCCAGCTCAAAATAGGATGGTCGGATCCTGATGAAATTTCATAAGTAGTATTCTTAAGAGCCAATTGAGGTATAGACTATCTGGCGTCACGAAAGTTTTGAGGGGAAGGGGGGTTGTGAGGAGGCTAAGCATAAAAATAAGTCCAGCTCATCAACGGATGATCGGATTGTAATGAAATTTAACATGTAGTATCTCCAAATTCTTAACAAGGGCTATGGGGGGGGGGGGGGGGGGGGGCAATCACAAAAATTGTGCTAACACATTAACGGATAATCGGATTGTAATGAAATTTAACATGTAGTAGGAAATAAAAATTAAATTGAAAAAAAGGGTATGTGACGTCTCTAAATTCTTAACGGGAGGGGGGGGGGACTGTGAGTGAAGGTTGATCATGAAAATAGTTCAAACCTCATTAACGGATTATCGGATTGTCATGAAAAATTTTTTTTTTAGTTACAAATGCCACCTTTGTAGAGTCATAATACACAGCCCAGTAATTTCCTCGGATTTAGGGTGCAAAGAGGCGAAACACACACATCCGAGAACCTGCTTGTTTCGGGGGGGAGGGGGGGGGGGATTCGGACCCGAATAACAGACACCGATAGCAGTTACCAGTAATAGATACTGGTAGCAGTTAAAATCTGTCTGCTGTGTGTGTGTCTGTGAACACGATAACTTCCAATAGAATGAATGTATAATCACAAACATTTATATGTGAATCCAGAACACTCTAAGGACGACACCTATTGATTTTCAGCCAAATCGGCCAAAGGGAGGGGAGGTTTAGAGGAGAGACAGCTCAAAAACTCTAATAACTGTCGTTGTAATGAATGTACGTAAATGTGAATCCAAAACCCCATAAGGACGACACGATCATGGTGGGGCCCAACTCAAAAAACCCAATAACTGCGGATGTAATGAATGTATTGACATGAAATTTCATATTTGAAGTCAAAATCCAATTAGGACATAACGTGTCAAATTTCACCGGTATCGGCCGAATAGAAGAGGGGATTCAGGGGAGGAGTCTCAATTTTAAAAACTTCAATAACTGCCGATGTAATGAATTTATCGACACACAATTTAGTATGAGGATTTAGGGACCCCTATGTAAGTCAACTGTTGAATATTAGCGCAAACGGTCGACTGGTTGTGGAAGAGGAGCGATTAGTTAATTGATTAATTCATTTTGGGGAAGTACACTGCCGGTGGTTCACCGACGACTTTTTTGTTATGTACGAACGTCGGTGATTAATCCACTCGTTTCGACTGCCTCAGCTAAACGTAGTAAAAAGAAGGTTTTGTTATCAACTATAAATTCGACGTTGATTTTTCAACGGAATTTCATGTTTTCCGACCAAATGTCTCTGTATGTATGCCTGTGGTCAATCAATATATCGCTACTTCAGAACAAGACTGTCACAACTAATATATGTGACAACGACGCCTATTGATTTTCAGGCAAAGAAGGGAGGCTTTAGAGCGAGATCGAAAACTTAGTTTGTTGAAGGTAAATATCAGGAAATTTACATTGATTTTTTTTTTTTTCAGGTTTGTTCAAAGGGTCAGTAAGTGGTGAGACACGCCTGGAACGCCCGAAGACCCTGAGAAAGCTGCGATCGGTGTACGAGCCGAGCGGGGGGAAGGTGTGGACCATGGAGGGAGGAGGAGGGGAAGAAGAGAAGACAGTTCTGAGCCCGTTTGACGAACAGGAGGAGTGGGCCAAGATCTCAGAGATCATGGCGTCTTTCGGAAACCTCGTCCGGGAGTCGGTCTTCGTGAGCGAGCTGGAGCAGGAGTTTCAGGCCCGGCTAGGTAACTACCAATCAAATGCTATCTATCATCAGTAATGGATTAATGAGAGGGGGGGGGGGGGGGGGGGGATGGAAGGAATTATTTCAGCTATTATGCTGGTGCCTTGGCCAGCTCAGATGTTTTTTAGGAAAATTTTATATTTTATATCGCTTTTCCTGTTATTTTTTTTGTTTTCAGTCCAATTCCGAAGGTTGGAGGTTCGAATCCAGTCTGGTTATTTATTTTTTGTTATCTGCATCCCGCCCTAACCACCCCCACCCTCCTTATGCAATAATGACATAATCTCCCTTTGTGGTTATTCATGTCAGGTTTATGTTATCCACGACCTACCTCTCCCCACCTATTGGTTTTCAGCCTGATCACCCGGAGAGGATGTTGGTAAAAGAGAGTGAAGACTTAGTTACTTACAAATAATTCGATGTGGGGAAGTACATTGTCTGTGATTCATGAGGACTTGTTTTGTTCCCAGGGCTGAACCTTAGCGAACCTTCAACCTGTATGGATCCTGACCTGTCTCCATTGGGTCAGTGGTTATCTTCGATTCATCTTCCGCAGTACGAAGAAATTTTTGTCAGTTTTGGTTACGACGATCTAGACTTTCTTGTAAGTATTCATGTACCTACCTATGTTCTTCGTTACTTAAAAATAATAATAATTAAGTTTTAATTATATTAACACGTTCACTGCGGTAGTGAAAAATCGCTACCCAGTTACGGAACGTTTTCCTATCGAAAAATTAGTACCAAAATTGTTCCTTATTAAATTTCTCACAAACAAAATGTCCTCATATTTGAGATAGGACCAATACTATCAAAGTTATAGCGCTCCAAAGAATGTAATATATAGTTCTATAGGAAATAGTTCAAAGCTACGTTTAAGCGCATGGCAGCGAATTTCAAATTAGGTATGATTTGGCCATAATAGGACTTTCTTATACCAAACGGTTTTTACTGATCACTTTTCTTCTTCCCCCTCTCCCCTCTCAAATTCGTTTCATACTAGCGTTACTGGGAACAAGAAAGTCGTCACTCTCAGAATTACGCTGAACGTACAATAAAACAAAAAAATCCAGATGCCATAACATTACTTTCTTACCCAGTAATGCCAGTTTGAAATGAATTTGAGGCTGGAGAGTGATGTGTAAAAAAGTGGTTGTTATAAGAAAGTTCTGTTATAGCCACATCGCATATTTGTATCGGTTGGCCGAACTTAATTAATGCAATTTTTCCGGAACCAATTATCGTACATGAAAATGGTTTTCAGGACAAAAAATCTTTATAATGCCCGCATACGTCTAAGATTTTAATTTGAAAAATGCAAAACGAAATGTATCTAAAGCAATTTCAAGGCGAACAATATGAAAAATATATATATAAATCTCTAACGGATTGCGTTTTCGAGGAAAGCCTACATATCCTTAAGTTTCATTTGTTAATTTTTTTTTGTCTACAGAATGGAGTCTTAGACGAAAAAGACTTGAAAGAAATGGGTATAACCTGCGAAGCAGATCAAAGAACATTGTTAGAATCAGTGAAAAGTCTCAATAACAAAGTGTCTCAGGTGTATTCAGAACCGTTTATCAACAATAATAATAATAATAACAATAATAATGAGGAAAAAGACGAAAAGGAGAGTGTGGAGGATTGGTTAGAGCGATTGGGGCTGTCGTCTTACTGGGAGACCTTTCGGAAGCACCTGTACACAGAGATGGAGCGGGTGCGGAGTGTCTGGGAGGTGGAACTGACGGCAGTTCTAGAAATCACAAAGCCGGGACATAGACATCGAATTCTGGCCTCTCTCCCGTCAGCCACCCAGCCTCAGCTCACGGTACAAGACATCAACAGGGACCTTTGCCAGATCGTGAGTCCATCTTCTCTTTTATAATATGCACTTTTTTTGTACTTAAATTTTGCCTTTGAATTTCATACTCGAGCCGCATTATACTTTTGTTCGTGTGTCAGCAACCTTTTTCCACTTGGGGATTATACCGTTGGTTTTAAAATGTGATCTGCACAGTACTCTGAGCTTTCAACTACATGTCGCATATCAAAATGAAATAAACACCGAGGGGTTCTAATTCTGAATATAAATCAACTATATTATTACTTGGGAAGGAAGCCCCTACTTCGTTGCACCTGGATCCCAGTTTGTTTGTTTGTATGTAACAGTATAACTGTCGTATCTCAACTCAAATGTTCGCTAAATTTTCCATAAATGTTTGTGTAATGTTCATACCAGAGGAAGATATTTTAAAGAAATAATTCAGGCAAACATTGTTTCTCATTCAATTTTACTGACAGTCAGTGTTGTCACATGTAGATTTTTTTTGGTTGCTTTGAAAAGTTTTTTTTTCGAATGAATAAAAAATTACATTGTTTACGCTAATTATACAGCAAATTATACGCTATTTGGGTACAAAAAAAAAAAAAATTAAACTACACCCAGTCATTTGTCCGATTGACTTTGTTCTTTACATCAAAGTTCTGTAAAATGTTCAATACTTAGTATAGGGGAAGTTATGTAATATATGTAGAATTTTTACCTTACACCGAAATTTCATGTTTTCCGACCACCGATTCCAAAATGAAAAAAAAAAATATATATTTGTATGCTCCTCGAAGTTTTATAAGTATGGATCCAGGACCCCATTTAGGAGATATTTATTAATTTTCAGCAGGTTTCAAAGGGATAACGACAACTAAGTTGATTGAAAATAATTCAAGCTGGGGAAGTACTTTGCCAGTGGTTCACTGACAACTTTTTTTATTTTATGTTCTAGAAGAGCACGATGCAAGATATAGACGGTAAAATGGGGTCTTCAGGAGGTGGAACCCTCCGCCACAGCCACAAGAAGAGCCGGCCAGCGCCTCCACCTCCGGGGCACCCATCTTCTGAACTCCAGATCCGGGATCCGTCTCAGCTGCTGGTGGGAGTCCCCTCCACCCTCACAGCTCACTGGAGACATCAGCCCCATGCCCTCCTGTCAGGCACCCTCACCTATCATGCTAGGGTGAGTCCCACACTTACTAAGGTTTTTTGGCATCCAACATTTATTTTTTATTTGATCAATATTTGTTTTTATTCTAATTTCCTTTGTTAGATGTTTTATATCTTTATTGTATTTTAATTTATTTTATATACTGTTCTACGATAATACAGTAAATAAATAAAATGGAATAAACGAACGGGTTGGTTAGCATGAGGGAAAAAAGTATTATTGTAAATAAATGAGTGAAACTGCATAAAACAGTTACTGAAACAATTTAAATATTGAGGTGGGCTTGCAGCCCGAAACGTCTGTATAATAAAAAAAAGTGTTTTAATAAAGTGGGAGAAAAAGAGCTTCAACAAAAAAATACAACAAGCATCTCGTATGCCTCGACATTGCCATGCAATTTATTAGTTTTTAGTTGGCCTGACTAGCGAATAAATTACATTTCGTCTGATTAGATGTTTTTTTGTTTTTTTTGCCGCAGTATTTAGGATCAACGGTTGTGAAAGTACTGCGTGGAGCTGAATCAACAAAAAAGTCAATTCAAAAACTAAAAAAACCTTTGAAGGAACAGAATTCTACCCCGGACATCTATTTGGCTATATCTTACCATGGGGTAAAGTTCCTCAGTGGTGACACCAAGGTAAATATAAATATTCGTCAGAGAAAATACAGTCTATGAGATATGGATGTGAGGGACCATAAAAGAGGAGGTCCCCGAATTAAAATTATCCAAATATATTTATAAATATTTGTACATCTGCTTTTTAGGAACTTGTTTGCGAACATGAAATACGAAATATTCACTTAGCATGTCAAGATGCAGAAGATCTTACTCATTTCGCATACATCACAAAAGACCGCGCTTCCAAAACTCACTACTGTCATGTTTTTTCTGTTCAAACTATGGTAAGTAGACATTCTTTCTGCCTTCGTGTCCGTTATAACTCATATAGACCATGTAGAACCAATGCATTTCACATTTTCGGATAATTTATTGTAGTCACTTTTTTCGGTAGGATCAAGCAACAGAAGTAATCCTAACTTTAGGACAGGCGTTCGAGGTTGCTTATCAGATGGCACTGAGGGAAAGTACAAGCAGCAAAGGTAATGGACACACGAGGTCGCAATCTGCCAACCTAGCTCCTGTGACCAGTCAGCCAAACCACAACAGATCCCATTCCGTCAACGAAATCAACATTCCTAATGGGCATTCTTCATCGCAGCCCATCCTCATGTCTGAAGACGTTTAAACCTTTACCAAAGATTCTATGTGCACCCGAGTTGCTAAGAGAATGTTCAGCGTATTGCCCGTACTGTCCTTTTCGTTCCACTTATTATTACACTGTCAGCCCTCTAACCCAAGATACCCCAGACCTCACATCACAAGTTCTCTTGGTGACTCGCGTATTAGTTATTCACCTTTCTCTTCCAAATATTACTTTATTTTCCTTATATCTGCGGTGTCAGGGAACTTTTAGCGTAAACTTAAAGGCGACGGCCAGAAAAGTTGTTATATTTTTAGAAAATCCTGACACTCATAAAAAATGCAGGTGTACTAAATCTTTCACTTAGGCCTCATAAAGCTGTTAACATGCGGTTCGCCAACAAATAAGGAGTATGAGATGTTGGTTTATTTCAACCAATATCTACCCTTGAGTTCAAATCAAAAGTTTTCGGATAATGTCTATATGTTTGAGTGTAAACAAATTTTGTACGAACATAGCTAACGAAACGGATGAACCTATAAATTTTAAATCAATGAGTCATTCATTATAACTTAGATCTGATTACTGATATTTTAGGAAAAAACTGATAAAAATAAGAACGATTGTACTTAGGGCCTAACTTCATTTTTGCAAACATAAATTTCGTTTAAATCAAAAGCCTCTGCAAACAAAACTTGGTAAAAAAGTTGAAAGACACATTTCATATAGTTCATGAAATATTCCTCAAAAGCCGTCTTCATGGTTTGCTTAATTTATGCAAGAAGTTAGCCCTATTGAATAATTGTTAATTGTAAATGAAAAAATACTCTTCCCTGACACTCAGATATAATCTTATTTTTCATTCAGGGTGACCAGAATTTTTATTTCCGATGTATTACAAAATTTAAAAATTGTTACCAATGTATTGCCATAGCTTTAATTTATTTTTGGAACAAGAGCGAGGATACTTCAAGCCCTGATTAATTTACCGCTTTCCCTCTATATTGGTTGATTTGGCTGAAAAGCAAGAGCTTTTGACTTTTGGAATTTTGTATGCACACATAAGATTTCATGTCAGTATTTATTCTATCGGGAGGTAAGCCCACAGGCATTTTTAATTTAGGAAATCGGAAAACAGGAATGCCAGTGAACACTTTTTTCAGGTCTCAATTTTTCTGGTCACCCTTCGGACTTTACCTTTAAAAAAAATGTTTTCAAGGCATAAAACATTTTATGTACAACATTTCATATCACTTCATTATCTTTTTGTTTTATCGCTTTAATATTAAGAAGTTTTTCCATTTTTTTCTTGAAACACCAACATTTACCATTGTTTTATAGAATGTTATACTTTTTAAATTATTATTAAGTATTACCATTGTACATAACATGTATACTATTGAGAATATTTACTGGTAAGAGAGTCATTATTTCGTTTTAGAATTCTTATATATATAGATACAATTATAAAATATATTATATATTACCGTTTTTATTTATGTATATCGGAATAGGCCGACATTATCAAAACATTTAAATGGGTCTTTTGTCGACTTAGAAGCAAGAACACGTCTGACATGTTGGGTAATTTTTTTCACAAATTCTTTACTTACTTTTTACTTTACTACACTTACGCCTATTCCAGAAAAACAACGAAGCAATCAGGCATTTAGACAATTTCTTAGTTACAATATTTTCCAGTCTCTAAAAAGCAATTTAAGAAAAATTAGTTTATCAGATGGATGTTATTGTTTCTAGGTGTCGATACATTTTTTTTTTCTTCTACTATCAATCAAAATTATATATATATATATATTTTTTTTTTACTTTTATATTTAAGTCTGAATATTAGTAATTTTTTATTTATTTATTATATTGTGATAATTTGTGCAGTTCCAAAGGAGCTGTACTCGATTGTGTTCCTATACGTTTATTTTTAATTGAATTAGTTGTCAGATTTGTGTTTGTTTTTAACATTTTTTGGGGGGCGCTGTTGTATTATTTAATTTAACGCACACTTTTAGTTGTTTTATTTTCTAAATAATGATTAACAAATTGTACCAATTGTAAATGTTTTAGTGTTACTAACTTAATAAAAAAATATATTTCAATTACAAAAAATATATATATATAGAAATTTCGTATCTAATGAATGTACTCTATAAAGTAAAAATATATATATATTAGAATATGTACAATTTTAGTATATCGGTATTCTACTTTGTCAACGCATGCTGAAGTACCTAGTCTATGAGGCGAAACGTGGACCCTAAAGTAGCTCAGTGAAGCGCCTATTAACCATTAATATTGTTAACTCAACTACAATACTAATAATAATTCTTCATTAATTGTAGACATACATGTATGAAGTAGATATGTCAATCAGTATGTTATTTGAAAATAAAATATTTTATTCAATCCTTATATACATTTATGTCTTAAATATCAAAAATGTATTTCTTAAAAGGTCTCTGCTTAAAAAGTTTCAATAATTTAGATACCAATTATAAAAAATGTTGAGCTTAGGGAAAGGCACAATTAATTGTCTGCGTCTAGTCAGTGGTCGGGTTTGTTGTAACGAGAAACCAGCTGATGTTTTTGGGACAGGCTCCTACCTACATCGGGAACTCACTTAACTCCTGTTTCATCTCATAGACTTTAAAATGTATTTAAAAAAAAATACATTTCACTTATCCTATAGAGTTATAGAAATTTGATTTTTCCTGTCATTTTTACAGGGAAAAATCATCAATAAAAATTATAAATAACTCAGGTAATAATGAATTGTATATGACCCATTTTGCTGTATTTTTATGTTTATATTTTTATGTACTCAAATCATATATTACGAAATCATATGGTGTACCTTAATTCCAATTTTTTTAAACCATTTGTGACATTGTATTTCTACTAAAATTTGCTTTTCCCCTACTGATAGCATTTACCTTGCGAGAAATTTTTTTTTTTTTTTTTTGGTGTTCCGTAGGTCGAGAATCATAAAACGAAACGCTTATAGAATGTATTATGTTTATTCTCTGAAGATATATTGGTTAATACTGAAGCAGTTAAACTAAAACTTCGTGCCGTGTAATAGGAGCGTGTAAACTCAGCGAAATCAGAAAATAATTAGGTAAAATAAGAATATTAAGGAAAATAAATATTATTTTTAAGAGATTAATGAATCGCTCAAAGAAAAATCGAAAAAGACATGCTTCTAGTATTATTTATATTTAACTATGAATTAAAAATAATTAAAGTGATATAGGCCTGATTATTTTTATTAAAATAGTGCAGAAATAGTTTAAAATTTGTGAATATTTCAAAATTGGATTGTGAATTACCAATCTCTGTTCATGTTCACCTACGGAAACCATCAATGTGTCAAATGATCATATTCATTCATTATTATTTATTTATTTAATTGATATTTTCATTCATGTATTTTTTTTATCTCCTGTTTGATACCTCTGCTTAGTTCACATAGCCTAAATGTAATATTAATTATTATAATATATTATAGTTATGTAGGGTGGTACTAAATGAAATACACACACTTAAGTTTCTGAAAAGAAATTGAATTTTAAGCAATAATTTCCCTATAAACATGGTTTCACAAATACTCCGTTTCTAAC
This sequence comes from Aradus depressus, assembly GCA_963662175.1. Lineage (NCBI taxonomy): Eukaryota > Metazoa > Arthropoda > Insecta > Hemiptera > Aradidae > Aradus > Aradus depressus. The sequence goes on along the minus strand of OY759218.1, from coordinate 23,103,274 downwards.
TATAAGTGTACGAAGTTCTTTGGCATAGACCCCCGAAACGAATAACTTTTAGAGAAATCAAGGAATCTCAATGTGACGGCGTTCTGAATGTCGGAAATGTAAAGAGGGATTATTTATATTCCAAACGAAATCAGAAACGTCAAGTTTCGTACAGTTTCCACAAGTTATTGGCATTTTTTAAGTTGTCAAGCCAGAAAACCTCGTGCTTACAATTCAGAAACTGTGCATTTGCGGTCCCATGTATTTGTTTGCTTAGAATTTCATTTCCTATCTGTCTCTGTGCTAGAATTTAATCTGGCGCAACTTTGCATATTATAGAGGTAAACTTGGGAATATTTACAACCATATCTTGTTTGTTGGATGTTTAAGATGAAACTTAGCTTTGAAAATCTGAAGAGATTAAAATAAGTTATTCATTTTATGTATATTTGCTTATTTCTTTTTCACTTTTTTATTTCATTATGAATTTATAATTTAAAAAAAAACATTATAGTGCAATGTTTTTGGCCAGCCTAGCGTCTCTTATACATTTTACATGGACTTTTGTATTCATGAAGAAACTGGAATCGAGATTTCAAAGAAACATATTATTAAAGATTCCCCAAACACGAATAAACCATTTTCACAATGATGTTTTGTATGTATTAGTTTAATGTCTCATCTAGGGTTTGGTTTGTTGCGAAGGGTTACCACTCATGATGGATTCGAACCCTGTCCTGTCAGGTTGGTTGACAACCACGCTATCCGCCACAACACTAAACCCCGCCAATATTCCTCCAAAGTATTATTAAATTTTAACCTCAAAATTGAATAAATTATAAATGTGTATAAAGAAGCCTTAAAACGACCTTTCCACATAATCATATCTTGTGCAGAAATGGTCCTTTTAAGGAACAATTTAGATTTTTTTAGACACTATCACACTTTGCTTTCATCTATGCGTCTTATTTACACTAAAACATTAAGATGATAATTTAATAAATATAACAATATATAAAAAAATAGAATTTTCTCATATATATTGCTCAATTAGTGTAATTTTCATTTATAAAACCGCCTGTGAGTGAAATTTTCCCTACGGTCCCCTGATCGATAAGTAATTCACATATAAATCGAAAACATGAACATTTCTAATCATTTCTACAAGGTCGAAAATGATCGCTTTTTGAAGTTTTGTACATATTGGTCGCTTAATTTCTATCTTCCATTCTGAAATCAGAGATTTACCTAAAATGTTTTGTATCATTGCCACTGATTCTTCAAGTGAATTTTTCATAGAATTGTTTTGTTTTTTTCCTAAATTGTGGAGCAGACATTAAAAGGAAGCTAAGCGCCCAAATTGTGGAAATTGATTGTTTATTGAAATGTTTTCTTATTGGATAATCGCTTATGGAAAGAATATTTTCACTATCGTACTCAAGGGTAGTAATAATAAGTTGCCCAGTTGACACTGACTGAGGTCTAGTCTGAAAATAGCTTCCCCCAACATCTGATTTTTCTTATAAAAACAATTTTAACATTTTTTTTTTTTTGTTTTGTGTTGGATCATCTCATGTCAGAACAATCACTCAAGTTGTACGACAGATAGTGGCATTTTTTCTTTGGTTTAGTAGGTAAATAATAACATTTCCTGATAAAAATTTAATTCACAGGAACAATTTTTCTAGATATTTTTATTTCTGTAGAAAACTTCAACTTGTTATTTATTTATTAATTTCTTTGGTCTACTATGTCAATAATATTTTTATCAAAAAGTCTAATTATTAACCTAAAAAAACAAAAAGTAAATATCTACGACTTATAGTTTTTGAGTTATTCAATTTAGAAAAAAAAAAAGTTAACATTTTAACTAATACCGGAGATATGAAAAAGACCTTCGATATTTTTGAATACTTCATCAATAGTTTATTTCAAAATTATATGAAAATCAATACTTTAGAGTCGGGTGATCGTTTTGTCATAGAATGAGTGACCCATTTACAAAACACGAAGGACAGCTTAGCTGACTCGTTATATACTGTCAAAATTATACACAATACAAAAATTGTTTTGTTCTCATCATATTCTGTCATTTGGGTACTTACCACCTTCTTCCATGGTCCTTCAGCCTGTTGACATTAGGGTTCTCCTCAAGGCCACCAACTTCTCTCGTCAATCCGGATCGCCTTTCCGTGGACCTCTGAAGTCTGGTACTTGGCTCATCTGGTGTGACGGCGTCCTCAGCCTACTCCCAGATCTTCTCGGCCTTGTTTGGAGATCAGTTCATCAGCCCATCTTCCACATTCACCCCTCCACATCAGGAGAGTTAACTTTGTTTATTTTTGTTTTTCCTTTTAACTACGCCGACTGGCCCTTGTATTTGAAATGAAATATAATTATATCATTTTTCAAAATCTAGTCTATGTTATTTATTAACATAGAATTTGAGAACTCTCTCAAAAATTTAACATAGTTCATTGTCAAGTTTAACTTTGGAGTTAACGAGTGGCACCTATTAGTACAAAAGCTTATCAAATTTTATGTAACATTTGTAAAATTCAGGAACACCAAATATATAATGAAATGTGTTTTTGATTTTTTTTTTTTTTAATGTGATTCTCCCTACTTTACTGAAATTTTGTGTAATTTTTTTTTTTTTTTTTTAGTACTTGTTAAGGGATGATATAGTGATACAATCTGTTAGAACCCTAAATGTACCAAAATTAGATTAAATTTATCATAGAAATAAGATGTAATGGTCACCTAAATTGTTATAAACGCTTTACAATAGTAAGGGAGATTTACTATTAAGACACAAAAAGTGCGCAGGCTGGAGATAGTAGGAGGAACCTTTGATTAGGGCCTATAGGCGGGGTGAGTAATCACTTCCAAAAGAGTCAGGGAGACTACATGCAACAGAGCTGGGAGGAGAAGTTAGCTCCCAGTAGTTACGGTGAATTGTCATATGCGGGAATTTTCTCCTTACCCCAACTCATCTATAGTTTCATAAATCGGATCCATATATTATTTACTTAAGATACATCCATACCCCCACTCTAGCCACTGGAAAGTACACTGATGTTATGACCTCATCCTCACTTGCCAATTTTAAATTAAATGAACCATACTTTGGAAACATTAATTTTGCTGATTGATAATTTTTTATTATATTACTCAACATTATCAACGAAACTGATTAATTCTCAAATAACTTTTTATTCATTCTTAGCATATGTGATATAGTAAACTGTTTTATACTTTTATATAGGGAAATAAGCTACAAATATTTAGTTTTGAATCATCTTTCTACTATTCATATATCTATTCAAAATAAGTATTATTCAGTGATGGAAACGAATAAATTGTCGAATACTAAGTTTTTTTAAATATTTAAAAAAGTATATTTATACTTTTAAACAATTTTTGTGGCTTGCACCAATTCTTTGAAACCGAAAACAAGTAACGAAGTGCTTAAGTAAATGAATACAATTGAGGTGAAAACAGAGAAAACACCTGTCATATTACTCTTCTCATAATATTATTTATATAACGTGTAATTTATCACATTACTCGATTTAATGTATTCTATTAAGCCTTCCATACCAAGATTATTTATTTTTGGCTCTATGAAGCTAATGGATGCCACAAAAATTCTATTTAAAATATAAATAAATTTAAAAAAACAAAAAAAAACCATATTTATAGATTTAGTCGGGCCAAACACTAGTACATATTAATATCAACTTTTTATGTCATATCGACTAGAGCTGTTAAGATTCTGGAAAGAGGACAAATTATGTAAATGGCATTAACATTAATGTTTAAAATAATAGCTATTACATTACAATTTTCCTGATTTACCTACAAAACAATTATTTTCTCAATATCCTAAATTTATTTCTTTATATATTAAATGTTAACCCATGATTTGTTCATTTATTACCTTGCTTTTTAAGATGTAGGAATTTTGATCTATAAAAAATAAGAATTTTTGTCTCAGCTTATAGCTTAAGAATTATTACAGTGCTTTCATATATTTTTGTGTTTTATTATTTTTTAAATGTATTACAATTAGGTGTGTTCGAAACTAAAAATTGTCATAGTTTTTAGTTTTTTTCTCGAAACTTTTATTAGATTTTCTCTGAATTTAAACTGAATTTTTCATTAACATTTAAAAATACTCAAGAAATGGTCTTTTCAAATTGAAATGCTCTACGATTTTTATTTTGCATATTAATCGAGTTAAGTGTTTCAGAATCCGTTTACGGTCAACTGGTTCTCTTATTTTAGGGCAATGTGACTTGCACGGTTCGAACGCACCTACATTTTTCTTTCTGAATACATTTAGTAATTTACATTATATATTTTTGACTGTCAGATTTCTTTGTAATTATTATATCATTGTAAATAATTTAATTATTATTTATTGTGAGGTTGAGCTCTGAGTTGCTGGAAAAGCCTGCCAGAGCATTGTAAATTTGTAATGAAGGTTGTGCGTGTATGAGCTTTCTTGAGCTACATACAATATTTAAAATAAAGTTAAAATGAGCCGTTGTATTTGTAAAAATAAAAATAGTTTATATTTATATATATATATAAAATATATATAAGATGGCATGTGATACTGCCACGTTAAAATTAATTTAATTGAAAATTCATTTTTATAAATATTATTTCCCTAGTTATTTTTTCAATTGTTAATGGCCATTCTTTAAAAAAATATTATTTTTTTTCTTTGATTATAAGTACTTTTTATACATACGATAGCAGACACTTCTAATCAAATTTGGATCTATGTATGTAAAATTTCATTATTTTGTTTTTAGCTGTTTATATGGTTTGTGGCCATTTATATCAATATTACAATAAAAATATGCATGTTCAGTAATTGTTCTTTTTTTTTCTCCCTGATAACAATTCTACCGTAAGGATGGGCGTCCTTGTAGCATAATGGCTACGATAGCTGGTTCATAATGTGAACAAAACTATCGCAACGTAGGTAAAAATGAAAAATTTAATACCTACGACACAATCTTATTAGAAATTTTTTCTGCAGGTTAATTTATTGTTCAGTAAATGTTCAGTTGTTAGCAATCCTTCAGATCAGGCGTAAGCAAGGGGACGAGCCAGATGACTTCTAAAGAAAATGAACCATGCCTAGTGTTGCCCCAACTCATAAATATGAGAAATATTTATTGGCGTTTGTCTTTTTCAAATTAAAACTAGATGGGAAATTCCATGGAAACAGAAAAAAATAGTATTTTTTGAAGCAGTGTGAAATGTTTATTGGGGGCTGTCCTTAAATTACATAACGCATACTGGGTTGGTGGAGGTTTGAACAGTAAATTTGTATACGTTAGTAGTTCGGCTGAAAATGTTACATACTATTATACAATTTATGTAATGTACCTTTTAATACTTACTATTATTTTTTTACTCATATTTTGAAGTATTTATTTATTAATTTCATTTTATTTTTTAGTAGTATTGTTAATTCTAATCACAGGTATGTCAGACTTTAAGAGTTAATAAACAGATAATGTATCTAATTTATAAGCTACCTTAATGTATACATCCTTAGGACGTACTTTTCCTATTACCATGTTATAGTTTAACGGAAATAAATATTATAATTATTCTGAAGTGTATACAAGAAGGCCAAGTTACTGAATCCACCAGTAATGGAAAAACTGGCTCGTGCAGCGACGGACGACGGACCTTATTGTACCCGGGCCCTCGATAGGGATCATGAAGGCGCATTGCAAAACAGTCCTGGAGTGGGCATTACGGAAAGAAAACTCATCTTGGTGCGAACAACCGCGTTGTCGACAGTCAAAAGAGCTGATTAGAGGACCGGACAACAAGAGGAGAACTCTTTTTGACCCACCCCGAAGGACCTAACAGGACCACTCGGTAAAAAAACATCTCTTTAAGATGGATCTTGTTTCGGATCCTCTCTTCAGAAGATGTGAAGGGATGAAGGAAATCATGCTACACATCCTGAGCAAATTAGGTTCCTCAACCCAGATGATTTGAGTAAACAGAGCTTTGAAAGGATCTTGCGCTTCATTAAAGAGGTAGGAGAGTAGGTAGTTAAATATTAGCGAGTGGCTGTTATATGGGGCCTTCAGGCTTTGGAAAACATGGCCACAAAACTCACCCCTGCTATCAATCAATCTGCTACAGCACTTTTGTTCAACTATCAAATATAAAGTTTTATGTAAGTCCAGGCAATAAAATGGTCTCTATTATTTCTTATAAAGTACGCTAAACTCTGTGGAGAACACTGGAGGCGGCTCCTTATTCAGTTTTTAATTGGTTCGACCCCAGAGTTCTGTAATGACTCCTTTGAAGAACCCAGCCAAAGGAGTTTTACAACCTCATCCCCACCGGTCCTTCTTTAAACTTCAATTCAATTTGTGTCCCCCAAATAGTAACCTTAATGATTTGAGATAGAATAAAATGAGGAATAATTTTTTTTTTTCTTGTTTAAACTATTTTTTAATCTCTTTTTCGGAGAACAAGAAGTAATCTCTAATGCTTAAATAAATAAAATATTATTATTAAGTATTAATTTAATAATCTCCCCTCTCCCTCTCCGATTGGCAATTTAGAAAGGAACATTTTTCGTTGAAATTTTTTGATAGGACTAACCATTTTCGTGTAAATCAAGGAAACGCCTAAATATATGTGTTTCAGAGCGGTTTTCGGCGTGTATCTCACAAACGGAGCTACTTTCGAAAAATGTATTTCGAAAAGTACTCCCTACATTTTTTATTTGTAGAAGAATTTTTGTTGGATCATAAATATAAGCGGCATCTTGTAAAATGTATTTAGGCTACGAAGTAAAGTGGCTCAACTTTTAGTTCGATTTCAACCAAAAACTAATCTTATTTATGTTAGCACATGTGACTTCTTCATTCCGAATTTCAAGTAGGTACATAGCTACAATCATTTCTGTGTTTGAGCGCGCACGAAGTTCCAATCATTTCATACAGACACACAACATTGTGAAAATGGTCAAAATGTATTCAGGTAACCTTGAATAAATAAAACAAACTTATTTTTGAAATATTGTCTATTCCACTAAAGATATATACATATATAACTACCGGTTTCGGCTTTATACCATCGTCAGGTCTAGTTATGAACTAGAAGTTATGAAGTTCATAACTAGACCTGACGATGGTATAAAGCCGAAACCGGTAGTTATATATGTATATATCTTTAGTGGAATAGACAATATTTCAAAAATAAGTTTGTTTTATTTATTTATTACAAGTTTCCACAATATGTCCGCGTTTCTCAACTTAGAAGGTAACCTTGAAACGAGAAATCCCGTTAAAAACTCGATCTCGGATTTTTGCACCATTACAATACTTCTTATACCTACTATACATATAAAAAAGTTTTCTTTATTTCATTTATGAAGATGCAAATTTTGCAGGGAGCAACAACCAGCATCTACGATGTTCAAGTAGATAGATCTGTGTGAGAGGAAGGCCACCCAGTGGTACCCTCGGGACGAAAATTTATCGTTATTATGAGGACACTGCAAGTCACATCACATTAAGAGGGGGGGGGGGGGGGGGGGTGATAATAATAACATACAATAATATAAAAAATTGTAAAAAAAATTATTGAAGTTATAACAAAACGGCTTGAAATGACCTCTTTCAGGCGTTCACCAAATTTGATCAGATACTGAAGGGTGATGAATTTTTTGGTAGGTTATTCGCAATAAATCATTGAGAGAACTAGGTTCGGATAGGAACATACCTAGGGGTGAATCAGAGGCCATTAGGACAGGATAAATATGATTCACCCATCCGTGATATCGGACTCACAATGTGATTTGTGTGTAGTCAACTGTACATAGCCCATCACAGAATGCCCATTAGACTCAAATCATATTGTTTTGACCTTATTAGCTGGAAAACTGGTAACTTTACTGTAATATGACCTAAATTGGACAAGAAGCAGGGGGATAGTATGGCCAGCCAGCAGTTGTATTGGGATTGCAATTTAGATGTGTCAATTTCTAGACGAGGTCATTGTATTGCTGCATTTCCTATATTTTAAATAATAAAGTATTAGAGTTTTCTTAAGTTAAGCCTCCCCCTAATACCCCCTTTTTCTTTGACCGATTTGTTTGATAATCAATAAGTGTTGTCCTTATGGGGTTTTGATCACACATATAAAATTTCGTGTCGATGCATTCATTCTATCGGTAGTTATTAGAGTTTTTATGTTAAGCCTCCCCCCTAATTCTCCCCTTCCCTTTGGTAGATTTAGCTGAAAAACAATAGATGTTGTCGTTGGATGGTTCTGGGTTCACATATAAAATTTCGTGATGATAGATTCATTCTATCGAGAGTTATCGTGTTCACAGACACACAGGTCGGCAGCCATTTTTTTTCATATTTGGAATCTAGAGGTAGGAAAACATAAAATTCCGTTGAAAACTCCGCATCGAATTTTTGACCGATTACATAACTTCCCCTATACTTCGTATAGCTGGGGAATTAAAAGTAGAAAATAGAAGAAACTATTAAGTTCATGTACAATAATGTACAATTATTGTACTGTAATAATGTATACCATAATGAACAAAATGAAGTTTTTTTGTTTTTTTTTGTCTTTTATTTATAAAGATACAACTGTTGCTAGGGTGCAACAACCTGCATCTATGATGGTATTGATATGTGGGCGTGTATGGCATGTGAGAGGAAGGCCACCCAGTGGTAGGTTCTCGGGACGAAAATTTATCTTAATTATTAGGACAAGAACAGAAAAAAAAAAAAAAAGTAAATAAATAAAAAGGAATTGAAAGACAATTTTGATGGATGGGTAGAGAGATGATAAAAGTAAAGGAAAATAATGTAAAAAAATATATATATATTAAGAACGAATATGATTCAAGGTGGCAGTAAGTCGCGGTTCCATCTTCTATTCAACCTTCGTGGGGGGTTTTGTGGTAAGTGTTGTGAAGATAAAGTACGTATTTCTGGGTTTGTATGTGTGTAAAGTTTTCTAAAAAACCGTATGTAAGTAGTTTGTATTATATCGGGTACTGTGCATATCATAAGATCGTTAACAACAGAACACTTCATAACAAAATAAGCAGCAAATATAAATAACAATAGTAATGGAGCAATAAACAAGATGACAATGTAATAAAACAAAATTCATTCAGAGGGGGGCTCAACTCAAAAATTTCAATAACTGTCGATGTATTGAATGTATCGACTCAAAATTTTAAGACGAGAATTCAGACGTCATTAAAAGGTCCCCCTTTGGAGGGGAAGCGAAAACGTAATTGATTAATTCGTGCTGGGGAAGTAAATTGCCAGTGATTCACCGACGACTTTTTTGCGTTGCGTAACATTTCTCGAGACTTCCCCCTAGATGTGTTACATAATTTTTGGACGACCCCAAAGTACCATTTTTGGCTACTAATGTTATAAAACATTTTCTTCTGAATTCGACGCTACAAATCTCTTCCACATCTTTGATTCACACGATGTATGAATGTGCTGGATTTTTTATATATTAATAAAATATCATTTATACATATTTTGATAGATAAGTTGTAACTACGTTAAAACAGGTAAAGTTACTCCTGGGCAACGCTGGGTGAACCTGCTAGTTAAAAATAAAACTCGGAAGTGATATACATATATAATTTTTGGATGGTGAAAAGAAGTGGTGAAGGGGGCGTCAGGAACAGAGCCAGTGGGGGGGTTGGGGGGAGGGTGAATTAATGAATTGTGTGGGGGGAGGGCTTGGGGGCAACTCGGTGTGAAATCGGTGCCTCCCGCCTGACTCATCTCATCTCCCGCCAAAATTTCCACCCTTCCCGCCGAAATACCACCCCTAGCTCTCCCTGAAGCTCACCAACCCTCCTCACAACCTCTCTAACATCATCTCAAAAATATATAAACCTTATATAAGGGGGCTAGAATCAAAGATGGCAATGTTCAGATAGATTAACTTTTCAGCATTAACGAAAAACTGTATTGTGTAATGTACGATACAATCTAACTCAATCATCGCAATTCTAGAAACAATGTATCTTATAATTACCAATATTTGCATACTCAGTTATTATCCAGAATCGGTCATCAGTGGCGCATCACACATATAGTAGGGTGATTCATTTAACCTGAAAAACAAGAATAAATCGAAAAATAAGCTTTATCGAAAAAAATTGTTGAAATAAAAGTTGCAGGGTTTAAAGGGGGACATATAATGGCAATACGAAATTTAACCTCGAATGGCGTTTTCAGGGCCAAATCAAGGGCAACTTCGATTTTTTCAATGGAAACCCATAGTTTTAATTGCATAATTGTATTCTACGTAAAAAAATACGTATCTTTTGTAGGAAAAGTTTTGTTTGAAAATGTCATAAATAGTTAAACAAATTTACACAAATACTAACCAATTACATCAAGCAGACTAGAAAGTCACAATTTTACTATGAAAATTGGGTGAATGGTATCTTCACATTTTTAAAACAATGTTTTATTCATAAAAATATATATTATATTGGATTTTCGGCAAGGCTTAAAACTATACAAATAAGAATTGCTATGGATACTAAGATTGTGTAAGGTGGGCGAATATAGATGTTCTGTTGCGGAAAATTAACAGGTGCCTTCCTTGTGGTGTTCTGAATTTAAATATAAAATTTCACGTTGATAGATCCATTACATCGGCAATTATTGGGCTTTTTGAGTTGAGTTCCTTTCCTTCGGCCGATTCCGAAATTAATTCGTCCTTATGGAGCTTTGATTTTGCATATGGAATTTTGTGTCGATACATTCATTACTTCGACAGTTATTAGAGGTTTTGAGTTAGGCCTCTCCTTAATCCCTCTCTTTCTTTTGACCGATTTGGCTGAAAATCAATATGTGTCATTCTTAAGGGGTTTTGGACACACATATCACATTTCATGATGATATATTCATTTTATAGGCAGTTATTGTGTTCATAGACAAATACACAAACAGAGAGACAGACTTTTTTTTTATATTTGGATCAGCTGAATCTTCCATGCATGCCTCGTTCACATTACAACACCATGTTACTCAAATTGAGAACTGGTGCAACATTTGAAAAATTAAACTCAACACGAACAAATCACAACATATAACATTTACATTAAGACGAGATACATGCCCTGCCGTTTTCATCTACAAGCCCCTCCCTCATACTAACACCGTAAGATATTTGGGATTTACTCTGGACAGACAACTGACATGGAACCCACATACAAGCCTAATATGTCGTACATTAAACAAACTATTTATTCTCCTCTGCACAGACATTCAAAATTACCCTTAACACAAAAGCGTAACTGCTACACATTTCTACTAAAGCCACTCTGGATGTATGGCTCACAAATCTACGGTTCGGCTAAAATATCTAACCTGAAACGTATCCAGGTTTTCCAGTCAAAGACACTCAGACTCATTACACAATGCCCACCATACATAAGTAACAGAACGCTCCACAATGACCTCATGATAAACACAGTACACGACACAATTCAGGACCTTTACAGGCGTTTCCACAGCAAATTGCATTCACACCCAAATCCATACATTCACTCACTTTCTTCACCACACTTGCCACTCAATCCTCCCAGGAGATGGAAGAAGAGGTGGAACTGTGACTTACTATAATCCCAAATTGCAACCCCCTACTTGAAACAAAATCATAATATCCCCATTCATTGATAATAACCATAATACTCATTGTTTTTTTTTTAATTTCGCCCAGAGGAGCTACCGCTGGGTGGCCTTCCTCTCTCATGCCAATCAAGACATCCACATTCAATGAAGTCCTCTTGGTAGGTGGTTGTTGCGTCATGGCAACAGTTGCGACCAACATTATAAAGAAAAAAAAAAAAAAAATTGGAACAGGGGGGCAGGGGATCGGAAAACATGAATTTCTGGTCAAAACTCAACACCGAATTTCTGACCGATTACATAACTTCTATATTTCGTATCACGGGAAAAGAAAAAAAATGCTGTCTTTATAGAGAAGGGGTTCTCGAGAAACTGTCATTGCGCTTCGTACATTTCTCAAAATTATGTTTCTTTCTGAATGAATATGCATTCAACACATTCAAAGTCACTACCAAAATAAATGTTAATGTTTAGAGTAGCTATAATAGGTTCTAAATATGAAAGGGGTGCACCCCTCCCTAGAAGTATGAGTCAAATGACATATATGGCGGCTATCAGGGACTATTGTGAACATCAACCCTTCTCATGTTTAAGTGTACATCTTAATATCCATTATAATATTTGTAAAGCTTCATTTGATAGTCTATTTATCAAATGGAACAATGGCAAACAAATAGGGACACTCAGGTTTGACTCGCTTCAAACAAATGGCTCTTTGAAAGTATCCAACCCAATAAAAGTTTTACATAACCATTTGAGAGGGCGTCGGTAGCTTAGAGGTAGCCTGCTTGCTTAGGATTGCGGGTTTGAAACCCGGCCGAGGTCCTTAATTTTTTTATCTGGGAGGTGAAGCACGCCGTCTTTCGGATGGAAAGTTAAGCGATGGTCCCGAGCCTGCAGGATGTGAGGTACTCGTTAAAAATTCCTACTATGTGAAAAAAAGTTTGGGACTCCCATAGTAGAGTCCACCAAAGCGACGAAAGAGCGCTCTGGTAGGCGATATGGCCTCGTAGTTAAAGCCCGGGCATGAATCACAATAACTAAGCCATTTGTTTACATCCTCTTGAATGTATCAATATGTACTGCAGTATCTTCCCCATATTTATTGTTTACTTTCTTATGTACAAGAAACTTTACTTGCTTTAGTATAAGGAACTTGTAACTGTGTGGAAATTTCAATAGAATTTCACGTTTCAAGGTCCCCTGGGGGGCGGGTTCCGGTGGGGGGCCTGGGCTTGGGGTTGCTGGCTGGGGGTCTGTGGGGGGCACTGGTCTATAGACCCAGGAGCTCCGCAGGTCTGGACGGCCGGCACTACATGCAGACCTTCCTTCAGGAGCCTCCACTCCAGTCACTGGTCGGCGCTATGAGTATTGTTTTGGGTGATGTGGTCCGGCGGTGCCTCCGGCTGTCCCCCGTCTTGGCAGGGGCCGCTTGCTTGGGCCCTCTGTCTGGGCTCCTCCCTCCAGTATCCCGTCTTTGGCAGAATTATCTTTTATAGTGTAGTTTTAAGATAGCAGTGGCTAGTGTGGTGTCTGCCGAGGGCAAAAAAAAAAAAAAAAAGATCCCCTGAACACGTTCTGACCATTTTGAACTGTTCGAAATGTGAACCTAGTGCACTTCCATTTAGTAGTATTTGTTAAGTTGTGACTGAAAATTGTAACAACACCGAAAATACTCCTATGTATTATATATATTTTGTGAAATAGACAATATTTTTAAAAACATTTTTTTTAAATTTATTAATTATGTCTCATGCTGGGCTTTAACTACGAGGTCATATCGCCTACTACCCGAACCCTCTATTGTCGCTCTGATCAGGCAGAGACAGTGATTAGTCATAAATGTGTGCAACTCAGTGCCTAGGAAGTGTCACCACTAGGTGATTTCTTCTCTCTCGACATTGCCATTTTTTCTCTCCCTTAGCACATTTGCTGCTTGTATATTCTTTATACATTTGTAAATATCTGTTTGTAAATAAAAATAAAATGTTTGGGGTGGGAGCTAAGAAGTTTACACATGAAAAATGAAAATTATTCTATTCTATTTATTTAAGAACTTAACATCAGAGAGAGTAAAGAGTAGGTAAGTAATGATTAATATATTACTAATGTGAAATATTTAAAGAGGAACTCGGGCTGGAGGTCTGTCCTGTAGCTGGTGTTGTATGTAGACAGGGGAGAGGTCCCAATCATCCCAGATATGCCCCTCGCCCACTACCAACCACGGTTCACCTCTCCTATTGTCTACTTAACGCTCTGCTGACCCGCCCTTCTTTCACCACAAATACCTTCCCTTTTATTAAAAATGTGTTTTTTTTTTTTTTTTTTTTTTTTTTTTGAATCCGCTATTGTTGTGGCTGAAAATGAAAACCTGCCTTTTTGTGTTTCATCCTGAGATTGCCTCCCACAATCACAACACAACACCAAACATTTAATCTGAGAATTCTTTTCTTTCTCCAAAACGTAACCTTATCCAAGAAGCCTACGTTATTCGCTCTTCTCACTAATATTTTATTTTGAAAATATATCATTCATATTTTTCTAGACGAAGCCATTGTTTTTTTCCAGTCGAATCAGTCCCGAGGCTAACAAAAATTTTTGATCAAACTTTTTTTTAAACAAGGGTATGGAAAAATTCTCGCTATACCGGGAAAGCCTTTTTTTACCGGTGGTCGCCCACGGCCCGCCAAAACCACACTTGAGCTACCCAGATTCCGCCGAGCTCCCTGTTCAAACATAGACGGGTGATGTTGCACAAACGCAAGGTGCACCCGAAAAATAAAGAGCAGTAATAAAAGTATTGAAATTGAATTCAGTAACTCATTAATAATAATAACATGTGGCAGGATTGACCAACGATGTAATAGAAGGGAGAGATCAGGCTTGTGGTCAATAAAAACATACTTGAAGAATTTCAAGAAATCCAAGCTGCAATGAGTGTGCCTTCTTCACTTAAAATTAAGTAAAATAAAAAATACATTTTAATTAAAAAGAACATACATCACAACAATAAAAGTTACAGAATAAAAAAATTAATGTTTTAAAACTTTTTTTTTTTTGTCTTTATAATGTTGGTAGGCAGTACGCTTGTGGCCTATGGGATTCAGCTGCTAAAAGCCACATAACCAGGATACAAACTACTCAAAATCGCGTCATGAGACTCATCACTGATGCACCGTGGTATGTTCGCAACACAGTTCTACATGCTGATCTTGAAATACCGGAAGTAGCGGAGGTCCTCAAAGAATCCTACATACGAATGCAGACAACAATGGCCCACCACCCAAATCCACTGGTGCGGGAAATTGCTGAACACCCACCACCTTTACCACTGGAACGCGACCGCATGATTTTCTTCTCATCAATTAATCAAAAGACATTATCTAAGTTTCACAGCTAAACAACCTTGTTACCAGATACATTTTTTTTTTTTTTTTCCCCCTATATTATGTTAAATTTATCTAGTTTAAAGTTAATTGATTAGGGCAATTAATAAATTGTACCTACCTTAGTTCATATCTCATGTTAATTAGGCCATTGGCCTAGGTATTATTGTTATTGACAGCCCAACTATAATATTCATGTATACAATAATAAAGTTTACAATGATTATAAAAAAATAAAAAATAATGTTGATGGCAACTGTTGCCATGAAGCAACAACCACCTACCAAGAGGACTTCATTGAATGTGGATATCTTGATTGGCATGAGAGAGGAAGGCCACCCAGCGGTAGCTCCTCTGGGCGAAATTAAAAACAATGAATATTATGGTTATTATCAATGAATGGGGATATTATGATTTTGTTTCAAGTGGGGGTTGCAATTTGGGATTACAGTAAGTCACGGTTCAATCTCCTGGGAGGATTGTGTGGCAAGTGTGGTGAAGAAAGTGAGTGGACGTACGAATTTGGGTGTGAATGCAATTTGCTATGCTAAAAAAAATTGTATTATGTTAAAAGAAAAAGGTTTTTAAAATTGTTATTCTGTTATGATGTAAGTTTTGTTTAGTTAAAATTTAGTTTTTATGCTTTTTTTACTTAATTTTAGCTTGTATTATTGCTATTGTACATAATGGTGTCCTCAGGGATCGGTCTTGGGCCCACTGCTTTTTTATATTAAATAATAAAAAACATATAATACAGTTAAAAAAAAAAAAAAAAAAAATCAAACAAGTTGTAAAAAGGAGGTCGGTCGGCAAGGAAGTGAAGAGCTCTAGACTTGGCGAGTATAACATCAAAGAAATTGTCGAGAGTTGGTCGTTAGCCAGGTTATTAATTAAAATAAGTGTTAACTGAGGTGCTTCCGGGCTAAAGAACTTCAATCGGAGGTTGTTTTTTTTTATTGCTTTGACATGGAATCGTAGCTTTGAACTGGAACCAAAGAAATAAACCATCTCTGTAGGAATATGGAGTCGTCAATAGACATTCAGGGTTCTCCAGGGACCACTCAGGACATCAAAACATCCCTGCTCGCTAACCTTTCACCCACCCCACATTCAACTTCTATACAGTTGCCTATGAAAGGGACACTAATCACAAGACCACTTTACATAGAATTCACACAGTTTTGTCCTATTCCTAATATTATATCATTGAAAACTTGGTCATATTTATAAGACGAAATCGTATGCCTTTCAGGCTCAAGTATAGGAAAAATATACGATTTAGCGGAAGTTAGACAGGAAAAACCCTAAAGCTTTTTAATGTTTAAATCTCAACGTTGACCTAGAACATTGATTGAGATGTCATTCAAAGGCTCTTGTACAATCTTATTTATTATTAACTTTTTGGATGCACCTTGCACATGTGCAACATCACCCGTCCGTTGTGTGTCGAGATCAGGTGCTAAGTGACGCTATGGCGGGTTGGAGGCGTCGAGTCCTAGGTATGATCTAATCCCGCGAATGAATTCCCCCATGGCTTGATCGTACAGCATACGTTCGAGGACGTGTTCTGCAGTCTTTATGTGTTCTTGTTGTTCTTCCTCTTAAAGAAGAAGAGGTTAGAGTTAAAATCTCCGTGATCTGATAATATCTGGGACATCCAGTGGTCAGGCTGTACCCATGTAGAGTTGAGGCGTACCCGGAAAGTAAGTGTACATTATTCGGCCATCCGAACTTCGTGACCAACGTGTGCCATTTTCCCACTATCAATCCCTGGGCAATGTCCCCGCATCTCTTTTTCCAGGGCTAGGCTTAAGGGCTCATCAATATATGCTCCTAAAGGCTTATTGCATCTACAGAAGTACGTGACAACAGCACCATCCAAGACCAAGGGGGGCTCCCGCTAGCACCTGTAGCGCAGCCGTTGAGAGAGTTTGATAGGCCCTTATAACCCTTAAAAGGGCTTCTCTCTGGGCTTGCAACAGAATCATGCGCTCTCGCTACGTGGGACGATGCCACCAACCGGCAGCAGTGTACCTTGCTACAGCCAAGAATACTGCGGTGTACAATCCGTAATACCTCCGATGTGTACCTCCTGCTAATATCCTGTCCTGTAAACTCTCCCATTAAAAGCCACTTCCTGTCTCAAAGTGTCAACATAGACAGATCCAACTTCTATATCTTAGTTCTGGCCCATATTTATAGATAAAATCGTATCTCTTTCAGGCTATAAGTTATGAAAAATATACAATTTGGCGAAAGTTAGACAAACCAGGTTGAAGGCACCTTTGGAAGGAATGTCGGAGAAACGTGGGCAACAATAATCGTTTTGGTATTTAAGTACGACAATAATGTGATTTATTCATAACTGCAATAAAGTTTGTTTTTTTCCTTTAGTATAATAATTCATCAAAACAATTCTCCAGTTCCTTCATATTCTAGGATTCTATAAATACATTATTACTATATCGCCATTATAAAATTTATATAACATTTGCATTTAATGCAAAAAAAACTATAAATATCGAAAGGAGTACGATAAGGGATAAGACCCAATACATTTTTTAAATATTTATTTACTTCTTGCTCTACCCCAACTAATCTCATCCGAAACTTTTTCCTCAACGAATTTCTGGAGGGAGAGGGGAGTGGGGGGGGGGGGGGGGGGGGGGTGTTTCTTCAAAGGAAAAGCCTCAGGGTTTCCTAAATTGTAAATCCGCCACTGGTTGGACTGGTAAAACAGACAGGATTTGACTAATAAAATGCAGCAGAAGGCACTACTTGAGTTGTTGTGGGTATGGCTGGGGATCTTGACTCAGTGTAGGAAGTGCAGAAGGGCCAGACAACACGCTAAGGAAATAGTCACTCAGAAGGCCGACTGGGCCTCCCCGTCGCGACGAAAGTATAATGAGACGCACTCCCCAGCTAAGCTTTCACTTCCGTTTCCTCTGGTTCGGGGGCGTCCCTATTGTGACTTTTTTCTCCTTCTTCCTCTTCTGGATCCTATTGTGACATGGATATTGTGACAAAGAAGGGCGGGAGATGCCTACCGGATTCTGTTTAATTGATCCAACGTTCTGATACCAAGCCTCCTCCCCCAGCTGCCAACACTTTCCCCATCAGCTTTGTGTCGCTCACAATCGATAAGAAGTATTGCCAATTATAAAAGACGAGGATTAACCCTCGTTATAACGGTTTTATTTTACTCTATACGGTTCGTTAACTTAAATCTATATGTACACACTTGGTCTACATTTAAAATCATTAAGCATATTCTAAATAAGAATGCGATGTTAACACAATACGAATACAACAACGTGGTTACTCTAGACACGTTTACACTATAAATCAGCGGTAACCAACTTTTTAGTTAATATTTTATTTATATTTATTAGTTAAATAGTCTGGAAGACAAGTACCACCTAATATTTTTATATATTATACCAAATATTTGCACATACACATACCTCAACAATTACAGTACTCTGCATACAAACATATCGAAGTTTGCAGGACCTAGTTTTTCCTTAAAAATTAGTTATATCATTTTCTTCATCTATCAGCTGTTTTAAGACACTGCTCCTTATCGAGAGAAAACTGTAACTCAAAAAGGGCAGTAACTTGCAACTGGTACTAAATAAAAAAATACATAGGGTTAATTGCCCAGTTATGGACAGTTTAAGGAAAACTAACTTTGAAAATGTCTAGTTAATTGCCTCTGAAAAATATGCAAACCAATTAAGGCTTATTTTGGCAGCTGACACGCCTAGTTGATAGTATGTAATAGGAGTCAGATTTCTTAACGAACAATTCTCATTTCTTCAGTGTCTGCAGAAAAAATAATCCTGTGACAAAACCATTTAGGAAATTTGATATTACTTGGGTTGAGAGCAATCTAGGGGACCTAGGGAAAACCATAAGTGGATAAAAAAATGATGAGCAATGTTGAATGGTACGGAAAATTATCATAGGATGGTGTTGGTAACTGAGCATTTAACCCTAATAAATTCTTTTAAATATAGGTCACTTAGAAAGTTTAACGCATATAAATTAATGTTTCTAAGACAATTTTATTTTATAGAAAATATATTTGAAAAATGTATATTATGTTGTGAAGAAATTTATATTAACTATAAAATATAGTTTATGAGGTCCGTCACGATACATATGATTTATTGTTTATTAAGGTAACTTGAAAGGGCTCCTATTTCTAACAATATTTTTTTTACTTTGAATCTTGTTGACATAATCAAAGAGTAAATTAATTTGTCTATTTAACCCTTTAAAAAGTATCAAAATGTCAATTATATCACTTTCAAAATATAATAATATTTTTAAATGGATTTTTCTCTAAAACCTTCTCAAAAACAGGCTAGTAGACCCATCGCTAGTCCCTCCATCTGCCTACACCATACCTATAATTCATTGTTAAAAGTGAAATAATTTTGCTTTACGCACAGTTCTAATAGATTACATAATTCTATTTATTCAAAAATGAAATTGGAATTGTTTATCAGACCTCTAACTAAATTTAGAGATTCTGTACAACTGTACAGCCACGGAGATCAAATTCCAACCCCTTCCTTACCTACCTGAGGGCGCCGGTTGCTCAGAGGTAGCGTGCTTGCCTTCTGAGCTTAAGGTCGCGGGTTCGAAACCAGGCCCTTAGGTTTGTTATCTGGAGGGGGAAATAACTTTGAGCACACCGTCCTTCGGATGGGACACTAAGCGATGTTCCTGAACCTGTACCATGTTAATGATATTTAACATTTTTGCAGAGATATTGTGAAACACTTGATAAAAATTAAGAAAATGTATGTTTTTTTAAAAATATTGTCTATTTCACAAATAATATATAATATGGAAGTACTTTCGGTATTGCTACCATTTTCAGCCGACGACTTAACAAATACTAAACGTTGAACTTCAATTTAGTATTTGTTAAGTCGTGGCTGAAGATGGTAGCAATACCGAAAGTACTCCCATATTATATATTATTTGTGAAATAGACAATATTTTTTAAAAAAAAAATACGTTTTCTTTATTTGTACCATGTTAGGTACTCGTTAAAGATTCCTAGATGAATAAACTTGGTTAGGCAAAATTTAAGACTCCCACTGTTGAGTCGGGCTCAGGTCCACCAGAGCGACGAAAGAAGGCTCTGGTAGTAGGCGATATGACCTTGTATTTAAAGACCGGGCATGAGTCACAATAACTAACTTACCTACCTAATTTACTTATAAGTACGGTTCGCACTAAGCAACCTTAGTTTATAACTAAACCTAAGGATGGTGTAATGCTGAAACGGGTAGTTTATGTATAATATTTTAGTGGAATGGACAATATGTTTGTGGAAGTTATCTGAGGGCGCCATAGTCGAAGGAGACCATTAGAGATGGATTCCGAAATTATGATTGGCTATAAAAAGAAGGGTTCCCAAGAGAAAATGTTCAAAGGAAAGTGAGAGATGAAGGAGGGACCTGAAAGTGTCCCGAAATATTGTCAAAATAAGAAGATACCTCTGCAAAAAAAAATCAAGTCAGAATAGACAAAACTTAAAAAAAAAAATTTGTTTTATTTATTTATTTAGTTTCCCCCGTTTTCATCTACGACAAGCTCCTCCCTCAAACTAATACTGTACGATACCTAGGACTGACATGGAACCCTCACACACAAAACACGCTCAACAGTCGACTCAAAATACTCTACGGACTTCTAAATAGACAATCAAAATTAGACATGACACAAAAACGGAACTGTTACATTTACTTACTTAGACCATTATGGACATACGAATCACAGATATACGGTTCAACAAAAACATCCAACATCAAACGAATTCAGGCGTTTCAGCCAAAAACCCTCAGACTGATAACATAGTGCCCCCCATACATAAACAACAGAACACTTCATAAAGATCTTATGATACACACAGTACCCGAAACAATACAAACTACTTATAGGTTTTTTTTTAGAAAACTTTACACACATACAAACCCAGAAATACGTACTTTATCTTCACAACACTCACCACAAAACCCCCCACGAAGGTTGAAGAGAAGATAGAACCGCGACTTACTGCCACCTTAAATCCTATTCGTTCTTAATATATTTTTTTTACATCATTTTCCTTTACTTTTATCATCTCTCTTACCCATCCATCAAAATTGTCTTCCAATACCTTTTTATTTCTTGATTTATTTTTTTTCTTTATTATTTATTTTTTTCTGTTCTTGTCCATTAATTAAGATAAATTTTCGTCCCGAGGACCTACCACTGGGTGGCCTTCCTCTCACAATTCACTCTAACATATCAATACCTACCATCATAGATGCAGGTTGTTGCACCCTAGCAACAGTTGCATCTTTATAAATAAAAGATAAAAAAAAAAAAGTTAGTTTCCACAATATGTCCGCGTTTCTCAACTAAGAAGTTATAAACATTTTAAAGCCGAATGAGTAATCGTTTTGGCGTGGAATGGCCCCAATTTGGGAAAGGATAATTTTTGACATTTGGAATAAGATGAGAAGTCAATTCAAAAAAGCACAGCAGCTGTCCTATTATCCGGATAATTGAAGTGTGCCTCTGGAAAATAAGTGTGAGACTGAGTGTGTGTTTTGTGATATGACCAGTTGTTGCTAAACAGTATCCAATAGAAGCCGTATCAACATTAGACCCAGGAGACACGCGACTAAAACACTCCCTTCCTCAGTTCTGTTTTATGAGCGGTGACAGGAGGCGCGTGTAGATTCCCGAGGCCACGTGACACGCGTCGTCCAACGATACCACACCCTAGCCATTGTTGTCAGCTTCCACACGTCTCAATACTAAAAATAAAAATCTCAATAACAATCTAGTGCGGGGGTTGGAACCGACAATTAGTTTTGGATAAGCGGCTCAAACAAATAAACATATCAGGGCTGTTGTTAATCTCAATATAAACAATCCTAACCCCCTTAGCCCTGTACTACACCATCAATGTTATTTTCATAGAAGGCCAAGATCTTTTATTTTATAAAATGTTTTCTTGGATTTATTTTATTAGATTTTACTCTTTCATCAGCCCAGGTTATTACTAGGGTTTACAATCCCGGGGTCTGTGAGATCCTGACTAGGGATGAAATGAAACGAAATTAAGGCCCTCTGCACACGAAGCTACTCAACAGAAACTGATCAGTGACGCAAATTACTAACCAGTTTACGTTGAGTTACTTCCTATGTAATTGAACGGTACACCGCAGACGGAGCTACTGGTTACATACCGATTGGTAATGCGTCTGTAATCAGTTCCTGGTGACTCGGCTGTCGAGAGACTCAGTTTCTTGCAACCTGTGGACATGAAAGATCAACAGGTTAATATTTTATTCGTGGCGGAAATGGAAAAGGGTCCTGTTTTATTGTACAAACAAAAAGATGTATTATTACTAATAAATATGTATAATACACATGATTATTACATGATAAAAATTCTAAAAGAGTGAATTCCTATTTAGGTATCATGAAACGTTACGATAAAAAAAACAAAAAAAAACACACAATTAAGGCGTAGTCAAGGTCCACGCCGTAGATTTTCCGTGAAAACGTGAGGATAAAATCATTTTTCATTTTCTTTTCGATGCTGCCGTAGCTCTTGCATTTGCTCGGCACTAGACTTTTTAGGTTTTTTAAATTCCTTTTGATGCGAGCATTCCTCTGATTTGCGTTTTCTACAATTCCGCGCATATTTACGATTCATATGAGACGACGTATTTAATTTTTTTGCAATTTTCAATTTAATACAGATTTTTACATTTCGGCGAATATTTTTATTGTTTCACTTTGAGTCCTAGTAGTACGTCCTATCTAAACGCGTTATCACGCTACACTAATTTCTAATTTTACACAACGCTAATTCGCAACAATCATCCGCCGGCGCCCACACTAGCCCGATAACGTCACAGGCAAAACAAACACTGCACAACAAACACGTACAGACATGATCTAGCCATTGTGACCTCAACCGTTGTTATCGCATTATTAGTCTCGTAGTTATTATCGATTGGAATCTGACGGTATTTTGTAACACAAGAAAGTTTGACCGGCTCTCACTGTGCTTTACGAGCGAATAGACGTTTTCACGTCAAAAAACTGGCTTTTGCAGTCCGCGAGGGACTCTTGACTAACTATTCATTATAAAACTTGTGATGTGAATAATTACATACATTGTAATTATTAAAATATTCTAGAGTTAATTATTAGTATTTATTATTATTAATCATCAATTCTGCTTATTGTTATTGTTTGTACAGTTTGTAGAATAAATTTAAAAAAAATATATAAAATGTGAAATTATTATTTAACGAAAAGAATCGCAGAAATGTTGATTTTTCTTAATGAAACAGATAAAATGTAGAAGTTTTCATAAAAACAACCGATAGTGCATTAATAAATTAATTGCTGAATATAAATACACAAAGATTAGACCATTCGCTTTTGTTAAAAATGAATGGAGAACACCCAACGATCGAAACAAATGCCGGTTTAGGGTTAAGACAGTTCGAGCGAGAGAAGTTTAGGGTCGGGTTTCCATGGTTGCACAGAAGAAACTAGTGATATCGATCTCTAGAGAGTATCCTCCTGTGCGGAACCACGTCACTAATGAGTCTGTAACGGTTTAGTAATTTGAATCACAATATATATATTAGGGTGGTCCTTAAAGTGAAAAAGTTGAAATTTTAAAACGTGCTCCCCCTAGGTCGAAAGTAGTTCCCAAAAAAAAAATGTTTGGCGCCGAAAAAACGAGAAAACATATTAAATAACCCGTCCCCCATCGAGGTTGAATTTTAAATGGGATTTAACATGGGTTTCAAAGTTTTCTTCAGTCGATCGATTACTGAGACCTTGATTTCCATCGCTTCGAGGTAGAAAATGGTACTCAGGGGTTTTCGGGGTCGCTGAAGCAGAATATGATGTTAAAAACTCATTTTAATACATGCCAGCTGTCAAAAAACCTGTCATTATCATTTTCTTTTTTCATAATCATGGTTTTTTCAGTATTATCATTGTCGACAGCTGTCAAGTGTGAAAATTATTTTTGGAAATTGATTAAATATCGAAAAATGTTTTCCTTACATTTTTTTAATCGAAACTAGTAGACATTTTTGTTTAGAAACTGATAATACTCAAAAAACCGTGATTATGAAAAAAGTAAATTATAATGACAGGTTTTTTGACAGCTGGCATGTATTAAAATGAGTTTTTAACATCATATTCTGCTTCAGCGACCCCGAAAACCCCTGAGTACCATTTTCTACCTTAAAGCGATGGAAATCAACGGCTCAGTAATCGATCGACTGAAGAAAACTTTGAATCCCATGTTAAATCCCATTTAAAATTCAACCTCGATGGGGGACGGGTTATTCAATATGTTTTCTCGTTTTTTCGGCGCCAAACATTTTTTTTTTGGGAACTACTTTCGACCTAGGGGGAGCACGTTTTAAAATTTCAACTTTTTCACTTTAAGGACCACCCTATATATATATATATATAGTACAAAGATGAAAAGGAGATACATTAAAAATATAAAGAGAGGAAGATGCTCAGAAGGTTTGAAATAATATTGATTTGAAAGAAACAGATGCAATACTAAAATGAGGTGAATAAACTAAACACAGATATAGTAAGAATTGATGGTAGGAAAATACAAGGAAGAGGAATGAGCATCGAACTGGAACCATAGATGTTTGCCATCGAATATAACATGGATGCATAAGATTGAGGGAAGTCAAGGTTCCGACTAAATTAATCAATTAACTTTTCGCTCCCCCTCCAAAATCAGTCGACCATTTGTGCTAATATTCAATAGTTGACTTACATAGGGGCTCCTAAATCCTCATACTAAGTTTTGTATCGATAATTACATCGGCAGTTATTAGAGTTATTGTGTTGAGTTCCCTCCTCTGAAGCCGATATCGCTGAAATTTGACAAGTTATACTCTCATTGGGTTTTGACTTCAAATATGAAACTTCATTTCGATATATTCATTACATCGGCAGTTATTGAGGTTATTCTCTTGAGCCCACTGTGATCCCCCTTCCCTTCTCCCGATTTCACTAAAAATTAATAAGTGTCGTCTTTATTGGTTTTTGAATTCACATACGAAATTTTATGTCGATATATTCATTCAGTTATTTGTGTTTCGTTCCCCTAATCTCTCCCACCCCTTTGGCCGATTTGACGGAAAATCGAATGGCGTTGTCCTTATGACATTTTGGTCACCTATATAAAATTTCGTGTTGATATATCAATTGGGTTCACAGACACACACTGAAAGACTTGTGACTGACACTGAAAGAAAGAAAACATGAAATTCCGTTAAAAACTCCGCATCGAATTTTTGACCGATTACATAACTTCCCCTGTACTTCGTATAGCTGGGAAGTAAAAATAAAATATATATGTTGGGAGAGCTCAAGATCGTGGCTTCGTAAACCGGCCGAGGTCCTTAATTTATTTTATCTGGGTGGTTTAGTAGAGTCCCGCTAATCCGGACATCCGTTTAATCCGGACGAGATTAAAAAAACTAATTAAGATTTAGTAAACTAAAAATTTAATTTAGCGAGCGGTAAGTACGAAAATAATTCAAAGAGAGGGTTTGACTACTGTCCTTGAAGCGCCTACAAGATCGTATGGCAAAACGACGTCGGTCTTCTTTAAAGCAAAAAAAAAACATTACGGACTTTTTTCTGTGAGTCTAAAAATGTTATTCTTGTTTTCATTACGTACTGTACATTGTTTTATTTTATAGTCCTGTTCAGAATTTAACATATTTCGTTTCTAAAATTATTATTATAACATTATAACAATAATGTTTTGTTTTGTACAGTAGTACTGTACAATAAATAAATTTGGAGTTTTAATCACAAAGAGGTTTTGTTTTGTTAACCCTATCTCAGTTCGTTGGTCGAAAACTTAGATATACATGCGTATACACTATGTAGTATTGAAAATAACATTAAGCTGAAGGAAAAGGTGTATTTATGAGAAACAAAAAAGTCGCTAAAATATTTATCATGTTCATTTTACTGCAAATTCCGTTTAATCCGGACGGGGTCCGGTCCCATCTAGTCCGGATTAGCGGGACTCTACTGTAATAGAAACTTAAGCACGCTGTCCTTCGGATGGGACGTTAAGCGATGGTCCCGAGCCTGTACGATGTCAGGTACTCGTTAAAGTCCCCTAAGGTGAATAAAAATTTAGGGAAGGCAACATTTAGGACTCCCAAAGTAGAGTCGGGCTCATGTCCACCAGAGTGACGAAACAGCACTCTGGTAGTAGACGATATGACCTCGTAGATAATGCCCGGGCATGAGTCATAATAACTATCTATATGTTGGATTAGGCAGTACTTCACTGCAAACTGTTTACTGATTGTTGTTGACTCGAATTTCATCACACTGGTCGTACTTGAACAAGAAATGACCAGAGGCGCAAAATGAATTGCAATAAACGAATATTGCGAGGCGTGTGTTATAAGGGGACCAAACCAATCTGCCATCCTTTTAGAGCCAACGAAGTTACACACCAATATTGGAATAGGCCTCTTGAAACTTGCAATCTTGTCGAGGAACTAGCCTCACACTCAAGGGCACTTGTCTATCAATGAATGGTGAAGAGGAGGGGGCCTTGAAATTACTAACGCCTACGCCACCACATTACGTTGTTTATACCAGGTTTATGCTGGAGTCAATGAAATATCTACTTGAATTGTCTACATAATATTCACATGAACAATTTCTAACCTAGAGCATAAAATAACATAGAAAGTGGGCGATCAGCTGGTCGCTTAGTCAAAATATATCAGCCCTTATTGTTTTTCCTGTTCGCCATAGGAATTCCTTGGCACATCTGTATCAATTTATCCTTTTTTTTTGTGTGCATATTTGGCTACAAGACACCGTAAGTAAATTTGATGAGTGTGTGACTGCAGTCTAATGTTTATATACAAAATAATAAAAAAGGAACACATAATAATATAAATAAATTGTTTACAAAATAATAATAAAAAAATAAAGTAGGTTTAAATAAATAAAATAAAATAAATGGCCCATTCCAATATGATAATAGAAGTATGAAAATACATTTTTTCATTTTTAACATAACATTATTAATAAAATACTCAGATAAAAAAATTAATTATATTTGTATAATCAATTACATAACTTATTTTCTTCTTGCTTTGGCTCGTGTGAAAACTTGCACCAACTGTGTTTCGATGGACAATAATGCAAGTGCATTAAGTCTGTCTTGATCCATACTTGATGGCAAATAGTTTTTTACTCTTTTTAACGTGGAAAATTATACTTAAATAAAATACATAAATATATCTTTCTATCATACATATCATTAATTGGTTTATATATATTATTATATTTCCTTAACCTGTACTGTAAAAATTAGGCGTTGATCCTGCGTAAAAAGTATATGAATGACTCCTCGTCCCAGCGCTCCGGTGCAGCACATTAATTTGCACATTACTTTTTCCTATACTGGTCTTTCAGTGCAGTTAATTTTAATTTTTAGTCGCCCTTCAAATTTTGGCGTCTATGCAAACAAATGAAGATGGAGCAATGCACTTTTTTATTCAACTCAGTCTAGGGAAAAATGGATAGCAATAATATAGGAATTAAAAGTGAACACATTTCAAAAACCCTTATCGCGCCAAGGAAGTAATATTGCACTTCTTAACAAAACAGGTTTATTTCAGCAGTGCTTGCAGTCAACATTTTTCTAGTCAATTTTATATTACTTGTGTTGTGAGCAAACTAGGGGACCTAGGGAAAACTATAAGTGGATAAAAATACATAAGCAACGATAATTACGTTTTAATAATGGAAAATAAGTCGGAAATTGGGCAAGTGAACTTATGTAAAAATGAAAAATGAAAATGAAAAATAATCTTTATTCTGGGGCATACATCCCCTAAGAATAATAACATAAAGAATAAACAAGAGTGTACAAGTATCAACCAGTTGAAAAGAATAAAAATAAAATAAAAGAGGTCTCTAGGAATAAATATTAAATGTTAAAAACAGACAATGAGTAAAACAATATAATAAACTAGTGAAAAATAGTAAAGAGAAATAAAAAATAAACATTAGAGAAACAAGTATGAATAATAATGTGAAACATGGTAACAATAATGACTTGTATGTGAATGAATTCTAAAAAACATAACTGATTAAACAGAAGAGTAACAATCGGCCCAGAGAGACGAAAACTATCTCATAGGAGCCAGCCTTAGGAATCAGAGGTTTGCTGGCTTAGGAGATAATGAAAAAGTAGGGACTTAAATGAAAGGAGAGTAGGAGCATGGCGAATCTGGAGAGGAAGAGAGTTCCAGAGGGAGTTAGCCTGGATAAGGAAGGAGTTGTGGTAGGTTGTTGTCCTGTGGGAAGGGAGATAAAGATCAGAGGGACGGGATCTAGTGACTTTCTGGTGGATATGGGATTTAAATGTTTGTAATATTGTTTCGGGTTTTTCTTTGAATCGAACCCATTGTTAGGACACTTGGTTGTTTGTTGTTGTTTTTGTGATATGCCCTGGCTTTAACTACTAGGTCATATCGCCTACTACCTGAACACTCTTTCGTTGCTCTGGTGGACGTGAGCCCGACTCTAATGTAGAGTCCTACATGTTACCTGGTTAGTTTTAGTTACCCAGGGTCGGTCTTTAACTCACATCGCACAGATTCGGAACCTGTTAATATAATATATTAATAGTCTGACAATATTATTGTCAGACTCTTACAGAGAGCTAGCGGAAATGTATTTCTCTGACATTCAGAACTGTACAATCTTTTAAGTCCAGTTCAGTTTTATAAGACATTCAAGCCACGATACACAGAAGTGCTTATTAAATTATCATTGATATAGCTGTACTTGTTTTTCTTAAATGTCCCAGTAATCCGAAATTTCATCATTCCAAATAACCCTTTGCAATCATTAGTTTGACTCGACTATATTTATAATAACCTCTATGGATGGGTGGATCATCGCTTAACGTCCCATCCGAAGGATGGAGTGCATAAGTATTTTTTACCTACCAGATAAAATAAACTAAGGGCCTCGCCCGGGTTACGAACCCGCGATCTTGAGCTCAGTAGGCTAGTACGCTACGTACGAGCTACCGGCACCCATTTCAAAACAGTTGATGCGGCATTAAGCACGTCATAATCCTCATTTCCAGAAATATAATTCCTATTCTCAAAGCACAACAATTTTTGACAATAGGATTTGAAGAACACTAGCCATCTCTATTGGATTATCAGTAGTATAATGAAAAACAATGATATTAGTGAGATCAGATACTTTAAGAGAACTCTATCGGATTTCTGAGGAACTAACATGCCGACTTATTGTGTGAGTATGTTCATATTTCATTTTTATATTTGAGGACTGGGCGTTAGAATAGGGCTCAATACCAACGATTTGGAGAAAAAAATAGTATTGTTTATTTACATATATATTTATAACAAATATGTCAATTACATCTGTGTGAACCTAATTTTTAAAACTATATGAGACCTGATGGCAAGAATTATTTGAAAAAAATTCTGAATAAAAAAAAAGGTATTTCTTGTCCAATATCTCATAGTAATATTGTAAATCAGATGTTCTACAATTTGTAAAAAGTGTATCTGCACTTTTTCTCTCAATATATTCAGGACACAACTTTAAAAGATGCCACTTCTCCTAGACTTCAAAATTTGAAAAAGCTTAGAATTAATTTTTTTGTTTAGGAGATGAGTATACACTGATTCGACAGCAACCAAAACAAAATAAAAAATATGCCAAAAATATATTTTTGAGTCATTTCCCAGGTATAACAACTAAGGTGAAATCACGTTAGTTTAAGAAGTTCTGTGATTTTGACAACAAATACTTACCTTAAACGCAGAGAAAAATATTCGATTTAGACGAAACCATCCTCAAAGTTATTGCCATAGCACACTTTGATGCGCATTTTTGTTACGTCTAATTTTGGCGAAATCTATTTTACTTCGTCGAAATAATTGTAAAAAAACCTATATCTACACAAGATGCGTTGAAGCAGTAATTAGTTTAAAAAAAAAAAAAAATGTAACTAATCAATTGATTCTTTTAATATATGAAGGTTCCAATAGAAAAACGATGAAATTCCATTTTTTGTCGGAATTGAGATTTCAGCGGCATCTGTTGGCTAGTGACAGGAACTAACAACTTACCAAACGGCACAGAGAAAAAACAATTAGATTCCACTAAAAATCGTGTTTGAAAATATGTTGCACAGTGGAAGAACGATGAGGTTCCCTCTTCTTGTTCTCTGTCATCAAACTGTTTTCTGTGATTATCACAACATATTCTTAGCCGCTATAAGTTCGCTCTTGTTTATTTTATAAAACTTATAATGTGCTATTGTTCATGAAGTTATTCAGTTTCGTTTTTTACTATTAATCTGAATTTTCGGACCAAAGATATAATATTAGAATTTTCACTTCTTTTATTTTCATTTTTCCATCTTTCTCAAAATCTGTCAAAATTGAACTTCATCGTTTTTCCACTGGACCCTTCATATTGTAAAACCCTTAATAAAAATAAAGAAAAAAAATGTTTTTAAAAATATTGTCTTTATCATAAGATATGTACAAAACATAGGAATATTTTCGGTATTGATACTATCTTCAGCCAATATCTCAGTATTCGTTAAGTCGCGGCTGAAGATGGTAGCAATACCCCAAGTACTCCCTTGGTATTGTATATAATTAATATTTTAAAAACATTCGTTTTTCTTCCCCAGCTGTACGAAGCATAGGGCAAGTTCTGTGAATTAGAAGTGAGTTTTCAACAGAATTTCATGTTTTCTGACACCCAGTAAAAAATATATATGTCTGTGTCTGTAAACACGATAACTGCCGATAGAATGAATCTACCGCACGAACTTTTATATGTGAATCCAGAACCCCATCAGGACTACATCTACTGATTTTTAGTCAAATAGACCAAAGAGAAGGGGGTAGTATTAGGGGCAGGCTTAACTCAAAAACTATTATTAACTGCCGAAGTAATGAGTGCATCGACACAAAATTTCATATGCAAATTCAAAACCCAATAAGGAGAAGACTCAAAAACCCTATTAATTGCCGAAGTAATGAGTGCATCGACACAAAATTTCATATGCAAATTCAAAACCCATTAAGGAGAAGACTCAAAAACCCTATTAACTGCCGAAGTAATGAGTGCATCGACACAAAATTTCATATGCAAATTCAAAACCCAATAAGGAGAAGACTCAAAAACCCTATTAACTGCCGATGTTATGAATGAACCAAAATGACATTTTATTTTCAAATTCAAATTTCCATAAGGACGACCCCTGTTTATTTTCAGTCGAAGGAAAGAGGGGTTTTCAGGGGAGGGGCTCAACATAAAAACTCTAATAACTGCTAATGTAATGAATTTATCGACACAAAATTTAGTACATATGAGGATTCACATGCCCCTCTAAGTAAGTCTACTATTGATTTTTAGCCCTAACAGTCCACTGGTTTTGAAGGAGGAGCAAAAAGTTAACTGATTGTGGAACAATGCGTATTGAGTAACTTAATAGATTTTCATGTTTCCATAATTAAAACCAAGTCATTTTCAACATTTAAAAAAAAAAAAGTCGTTGGTGATACACCGACAATGTACTTCTCCAGAACGAATTAATCAATTAAATTGTTGCTCCTCCTCCAAAACCAGTCGACTTTTTGGACTAAAAATCAATAGTTAACTGACATAGGGGCTTCTGAATTCTCATACTAAAATTTGTGTCGATAAATTCATTACATCAGTAGTTATAAGGTTTTCAAGTTGAGCCCCTCTCCTGAATCCCTCTTCCCTTGGCTCATTTCGCAGAACAATAACAGGTATTGTCATTTTGGCAATTTGAACTTAAATATAAAATTTCATGTCGACATTACATCGGCAGATATTAGAGTTTTTGAGTCGAGCCCCCTTCCCTTCTTCAAATTATTATGTGTCGCTCTTATGGAGTTTTGAATTTACATATGAATTTTGGTGTCGATACATTTTACGATATATATATATTATATGAGGATCATGGAGAAAAAATAAAATAAAATAAAAAGCTCCTATAAACGAATTAACACATTAATTGTATATTTAATTCAAATTTAGAAATTTGATGGACACCAGCATTAGAAAACTCATTTAATGCAAATAATTGTTTTTTTAGACTATAAAAATTAATTATACATGAATAAAATAAAACCCGAGTAAACATTTCGTATAGTTAAATTAAATGAACACAATTTTCATAAGCAGAAGGCCCAAATAATTTCCAGAAAAAAAAATGTATTAAATTCGAAAAGTGAAAAAAATATGTATATAAATAAATGTGAACAAAAAAAATTGAACAAAGAATTTCAAAATAAGAAATAACACAGATATTATATAATCAAACTTTTGAATGAATATTTAAGTTAAAAAAAAAAAATACATTTAACACATTATTCATCAAAACTACACTTTATTTAAAAATAAAATTTCAAAAATCGAGTTTTAACTATTACGATATCTACAAGAGTTACTGAAACTAGGGGCATAACAACCATAGGTAAGGAATTTTTAATATCAGTGACCTGGAATTTAAAATGAAATTTAGTTCCGTGGGAATCGACGGTAAGCAAAGATAAAAAATGCCCGAGCATATCGACAGTACAACCTTGGTCGCCAGAGAGGAGTGGGGATGATAGCGCATATTTACAAATTTGAAAACATTTGAGTTTTATTATCATGAAATAAATCATTTACGTTTTATCACTATTCTAAACATTTAGTGGATATTTTCGGCGGTGGTCATTTACAATATGTATTGCAATTGTTTTTCATCTTTTGTGAATTTACATCTAAAATCTTTCATCAACTTCATTCTTTCTGCGCAATCATGGACGACTTTCAAGTTTTTAACGCAATTCAAAGCATTTAAGAAATGTTCATTATTGTCCCATTCATGGATGATGATACTCTTAGAAATCGGTTGCAAGACTGAATCGTACTTTTGCAAATTTTCTGAGGCAGTTTCATCTTCCATTCCACACTTGTATTGCGACGTATTTACATTAGGCCACGCAGATTGAAATCGTTGAAACAGTGTAACGCTTGATAGCGCATGGGCGATGAGAATAATTTGTATATCAGGTTTCTTGTCATTCATTTTTATCCTGGCTACAAAAAAATCTTTAGTCTGACTTGAGTCGTGAGACATTAAAAATACAATCAGGAATGTACACAGCAAGTACAACAAATCGCGTTCAAGTATACGTTCAAGATGAACAGCTGCACCATTAAAACGGCCTCAATTTGTAGCAGCAGTGTCACAACAAAGGGCTTTAATAGACTCACGGAGACCCCAATCATTAACACTTTCAAACTCAGTAGTGTGGCAGTGGAAAATTTTTAGCCCATTTTGATGAAACATGGAAGCGCCATATTGTTTCAACTTTAATACATATGAAAACCCATGGTAAATTCCATTTAAAATTCAAATGCCGGCACGGGTTATTTCAAATATTTTTCTTTTTTTTTGGCGAGTTCTTCCAAACTAGGGGGTGCACGTTTTTTTTTTTTTTTTAATTGTCTTTAATTGTTCAATTTAATTATATATGTATATATATATATATATATATCAAATTTGCGTACATTATAACTGTGATATTTTACCACCAAATGTTATGCCCCCTGGTCTTTAATTTTTTTTTATTTTTAAATAAGTTGAATTTTTGAGGATTTCAGTTTAAAAATTCATATTCCATACCTGCCAAAAAATTATTAGGTAATAACATTTATGCGAATACAAGAAAGCTCATAGAGCAAATTTCTTAAAAAGATAGAACAGTCTACAATATCACATAATTCTTCCCTTGAAAAAAAAAAAAAATAATAATGAAAAATATTACATAAAATATACAAATTAAACAAAAAAGATAATAAAAATAAAAAGCTGACAAATTAACTTTGTGGTCTATAACTACAGAATTATTATCTATCTTCAAAACCAGTCGATCACACATTTTGTGTAAATAACTTGAATAAAAAAAATAATAATGAAAAATCTTACAAAAAATATACAAATTAAAAACAAAATAAGAAAAATTAAAAAGCTGACAAATGAATTTTGTGGTCTATAACTACAGAATTATTATCTATCTTCAAAACCAGTCGATCATGTAACTAACGGATTATCAAAGAAAATGGCTTTCACCATAATTTTCAGAACAAAACATCCTGAGAAAGGACATCACTTACTATAATTATAATGACTCAATAACCTATTCTGCGATGCGCATACTTTTTTTTATCCCAAAAATGTAAGACTTATTACATTTAAAAAAGCAATTTTAAAGTAAATACAAAAAAATAATAACCACCTATTTAATTTTCAAGAAAAAACCCTTGTTTTTCTTACTATTGACAACCTGTACATAATTTTCAAATTCGGCAAAGACTGGTTTGCAGGTAGACACAGCAAATGAAATATAAATATGAACCCTTTGAAATTAGACTCAATAACCTATTATGCGATGCGTATATTTTTTTTATTCAAAAAATGTAAGACTTATTACATTCAAAAAAAGCAATTTTAAAGTAAATACAAAAAAAATAATAACCACCTATTTAATTTTCAAGAAAAAACTCTTCTTTTTCTTACGTTGACAACCTGGACATTAGGGTGGTCCAAAAATGACAATTAAAAAAAAAAAAACGTGCACCCCCTAGTTTGGAAGAACTCGCCAAAAAAAAAAGAAAAATATTTGAAATAACATTGGGAGACAATCTCAATACCCTTCAATAGCATTTTTCATTAGAACAAATCATTCCTGATTGTATTTTTAATGTCTCACGACTCAAGTCAGACTAAAGATTTTTTTGTAGCCAGGATAAAAATGAATGACAAGAAACCTAAATGTTTAGAATAGTGATAAAACGTAAATGATTTATTTCATGATAATAAAACTCAAATGTTTTCAAATTTGTAAATAAAAGATATCAAAACTGAAAATGACGAAGAATTTGTCTGTTCTGATTATGTCCAGAAACCAAATGATAAAATTATTGAATTGTGTTTCGGACATTGGTATTAACTCCAATTTTCCTCTCGATTACACGGATTTGTTGACAGCCTTTGTGACAGATGTCAAGAGTCAAAATTATTTTTTGACATCAAATTCGTAATTAGCGACCTCCAAAACACGTGCACGTTTTTTTGTTTTTTTTTTAATTGTCATTTTTGGACCACCCTACTGTACATAATTTTCAAATTCGGCAAAGACTGGTTTGCAGGTAGACACAGCAAATGAAATATAAATATGAACCCTTTGAAATTAGTTCGAAGAAAAATAATGTAACATAAGAACACAGAATAATTCACACATCACATTCCACACAAAATGACAAGAGTATGTGTGTGTTTGTGTAAGGAGCTTCCATTCACAAATACACACATACACAGACAAACATAATGAAGAGACTGAATTTGATCGAGACTGAGGGTTCACGTTATGGTAAATTATTTTGACATTTTACTTAAAAAATGCAGCATTATTGCATCTTATTTACAATCATCTATAATAAATAAAACTTCATGACTAAATACAATAATGCTTAAAAATTAAAAAGTAGAAAAAGTATTAAATCTAGAAACTTCTTGAGTAATATCAAACTAGAACTGTTGAAAATATCGTAGTGTTAAAGTCCATAAATTCACAACATAATCCAATGTGCCTTCCTGCAAAAAAAAAAAGTAACAATTATGTTTTATAATATTTAAAACAAATTAAAACAATTTCATAGAAGAAATTACTAACTTTAAAAAGTTTATACCTTGTGAAAAAAAAAAAGAAACAGTTTGAATTCGAATTCAGAAAAAAAAATCTCATATAATATATTATTACAGCATCATTTCCCCCAATTATTTTGTTGCCTATTTCACCAAGTAAGGGTAAGAAACCCCTCTACATACTTTAATTTATAAGCACCATGTAGAACATTTATTTGTTAATCTGGTAAAATAAATAAAACAAAAAAAAAAAAAAAAATTATGTATACTTCGACATGTTAATGTCTGGATGTTATAACTCAACAGACAAACTTCATCAGATTGACCATATCAAGTTCCTAATGTGATATCATCATAATACATTTAATTAATTTAAATGCAGAATTTTCTGAAATAGAGCAAGAGTATTTCTATTTATATTTTTCCGAAAATTTCGAATACAAACCTCCAAAAAGAACGCTCCATTTCTATATACACTCTTCCTGACTTTTTCGCACACAACGCGCCACCTTCCTTTTGAAATCACCATAGCTCTCCCGCCATTCTTTCTATAGTGAAAATAAACAAATAATTACTATATAAATAATAAAAATGACTATTGTAATATAGAAGGTAAAGCAAAATTTTAAAATGTACATAAACATTCTTTGTACAGACTCCATGTTGACAGGCGATGTCATGACCAACCTACCTCTAGTGTTATAATGGAGTAGGTTTCTTCGAGAGGTGTCTTCGTTCTGACAATATTTACTGACGACTCCATACCCTTCCTTCAAGTCACAGTGAACCATCTCGTCGGTTCACTGTGACTTGAAGAAAAGGCGGGAAATCGTCTGTAAATATTTGTCGGAACGAAGACATCTCTGGAAGAAATTCCGGAAAAAAAGAACCAAAGATGGAGTGTACACATTTTAACTAGGAATTGGACAAAGAACATTATTTCCGAGAAAATGTTATCACAAAGGGTGTCTTAATGTTCTGAGAAAGCAATTATGTACTGGACTATGCAGCTGACTCGTTTCGTCATAAGGTATCAGTTTATTTTTCGGTCCTATTGAAACCATATTAAATAAAGGGAAATATAGCGAAAAAATGAAAACAAGTGAACCTCCGAGTACCCTCTCGAACAAGTGAACCTCCCTAACTATGTACTTATAATCAACAGAATAATTTCATATATAATAATATAAATAATAATGTGTATGGTGTTACCGCTGCATCAACGTTTGCAGGGCTTTCATCGTTGGGGTCAGCTAACATAGAAATAACAGAAATTAATATAGTTTCTACAGTATGGACAGGCAACCATCGCTCGGAGGCCTGTTCGTAGCCCCATTTGTCATCGCCCGGCTCGTGCAGAATAGATATGCACACATCCCCATTCCGCTCAACTACAACAAAAACAAACAATTATAAGATTAAGAAATCATATATAGATATAAAATAACTGGGTTCATAAACTCATATCCGTGCGGTAGGAAGCGCGAACGATACATCTCTTGTACATACATGAAAAACAACAGCGAACCTACCGAACAACACAGAATGGTTAAAAAGGGTTAATAAAACGTCCACTCGTTAGGTCAACACATAACTGTTTCAATTTATTGGTCTATGTCGTCCTAAGGACCTGTTAAAAGACATAAATATGGAAAAAAAAAAAAAAATGTAATTTTGGTGAGTTCGAAAAGTTATTCTTATGTTGAGTAAACTGTTTTTGATCTATTATGACTAATATCAATGAACTAATATATAATTAGTACATTATACCTTGCCAAAATTCTTACCAAATTGGTAAGGATTGGACATGGATACCATGTTGGTCTCAGTTAGAGAAACCCATAGTCCAAAAATACTCTATAAAAAGTTTAGTCGATGCAGAAAAAAGTATTGCTTGCTATAATTGTTCACGACGTTGATTTATTCATAAAAGTAGTGGAGAAACATACCAGTCTTCGTTGACCAAATTAGATAAAAATAAAAATACTTACTATTAGGATGCCATATTTCTGTAACGAATTTCATCCGAGGTGGCCTCAAAGGGTATTCTTTTGGAAACATTAAATGTGCTTTAAAGAACCCACCCTCGCTAGAAAAAAAAAAATAATAACACAAGATTAAACAAAGAAAAATATTAGTTCGGCTGCCAACCTCCGCTCTGCTGAACCCCCAACACGTATGTTCCTGGTCACGCCATAGCACTTTTGTTAGAGAGAAATATCTGTACTAAACTGAGACAATTATAACTCTGGCTACATTAGTCTCACCTTAAATCTGACAAAAGTCATTTGTTAAAAATTTAATAAGGAAAATTTTCTAGATTAAGTAATGTGTTGATCAATTTTTCCACCTGAATTCCACTTAAGAGTGTTCATGCCAAATGTTGAAGTTTATAGCTTTAGCTGGGAATTTCGATCAACTGCTTTTACTACAATTAATTACATCTAGATATATAAAACAAAAAAAATAAATAAAGATCACATCAAACAGAGGTTCACACTCTGGAACCAGCCCTTGGTCATTCAACATCCCAGAGCTCGGACCCAGCCGGTCACCTTACTAGAGAAGAAGATGCTCCCTATTGTTTGAGACAGTCAGCAGAGGTTGACTGTCTCAACTGACGCAACGAAATAAAAGTAAGTTATAGAATCAAAAAGAACAAGAATTATTTTACATACCAACATTACTTAACTTTACAGAACATGTTTTTCGAATCGATGTAAGGGTTGTTTAAAATAATCATACCATAAAGATCATGATATAAAAATTGTGTTTCATACAAAAAAACATTATTTCATACTTAGCTATCATTTATATTTTCTTGATAGAGTTCCTCCACAGATGTCCTCCATTGAGCTCTGTCCAATCTACTTTCTGTTTAGCATTTTCGATATTTGCTATACAAATTATTTTATTTTTTCATATATTTTTAACTTCACAGCATATAGGGAAGTTATTGTAATGGGCCCGAAAATCGAAATCAAAATTTTCATCATATTTTTATGTTTCAAGGTCATTACAGTATTTTTACGCTATTTTTGGAAAGAAGTATGTGTGTGTATACGTACGTACGTGCGTGGTCAATTTTTAAGCATAAAAATTGTGGTAACACATTAGCGGATAATCGATCGTAATGAAATTAAACATGTAGTATTCTTAAAAGCCAAATTGAAAAAAAGGGTGTGTGACGTCTCAAAATTCTTAACGGAAGGGGAGGGGGGGGGGGGGGGGGGGGGGACTGTGAGTGGAGGTTGAGCATAAAAAAAGTTTAACCTCATTAACAGATTATCGGAGTGTCATGAAATTTTACATGTAGTACTTTTAATAGTTAAAAAAAAAAAAAAATAGGCTATGTGACCTATGTGAATTTGCATATCAATTAAAAATTGATGTATAGATAAATTCAATTAAATTAATAAATAATTCTGTACTGAATAAAATGCCTAGTTTTTGATATTATTATTATTGATATTTATATGATGCTGGGAAGTTTGCTATGTGGACCTCAAGGGCCGCACTTAATTACAAATGCCACCTCTGTAGTCATAATACACGGCCCAGTAATTTCTCGGCACACACATCCGAGAACCTGCTAGTTATATTTTTTATTTCTTATTATTATTTTTTTGTTACTTTCTTTTCTTTGGTTCGCAGATTGTGACCTGAGAAAGGGACGTAAGAATGTCCCGAAATATCATGAAAAAGACACTTCTGGAAAAAATATTTATCATAAAATAAATTATAATTAAAAACCGTATCTACAATATTTATTGATATTATTATTTTGGTACTCATTCCTATATTTCATCTTTTACAACTATTGGTATTACTAATCACAAGTGTGCCCGACCCTAAGTAAAAGTTAAGATCTGTTTATGTAACTAATTTATAAGATATCTAATGAAGTATCCTATTACCATGTTATAGTTTGAGTATAACGGAAATGAATATTATTATTTTTATTACTAGATGGAGATTTTAATGTACAATGCAAGTGGAGATAGCTGACTTTGTTTCCAACACCCTCCATTCCCTATACAATATACATATTTTTTAAATTTATTTTAAAAAAACATTGTACTTACTACAAAGTTTCAGGGGGACCAATAATAAGAACTTCCCATCTGTAAATATCATCATCGTCGATAAGGCCCGCAGAGAACCCTTCCACAGGATTCTTGTTCAGTTCTGAAAATTTAAAAAAAAATTATGACTTTTGGAAGGACTCGTATCAAATATAGGCACCTGTAGCATCGAGGAAGCGTGCTTGCCTATTGTGCTCAAAATTGCATGTTCGAACATTAGTTAACATTTTAAATCTGGGAGGTAACAAAACCTTGAGAGCACGCCATGTTAAACGACGGTCCCGAGGCTGTGCGATGTCAGATACTAGTTAAAGCTAAGTTAGCTACCCTAACTAAACATTTAATACAAGACACGATTTAGGAAACCCACATTAGAGCTTCCAGGGAAGGGATAAGAACATTGTATGCTTAGATTCCTAGGTGTCCACTATAACCAATGAATTTCATATTCACTTCACCATAGAATAAATAAGCACAAAATGTTACCTACGATACAGACATTCATAATACAAAACGATTATAACTTCCAATCGAAAAACAACCAGCTTTCTGACTTTTTTGTGAAAAATAGTTATTGTATTTTTGGATTCGCCTTTATAAGATTACAAAATATGTTTTCGATTTTAAAATATAATTTCAACGCACAGCTATGAGAAGCAATCCTCCAATTTGCTCAAAGATTAACGTGTGGTCTTGAGAAAAAGTGCATATTCAGATTTTTGTGAAGTAATATTGTCATAAGTATCTGTTTTTAGTTTATAAAATTCATAAAACTGTTTACAAAACTATAAATCATAAGTTGTATATCTCATTGTAAAAGTGAATACAAAAAAATGTATATTTCCTGAACGCCTGGGATTTTCACTTAACCTCAACAAAAAAATGCGTCAATAAGAACTTATTATACTCTTAGAAACTGAGTTCTTTTCTGAAAAATGTGATTTCGTAAAGTTAAATATTCTAAACCATTAATCATTTAGCCCAAATCATTCTATGGTTTGTGGTGACACATGAATATCAGTTCACTAAGGCGTGAAAATAATGTGAGCAATGCACTTTACAGGGCATTCAATTGAGAAAAAAATTGCAAAAAACGCACGAGGTTAAAGAAAGAGTTCATTTTGACTGTTATTACAACGATAAGCCTTTTATAATGTAGAAAATAAAATTGTTTTAAAATACATGCCTGCTAATTGTTTACGTAGTAATAGAGCAGACTGTAGCTCTGACATTTAATTCAATAATTAAGGTAAAAAAAATAAATAAAAACTAAAAAAAAACTAAATAGAATTGTAACTAAAACAGTTCGTAATAAATAGAATCACAAGTGACTGGTAGAAACAGCACAAATACAGTGCTATTATGAATGAAAACTACCAACTGCCCAGCAACAAAATTGAAGCTCATGAAATTATCGAATAGTATTTATTACTCGAAAAAACAAAAAACTTTTGTGTGGAATAAATAGTTATACAAATGAAAATAAATGGAATATTTTCAGAACATTTTTTTAATACAATCAAATTTTTCAAATAAATAATTTTAAAAAATGAAATCACATCATTATTTCTTTTATTCTGAAAAAATTGCAATACATAAAAGAAAAAAAAAGTTGCTTTATTCATATAATTTCAATGGAAAAAATCAATGTTTTATCCTCATGTTACGAAATAATCTAATATTATTTACTACAAACAATTGTACGTATGGAAAAATATGAGTGTAAAAAAATACTATTATATGCTTATAACTGAAAATTTTGAGCAATCGGTATCGCTTTATCTATTCAATTTTAAATTTAAAAAATATATATATATATATATAATATATTATAATTGAAGGCCCCCTCCCCTCGCTTCAAAATGATTTATCTTCATGGCTCTTCAGAAGCGCTAGTTCATGTTGTTAATTTATCGAATAATGTTTCACTAAGAAAAAAAAATGTACTTAGAAGAAGAGAGAAAAAAGAGATAACAGCTGCTATATTTTTAAAACTTTCACTTTAAGGAATAGTTTTCAAATCTTTTTTCAAAAATGCAGTTACTATGATCTTATTTATGCACCTGATAATGAGTAGCAGCTAGAAATTTAATTCCGTGGGAATCGACGCATGGGCGATGAGAATAATTTGTTAATCAGGTTTCTTGTCACTCGTTTTTATCCTGGCTACAAAAATATCTTCAGTCTGACTGGAGTCGTGAGACATTAAAAATACAATCAGGAATGATTTGTTCATATGAAAAATGCTATTGAAGGGTATTGGGATTGTCTCCCAATGTTAAACGAACATTGCATTTTGCGAAAAGCACCCCAAGGGTGTATTGTAGTTCTGTGACTCCTATTTTCAATTTATAATATGTTCATTATTATCTAATTGTTTTATATCAATATAAACCACAATTCGTTTTTTTTTTTTCATGGCGCCGGTAGCTCAGTTGTATGCGTATTTGCTTGCTGAGCTCAAGACCGCAGGTTCGAAACCAGGTCGAGGCCTTTATCTTGTTTTTTTATCTTGGATGTGAAAAAAACCTTGAGCACGACTTCCTTCGGATGGGACGTTAAGCGATGGTCCCGAGCCTATACGACTTCAGGTACCCGTTAAAGACCCCAACCCTAGGTGAATTAAACTTTAGGGTACGCAAAATTTAAGACTCCCACAGTAGAGTCGGGCTCATGTCCACCAGAGTGACGAAAGAGCGCTCTGGTAGTAGGCGATATGACCTTGTAGTTAATGCCCGGGCATAAGTAATAATAATTAACTATAATTTAAAAAGTTTAGTCAACAGTACATATAGAAATATACATAATATAGATGAAAAAACGCTTTCGGTCTTTAAGAAATTTTATTAAATAATAATTAAGAGGACGTTTCGACCCAAAAGGTCTTTCAACCCTTTCTTAATACTGTTCAGTTATGTTAGCATCAGGTCTAAGGAAACCGTCGAAATCTATAAAACATAAGGTAACTTCTGGATAAGGAGTTTCTCAGGAAGTTGTTACATTTGACTGAAGTATCTGAAAAACCGAAGGTCACTAAACTACTCTCAAGTTATAAGACTGTTTCTTTACCTCTAAGGATTACATAATGTTTGCCTAAACAAATGTAGAATTAAGAAATGGCTGAAGATGATCTTCTGAAACGTCCTCCTAATTTTTATTGAGTAAAATTTCTGGAAGGTCAAATGAGTCTTCATTTATGATGTCTTCTTCTTCTCTCAATCTTCATATATATATAATGAGAATCACCTCATAAAAAAACCTATTGGAGTGCAAGGTTTTTTTCCTCTAAAAGGCTTCTCTCATACTAACCTAGACCGATAAATGAACTAAACATCTCCCTATTCTAGATCTTGAAGTAAGCTTCCAAATGATACACATTCCAAAACTGTGTCAGAACTTCTGTAGGTCAGACCCCCCACCTGGAAATAGAACTGCTTCCAAAATCAGAGACCGCAATCTGGCTAAAACGCGAGGAACTATTTGTATTTTTAGTCGGGCAGGAAAGTTGTCCTCACGTTTTCAAATTTTCAGCTTGAGACGTCTTGAAAGTTCATCAAAAACTTGAAACTGGTTGGTCTATTTTAGGGTTTTGAATCTATCTTTGTCTTCAATATAAACTTCAGACAGAAAATTCGAATTAACTCATCTGAAAACTCTGGCATCATATATGTATCATATCATGGTGAGTTATTACTCGCGTTTGAAAATTAAAGTCACGGTTCCATTTCCACAACCATTTGGGATATAATTCGTTTCGCACTTTTGCCAAAAATTCTTTTATAAATCCGGAAGTATCGACGCTAGAGCAAATATAATTACATCATTGGAAATAACATACATTTTTATATAATGGGTTGTCCGGAAATAAATGGAGGTTTATGGTTTTAAAATATATAAAATAAAGTAAATGATTTAAAACAATTTTTATTAATCAAAATACTCTCCATTACTCTCAATACATTTCTGCCCACGAGTTAGTAACTTTTCTATGCCCTCTGAATAGAACTTTGAATCTTTAGTATTAACAAATTCTAAAAACGCATTTTCTATCGAACTTTGATTAAGAAATTTTTTTATCTCGTAAAAAGTGGTCCCAAGGGAATGAGTCCTTCCACGACCTTCCTTGTCTTCAAGGCTGAAATCCCCCTCCCGAAATGTTTTAAACCACCGTTGAACGGTGCTCTTACTCACACTGCCATCACCCCAGATTTC
Organism: Aradus depressus; assembly: GCA_963662175.1. Taxonomy (NCBI): domain Eukaryota; kingdom Metazoa; phylum Arthropoda; class Insecta; order Hemiptera; family Aradidae; genus Aradus; species Aradus depressus. Next base: position 23,059,062 of record OY759218.1, on the reverse strand, counting down.
GTTAATGTTTTTGGCCGTTTGGGCCCCGTTCCGACCGAGTTTAAACTCGTAAAAAGAAATTAGGCGAAAATCACGCTTTGGCATCTTAGTACAAACTGGATTATTTCCAAGCAGTGAAATGCTACAGAGGTAAACAAACATTTTTGTTTGGAAGAGGATTAATAAGTGTTTACAACCATACAAAGAAATAATCCGTCAAACGTAAACAGTTTATTATATAGAGAGGTAATTTAATGCAAACATGAAAACCTGCATTTATTTCCGGACAACCTTTTACTATCATAAAGTTGCCACTTTTAAAACAAAAGCTGACACGTTAGAGCTTACACTGAATGCTACAGACTGTCAAATTTCACAAAAAGTTTCTCACTTATCAAGCTTCCATGAGCTTACTTGCTTGAAGTGGATGGCTGTGAGAGCGTATATTCAAAACATGAGTCAATATTAAAATTTGTGGCAAGCTCGTGATTGTGTTACTTCCTGAGGGAAACATTTTGAAAACTGTTTGAGATAAGTGTAAGTACAATAAAAAGAAAGGGGCGCCGGTAGCAAGCTTTCCTACGGGGCTCAAGATCGCGGGTTCGCAACCCGTTAGAGGCTCACAGGTTTTTTATCAGAGAGGTAAATAAACCCGTCCTTCGGGTGGGACATTAAGTGATGGTCCCGAGCCTGTTAAATGTCAGATACTCGTTAAATATCTCCATCCTGGGTAGACAAAATGTAGGACCCCCATAGTAGAGGCTCATGTATACGTGTAGCAAAGTCACAAAGCAACAAACAAAAAATTAAATGTACAATAAATTCGATTTACCAGATCCCGCCCCTCTTCCCTCTCAAAAAAATATTAAAAACATTTAGATAGATATATTGGGAGGGCTGGTGTGTACACCTAGGGACCTAAGCATCCAATGTTCTTTTCCTTTCCCTGTTAGCTCTACAGTGGGAGTCCTAAATTCGTACCGGCTCGGGACTATCGCTTAACGTCCCAACCAAAGAATGGCGTGCTCAAGGTTTTTACCTCTCAGATAAAAAACCTAAGAGCCTCGGCCTAGTTACAAACCCACGATCTTGAACTCAGTAAGCAAGCACGCATTCCACTGAGCTACCGGCGCCCCTTTTAAGTTAAATGTCTACTTTCATATTAGAGAGAACATGAAAAAGAACGAATGGTTACCTAAGACCTGGAGCACACTTGAGCAATTGTTTGATTACATGTTTGTGTCATATGAAGTGCTATGGGCTTGCGCACACATGCAACTACAACTGATTAACCAGTTGCAGCAACTAAACAGTTTGTGGTCGGGCTGAAACTTTTTAGTTGCAGTAGTGTGCCCAAAACCATGCAACTGCGACTAAACAGTTGCTCAACTGAAAATTGCAAGTGTGCCCCAGGCCAAAGGTGACATCGTACAGGCTCGAGACCATCGCTTAACGTCCCATCGAAGGATGGCATGCTCAAGGTTTTTACCTCCAAGATAAAAAACCTAAGGGCCTCGACCTGGTTTCGAACAAGCGATCTTGAGCTCAGTAGGCAAGCACGTTCCTCGATGCTACAGGCGCCTATATTTGATACGAGTCCCTCCAAAAATCATAATTTTGAAAATTTTCAGAACTGAACAAGAATCCTGTGTAAGGGTTCTCAGCAGGCCTTATCGACGATGATATTTACAGATGGAAAGTTCTTATTATTGGTCCCCCTAAAACTTTGTAGTATGTTTTTTTTTAAATAAATTAAAAAATATATATATATATATATATTATACGGGGAATGGAGGGTGTTGGAAACAAACAGGCGCCCCATTAAAAATCTTTACTTTGTATTCTATTTAAATTTCTTTCAAACAATTTTCCAAATGTACCCCTTTGTAATGAGCACATTTTCAAATGTTGACAGACTCAATATTTTTGAACATTTGCTCTTGCTACCCACTTCATGCAACTTTAAAAGGAAGCGCATAGATTTAAAGCTTGTTAAATGATGTACGTTTGGTGATATTTGAAGAGTGAGGATAACGAGAGAAAAAGATGTACAGAAAATTCTAAAATCACCCAATTTTTCATGTTTTTGCAACACTAAAATATCAATTTTTTCTTTCTTTCCAATTAGATTTGCTCAAGCATTGATACTTCCGAATTTATGAACTATTTTTTGGCGGAAGGTTGAGATTTTTTGAAAACTCACAAAAAATGAATTAAAGAAATGAAACAAACTTGGTTTTTTTAAAAACAAATATTGTCTAATTCAGAAGAAATTTAAACATAAACTATCAGTTTCGGCATTACACTATCGTTTAGTTTATAACTAAACTTGACGATGATCTAATGACGAAACCGGTACTTTATTTTTACATTTCTGATGGAATAGACAATATTTTTTAAAAAACCAAGTTTGTTTTATTTATTTCTAATAAGTTTCCACAATATGTCCGCGTTCCTCATTTAAAAAGTTGTAAAAGTGTCCAAATGAGTAGAACTACTTTGATAATTTTCAACAATTCTCTGCTTAGTTCATCTTAACCGTTTCTTCGAAAAATCACAAAATCAGAGCCTTCGTTATAAAAAGGATAAAAAATATAAAAAATTGCTAACATAAATTTATTTTTATAAAATTGGGTGAGGTTTATCAAAAGGAGAGTACACATAAACTACACATAATTTTTAAATATTCTGGTTTGTAAAACATAAATTGACTCTATTTGCAGTTTGTGAGATGAATTTTTTTCTGTGTGTATTTTACCGATTTTTCCCTATTATTATTCGTATTAAAACGAAAAATATCAAATCTGAGTCCAGGGATTAATGTTTAGATTCCCTGATCTACCATCCAGATGATTCACCTTACGGACTGCAAATGTGTAAGCATAAAATGAGGGGAAAATATATGATAATACTACTTTGAATATTTATTTTACAGATCCATAAATTAATCAGCATTTATATATAATACTTAACAAATAATAATAACAAACTGCACTTTGGCTTCAGTCAAATCCAATATCTTAATAAAACATACATTTATTTTGAGATCTGAAAATCTTACAATTAATAAGCTTTACATTTAAAATTATCTGAAATTTGTAAATTCGAAAAAAAAAAATAGGAATTCATGAAATTAGCATTGAGAACTGCATAAAATATTAATTTTTATATCACATAGTTTAACCAAAAATTTTAAAAAATGCATTCACCTTCTTACACATAATATATAAAATATACTAACTGTAACAAAATAACATTGGAAAGAGATTTTTTAAAATGAGTATTACATTAAATATAGGGTATATGCGAATGGAAGGAAACTTCGAGCTCTAATAGAAAACTGAAATCGAAAAAAAAATGTTTTTATGAACTTGGTTCCGCAAAGTTATTTACAATATAACATATAATATATGTATTATATGCGCTTGAAGTTCTTTGCGCAATTTAGTAAATAATGTAATATTACCATTTTAGTACTTACTAGCAGAAAGAACTCCAAGCTCGTACGGTACACAAATATATATATATATATATATATATCCATAGAAACGTTTTTGCTGAGAATTAAATTACGAGGTCCCATAGTTTCGTTCTGTCATACGAAGACACCTCGTACACAGATCAAATTTTCAAACGTACTTAATAAATATTATTTTTTTAAAATAACTTTTTATTTTACGTTTTTAGCAATGGATAATCTGAATGGAATAATATATAACCTGTGTTATTACAGTCTTCTTCAATCAATTGAATAACTCTTATAACTAATTACAATAATCAGTATAGAACCGATAAATGCAGGCTATTAGCCGCTTTATTTATGTAACTTGGAAGAAAAAGGGATATTGTAATATATTCCTAATAACATTTTTTTAGAATTTTGGTTGTATTTCGACAGAATAGATTTGTCAGGTTCTCTAAAGTGTGAATATGAGCTGAACAATTCTTTAGAATTACCCCTTTGGAAATGTAGGTGTGGACACCTATTCAATGCTGTCATCCCTTCCCTGGCAACTTTACTGTGGGTGTTCTAAATTTTGCCTTTCCAGGTTTAATTAGAATGGGGGTTAACGAGTACCTAACCGCACAGACGCGGGACCGACATTTAAAGCCCTCTCGAGATTTTGTTACCTCGCAGATGATAAAAAACCTAAGAGAGGTTTGAACCCGGGATTTTGAGCACAATAGGTAAGTACACTACCTCTGTGCAACCGGCGCCCTCTTTATCGACCTAATTCAAATAGCTTGCCACTTTTTGAAGAATTTCATATATACAAATACAGTGTAAACTCTATATAGCGACACTTAAGGGACTGCGCATTTTATGGCGTTATTGAGAGTTGTCGTTAAATGAAGAGCAGAAAAATCAATACATATTACATTACATTTAATAGTATTTTACTATTATAATATGTATTTACTAATAAAGTATAAAATTTACAAACAACAAACATTAATATTGATACAAATAACAACGCTTATTGCGTATAGTCTGTTATCTTCGTCTGATGTTTTTTGCTGCTCCAGTATTTTAATTGTATTTTCTTATGTATTTTATTCATATCTTGGGATACTGTGGGATCAACTTGGTTATACAAAAAGTATATTTCTAATAATTTCGCTGCATCGAGTGCTTGTTTAATGCTTGGTGGAGGCTCAGCATCATCCGTCTCATCTTCTTCATCCCCTTGTCGTTGGTCCTCAGTTTTTCTCACCGAACCCAGAATTTCTTCATCTGTAACTGAAGCTGTTGTAGCCAGGCTGTCGAACGAATTTTTTAGAATCTTCAATACGTTTGACACGTCTCATCCCACAAAATCTTATTAACATTTTCGTGTCCCGATTTTCTTCCAAGGCACAAATTCAATATTGTTTAAAACTTCAATGTCGGTTAATAATTGAACAAAAATTAAAATTATTAATAAGTTAAGCAATTATTCAGTTTTTGGACTTTGTTTTCTAAATCTAATATTCTAAATTACTAAAACCTCAAGTTTTCACATAAGCACAATAGTAGTTTAAAAATATGTATCAATTAATGCATGGGCAGTGCACACAAACAATTTTTTTTCCTTATGAGGGAAGGCAAATCAGAAGTAAATACCTAGTGACTTCAAGTTCAACGAAAGTTAGCTTTATTGTGGGACAAATGTGTTTAATTTTCCACTTCCGAGCTACTTCAAGAATAGGAAGTTATAAAATCGGTCTAAACTTCGTTGAATAAATGAACATAAAACAAACTTCTTTTTTTGAATATCTGGTTCGACAAAATAATGTCTACATAAACTACCGGTTCTGTATTAGACCATCGTCAGGTTTAGTTATAAAATAAATAACCAAAGTAGTAGTTTGCCCCAAATAAACCAATCAACCAACCTTGCTGAGTGCGAACGAATTCTTATAAGTACCAGTGGTTGGAATTTCAACTAGGAAATCCCCGTGGCTTCAAAGTTAGAAAATTGTTTCTTCTGAAATATTGACTTCCCTCCCACTCCACAGTGGAAAACTAAAATAAAAAATTAAATTATTCGATTCTAACAAGATAAACTAATTTATATGATATGTGGAAAGTAATGGATCTGTATTTAACAAAATTATTACTGATAACATGAGAATATAAATAAAATTGAAAACAGAAGACATCAGGTTATAAAAAAAACTAAATGAATAACAATGAGGATATAAATTGAAATTATAACAAAATAAAAAAATATCAAATAGTGATAATAAATATGGATTACGATAAATGATATATGGAATACAATTGAACCACTGAATACCTACATATGTGGAAACATAACTGGTTCTAAGGTATTTTAGTATTGATTTCAACTTCTTGTAGCTGATGACCACATATTACTTCCCTAGCTATACAATCTAAGTATAGGGGAAGTTATGTAGTACAAAATTTGATTGTAAATCTTCACAGGAATTTCATATTTTCTTTCCCCTGAGCCAAAAAAAGAAGAAAACAAATCGGTATGATAAACTGAATCGGCATGACTTCCATATTACAAAATTATTTTGGAATTATTAACAGCCGAAAAATCACATTACCATGACAATCAGAATCTGACCTTATCTCGCACACGATTCTTGATACCATTGCCAGACTTCCATTTCTTAACGGAAACATGGAAGTAACAAGAAAATGTCTGGGACGTGTGACTGTCCACGATAATTTCATATGTGGGTCCAGAAGCCTATTAGGACGATATCTATTGATTTTCAGCCGATCAAAGAGGAGGGGGATAAAAGGAGGCATTTACTCCAAGACAGTAATAACTATCCGATACAAAGGATATGCCAACACGAAATTTCATGTAATCAGTAGCCCATAAAAAAGACTTCATGAATGCATTACTACTACTAGCAGCAATACAATAAATTCGAGCTGGGCATATACAATACTGCGTTTTCTATCCCTCTATTCAAACTCTAGTGTATTAGGAAAACTGGCCGAAATGTAAGGTCCTGAAGTTCTTCAAAGAGAACCATTTTTTTTTCATAACGGTTAATCATCAGCCTTATAAAAACGTTTTTTCTCAATCTAGCGAACAGTATAACTTTCTCTGAATCGGATAGCTAGTTTTCATCTATAACAGATTATACATTAAAGTACAATAAGCCATATTACATCTCGTCTTTGAGTATCGGCCATGGGATTTCGAACATATGAATATCTGGGTGCCCATGAATTAACCTACAAAATAGCCCATCATTAAACTTATGGATAAGCCAAAGAAAACATTACATACTACAATTAAAACTAAGGGGCCGTCCATAAATCATGTAACGGAATTTATTCCCCCCGTCATAGTGCCTTCACACCTTAACATAACAGTATTTGTTTTTCTTTAACTGAAAGACGAGTGAAATAATGAAAATTTTTAATTTTATTACGTTATGTACTTTTTCCAAAACACCCTCAAGGACATGCGTTGTATAACATATGGGCGACGCAAGAACAATGTGCAACTTCAATTAACTACTTGTTGATAATTATTAGAAAGACGCAATAATAAAAATAGTACTATGAGCATTCTTTATTCAACACTAAACGTAATAGTCATGTGTAGGACGTGTTCCAAGAATTCATCTTACATACGTGTTTGGAGGTTGGTCACTTGGATATTCGATACAATTTACGTTTATATTCAATGTAAAGTATGTCATGTACTACGCTATGTTTTACTGAGTTGTCAACACGTAGATTACTCCCAAGCCTCGACCATTCATTAACACCTCTACCTAATATATATATTCGTGTTGATAATTCAGTAAAACATAGCGTTGCACTTGATGTACTTTACATTGAATATACACGTAGATTATACCGAATACCCAACAATATTATAATAATTTTTATTTTGGTAAAAGGTTATGTTTTCTGAAAATACCATAAAGGAAGCTAAGGGAAATAAACCAACCCTCTAGAGTAGGGTGGGTCGAAAAAATAGATTTTTTTTTCCCGAACCGCTATAGTGCGGAAAAGTTGCCTCCTTTGAAAGGAAGAAAAACGACGTAAAAAGTTTTAAAATCGGTTGACATCTTCCTTCGCGCATCGTACTTGAAATTTATGGAAATTGACAAAATTGAAAATTTTTCGTCATTTTTTTAAATATTACTTAAAATTCTACGATCGAGCCGCTATTGTTTTTATGCTTATTTCACGATTCAATAAAGTTAAATAAATTAAAACATCATTAATAATTAAATGTTTTCTGGTCCCACAAAGTGTTCGAAAAACGGGAATTTGAATGTTAAGTAGTGGCTGAACATGGTAGCATCCATATTTTATATTTATTTTGTGAAATAGACGATATTTTAGAAATATATATGTTTTTCTTTATTTTTATACGGATTGAGTAAATTGTTTTCTCTAATTTCAATTGATACAGGCGCGAAATATCATGAATTAAGTAATCGAATTTATTATTTTGTTATACTTTATTAGGCAATGTTTCTAGAATACGGTTTGTTCTACATAATAATAGACAACACATTCTTACGCATAATGCCTTTAACCTGCTGTCTGGAATGATGAAACCAAGTTCTAAGAAAATGATGTTATCGTGGTCAAGAAAACTAATAAAAATATATATATATATATATATATATTTATTTATTTAAAATGCCACTATTATTTATCGAAAGGGTTCGTTTCCTGTGTTGCTGTAAACTTATCCGCCAGAATATAGTGATATGAGTCTATCCTCATTTTAGTTCAGTTTATGAAGAAGGTGAATTCTGAACACGTCCGGAATGACCCGAATAAGCTGCAAATAAAATTATAGTTACTGAATTTTTTTAAACTAAAATTGTTGGTCTATTGTCTTTGTTGACAACATGAAATTTATGTTTTTTGCCAACCAAACCCCAAATGACAGCAGCATTCTCGATAACAACATTTATTGGAATTGTAGCTAAAGCGCCAATAATACAAAGGGAAAATTTAATAAAACCGAAACGATACAAAGAAAATGACTTAATAACGCCGAAAATATACATGTATATGCTAACTGCGCCGATAAATGCGCAGAGAAAGTCCATGAGGGGGGGGCAAGGAATAGGACATAACGCTGCCAATATCATATTCGAAGTTGAAAGTGGCATTGTCACCCAAGAGTAACAAGAAATGGTCAGAAAAATCTTATTGCGCAAAGGAATTTTTTTCGAATGAACAACTAAAAGAATGCCCTGCAACCAACGCTTCCGCTGTTGTAAAAAATCGTACAAGGTAAAAGGGGATTTCTCCCACATTTCTCCTTCAATGAAATTAAATGTGTAGCCCATACTGTAGGCACGCATGGCGAAAAAACAATCTTCGGCTACAGAACCGTCCAAGCCATTGTCGAACGTCACATCCCGTTCCGCTTTCACCTAAAACAAATAATAAAGGAAAACATGAGCGTGGTTGGAACTGCAAAGGCTATAAGTGCAGTTTGCAAAGTTTGAGCAATGGTCTCTTCTATTAATTACATTTACCGGTAATTATTAATAATTCCCAGTGGGGCCGGGTTAATATAAGAGAAAACAATCCGTAACAAATCATATCATAGAAATAAAAGATGTTGTCTTCTCACTGTTTTATTTCCAACCAGGAAATGTACTGACGATGACGCTGTTGTGTTGGAAACCGGTTCTAGTCAGAAATAAAACAGTGTGAAGACGTATTCTATTTCTATGAGAAATCTCGTCCCAAAATATCTTACTATCACATAAGAAATTATATCATGTCCTAAATCCATTAAATAAATTTTGCTACAGCAAAATTCAAGCTGATATATAAGTTTTTATATAAAATATTTTATATTACATAGTATTTCATATGAAGCCACATCATCAAATAGCGTTATAGATAATAGCGTTAATAGAGCGCTATACATATATATAATATATATATAATATATATAATACATATATTGTCTGCACAATTTACACAAATGTGATGACCACTATACAGAGTGTTCCAATCGGATGGATATGTTATCAATAAAAACTTTAGGCCATCAGGTCAAGCCCTAGGCATGTACTTCAGTTTTTTTTTTTTTTTTTTCTTCAGGTTCAAAAAATACGCATTGTCGTATTGAAATGTATTACATTTACCATCAAAGGTATTATATATTTGTACCATTAATTATATATATATATATATTTGTATTTGAGTGAGGAAACAAACACGGTTCAATTTTTTTCTATGTGTCCAGTTGTCGCAGCCTCCTGAAGTGATTTGACTATAGAAGTCGACTCAGTAAAGTTCTATAAAAGGAAGATTCTGATTGACAGAAGTAATAGTTAACATAAAGAACATATTACGTATAGATAGTGATGATGGGAGTGCTTCCCGAAAGGTCTGTAATTGCTATTTTTGAAGAAGGCAAAAAAAAAATTGAATAAGTGATGTTGTAATAATATATAGGAAACCTAGAAAATAACTATAAGTGGATTAAAAATAAAAGGATAATCAGCGCTGACTGTTTTATAATATAAGAAATTGCGGAAAATGTTCGTCAAGTGGAAGATAGTTTATCCTAGTTCGTTTATTACTAATTCAATTAGTATGAGTTATATATTTAAAAAAATATAATTAAATAATACCTGAGTAACAACATATGATCCTTTCCAACTGACGAGAGGTTTGTGAAACATAAAAAACTGAAAGCGAAGCTTTCCCATGTCATCAGCAACACGAAAGCTGTCTGCCAATGTGGTGACCCAGTTGACTACCTCCTCATTAGCATACGTAATCAGTCCTTGTCCAAAAGAATGTTTACCATCAAGAACAAAATTTAGAATACCTTTTATAGAATTTTCAGTGAGCAAAGTTTCTTCGTCCAAATGAACAATCCAATCGTTGTCAGACAGGGTATTTACATTTTCTTCTAAGCAATACTGGAGTGCCCGGGCTTTAAATAAAGCGCCAGTTTTCGTTTTGTAATTTGAAGGAACAATTGTTTCCAAAACGCGTCGATCTTTATTCAGATTGACCGGTTTATCTGTAACGACTTCGATTACGAAACGATCCAATCCGGCTTCAAGGCACTTTGTTAAATTACGTCCAACGTTTGTTTTTACGAGTTGAGGGAAATCTCCTCTAGTTACGACACGAACGCAAATAAACGGTGCTAATAGTGGACTACCCTTTAAGATGACTTTTTCAGGGAATGCGTTTAAAAAGGTTAACCCGAAAAAATTTAATAAAACTTGTGGTAATGGTAAGAATGCTAATAATCTAAGTATGTAAAGGACGCAAGAACCAAAAAATCCATATCTTAGCCAAGGATCTATAACTGGAGCATCGTAAGAGGACAACTTGACACCGCCAGTGAAGAGCTCGAAGGCGGTTATTACTGCGAACAGTAGTATACAGTGCAGAGCATGTTTCACTTTGCTAGTGAGCATACTGCAACCTGAAACAAAAACATAAGTCAAAACACATCATAATAATAAATTAACTTTATTCTTCGGAGATATGGTACTTGTCCTGATCTAAACTTCTAGGTTGTGAAAAGTACAAATATATAATATAATAAATAACTGTTATTTTTCTCGAAATATTGTCAATTTCACAAAAAAAAGTCCTCAGTTTAGTTTTAAACTAAGACAAGTTTGCTGAGTTCGAACCGTTCTTATAAGTAAAGGTAGGTAAGGAAGGGGTTGGAATTTGAACAAGGAAATCTTCATGGCATTACATTTTGGAATTAGCTTGTTCCGAAATATTCTGCCTCTTTTTCAATAACTAATAAACGTTTGTGTATATATACTTACTTATTCATTCTACCGGGAGTTATCGTGTTCACGTTTTTTTCTTCTTCATTTTTTGGTATCAGGAGGTCCGAAAACATGAAATTCCGATTAAAACTCAACATTGATTTCTTGACCTACTACATAACTTTCCCTACACTTCATATACATAGCTGGAGAAGCAAAATGAGATATATATATATATATATATTACATTATATATGACATATATACATTGCATACCTATTACAATAATAAAGACAATTACTGATAAGATAACTTAAGAAAATTGTTTGAGCATCCATTAAAAAATAATGAATGACGGGCGTTTGTCTTTATTCAGTTAAATCAGTTATTGAACGAATTGGATGAAAAAATAAAAAATTGTAATTTCTTAATATGTCATGTGTAATAGTGATTAATGCGTTATGAACTTGTAATAATTTTGTATGTTCACATTAAAAAAGGCAAGTAGAAATATCTTTTGTTTTAACGAGTATAAGGTAACAGAAATAATCTTTGGTTATATTCCTATAAGTATGTTTTTCTATTGAGAAAGGTCCATAGCAGATGGAAATACACACTGCAAATAAAACCAGATTAAAAGTTTATGCAAGAGCTCTTTTCTTGATATTCTTTCTATGAGTGAAATAAGATGAGGAAATCATTGGATCCAGGGAAAATAGTAATATTTCTAGGAAAAATAGTCACTGCTGCTTTCCAAAATTGGTGTGAGAGTGACAAGACGCTTTTCAATGTTATAAACTTACAGGACTTTGCACTTAAAAGAAATTTACAGGAAATGTTTCCATTTCTCAGCGTTTTAGAAGGATTCGAAGCAAAAACAAGAAGGACCTTGAAGTATCAACAAAATTCTGCTATTTTACTTACCCCTTTTCCTCATTTGTACAGCAATGTAAAATGTGACTAATTTTTATCACAACCAGAAAACTCACCTTGGCAGGAAGATCTTAAAGTTTATTTAACACTTAATATACACAATAATCCTACGAATAACTTCATGGTAACAGATATTATTTGGTAAATTAATTTCAAGCTACGAAGAGGAGCTATAATATTCAAGTAAATCTGAGTATTTCATTTCAAAGATTTTAAAGAAATAAATAAATAAAAAATCTTCCGAGATTACAATCGATGAAGTAGGCTCGTCAACAGACTATTTCGTAAAATGGTTCGGATCATTGATCTTAAATTGCGGTAGGAAACCAACGACGCAGGTTGGTCATAGGTAGCCATGATATAACTGTAGTACTGGCTTGAGCTCAGATTTTTTGTATAAATATACATTTCTGGATTTTCCATCATTAATTGTTTGTTGACTCATGCCAACTACGAGGTCATATTGCCTACAACTGGAAGGCTTTTTGCCACTCCTGTGAACGAGAGCCGAACAATGCTGGCATTGGCTAGTTAGGACTATACCATTATACAAAATAATCAACACAAATTTAAACTACCCATTAAAATTTTCATCATCTAGTCATCCATTCGTATACAATAAGTAGTAGTAGTAAGTATCCTCAATTAAATAAGCCTTATTTATTTATTTTTTTTTTTTCACACTTTTTCAGCTGACATTTATTTTTTACTATTTCATTCTCGTTCAGCTGATAGCACTAAATGTACTCTAAAAACAATTATTTTCCCTTTTTACGGCGTTCATTGAATACATTATAAAATATGCAGTTATTCTCAATTGTCTTTTTATATTCGGTAAACATTGTTTGGAGGGAAAGATTTTAAAATTGCCGCGCATTTTGTTGTGACCCGCACGACGTTGCGTTCGCTGAAGTCTCATGCTTCGCCGATTGGCTGCTTTCGTTGGAGTCCAAACTTTAAGAAAGCGTAATTTGAATCCGAATAACGTTCGACTGGGAACTGAAGCTTTCTCTATCCTTCTAATGTCTTGACTGTAATGTTTGTCTGTGGTGGAGTTGTTATATATTATAATTTTTTTAAATTAGGTACATTAGATCGCAATTTTCTGGGGGAGGAGGCACCGGGCATTTTTGAGGGTCCGTGCCCATTCCTGACCCCCCCCCCTCCCCGCCAACAAATACTGGTGTCAGAATTCTAAATTTTGCCTACCTACATTCAGTTAAGGTGAGGTGTGGAACAAGTACCTGGCATCGCATAGGCTCTAGAAACCATCACTCAACGTATAACTGACGGAAGGCATGTTCAAGGATTTTTCTACCATGTAAAAAACCGAAGGGCTTCGTTAGGATTCGAATCTGCGATATTCAGCACAGCAAGCTGCCTCCCTGCTACCGGCGTCTCCAAATATATTCAATAAACAAAAAATAGGTTTTTCACTAATCAGAAAAATACGTCAGTAAAAAATTGTCTTCCTTGCTTAAGCTCCATGGTCGGAGAGAGCTGGAGAAGCAGCATTCACAGCATCTCTTAAAACAGATGAAAACTTCCGAATTCAGAAAACTCTTGAAAACATATTTTTTTCTCTACAAGATATCTATCTATTTATATAATACATTGTAATGCATATTTGGAAAATTTGGTTTCTAGAAAAGTGGAGGGGGAAAAGTCACTTATCCAGATCAGGAAAATGACATATAACGGATTTCATCTCATGGTATTGATCTGTTTCAACAATTCATGAGTTATATTTTCTTTTTATTTCTTTTATATATAAAAAAAAAAAAAATAAATGGTGGGTGTACATCTGCAAACAAGAACTGCATATACTCCAATTATTTTTATTACATTATTATAAGTAGTTTTAGTATTATATCATTATTGATTACAATTATGATTCGAAAGAAATATAAAATACAACTAAAAAATATATATTTTTTTCTTCAGCTTTTAAATTGTGTTGTCAACATTGACTGTCAAACGGCTGTTGTTAGCTTTGCGTACCATGTACTTATGATTTTTATTCTGATTCTTTGTTTATATTAGCTTGTATTTTTTTTTTAAAATATTAGTCTATGTTTTGATCAGAACATCTATATTTGCAGTGAATTGTATTTTATGACTTACTTTTGAGAAAATGTCCAATGAATCAGTGAAAACTGTAAGTTACCTACTTAAATGTACTAATTTATTTATTATTTTTCGTTATTTGTTTGTGCCACCCTATACCATATTTTAATTTGAATTTTTAAAATACATATTTAAACGCTAAGTATATGTGAAATTTCCAACGGTATTGCTGTAATTATAAGATTTTATAATACATTTTATCAAATTTGAGTACAACTCTAGTGAGTCACAAATAGAATTTTCTGTTAACTTTACGAATGAGTCATGGTGTGGAACTGTTAGACTTTCAGTTATTTGTGCGCCAATTGAAGCTTCAACAGAATACGGCCGAACACAAAAACATTGTCCCCGCCCCTTTAAAAGTTACGACAAGGAGACATATCTTAAAATATTATTTATGACTTACAAAAACATAATACGGAACTGAGAATAGCCATGTTTGTATGTATTATTAATTTTGACTTGAAACATTGTTCTACCAAATGAAAATGGCTGTCCTGAAATTGTAGGTTTTGAATGGGTCCATTCTGTTTACGTATAGAATCTCTTCAAAAAAAGAAAAAAAAAATTTTTTTTTTTTTTTTTCCCCTCTAGGTTACTACTGTTGAAAGTTGTAAACAGTTTCAGTTTGAAACCTTGTGTTCTGAGTTACCGCGTTGTTGAATTGTTTTTTCAAATTGAAGATGTTGAAACGCAACTTCGTTCGTCCCAAAGAATAAGTACAATAACATTCGAAGATTTAGATCTGTCAATTTTAAAATGAATATTCAAGAATGTATCAAATATGCCGGCAAAATGAGACCCAATTTTCAATAAAGTAGGACGGCCGGTCTCCAAACGTTTTTATTTATTTTTATTTTGTGAAGTAAATAAATTAACATTTCGGTGATCGTTTCTAGCCTACTTTTTGAGGCTTTCTAAAACCCATTATTGTAGAATTGTAGACTGAATATTCACTACTTTTATCATAACTTATTGCTTACAAATTATCCTCTCAAAATAGTCGAATAAAACTAACATGTCTTGATATTTTTGAGAGGTTTTTTGTTTCTCTTAAAAAATAAATGTTTTGACTTACAAGGTTGTGTTTTAAGGTCATCTTTATGCAATTTAAATTGATACCAGTTTCTTGGAGTCGTTTTACATAGAAATATTAAAATATTGTTTTTAATGTTTTCCATAAAATTTCCCAGTTCTGGTATGTATAGTCATTTAATGTTATATTAATGATGATTTTTTTGTTTGTTTGCAGTTTGCTAGCTTAGAGACACCTGGGTATGTTGGTTTTGCCAATTTACCTAATCAGGTTCATCGAAAATCCGTCAAAAAAGGATTTGAGTTTACGTTAATGGTCGTTGGAGAATCTGGACTGGGAAAATCCACCCTTGTCAACAGTCTATTTCTAACTGATCTTTATCCAGATCGAAAGTTTCCCGATGTTGTTGGTAAGTATTCAGCAATGCCAACATTGAATTAGAGCAGGGGTCGCGGGCCCCCATGACCCTACTGTGCAGCCTCCGAGTTACCTGAAAAATATATTTTAAAATAAAAAAAATTGATTCATTTTTGATAAAAAAATGGAGTATAGAGTATGGTTGAGTGGAGAGGCTGGATATTATATTCTCATTAAATTACCGGTATGAAAATATTTAATTATAATATAAGGCAAGATTGACTTATAATGATTACCTCTAGTTGCAATTAATAGTTTTTGTATATATTAAAAACAAAAGAAAAAAAACTTGAGAACAAAAATTTCATGGCCTGATAAACAATCACAAATTGAAAGTAATATAATTATGTGATATGTAATCAAAACCACAGTTTGCGTGATTATACATAAACAATAGTGGCGGATGGCGCACAATGAAACTAAGTGTTTTTTTGACATGGTACATATTCTGCTCAACAGAGAATCAAAGTGCCATGCACTTTCCTGTCATAATTTTGGGATGCCTATTTATAAGTTAGGTCCTCCTTGAATTACCCTCCAAGTTTCGTGAATTTACAATCAACCTTCGAAGAGGTAGTAATCAAAAACCCCCTTCCCGTTCCAAATGTTAACATCTCATGTGATCTATGTTTGAAGTAGACATTTAAGAATGTTTGCTATCTGTGAAATGTAATGAAAATCCGACCAATCATTTAAGAGCACTCATTTTATGTTTTGCGCCTCCCAGAAGCCATTTTAACATTGCCTACATTTTAGATTGGACGATCCTCAAAAGGCCCCAAAATGTCATGAATATTTTCAGCCATTTTCCCGTGAAGCTCAAACAAATATATGCACTTCTGGTTAAAAAAAAAAAAATAATCATCCTGACAATGTACTGAAAAAACTTTAAATATATATATATATGTTATGTTTAATTTTCAGATAAAATGACTCAAACAGTGGGCTTGGACGCTTCTACAGTTGAAATTGAAGAAAGAGGAGTGAAATTGCGTTTGACTGTGGTCGACACTCCTGGCTTTGGCGATGCCATCAACAACTCAGACAGGTAATATACATACTCATATTATAAAACCTAATCTAACAATATTTATACCTAGGCCCCCCACAACCCCCCTCCCGTTCAGAATTTTGGGACGCCAGATAGCCTATTATTCAATCGGGCTCTAAAGGATGCTACATGTGAAGTTTCATGAAAATCTGTCCAGCCGTTTGGGTGTGATGCTGGAACAAACAAACCTCGTTTCAGCTTTATTGATATAGATAAATTCAAAATCTTCTTACACAACCCAAAAGTTCTCTATGTTTCCTTCAAATTAATTTATTTATTTACGTACTCCAAGATCACTTTTTTTTCCACCGTATAGAACAGATGCCTGCTTTAGATCCCTTATAAAATTGATTGAAAACATAAATAAATTTAAAGTCAACAAAAGTATGTAAAATTATTAGTCCCCAATACTGCTCTATATTATAATTAATGTCTATTAATTTTTGTATATTACTTTAATTTTTTTATTGCTTTTTTTTCGGAATTGAAACGCCCTAATTATTATTTTTTTTGTTTTTCTTAAAAAATAGTTTCAGAGCAATTATTCAATACATTGATGACCAATTTGAGAGATTTTTAAGAGACGAAAGTGGTTTAAACAGAAGAAATATTTTAGATAATCGAGTACATTGTTGTTTCTATTTCATCTCACCTTTTGGCCATGGGTAAGTTTAAGTAATTTAATGACGAAAAGTTAAATTAAAAGTGCAGCGAAAAGTTCACATTCTTTTTTTTCTCTTCTTTTTACAGTTTAAAACCTCTCGACATTGAGTTTATGAAGCAACTGCACAATAAAGTGAACATTGTTCCTGTAATTGCCAAAGCTGACTGTTTGACCAAAAAAGAAATATTGCGTCTAAAAAAACGAGTAAGTTGAATATTACATTATGAAGGATTTTTTTTTAAAATTCCTATATTCTTTTTTTTTAATTTGTTTTATTTTTTCTCATACTAGACTATATGGTCGAAGAGAAATAATTCTACTGTTGTGGCGAGGGTTGGCTCTGTAGAATATTCGGTTTTATTGATTTATATGCTCGTAAAATATTTGTTCATGATTTTTCAAATTTTTTGGAGAAACAATTTCTGATAATCTATCTCTTAAAGTCTCCACTATTTTTTAACACTTCGACTATTGGTTACTGGTGGCGCCGGTAGCTGAGTGGTATGCGTGCTTACTAACTGAGCTCAAGATCGCGGGTTCGAATCCCGGCCGAGGCTTTTAGTTTCTTTTATCTGGGAAGTAAAATAAACTTGAGCATGCCGTCCTTCGGATGGGACGTTAAGCGATGGTTCCGAGCCTGTACGATGTCAGGTATTCGTTAAAGACCCCTACCCTAGGTGAACAAAAATTTAGGGTAGGCAAGCTTTAGGACTCCCTTAATAGAGTCGGGCTCATTTCCCCTTCACGAGTGACGAAAGAGCGCTCTTGTAGTAGGCGATATGACCTCGAAGTTAAAAGCCTGGGCATGAGTCATAATAACTAATTATCGGTAACTAGTTCAATATTTTAGCTAAAATTGATTTTAGTAAGTGCGTAAAATTGATGTATGCTGATGTGTTGTAATGCTCGAAATTGACGGATAACGAAATTGAGTAACGAGAAGTGAACCAACCCTACACAATTGCATCTAACGAACAAAATATAAGTTTTAGGTTTAAAACGAACCTTTCTTACACTTTTGTTTTAATTAATACAAACCCAAAATAAGTGAATAATAATTAACTATATTATTTAAATGAAGGGGAAAAAACTAGATATTAAACCTCTACTCAGAAGTTTGTGAACACAACTACTCCGAGATTTCTGAACCGATCATAACGATTGGCGCCCCGGTTAGATTACCCGGTATACATATTTTGATAGGTGTTATAATGGGTATAGTTACTCGAGGGCAACGCCGGGCCAACCTGCTTCTTCTTAATAATATATTTAATGTATTTTTAAATACTTGAGTATTTGTCAAGTCGTGGCTGAAGATGGTAGGTAGCAACACCAAAAGTACTCCTATGTATTGTATATATGCCTTCTAAAATAATATTTTAAAAACATTCCCTTTTCTTCATTTTTATCATTGTTATCTACCAATTCGTCTTATCTTTCGTAACTAAACCTGGGTAGGGCAAAATTTAGGACTCATGTAGAATCGGGCTCATGACCTCATAGTTAAATGTCCGGGCGTGTCACAAAAAAAACATGTTCTCACTTCTTTTCTATATTCATAAGATATATACAGCTTATTGTCGATCAGTAGCCAAAAAGGATTTTGTTATTAAGTATTCTATCTCAAAATTACATTTTCTAATCATGTTGAACGTATTTGTGGTTAGTAATTACTCACAGTCCATCTTCGGTCATCGGCCAGTTCCAGGGAAATTCGGAAAATAGCTCAGTTCCTATTTTAAATTATATATTTATAAAAGTAAATACACATGTGTAAATAAATGTATAGTATTATCTTTTTAATTAATGTTTTGTGTACTTTTTAATAGTAAATTGATGATATATGAGCTCGTAATGGCCAATTGATGCTCATTTAAGAATATTCTACAAAATAGAAGTCTGAGATCTAAGAAAGCTCATTTTAACACCATGAGTTAATAATAATTGATCTGCAATCAAGAAAATATTAATAAGTTTGATTTTGTCTATAAGTTGGTGCAATTTAGTATTTTGAATGTTTTGTATGACAGATAATGGAGGAGATCGAGGCCAATGGAATAAAAATTTATCCTCTGCCCGATTGTGACAGTGATGAAGACGAAGATTATAAAGAGCAGGTATGTTTTTTTAAAAAGATGTCCCTGAGAAAGACACCTATTGATTTTCAACCAATTTGACCGAATAGAAAGATTTAGAGGGAGCACGAAAACTGAGTTATACAAATAATTCAAGCTAAGTACTTGGCCGGTGTTTCATCGTCTGCTTTTTTGTCTGAATTCAACGCAACAAACCGTTTTTTCAAATTTTTGGTTCCCATAGTATACAATTTTGAAGTTGACAGTTGGTTAAAAACATTAGCTGAACGGTTATGTTCAGCTATCTTCTTTTTTTATTAAGAAGATACAACCGACATTTTGTTCTTAATATTTTCCCACCATCTTCTTATTTTCTTTATGTAGTTATTTAAAATGAAGCTGTTGGCCACTGAGTGAATAATAGGATACAAATGGTAAATTAATTTACATTTTTTGTATCTGCGTTTAGGTGAGGCAACTAAAAGAGGCTGTACCTTTTGCAGTTTGTGGCTCAAATACACTTCTTGAAGCCCGGGGAAGGAAAGTTCGTGGAAGGCTTTATCCATGGGGCGTTGTGGAAGTTGAGAATCCTGAACATTGCGACTTCATTAAGTTGCGAACAATGCTTATGTAAGTACAGGAGAATTACTATGAAAATACAAACAATTTGAGAGGATAGATAATTTATACTATGTATCTTTCGCTTGGTAAGTTCTTTTTTTTTTTTTTTTTTTTTTCTGTTAGGCACATAGACTTTTAGGCCATTAGTTCCAACACGTCTATTGTAATACAGTAAAATCCCTCTGCATCGAACAGTCATGGGACAAAGAATATTGTCCGTTACAGAAAGGTGTTCATTGAGGGGGGTTAAAAAAAAAAGTTTCATCCGCATTGAAGATATCTTTTGGAGCATATCCTTCAATTATTCCTCCAATCTTTGACGCCCATTCTGCAACAGCATGTTCGCTCAATGATGCCAATTATCCTTATATTGCTTTGAATTTAACGCTGTGACGAGTTCTAAAGCGATTCAACCATCCGTTAGATGCTTTAAATGTCGTGTCCCCTAATTCCTGAGCTATCTCTGTAACTTTGTCTGGATCGTAGGATCGGATATAGGAAATTTTTGGGTACGAACACGTCGAAACCATTCAGGCATGGCTTACTCCGACGTGAAACACCTACTCCGACGTGAAACCCGTCTGAAATATCGTTGTCGCGGTAGCATTTTAAAAGTTAATTTTGATTTTTTTAAATGTTCGCGATTTGTGACTTGCCCACTTTAAACAATTAGGAATGAGGCGAGTTTCTAGGAAAACCGAAGAGAGGAGAGAAGACGAAAATGTAAACACTTCTTGCAAGGGCTCATCTTATTTTTAATAATAGAGAACAAATAGCCTGTTTCACAAACTGTTTTACTGTAGTACACCTTGGGGGGACATATTGCGGTGACTCCATGGAGGGAGCAGCCTGTCCACCGCACCTCCATCCTCGTGGTAGAGTGGCTCTTCCGGCCTCCTAGGGTTAGCTAACTTATATATATATATATAAGTTTTGTTTTTTTCAACGGAATCTTATTTTTCCGAGTTTATCGGATTTTTATTAGTCTGATAGATAAGTTAAATTCTAAAACTATGAAAAATAAGGTTCTGTTGAAAAGAAATATTAATGGGGAAAGTACAAAGAAAAAACGTACAAATACAAAGAAATAGACGAACAAAACACAGATACTAAAGATGTAAGGCGTAAGGCCCGAAACATTTAGGTAATAAGAAAAATTTTTTAATAAATTGGGAGACAAAGAACTGCAACCAAAAAATCAAATCTTGTTTTATTTGATATCTTTGCTGTATGTATATACGAAAGACATAGTGTTACTGCTGACTTGATCTTATTGGAAAGAAGTTTGGAGTGTCATTTTTATGAATTTCTTCTTTGTTACAGAACCCACATGCAAGATCTACAAGAAGTAAC
Organism: Aradus depressus; assembly: GCA_963662175.1. NCBI lineage: Eukaryota > Metazoa > Arthropoda > Insecta > Hemiptera > Aradidae > Aradus > Aradus depressus. The sequence goes on along the minus strand of OY759218.1, from coordinate 23,037,592 downwards.
ACAAGAAGTACATTATGAAAACTATCGCTCTGAGCGGCTTGCCAAGGGGATACCAGTTCCTAAACGAAATTCGTAAGTTGTATCAATATTCTGTGTGCATCTCGCAAAATATCTCTTCGTATGAGAGAAAAAAAGTCCCCAACTTTTACTGCATAGAAGAAAACTCTCGCTCCCTCCAAACCCAATCGACCATTAGGACTAATCAATAATGGTCGTAGGAAATCCTCATATTACATTTTGTGTTGAGCCCCCTCCCCTGATCCCCACTTTCCTTCGGCCGATTTCGCGAGAAATTAACAGGTGTCGTCTTTAAAATTTTGTGTCAATGTATTCATTACATCGGTAGTAATTGTAGTTTTTGAGTTGAGCCCCTTCTCTTCGGTGGATTTTGCCGGAAAATGTTAAGTGTCGACCTTATGGGATTTTGAATTTAAATATAAAATTTCATAGCAATAGCTTCATTACATCAGCAGTTATTACAGTTTTTGTGTTAAGGTTCCTCTTTGCCCCTTCCTTTTGACCGATATGGTTGAAAATCAATAGATGTCATTGTTAGGGTGTTCTGGATACACATAAAATATTGTATCGTCGATAAATACCGACAGGAAAGTTGTCATATTTTTGGAATCTGGGGATCGGAAAACATGAAATTCCGTTGAAATCTTAACATTGAATTTCTTACCGATTGCATAACTTTCCCTTTATTTCGTATAGCAACATATATTTTAACAAACTCTAATGTAACAAACCTGTAGGCCCAAGGTTATTAAATACCCTTTTGAGGAAAACCACAAGATTTAGTCGGTTTAAGTATTAATTCTTAATCAAGAAAACACTCATAATTTCATTTTTAATTTTCATTTAATTATTTAGTCCTTCCGTAAAAAATAAGCTAATAAAAATAATTTAAAAATTGAAAGGTATTAAAGCCTCAGCTGACGAACAGATGCATAAGGAAAGAGATATTTTGCAAAACCAGTCGAATGTTTGCGCTAAAAATCAATAGTTGACTTACATAGGGGCTCCTAAATCTTCATACTAAATTGTGTGTCGATAAATTCATTACATCGGCAGTTATTGGGGTTTTTGAGTTGAGCCCCCCTCTGATCCTTCCCCTCCTTTCGGCCGATTCCACTGAAAATTAATAAGTGTCGGTCTTATGGGATTTCAAAATCGACAAAAATATAATACTGTTGTTCAAGGTACATTTTTTGCTTTCAGGTCATTACCAGATGCTGATAAAAATCAAGGTTCGAGTGACAAAGACAGAATTTTGCAAGAAAAAGAAGCAGAGCTGCGACGAATGCAAGAAATGTTGGCTAAAATGCAGGCTCAGATGCAGCAACAACCACTCTAGTTTCCTTTTCTACGTTTCAAAACAATTTTATATTTGATATTTTGTATTTTGAATAGAAAATATTTGGTCTTTCCCATCCCACTTGTAAATGTCAAGGAATTAAAAAATCTGTATATCCTAAAAAATAAATTAATTCTTACGAGAAAATGTGGTAATATTGATGTACCCAGTTTTTGTCGAATTATTTTCTCTAATTTTTTCTTTTCTTCTATAATTGAAGGGTCGGAGGAAAAAACCAGGTAAGTGATTTTTTTTCCGAACTGAGAAAAACACAAATTAAAGTTTGAAACTTGATAGCATCATTTCTTTGGGTCCTAAAAATCTGACTCTTGATGGAGATTGAAGGTTTAGATTGGAAGAAGTAATATTAAGCTCCTATTTAATGCTAAAGTTGTACAATTTCAAAAAATGCGTTGAAAACTCTTCTTCTAGGGAAAAAACAGGTAAAAAACGTTTACAGTAGCAAGAAGGGCCAGGTTCCTGAGTCGATAGTCTGATTTTTTTGTTGACTTCTGACATCCTTTCAGTTTTCTTCCGTTTTTTCGCGCTATTATGAAGCTGAAAACTTTCATCGGAACTGCATGTAGTCGTCATATTCCCCTCACTCGCGATACAAACCACGCGAAACACCGTAAACCACTCCAGGTAAACACCATTCAACAGGTCAACACAGGGAACACATCTGTTATAATTTTATAGGAGATAATAAAATCGCCCTGAATTCTAGTGGCGGGTCGCGGAATCAGTGACTTGCCTGTTTCTTTTTCCTTTGCGGTTGACTTACCTGGTTCTTTCCCCTTACTGCACAACTTCAAAGAAAACTGACATTATTGCAGAGTTATTGTGAAATAATTCAAATGGACTTGAAAAAATAAAATAAAACTTGTTTATTTAAGATATTGTCTAATTTCACTAATTATATATACATGGGAGTACTTTCGGTATTTCTACCATCCTCAGCCAAAAACATAAGAGATAAGACTAAGTTAATTTTACAGACTGTCATCCTCTCGAGGAACCCATTACCCTCCCTACTGGTGTTCCTGTAGGGACAACATACAATAGATAAAATTAGAAAAAAAGTAACCAACAAAATCAATTTAAAAGATATCTCCAAACTAGACATAATAAACACAACAGAAACAAAGAAATGGGTAAGCTTACCCTATTACGGGAAAATTTCTGAACAAATAGGCAATATTCTTAAAAAAGAAAACTTCAAAGTTAGTTTCAGAACAAATAGGACACTTAACAAACACCTTAACAATACGAAAGACCGAATAAAAACAGAAGAAAAGAGTGGGGTTTATCAATTAAATTGCAACTCTTGCAACCTAGTCTATACAGGACAAACTGGGAGACAATTCAAACAAAGACTCAAAGAACATATATCAGAAATAGATTCTAACATGGACACAACACACAACATAACAAAATCAACATTTGCACAACACATCAACCAACACAAACATACATTTGATAAAGACACAGGCATAAAATACCTTCATTTCTGCGAAAGAAGCCCATTGCTCAACTCATTAGAACAATTAGAAATAAACAGAACTTTAAAAAATGGAAATTGTATGAACGACCAAACCAATCTAAAATATTCCTCCTTACTGTCACCAATAATATAACCCTCCAGTCGATGTGCACAGGTACGTTTAAATATACATAGAATTTACCAATATATATATATATATGATTTATCTGAATCTTGCCAATAGATATATATATATATATATAATTTACAGTATAATAATTTTAATTAAGTTGTAACTGGAACCAATTATTTTTGATTTGTTAATGTTATATTATTCGACTGGTCATTGTCAATGCATTATAGTTTACAATATTACCTAGACCTTAGAAGGGGTCACACATTTGAAATATGGGGACCGCCTTGTCATAAAATATCTAACAGCATGACAATTTAGCTTATGTAGAGTTTACACGATGCCAGTCAGTGTGCCAGTAGAGATTGCCAGTAACTGGCAAGTAGTGACTGGCACGGTGTAAACACTTCCTTGCCAGTGGCTGGCAAGCCTGTTGTGCCAGTTACTGGCAATGCCAGTAAAACAAAAATATTTGATTTACTGTCATGCCAGCCCTTCCCCCCACCACTCTTTTGGACTGGCATGCCACTACTTGCACCGTGTAAACAGCCTGCCTGTTCATACCCATGCCAGTGCAAGTAAACAAATCACGTTTTCTGTTCTGTTTTCGTAGTTGTATTATTTTTTAAATCTTTAAATCATGGCTGAAAATGTTAAAAAACGTACACGTGCTCCGAAAACGTATCGTATGAATGATGAAGAAACATCCAAATTTGTGAGTTTATATAAACAACACGAGAGTTTATGGAATATTTTCGTACCTCAATATCGAAATCGTGATTTACGTTCTTCAGCGATTCGGGATATTTTAATTCCTCTAGAAACACACACACACGCCATTTGTTTTTTTCTGTTGCCACTGCAAAATGTATAGCTACTAGCAAGTAACCTCCAACTTGCAAGCCAGTGCGGCAAAGTGTAAACACCTGTTGCCAACTACTTGCATGCCTATTGTGCCAGTGGCTGGCATGCAAGTAACTGGCAACTGAAACTAACTTTGAAGTTTTCTTTTTTAAGAATATTGCCTATTTGTTCAGAAATTTTCCCGTAATAGGGTAAGCTTACCCATTTCTTTGTTTCTGTTGTGTTTATTATGTCTAGTTTGGAGATATCTTTTAAATTGATTTTGTTGGTTACTTTTTTTCTAATTTTATCTATTGTATGTTGTCCCTACAGGAACACCAGTAGGGAGGGTAATGGGTTCGTCGAGAGGCTGACATTCTGTAAAATTAACTTAATCTTATCTCTTATGCTTTTGGCTGAGGATGGTAGAAATACCGAAAGTACTCCTATGTATATATAGTTAGTGAAATTAGACAATATCTTAAATAAACAAGTTTTATTTTATTTTTTCAAGACAACTTCAAAGGCTAATATTCCCTGACTTGTCTGTTTTTTCCCAGTTCTGACCCCCTCAAAAGATGCGGACGTTCTTCCTGAATCCAATGATACCAACAACTCCATTTCGGAAAAAAATTGACACCTTGTTTTTTCCCCCGACCCTTCAATTTAGAATTTTGCATGTTTTTGGGTCGGTTTTGTTCCATAAACACGGAGAAATTATATGAATTTCAATGAACTCCACAACAAAATCGTGATCCTTCTTGGGCCCAGTGACAGTTGTACATATACACTGAACCAGACTTTCAAGAGAACTGACGTGAGCGAACGGACTTAAGGCATGAAGCGTTTGTTTACACATAGGAATTCTAAAAACTGAAATGAAACAAATAGGTCTACCTATCCCGTTAGTTTTTTTAGTTTTAACACAGGAAAAACGGAGAGGTCTGAAACTGAAAATGAACTGACCGTGTAAAGGGGCCTTTATGGTGATATCTCTTGTACGTATTAAAACGGTCAAGACTCATATAGGAATAAAATATAACGAAGTGGTCTAAACAAGCGTTATCAGAAGGGGCCCCCTTACCAGTCCGGCTACCCAAAGAGGATCTTAGTGAACAAATTAAAAGGAACTGTCGGTCCATTTGGCAAGAAATGTATACCAGTAGTGACAAAGGATGTTGGTATAATAGGTACCAGGGTTTTGAGACCACCCGAGAGTACAGGGAGGCCTGTCTCCCCAAGTCTGTATGTACTATTATCAATAGATTGAGGGGGAACCACGGGATCTGTGGGACGTATTTCTTTAGGATAGGCAAGGCAGACAGCCCACTGTGCCGGGTGGAGGAGAACATGGAGCACATTGTACTTACATGTACCAAATATCATACCCAGAGAGAACTTATGTTCACTGAATTGTATAAGCTAGCCCCAGATTCCTTAGCTACAAATTGAACCAATGTAAGTTCTGACTGGGGGGCGGGTTCCGGTGGGGGGCCTGGGCTTGGGGTTGCTGGCTTGGCTGGGGGTCTGTGGGGGAGCACTGGTCTATAGACCCAGGAGCTCCGAAGGTCTGGCACCACATGCAGACCTTCCTTCAGGAGCCTCCACTCCAGTCACTGGTCGGCGCTATTAGTATTGTTTTGGGTGATGTGGTCCGGCGGTGCCTCCGGCTGTCCCCCGGCTTGGCTGGGGCCGCTTGCTTGGACCCTCTGTCTGGGCTCCTCCCTACAGTATCCCGTATTTGGCAGAATTATGTTTTATAGTAGTTTTAAGAATAGAAATGGCTAGTGTGGTGTCTGCCGAGGCAAAAAAAAAAAAAACTCAAATAGATATGTCGCGTATATTTTAGGTATGCTTTTAATTATGTGGATAAGGCTTGTTCCGAAAATCTTAAGACTTGTTTTTCTAACTTTCCTTTAATATTTATATGAAGCCTACCATATGTTTTTCTTCGAAATAAGGGACATGCTTTGAGCCCGATTAAGAACCAGCGTTTATCGTATCAATACTCTATGACAGATTCGTAGATGCTATTTAAGATTAAATTAAAAGGGAAAACGTTTCATTGAAATCCTTTGTAAAATAAATTCGTCACTACTTTGTCTTTTCGAATGCAATTAAAAATAAAAGGAAACAGTTGGGTCGTTCTAGACTAGCGTTTCCCAACTCTTTTTTGGATCCCATACCACTTGGTAGTACATCATGCTAAATTGTACCACTTGGTAGTACATCATGCTAAATTGTACCACTTGGTAGTACATCATGCTAAATTGTACCACTTGGTAGTACATCATGCTAAATTGTACCACTTGGTAAGTAGTACATCATACTAAATTGTACCACTTGGTAAGTAGTACATCATGCTAAATTGTACCACTTGGTAAGTAGTACATCATGCTAAATTGTACCACTTGGTAAGTAGTACATCATACTAAATTGTACCACTTGGTAAGTAGTACATCATGCTAAATTGTACCACTTGGTAGTACATCATGCTAAATTGTACCACTTGGTAAGTAGTACATCATGCTAAATTGTACCACTTGGTAAGTAGTACATCATGCTAAATTGTACCACTTGGTAAGTAGTACATCATGCTAAATTGTACCACTTGGTAAGTAGTACATCATGCTAAATTGTACCACTTGGTAAGTAGTACATCATGCTAAATTGTACCACTTGGTAAGTAGTACATCATACTAAATTGTACCACTTGGTAAGTAGTACATCATGCTAAATTGTACCACTTGGTAAGTAGTACATCATGCTAAATTGTACCACTTGGTAAGTAGTACATCATGCTAAATTGTACCACTTGGTAAGTAGTACATCATGCTAAATTGTACCACTTGGTAAGTAGTACATCATACTAAATTGTACCACTTGGTAAGTAGTACATCATGCTAAATTGTACCACTTGGTAAGTAGTACATCATGCTAAATTGTACCACTTGGTAAGTAGTACATCATACTAAATTGTACCACTTCGTAAACATGATTGTATTTTGTGAAATTTGTTATTGCGAGTGTGTTATTTTATTTGCATTATATATTTTATAGGGTGACCATGTATTCACATCACATAATGAGACAAATTACATTGAAACACGCCTAAACGTCATACCAATTTTTCATTCATCAGAATATTTTCTCTTAACGCCTTTTTGAAGAACTGAAGACTGCGCGACGTTTTGCACCGAGTTTTCAGACCTATCATTTGTAGAACTCGGCAATACATCACTGTTCGTGTTTTGCTTGAGATTTTGGCACATACCGGTTCTTAACCACTGATCCATGGGTTATTAAAAAAAAAAAAATCAATACGGGGATCAATGAATTTTAACAAAGACGATATTAAAAAACGCTTTTTTAAATATTTGTTTTATTACATAGTTAAATAATAATAAAATTAAACATTTTAATATTATAATAAAATTAGTTTAATACATTTTTATAAGTACAGTAGGTAGGTAGCATTTCACATCAAAATTACAAAAGACATTAACATATTTTCCATTTAGGTTACTTAATATCTTAATTTGAATCTCAATATAGATAGATATTCATGCACTTAGGGAGCAAAGTAATTAATTATTCCCTACGTGCATGAATATATTATACTGTGCAGAAAGGTACAAGCTAACAAACTTGAAATTCCTATGTAACCTTATTATTTGTTTTGTTTTAAATTCATCAATTTCCCTTAAATAAAGTTAACTTATAATACTTTTGCCTAACAGAATTTAACTGCATTTTTTGAGAAGATTGTTTGCAAACATAATTAATTCTAATTTTAGTGTAAAAATTAAATATTGAAGTAATCAAAAAATAGATATGGTTTTCTTCGTCCAGTTCCAAAACATGACTTTTTAAAGCATCAAATAAGTAGGCTTCAACGCTTTGCCTGGCAACCATGTTTAAAGGGGGCTCCACACGCAACGGAAAATCCGAAGGCATGCCTCAAGGCGCCGGGCCTTGAGGCGAACCTCTATGTGTGGAGGGAGAATTCTGTTGAGGTATTCCTGCGGATCTTACGTCTGGAGGCCGGAAATTTCAATACAAAATCTCATTCGTTTTGCCTCAAGGCCTCTCGTCTCAAGGCCGATCGGACCGTGTTAAAACTTGGGAGTCCCCCGGCTGTACCGTTAGCTAACTCATGAAATATTTCTTAACAAAACCTAGTTCTAAATTTACATAAAACAATGTCACTAGACTAATACGTGGAAAAATAACAAATAAATAAGTACAAATACAAGTAAATAATAAAAATAGAAATAAAATTAATAATAATGCTAAGATTTAGATAACTTGAAACAGATATGTGGAACCAAATATTAATAACAGATAATACAAACATATATGTGGAAACAGAACTGGTTTAGGGTGTTAACAAAGGGGAATAGTTGAAATAAATTTGGTCATTCATACAAATGTTCCTTTTGTTAGCTTTATTTATTTCTAATTGTTCTAAGCTATTAAGTAGCCTGCTTTTTGGGCGACGTGCAGTCAATTATACATTGGACAGACAGGATGTCGTTTTAGGGAAAGAATTAAAGAACACACGGCCGAAATAAAGAACCGAGGAAACCGTTCTACATTCGCGACCCACATAATTGACAATAGCCACACTTTCGACCCATCTACAGGCATCAAATATCTATATGAATTATTATTAACTAATATTCTATCAAATATATATGAATACGTATATTATTCACAGAACCTTATTTGTGAATACGAATATGAATTTTATTCACAGGACCCCCATCTGCGAATACGAATACAAATACATTCGTATTCGCATTTTCGAATACGAATACAATTGTATTTTCAGGTACGAGCACATATGAATACGAATATATTCGTATTCACAGCCAAAAAATATGAATACACTCGTATTCACACCCAAAAAATGTGAATACACTGATATTCACAGTCAAAAAATATGAATACACTCGTATTCACACTCAAAAAATGTGAATACACCGATATACTGGAGTGCCTTAAGGCTGGCCTTCGGATATTCCGTAGTGTGTGGAGCCCCCTTAACAAGCAGTCCTTTTCTTTTTTGCACCACTTGCCCATTCCCTTACTTTAATAAACCCTCTTAATGCCTTTTCTGTGAATGTGCACACCTGGGCAACACCATTGCTAGGATAAATAAGTCCACCTCTATTTTTGAATGTAATTAAATCAGAACTGTCTGAATCTACAAATCCTCTTAAACTTGAGAGGCAGTCAAAACAATTAATTTCATTTTCAATCCTCCTGACCAGAAAACCGGCACTATAAGTAACCACAGCTTTTATATAGCTATTAATTGGACAATCTAAAGGTATACTTAGATAGTCATGATCTAAATCAGAAGTGGTCATATCATGTTCATTTACTTCAACAAGTGAATTAATAGCTTTCGTTTTTTTTAGAAATCTAACAGTTAGTACGGGAATGTTTTCAATTGCGCTGCAATTGCCTGTCTTTGGAGCATGAATTTCTTTGGGTAGTAATATTTTTTTGAAAGAAGAGATAAATTGTTTTGCTGAAGGATTGTTGTTGCAACCAAATTGTGATCTTATGTAGCCTAAAAGGTTTCTATGTTATCTTGACTAAATTAAAAAAAAAGAAATGTACTTCAATATTTTTTCTTTCATAATCAATTCATTATAAACACCAAGTGCACTTTTTATGCATGTTAAAAATACAAACATAACTTCTAAAAATTAAGAAGGACTAATCAAGATGGCTGACGTGCATTTCCCGCGCAAAGCACCATCAACCTTTGCAACGACCCCTCCCCTCCATTCAAATCTAACCTCCTTTGTTGCTAACGGCTAAATTAAAAAATGCACACCGAAAAAACTATATCGATTGCCGGATTTTCGATCATCGACTGTACATATTAACAACTTTACTACATAATATTATTTATTAAAATAATTTTTAAGAATTATAGGAAAAAACGTTTCTATGATATTTTTATGATGTAATTTTTTTTATTTTTTATGTCCGCCATTATTGATTATTTTTCAAAATTGTCAATGGCTCCGTTCCATATGGGATTGTAGTCTCACACCCTTTAAGATTTCAACTCAATAATCTAACTTGTTTGTTTTAATTCAAAATTTTTAGGAATTTTCGTCACAGAATTTATTGTACTAACTTGCCGACCGAAATGACTTGCTTAAAAAATCGACTATTAAATAATTTATGATAATCGACTTATACTACCAATACTTTTTTGACGGTTCTGACTTGGCTTCGTCCGCCATTTGCTGACAGGCTGTGACAGCGTTTAGATTAGCGTTAGGTAAGTGTGTATATATATTTAAGTGATAAAAAAATGTTTTTATTCTTTAAAATTTCCATAATGGAAATTAATCTGTACTGGATAGTTCTTTAATTACAAAGTATGTACGGTTTAGGTTGAGTTCCATAGTTTTGTTTAACAGTTTCATTATAAATTTGGTGTGATACAAAATAGTTGAAAAAAAAATGTTTTTATTCTTTTGAATTTCCATAATAGAAATTAATCTGTACTTGATAGTTCTTAAATTACAAATCCTTTTTTCAAAAGTATGTACGGTTTTGGTTGAGTTCCAGGTTTCTATATAACAGTTTCATTATACATTTGGTGTGATACAAAATTAAATAACTTTATTTTGGAAATGAAGAACTGTCAGTATATTGAATAATTTGTTCAGGTGTAACTATTATTTATTTTTTAATTGTATTGCTTGCACTTCCGTTTATACAATTTTATTTGAAGATTAAAGACTGCAGATCTTTCGTCCGCCATTTGCTGACAGGCGGTGACAGCGTTTAGATTGGCGTCAGGTAAGTGTCAACTGTATATTTTAGTTTTAAAAAAATGTTTTTATTCTTTTAAATTTCCATAATGGAAATTAATCTGTACTTGATAGTTCTTAAATTACAAATCCTATTTTCAAAAGTATATACGGTTTTGATTGAGTTCCATGTTTTTGTTTAACAGTTTCATTATACATTCGGTGTGATAGAAAATTAAATAACTTTATTTTGGAAATGAAGAACTGTCAGTATATTTTTGTTCAGGTGTAAATATTATTTACTTTTTAATTATATTGCTTGCACTTCCGTTTATACAATTTTATTTGAAGATTAAAGACTGCAGATCCTTCGTCCGCCGTTTGTAGAGCACTAGAAAAGATAGGTATTCTCGTCCGCCATCTTGGACCCTTCTGTCCTAACCTGCTAATGTAAACAGTATAGTGTTCACATAGCGTTGACGGAAAATCTACTTCAATTGTTGTTAAATTTCCTGTTTGTAAAAAGTTGAACAACAGGAAAACAAATTTTAAGTGCATTTCAATCGATGTAGAGCATCTGGAGTTCCAAAAAGAAGTGTTTTATTTAAATCAGTCCATGAAGTAGATTCATTTTCAATTGTAATTGTCAAAGTATAAGGGTTTTTCTTGATGTATGCCTAAATTATATGTGATAAATATAATTTATTAATAATTATATATTAGTAATAATTTAATTATTCTTCAATAAGTAATATTTTTTTAATTTTCCATTCAATATTCTCTGACTTAGCAGTTAGTATTAAGTATACTTTTAAAAATTCTTTCATTATAGTATTTTTTCGTTGTTACTACGGTATTTTTTTTTATTATACTTTATTGTTATATTTATCAATTATTTTACTTATTTTCAAAATGAATACATTTATTTTATTTCATTAGGTGACAAATCATGCATACATTTCTATTAATATTTACATGTTTTACATATTTTTGTACATACGAATACAGCTTACATCTATTATTTACAAACAATTAAATATAAAAAAAGGACAATTACTTATAGTAAGTTATCAATGAATAAAAGAAGTGTGCAATCAATTCTTGGCAGTAAGTACATGCTATTTTCACCGTCGCAGAATCGTAGACAATTTTTTCGCTACTGAAGTTCTCGGAGTCATTTTTAACGCTAAATGACCGCACTGTGAAGTAATGTTTTAGAATTTTATGAATCAGTTCGCAGTAGCAAGCAGTGAAAGCAATGTTTGCCTTTTTTATGATCAATTCTCTTAAAGGTAGCCTTCCATTCCTCAACATAAAGTCTTTGTAGATTTTGTAATAATGTTCGCAAAACCCTCATTCCCTAATTATTCATTCATTCGCAAAACAAACTCAAAGGTTATTGTGAAGCACTTCAAACTGTTTACAACGTGAAAACGAATCACTTTTGTAGATTCCTTAATTTTTTCAATGAAGTTAACAAAAAAGTACCGGGATTGCATTCGTATGCCATTGTTGACAATCCACGACTGGGTCCAAAATGGCGGACGAGAATACTCCTATATTCTAGTTCCTTACCATTTGCTGACAGGCTGTGACAGCGTTTAGTTTTGCGTCTGGTAAGTTTCAAGTGAATATTTTAGTTTAAAAAAAATGTTTTTATTCTTTTAAATTTTCAAACCCTAAAAAATAAGAAAAGGCTTTTACTCGCCCTGTTACTGTTTTAGAATGTTGTATCTATTTCACTACTAGACATAAATTGCCAATTTAAGGATGGAAAATGATTTATTCTTCTATTTATTATTGATTATTCATCACCAGTGATGGGCTGAGAGTAATAATAGCCTTTTTTGTATTTTAGCGTTATCTGCATAGAGACTTTAATCTTCAAATAAAATAGGATAGATGACAGTAAGAAAAAATCTGATAGATTTTTGTTTTGTATAATTGGTCAAGGTCTGGAAATATCGAAAATTAATTGTATTTATTAAATAAAATAAGATTATTCAATATTTTTGTGAAATAAATGTGTAAATAAAGCCAATAGAGTAGATGACAGTAAGAAAAAAATCTGATTGATTTTTGTTTTGTATAATTGGTCAAGGTCTGGAGATATCGAAAATTAATTGTTTTTATTTTAAAAAAATGGATTATTCAATATTTTTGTGAAATAAATGTGTTAAAATAAAGCCAATTGTCACGTGACATGATACACCAACGAGAGCTCGTGACGTCACGCTTTGCTAAAGCCAATTTTGCTGTACAGGCGGTTCATTGTGGTTCGGTAATTTCATCTCTAAATTATTCTTTTTCATTGATTTTTGTCGTGTTAATACGTAGGCAGCATCTTTTTAGTCATTTGACTGTCTCACTTTACAATAAAAGGACGTATTGCACTGGTTATTGTATGTATATGTTTCAAAAATATTTTGCTAGCATAGGATGGAGTCATAGCAAAATCGTCGGCTAGTTCTTGAAATTTACTATCCGATCTGACTTTTTTTAAACAAGCAATAAATGATGTTCAGGAATATTGATTTCATTCTTTATTATGTGAATAAGGTAGAAACAATTCTTGGGAACACCAATGTAAAAGAGAGGTTTTTCCATAATTTTCGGTGTGCCTGCTTCCTACACAAAATTAACCAAATATACATTTTAAAAAAAAGTGTTCTTTATATATATATATATTATATTTATATAAAATGTTTTCAGCCATGGACGACATATGGTTGTCATTTGATAAGACAATCGGTGCGTGCTACTCTTCACGGAGCAGTGGTTTAATGGAAGGGCTTGGTGATATGTTAGCATCACTATCTCAATCTCCCGATTTGCTTCAGTATGGAGGTAATTCTAAAGTACTGTTTCAAACAGGCCAAGAAAGTAATATTTTTTCAAAAAGTATGAATGGTTTTAGTCAGTGTTGAAATTGGCGGATACGTTTTACTTCCTCAGCCTTGTAAAGAGGAAGTTTTGTGTTCTGTGAAAAATCCTATATTGAGTTTTCGCCCTTGATTATAAAATCGAAAAAAATATGGAATGAATATATGGACACGAAATTGTGTTCATGGATCCAGAACCTCTTTTACGTTGGTCCAAAACCTCGACAAGGACAACTACCTGATGATTTTCAGTCAAGTCGGCCCAAGGGAAGGAGAGAGATGATTATTGTATCCAGCCAATATGACTTACTATCTGAAGTGGGAAATATGTGAACGAAAATGTTTTAACCAACTAGGCTTTTCTCCAGCTCGAATTATTTGTAATCAACTAAGTTTTCGCTCTGTCCTCTTCGACTGAAAATCAATAGTTGTCGTCCTTATTGGCTTCTGGATCCAAAAAAATATCGTCTGAATATAATAATTTTATCGTGTTCAACGATTTATTTTACTTTTTTTTTTTTTTTTTTTTTTTTTTCATTTTGGGGTCAGGGGTGTCAAAAACATGGAATTTTTGAGCGATTGCGTAACTTCTCTATGATGTGTATAGAAGTAAAAATGGAAGGTTACTAACTTTCTATTGCCTAGGTACTATGTATGGAAGTAATGAAGGCTAATCTGATTGTGGATTGTTTTAGATTTCTACATTTGGATTACAGATAATTTCAACAACATGTTGTTGGATCAGAATATGGCTGTGTGTCACCATAGTATTCTCATAAATTATGATATTTTGTTCAAAATACTTGCCCAAGACAATTCTGGTGTATGCAATATCATTTTGGACAATTTTCTGAATCTTTTAGATCGTAAGTATTGAGTTTTTATTTATTATTTACAAATGTGGCCGCGTTTAAAAAAATCATTCTGTCACACTTCTATCAACTTGGCCTGACTAATAGAGGTTTTCAACTCTCTAATGTCTCTGGGTGAACATTTTTTCTGATCTGTCATGGGGCACGCCCACAGACTCATAAGACGCCAGTTCGCATCAAAAATCCCTCAGATCAGGGCTGGTGATATAGGCGTTCAAAGACCTCCTTGTTTCAATTATTATTTTTTCTTCGTCTTCATTGGCGGACCTACGTACAGCCCAAAGGGCTGAACATATTTCGATCGTCAATTTTTTTATAACCTTCAATATACATTGTAAGGTTTGAAACTTTTGTCGAATTTTGATCAAAGGAAGTGTAGCCAGAGACGATACTACTACCTAATGCAATGTTTTCATACTAAAAATTCCTCAAGATGTTCCGGACAAAATATTAGGTATTAAGCAGGATGTAATTGACTAGTGGACAAAGCAGTTTTTTCAGCCAGGTGTCAAATTAAATTCGCTGTAATTTTTAAGTTTCGAATTAATTCCTACTACGGTTATATGATACACTACCAGGTTACCCGACGTTACTCGGGGGGGTAGCTTTGCGTTATGTTACTATTTTACTCGTCAGACGCGCAAATTAAGGAAACATATTCTAACTACCAGGTTACCCGGCGTTACTCAGGGGAGTAACTTTGCGTTATGTTACTGTTTTACTCGTCAGACGCGCACGGGGAAACATTCTAAAAGTCAATTATCGTCGCCTTTTTCTAAGTTAGAGATTTCCAGAAAGCATTTTCGAGAATGTCATTATATCCTCTACCAATGGCACTATCTTCAACCCGATTTTTGGTATCTTTGTTGCCGGGTACCACTCAGCCTACCTGGTTCACGAACTATTGTTGCACATCACTGAAAAGTTTGATTTTTTCTGAAATTAACGCCACCATAACTCATGTTTAATCCTTCAAGTTTTATCATTTCGCATTTTTGCTGCAGGAGTTATCAAGCCATTGTTTTCATGGGAAGATAGATCTGCATTCGTAGTTCCTTTTAATCATGAACAGTTAACTATTCCTGATGGTGTGGAAAATGTAATTGAACAAGTGGAAATTTCAAGGGATTCAACCATTTCTTCTTTATTGAGTTGCTTCTTTTATGTAAGTATTGTTTTATTTTTTCATTGAAGGAAATCTAACAACATTCTCCTTCTCCCTTAGCTGGAAACTATAAGAAATGTCTTGTAGAAATGTTCGTTCCACTATCCATGTTCGTCCATTGGGATTCTGAAGTTAAGCCCCGTCTAAACTCCCCTCTGATTTAGCTGAACATTATTAAGGGCTTATGAACATCAGGATCCCCATCTATATAATTGACAGTTATATATTCCCCCCCCCCCCCCCCCTTCATTTTTGTACTCCAAGGGACTGAAATACATGACATTTCAGTGAAAAATCGATTTCGAATTTCTGAAGTAGTAAAACTGATTTTACTCCTGACCTCCATTACCTGACACCCTATCAGGTCATTCTCTCGATGACATTGCTTGTTCGTTGCTGTTTTTATTTATGAATAATGATTTTTTATTTTTTAGGTAATGAAGAATAATCATGAAACAGTTGCTAAGTTCGGTAGTTGTATGCATCACAGAATCATGCTTTTTTTGGTAAAGACTGCTAATGATTCACCAGTGTTGTCTACCAAATGTACATCTTTACTACTGATTTCGAAATTCTCCTTACAACTCTTCTCCGTTTTCACTTTGGAGGTAAGCATTTTCATTCTTAGTAGAGTTTAAGATGTACATTTTGATATTGAGACTAAGATGGGGTAAGGAGACCAGGTTATTATGAAACCACTAGTATTTCTTTATATTGCATTTAAATGTGATCCGCATGTCTTCTTAGAGTGGAAGAATTCACCTCTTTACGTACCTACTGTATATGAGTTTAATTAAATGCACTTCTGGCAGGAAATACTTGGCAGACCAACGGTGTCATATTTTTTTGTTTGTGTATTTTCAAATGTATCTTAAACTATTCGGATGTTCGATAGTTATATGATTGAAACCACAATAGTACTTTTTAAAAAGATTTATTTTGAACAAATAGGCATGGACCTTAGCTACATACAGAGAGAGTGATCATTATACTGTTTAGTAGGGGTCTTTATATGAGTAGACCGCTGAGCATGTACCTAAGTCAATAAAGAATGACTTTTCTCCCAACTTCATGGTTAGATGTTCCCTTCTTAGGTAGAGCTGTGAAACTATTCCTTTTCTCTCGTATATCTCCTCGAGGGCCTCCCACATTTTCTTTGAAATCGTTTCTTCCTGAATCACCTCGAGGATATCGTCGTGAATGCATGACACTAATAAGGCCTTGCCTTTCATATCTTTTTCTTTATTTCTCCTGGGGTGCCGTTATGGTTCACATCCGTTGTCAACACTTCGGCAAGGTCTTTCGCTTCGAAAATAGACAACATTCGGTACCGCCACTGGGCGTAGTCTGTGCCGTCAAACTGCCCCACTCGATATTCAAACTTTTCATCAACCGGCATTTTAAAATATTGGTAGTTTACAAGTAATGGAAATAAAAAAAAATATCAACTCAAGTTTGATCTTCAATAATGATATATTATTTGTCTGGGCCCATAACCTGTTAAAATGTATGCAATTTTACGTCTTTCTGGTTTGGCACATTCTATATTACAGACAAAGAAACACATGTACAATAGGTAATAATAACACATGCAGAAAATATAAAAACAATAAATGGGTTGCTATGGAATTATTTCCAACAATATAGTTTAGTCTGCTGTCAGCTGTTAAAGAGGTTACAAGTGTTTTGGTACGATCGGCGATCATTTATTTGTTTACAAAATGGATCAGAGAATTTGCAATAAATTTTGCTATAAGAATGGAATAAAGTGCAGCAAAGTTTTAGAAATGTTAAATATTGCTTTTCGTGAGTCTGCTATGAGTAAAACTAGGGTTTACGAGTGGTATAAGCGTTTCCAAGAAGGCCGAAAAAAGCTCGACAAGATGAAGGTCATGCCACTGTGTTTTTCGATTTTAATTACATAGTGCACCATGAGTTCTTGCCACAAGGTCAAAGGATCAATAAGGAGTACTACCTACAAGTGCAACGCCGTTTTCGTGAAGCAATCCGAAAACAACGCCCGGATTTGTGACGAAACAATTCATGGCTTTTGCACCACGATAATGCACCTGCTCACACTTCATTGCTTGTTCGTGAATTTTTGGGCCAAAAAGAACATTGTAATGATGCCCCAGTCTCCATATTCGCCAGACATGGCTCCTTTTGACTTTTTTCTGTTCCCAACAATACAGAGAACCTTAAAGGGCCGTCGTTTCACAGGCATAGATGAGATTAAAAACGCATCGCTGAGAGAGCTAAATGCTATCCCAAAGATCGAGTTCCAGAAGTGTTTCGGGGATTGGAAGAAGTGCTGGCATAAGTGTATAATATCTAATGGGAACTATTTTGAAGGGGATAAAATTGATGTAGACGAATAAATAAAATTATTTTCCAAAAAACCGAAAATTCCCGTTATTTTTTGAACACACCTCGTATGTATCGGGACACATTGAGATTTGTCCCGAGACACGTGTTCCACGACAAATGTCTCTAGGTTTGTACGAAGCCTAAGAGCCAAATTGAAATAAAAAGTTATCTGTGATCACAACATTTTTAACGGGAAGGGGGGGGGGGGGGGGGGGGGGGGGGAGTTGTGGGAGTAGGCCTTAGCATGAAGATAGGGGTAGTTCATTAACGAATGGTCGGACTATAATGGAATTTCACATGTAGTATTCTTAAACCCAAATAGATAAATAGAAAGAATTTCACATGTAGCTTTCTTGAATATGGGCTATATGACGCTAATAGGTAATAATCTAAAAAAATGTGCAAAATTTCTTTTTTCGTATTTGCCCGAACACAAAGATTATATATATTATAATTTATGTGAAATGTAATTATTTTGTCAAATTTTCAGCATTGGATGGACATATATCATTGCTTCGGATTCCTTGAAGAACCTGGCAATGCTGCATTACCTATATTGAAAGAAGTTTTTGATTCATTTGGAACTTTGTTTGAGAAAATTATCTACTTTAGGGGCAGCAATTTTTCAAGAATTGATAATTTATTGTTAACAACAGTTCTTAAAATATTAGTTGAGCTTTGTAAGGCAGGTTCCAGAGGTGCGTATTTAGCAGAATTATACAAGGTATCCCAAATAAAGCGGCCAATTATGTGTTAACTCTCATTCCGCTACATATATATTTAATATAAATATTTATTTCCGGTAAACCAAAACATGGTAAATGGGATACGTCATTCATTTTTTATTTAATGGTCATTTTTTAATTCATATTTTTTTATTTATTCATCTATATTTGTTTAATATGTATTTTTTTATTATTGCTACTCGTATATATGGATTTTCATATGAAGACTACAGGGGAAAAAGGGGGAAGGTCCCTTTGAAAAAAAAATGAGTTAGAGTTGGCAACAACTTTTTTATTAAATAAACTGATTATTTAGAGTGATTTATTGCACATAATTTCCCACATTTATGTATATCACAAATGATGAGTAATTGAACTTGAGGGATTAAAGTATACATACAGATGGGAAGGAAAAAGGACTATAACAATGGGTCAAACCTTAAAATTCGAATTACCAAAAATAATAATTTACCACATTCCCCCTTTTTCCCCTGTAGTCTTCATATTTTCTGACCTCTAATAACAAAGATGAAAAAAAAAAAAAGCTGTCTATGAACACGATAACTCCTGATATAATTGAATATTTTGACACGAAATTGTGTATGCCAAAACATAATTGATAAAAGCCGGTAATTCACCTACAACTTTTTATCTAAACTTTACTACATAAAAGCTGAAGCAATCCCCTACAACTGTCAACAAATGTAAACATTCTATGTCTGTAGTGTTTTGATATTGTCAGTTATTTAAAAGTAATATATACATTTATTTTAATTTTAATTTTTTTTTTTTTTTTTTTTCCATTTTGAAACACCGATTAACTACTTATGATAATTTGTCATTTCAGATGTGGATAGATGGGCAATAATTACATGCTCGTTCATGAAATTAATTCATGCATCGCTTTCCCAGTTACTAGGGATGACTGATCTTATGGAATATTTACAAATAGATGAGGTTAGATAAATAATACATTTTAATATTAATAACTTGCAGAAAGTATAGTCCGTAAGACGAAAATTGAATCTTGAGATGGTGAGGGGTATATACTATTTCTTGGTGAAGATATTTTTGAATGGAATTTCGACTTCCGGACTGTATGTTCAATTTTGATTTAGTATTTCTTCTTAACCTTCTTATTTATTTTTATTGTTATTATTTTTTTTTCAGACCATAAAATGTAGATGTCTTGATGAAAAACGCGATTTATTATATTCCGTTTTTGGCGAATACTTCTATAAATGCATAGAGTATGAATTATCGTTTGTAGGTTACAGGTACTTATAATTTTATTTATTTATTTTTTTTTTGTGGGAATCGTTTATAAGAAACATACCGTATAACGAAAAATCCAAAGTCGTGTGTCTGTGAATACGATAACTCCCCATAGAATAAATGTATCGACAAGACATTTTATATGTGTATTCAGAGCCATCTAAGGACGTCATTGATTTTCAGCCAAATCCGCTAAAGAGAAGAGGGGATTAGGGGGGAGGCTTAACACAAAAACTCTAATAACTGCCGTTGAAATGAATGTATTGACACGGAATTTTATATATATTTTTGAAGCCCTCAAGGCAATACCTATTGATTTTCTGCCAAATCGGTTAAAGGGAAGGGGGGGATTAGAGAAGAGGGGGCTCGATTCAAATATCCTAATAACTGCCGATGTAATGAATGACCCAAAATTAAGTATGAGAATTTAGAACACTACAGTCGTCAAATATTGAGTTTTAGCTCACCTGGTCGATTGACTTTGGAGGGAGAGCACGAACGTAATTGATTAATTCGTGCTGAGGAAGTGCATAGCCGGTGATGCACGGACGATTTTTTTCTCTGTTTCTCTTCTGTGCAATAAAAGTTGGGTTAAATTATCTTTAAATATTTTGCTGTGGATTATTATTATCATCATTATTTTTTCAAATTAATTTTATTTGCTAAATGTGCTATATATATATTAATTCTACATAACGTGATTGATAGTTTAGTCATGTAACCAAGAGAAATCTTAATTTAACATAGAAATTATTATTTTTTGTTATAGGTCTCCATTGGTGTTCAGAACAATTAATGATGTATGGAACAGTTTTTTACAACAAATTAATGATTTTTTCAAATCATTTTCCAATTTTGATATAGCTCTGTTCCAAAACCAAGTTGGGCATTTTAACAAAATTATGTCTATTCCTGAGAGACTTAGATCTCTTGAAAAAAAATATGATAGAAAAGTTATATTTTACGACACCATAGAACCAAGAACGTTGGTAGATGTTCTGACTTTTGTCAAGGAAAGGTTTGAATTTATTTCAGAAGGGAATCCTAGAAATGTATTGCGACTAATTGTACTAAGTCTAGGCATTTTAGGAGAAAGTAATACATTTTATGAAGATGCGTATTTCCTTTTGTTATCACTTTGGAATGATAATGCAATAGCTGGGCGAGGGTTCTTTTTTGGTGAGTAATTGTATTGTATTACTTTGTGGGCTAGTATAACGTTAACATTTGAGGCTATCAGTGCAAAAGTGGCCTAACCCACCTGCCTGTTCAATTGAGATAAATGGGCTTTTTCTTTAGGCTATTTTTCAAATTTTTACTGCGCCTGCAACTTTTTCGCAATTCTTTTCAATTTTTAGTCAGTATTACAAAATGAAACTAATTACTATTTTAAATGTTAATTGGCTCCATATTTTGTCTTTAAGAGGAAAAAATGTGGGATAGGCCACTTTTGCAATTTCTTGATTCCAACTAGTTGACTGTTCAGTGTAGGTTAGGCCGCTTTGCTTTTGACTAGTTGACAAGATTTAGGGAAGAAAACTGGTTGGACGCCCCTTACCAACCAGAAAAAGAATTAATAATAAAAATAAAATTATCAATATAATATAAGAAATATTATTAAATGAAATGAGTATAGATTAAGTTAACTATTATTAAAATCAAGATTAAAAATTGTCATCATCTTCATTGACAGGGATGTAATTAGCACCTCCTGGTGCAGTGTTCAACTTGTTGTAAAATTCGTGGTGAAGTTGGATGAGATCTTTTTTTCCTCAACACTTATTTCGTTTCCATTCGGATAAAGAATGTCCAAGGCCGGTGGTTCTTTTTCTTAAATCTAATACATTAAATTCGATGCTCTCGTTATTAGAATATTTATATTTTATTTGAAATGGGTGCGTGCTCTCAAAACAGAGCCATTGCATATTATTAAGCCACTCCACTTTTTGTTTATTTGTGGATATTGTCCTTCGAGTTACCTATGTTGTTTTGCAATTTTTTTGTGGAGAAAAAATTTTCTTTCTTCATAGGAATCACTTCAAAAGCGTTTGCGTTGTTCCATCTATAACTTTTTTAATCCTAGTATACTCTATCCCCATATTTCGGTTCTTTTTTCTGACATTTCGAGACCAGTTTTCTTCATTGCGAGTTCGTTCTCTGCTTCTGGTTGCGTTCAGCCGAAGGGACGTCTCCTATTTCAGAAATATCACTTTCCATGTTTGAAACATTTTATTCGAGTTCTTAGAAAAACACTAGGCTTGAAGTACAAGTAAAAATTTGTAACTTAGTGAATTTTAACACTTTAAAAAACATAAATTTATAGATGTTCAATTGATAAAAATGCTAAGATACCAAACGCATTAATAGCTACGAATAATAAAAATTTAAGATTCAACCTACCATTCATAAATGTGTAAAACAGTAGTAACAACAGCTACAGAAACAATGAGGGAGACACAACAGAAAACACTTCACAGTAATTTGATTAAAAGGCGGGAATTAGTCAGAAAGCGCGGTTGAGCGGGAGCAATCATATGGCCTATGTGGAATAGGCCATTGTTGCATTTCACTTTGATACTTTGAAGGCTTTTTTGGATAGGCCAATGTGCTGCCATCTATTGGATAGTTTAAAAAATTAATTGAAATTATATTGAATGACACTAGAGTACTCTTGGGGCACCAAAAATTGTTATTCTGGGATTTATTGGATTTTGTTGGTTAGGCCACTTTTGCACTGATAGCCTCATTTAGAGTGACACCTTATTAACGACTTGCAGCCTTGTCCAATGCTAGTTGTCCTCTCGCAAGTATAGCATTTAAAAATTACAAATAATTTTCGAGCTTGGGAAGCACAATGGCGACGTTTTTGCAATCTTTTGATATAAAAATGTTTTCCGAATAGGAAAATTTATATAATCGGTCAAAAATTTGTAAGTTGAATTTCCTCCAAGATTTAACCTTTTCCGACCCCTTCCTTAATTCGGAATATTAGTCGTTGATGTACATGTACCATCGAGTACGGTCTTCCCCAGCTTGATTATTATTGTTCATAATATAGGAAATAGGAACCTCTGATCATCATATATCAAACTTATATTTACAGTTCATACATGCTATCGGTAGGTTTGGATCCACATAAAATTTCATGACTAATACGGGGTGCTGCAGTATTATGGGTTCAGCAGTTTTTCTCTAAAAATATACTAGTTGCAAAAATATTTATAATAGATGTATAATTTTTGTCAAGGAATCTAAATTTACAAACTACATTTTATTGAAGCAACAGACGTATTGCATCTTGAACTCAACTTTCTTATTTCAAATGGGATCATACATTTTTCTTGACGATTTTTGAAGTAACATTTTCGATCGAGAAGAATCCTTAGGATACTCGCAGAGAGCTTCAATGTTTTTGTTAGGATCTTCGCTTCTTCCAACCCCCGTTTCCCACAGTTCTTCGCGATTGATATTGAAAACACTCTTGGTCGATAGAACCGAGTTATCTCAGTGAATATCCAATGGATTCATTCGATATGAGGAAGTACATTGTCGGCGATTCACTGATGATTTTTATACGTACCTTCTACAGTAACATATTTATTCAAAAACTAAATATAATAATTATTAATATTTTTTTTTTTAGATAATGGAATGAAACTGGAATGTTTCCGTGGTCTTTGCTATCTGCTTCCATTCATGCCTGAAACACCATCGAGGGCTGTTATAGAGGCTCTTAAAGCGTTAATATTAATTTGCGCTAAGGAAATCCAATTATGCGAGTCATTTGCTTATCTTTTATTCGTGCTATTATTGAAAAGCAACGATCGCAAAGTACGCGGATATTGTCACGCCTATATTAAAGGCTTTACTGTAGCGGAGAATATTGCATTTTTAAAGTCCGGAAAACTTGGCGAGATATTGCCATGCATATTAGCAAATCGTTGCGCTCTGATAAGGTAAAGTATATCAAAATATTAGTCTTAATGATTAATGATGGTCTTATCTCCTGAACTTTGTGACCTAAAAATCGTTGAAAATGCATACATAAATGCTTCTTATTCAATTTGTGTATTATGAAATTAAAAAAAAAATAACTTTATTCCGAGGTACCCTAAGAATAATTACAGATAAAAGCAACAAAATTAATAATGATAAAAAGTTATAAAGATTATGAGAGGAATGAATGTATAAATTAAAATGTTCGGATAAATACTCGTATAAAAAAGAAGGAAATCATTTATAGTTCCTTCGTGGCAGTGTTGCCAATATCATTATGCCACAAATCGTGAGTGTTCATTGAAGTTCGTTATTGAGTCCCTTGCTCAAATCATTGTGGTATTTACAGAATATTATTTTTTTTGGGAATGCCCATGAGGAAGATGGAACAAAAGAGCGGGGAAAGGGAAGAGCCCGTAAGGGACTGGGTGAGGAAGAGGGGAGAGAGAGAGTTGGGAAACTTGACGGACTGGGAACGACTTGCCAGATAGGCAAAGCAGGACGCTATTGGAAACTTGTTCACCCCTTCTTTTTAAACATCTGTATTGTTCTACTAAGATACTGGAATAGCGGACAAAGGTGTTTCGCTAAAAAAATATATATATAAGTTTTAATTGTCTAGCTTGAAAGTGTCTCTAAAATTCAATGAACATAGTGAATTCTGCACAATAATTATGTTCTGTGTTTATTTAATAATTTGTACAAAGTGTACTATAATGCCTGTATAATCACCCCTAGTTTTCCCCTGTATCATATTGAACCCGACTGGCCCTGATTATAAAGTTGATAATTTAATAGATAATTATAATTTTAGAAATGGAGGGGATTGGATAATGAGCTGTTTGGATTGCGACGAACAAAAATGTTCTCCTGAAACAAATTCAACACACTTAACCCACCTCCTTGAAACAATTGGACCTGCGTTTGTGAAACTTTTCCTTGAGGAGAATTACACCGGGAAGCGTTATCTATTAAAAAGACTTGGGAGATACATTTATCATTGTAATCCTTTACGAAACTTGAGAACAATAAGTCTTATATCTGATGAATTGTGCAAATTTCCGCCACACGAGGTTACTGGTTGTCTCAAACTATTCATAAACCTCATGTGCGACCAAGAAAAGAAATTAAATGTACAATTTGTCGAGACTATACGGATTAAGTTTAGCAACACTTATTTTACGATGACTGAAAAACAGAAAATTAATTGGGCTAAGACTTATTGTAATCTAATGATAGAAATACCATGGTAAGCTTATTTTGTTTTTGTTTTTTAATTTGTTTATTAGAGGGTTATTCCTCATAATTATCAGCAAATAATAATGCGTGTGCGCATACAATATTGACATTTCTTCCCCTTTTAGATCATTTCAATTTGCTCCAAGTAATTGAAAAAAACAAAACAAAAAACTCCCCAAATAATTGTTTTACTGTCAAATGAAACTTGTTAATAATATATTTTTTTAAATTGAGTGAATACCCTGATACTTTTCGTTTCTACTAGAAGTAAAATATGTACATAATAAATTATCTAATATATATATATATATATATATATATATATATATATATATATATAAATATAAATTGAATAATTTATGCTGTGCATCTTTCTTCTAGTAGGAACAAGAAGTATCAAGGTATTCACTCAATTCAAAAAAATATATTATTAATAAGTTTCATTAGACAGTAAGACAATTATTTTGAGCTAATTAGAGTATTTCAGTGATTTAAAAAGAGAAGAAATATCAAAATTGTACTCGCGCACGCATATATAAAGGATCAGGGGGAAGAAAGCTTTCCTCCAGTCCAAAAAAAAAAATAATAATGTTTGCACGTTTTTGTATAGCTCAGTATCGTCTCTTTAAACTAAGTACGTGAAACACCAGAGGCAAAAATTCTTTCAACATTTTATTAATAATAGTTGAATTAAAAATATAGTCTACTAGCTGAACCCGCCATGCGTTGCAATGTCTATTTTTGTAATTAGAAAAAAAAAATTAAAAGTTGTCAAACCACTTTTTAACCGTTCCAGTGGTGTCAAACAACCCATAAGTTTGAGCGCAATAGCTTCGACAGTTTCGCATCCTACAAGCCTCACAGACGGACATTCATTTATATATATATATATATATATATATATATATATATATATATATATATATTTATATTTATTTTAGTTTTACATTATTGTAAATCTGATGGTTTTGCAACACCTGGACAGGCTACATACAACTGGCCATGTGCGAAGAAAGGATGTTTCAAATCCAATCCACACACTTGTAACGATTGACCTTGTGCTTTGTTGATTATTGCAAAGGCAAGACGAATCAGGAATTGCAAACGCTTAAAATCAAATGGTGTTTCTGTTGGTATCATTGATATTCATGGTAGCAGCACATCTTCTTTGAATTTTCCATTTAATATCGTTGCTTCGATGACATTGTTCATCATTTTTTTTTTACTGGAAGTCTGGTTCCATTTCAAAGGCGTGGGGGGTCAATGTTTCGAAGAAGAATGATAGGAACACCAATTTTCAATTCCAGAATGTACAAAATCATTTCAAAAGCATTTTCCACAGCCGAAACTAAAGTAACCATAGCACATTTAGATTAGGAATAAATAAAATCATTCTGTTGTTTTTTTTTTCTGTTGAATTCATTCTATAGTTGAAAACTATGAACAAATTACAAAAAAAAAAAAAATTCAGATTTTAAGTAATGAAAACGTTATTGGGTGGGGGGTGGGGGGGGGGGGGGGAGGATCTTCTATCAAACAGCCTCCCCTCTATAATTTTATTTGGTGTTTTATTTATTAATTTTTTTGTTTTATTATCTTTTAGGCCAGCCTCTTTAAACCCAGAGAAGAATGCAATGTTATTACTAATTGTTGAAGATTTTATTCAATTCATTTTGAAGTCCGAAGATAATAGATATTATTTTAAGTATAAACTTGAAACAATCACGAAGCATTATGGCTTAACAATGAAGCAGTTATTGATTTTATTCGAAGAAGAGCTGAGCAAGGTTAGAGGATCATTACTATATTTCCTTTTCTATGGTCCCTCCCTTCCATCCCCGTTCTTGTAATTTTCTCTCTCTAATGTTCTCTGTCCTAATTCATTACTCAATCTTCCGCATATTTTTTACATATAATAGCACATTTACTGTTTTCAGATTTTTATTTATTTAATCGTTAACAATTTATTCGAAATAGAAGGAAATCTGCACTTCACCATGTCTCGAATTGCTTCAATTTTTGATATGAATGCTCAAGAACTTCTTGGGTATCGTTGTTTGCCTTTTATGATTTCTCACATTTTAACAAAATTCAATAGAGACCAAATATCATATTTCATCGGCGAATTGGCTGCAGTGTTAATGACCACTAAGAAACAGCTGATAGCAAATAATTTTGAGGTAAGTATATAGAACATTAATTTAAATTTCATATATACACTCCTGCTCAAAATTAACGCACAACCCGGTATTTTTCCATTTTCTTTGGTTTTTTTCTTTATTAACTCAGCATTGCAACTTTTATCATTTGCTAAGTTGAAAAAGTGTGGAAAATTAGTCAAGTTCAAAGGTTAGCCTCGCAAACACCACCTTTACCTTTTTGTTTGTCAATATTATACAGGGTTTAGGAAGTCGTGTTTCAACATCGTATAGTTAGAAAGTACTGCTAGAATAATTATGGATAGGCATCGTAATTTGACTGGAGGATGCTGTAAGGGCTAGAGTATGGTTGAAGCTGGACGTTCACAGAGTGAAGTTGCTAGGCAGTTACGAGTTAATCATACCATGATCGGGAGAGTTATTAGACGGTTCCAAGAGACGTGTTCTGACAGTAGAAGACGAGAACAGGGTAGACGAAGGTGCACAAGGGAGAGGGATGATCGATTTCTGAAGGATAATACACTGAGATAGAGGACCTCAACAAGCACTGAGCTACAGGTCTTGATAAGGGGGGTACGAAATGTACACATATCTAGGCAAACGGTGTGTTGACGTCACTGAGAGTGTCATCTGATTAGAAGAATACTAGTATAGCCCGCTTCTCGCCAGGCAGTACCGGAGAGTCCAGCAACAGTTTGCTCATGGACATGTCGAGTGGACACTGGAGGACTGGAAGAGAGTACTCCACAGTAATACTCTTCTCAGGCGAAACCAGGGTTAGTCTGCATTCACCAGACGAACGTGAACGTGTGTGGAAAAGGGTTGGGGAGAGATTCGCTGAAGCTTGTTTGTCACCCAGGGTGCCTTTTGGAGGGGAGTCAATAATGTTCTGGGGAGGGATTTGTTGCGATGCGCGCACAGAGTTGGTCAGCGTACCTAGACCAGCTTTGAATGCCCAAAGGTACATGACTGATATCCTTGAAGAGCACGTAGTGTCATTTGCTCTCTTAATCTGTCCAGATTTCATTCTGAGGCATGATAATGCTCGTCCACATTGTGCAAGAGTGCAACTGACTACCTTCGAGAAGTTGGTATAGCCACAGAAGTTGTCTTCCCCTGTTTTATTTTACAACCAGAACAGGTTTTGACGCTACTTATCATTATCAATGGTGCATCACCGCACACTTTTGGTTGTAGAATAAAACAATGGAAGACAATTCCTTTTTTTTTGTTACTTGCCTATTTGTACAAATGTGATATTACTTTCTTGACATAAAAACCAGATTGTAGTTCCGTTACTTATTCTAGTGTTGAGTTGATAGCTTGTATTTTTTTTTTAGAAACTTTACAAAACGTCGTATTTATTATTTAAAAAATAATTATTTAAATAAGTTTACATTCTTCAAGATTTTTTTAATGCAATTTATTATTCCATTTTCAGAACATCTTCCCCTCTATTTATTTCAATGATGATGAAGCAGCCATATCTACTGCATTTACTGCTATAGAAGAGTTCTGTGACAATGATATTGTAACTCTTGTATATATTTCTTACCAGGTAAATTTACATTTTACATATAATTTGATTTTCAATTGAATACATTTAGACGTAACCCAAAAACCGATTGATCAAAGATCTCAGCCCGAACCGCTAGAGCTCCAAACTCCAAATTTAGCACGCAATTTAGGTCACAAAAAGAGAAATCAAAACACCAAAAACTTTGACTATTAACTACCCGAAAACGTTTTTAAACGCATGTCATTTAGGTGTGACCAATACAGCCAAATCTATAAGCCACCAGGGTCATCTCAATTATATAAATATTTCAAATGTCCTAACTTCAATCTAAGCAATTTTGAAGGAAATCGAGATTCTGTCGTGCAAATAAAACTCAGACCAAGGTTTCGGAAAATTTTTATTTCCTTCTTCTGGGCTCAACAGAATATAACAAACAAATTAGTTGGTTTTATCATTGACATGGACAATAAGATAACTAGAAAAACGTCCATCTTCCATTCGAGTGGATGAATGTTCACTATAAGATGAAGTTTTTTGTTGTAGTTATCTTATTGTCCATAATGATAAAACCAACTAATTTGTTGGTTATATTTTCTGTTAGGCCCTGAAGAAGGAAATAAGTAGTTTCCGAAACGTTGACCAAATACTAATTTTTATTTATACGACAGAATCTCCATTTCCCTCAATATTGAAAAGATACTCGATAGTAATCGACTCAACAATCATTATATTTCAATCTAAAGGGGCCCTCACACTGGCAAACATTTCGCTCAATATTTTGAGCACAAATATTGAGCTTATTTTTGTATACAATTTTGAATGGTTGTGGACCCCTCACACTACACAAAAATATTGCACAAAATTTGAGTGTCGACTAAACATTCGTGATGGAAGCACGGCGCATCGCGTTGTACTCAGCCCCATAGCCGCATACGTTTCTTTGCCCAGGGCAAACCCGGAGGTTGAAAGTAGCGTAGTTGTATTGTGTGCAGTGTTGAAGGAGTCTTTAAATAATAAGAAGAAAAGAGTGTGGGTCAGGAATTATTTGAAGAAGCGTCCGACCCATGGTCATCGTAACCTATTTCGCGAACTGAGCTTGGAACCTACACTTTATCAAAATTTCCTCACACTGCTCATGCTACAAAATATTGACAGGTCCGCAAAAATTTTCTAAACTTTCAGAAAACTTTTGAACGCCCCACAAAATATTGAATGCCCCTTTTTTTGCACAATATTTGTCCTCACACTCTCAATATTTTTGCACAAAACCGACATCTTCAAATTTTTCTGCAAACATTTTGCCAGTGTGAGGGCCCCTTAAGCCTTCAGAAGTTCTATTTGTGTCATGTGAAGTAGAGACACCGAGAAAAAAAAAGATAAATAAGGCTTGTTATTAAAAATGAGGATAAGAATTAAGGAACAGTTCTGCGAATTCTAGAAACAGGTTCTCTCGATCCGGTGCGAACTTGCTGAATCTCACTATTGTGTAAAGCCCCTTGTTTATTAGGCGCATATAACTATTCTATTCTTCACTTCATTTTCCAGACTCTAATCGGCAATGTTTTGCTCAATGCCGATAAACCCAGGAAGATTACGCGGTTCTTTTATACGTATAGTAAAATGGATTTTTTAAAAGAGGTAAGAATAATTTATTTATTTATTTTAGTTTTCTGCAATTTGTACAAAATGAACAATAGGTAGCAGATTTTTCTAAATAAAATATGAATATATGGGAGAGGGTAGCTGACACGGGTGCTGACACTCCCGAAGAATGTTAATTTCATTGTAGTACCTGCAGCCAATGTAGGTTAGAACTATTTGAAACGGAGGATTATCAGGTTGACTGTGGATGGATATGCGTTTCAGAGATTTAAGATTGTTGCTGCGTTTTGTATGAAATTATTTGATACTGACTTGTATTGAAACTGTGTGTAAGTGTTGTTGGGTTCTTGAATGAACAACCGTAAAAATACCTTTATGAAGCATTTTGTTAAGGAGATAGGAAGGAGTATTTGCAATGCGTTCATGGACTGTATGAAAACGCTAGGGCTCATGTTCAGATTTTTGGCGGAGCCTCAGTGTTCAAGTCCGTATGTTGAAATGATGGGTCGCATACTTTGTAAGTGGTTAGTTAAATTCGTATTTATTATTACTTCCCCAGCTACACGAAGTATAGGGGAAGTTGTGTAATAGGTCAAAAATTCCATTTTTTCTAACTTCTAGATTCTAAATATGGAAAAAAAAATGTGTCTTTAGGTCTGTGAAAACTATAGCTCCCGATAGAATGAATGTATTGACACTAAGTTTTATATCCAGACGTCCATAAGCATGATTTTTTAGATAGAGAGTGAAAACTTAATTTATTGCAAATGATTCGAGCTTGGGAAGTATATATCCGGTGATTATCAATAGGTGTCGTAATGGGGTACTGAATACACATATAAAATTTCGTGTCGATACATTTATTATATCGGGAGTTATCCTGTTCACTGATACACACTTTGGACAGGGATCGGAAAACATGAAATTCCGTTGAAAACTCAGCATCGAATTTCTGACCGTTATATAACTTCCTCTATACTTCGAGAAGTAAAAATCGGGTCCAGTTCTACCCTCATATAGTTTAAAAAAGATAAAAACATAAATAGAAAATTATTGTTGAAGAGAATTTCGAGTTTAAATTGTATATAAGTAGTAGTATTTTTTTTCTTTTCTTCTTGGCCTTAAGACTAATTGTAGTCCTATATAGCCGGATCAATCGTGTTTGGGTTTGGAGGACCAGACAGGGACCCCCAGGGCACCCTA
Source organism: Aradus depressus (assembly GCA_963662175.1). Classification (NCBI taxonomy): domain Eukaryota; kingdom Metazoa; phylum Arthropoda; class Insecta; order Hemiptera; family Aradidae; genus Aradus; species Aradus depressus. The sequence goes on along the minus strand of OY759218.1, from coordinate 23,005,987 downwards.
CCCGCAGAGCCAACCACACCAAGGGATCAGGGACGGCACCACCGGACCACTCTCTCTTTTTTAGCCGCTCTATTTGGGCAGTACTTTATACTTCGGCGCGGGTGTGTTTGTACCCCACCCTCCAAGCCCGGGACCCAGAGGCCCCGGCGATGTCGCCCCAACCTGTCTGATTTGTATATAGTTTTGGCTACTGTCGAGAGTATGTAATTTTTCCGAGTTTTTAAATGAAAGTTTTTCAGTTAATTGCAGGCGGATTTAGAATCGGTCAGTATAACTATGTGAAGATACCTATGCCCGTTCCATCTGTTGTTTTTGAGGTTAATAATCTGTGACATATACTGTAATAATTTGTGAATAATTTGTGACATTTACTGTAATATGTGTTAATCATTTCTATTTCGTTGGCTTTCAGGATCCTTGGATCCAGGTTGTTTTTGGATGTTTTGATTGTGTTAATGTCTGGATTGGCTTTTATGAGAAAGTTTGATATTGGGATGAGTTGTGTTTAAGGATAAATGCTTGTCGGACCGATGTGATATCTGTAATGTTTCAATGAGTTTTGCTGAAGTGTTTTGAATGTATTTGTTTAAGTTTAGTTTTTGTTTATTTATTAAATCATTGAAAGGGAAGGGAGGGTGTGTTTTGCGGCATGTATTTTTGCAAGTTTTCTTTTTAGCAGTAATTTACGACTGAGAGAAAATGGAAGTTCTACAGCTTCCACTAGAACTGCATTTATAGGGGTTGTTTTAAATGTTCTTAAAGATATCTTTGAGGCCTGGTTTTGTACTTCATTTAGTTTCTGAATAAGGGAGCCATAAACCTCGCAGCCGTACTTTAACAATGGTCGAACGAAAGCTTTATATAGATGGATCATGTTGGTGGGATGTGCTCCCCAACTCAGACCTACATACATTTGAGTAGATTTATTTGTTGTTGAGATTTAGCTATTGTAACGGATAAATGTTTTTTGTATGATAGTTTTGAATCTAGCCAAACACATAAGAACTTGTGTTCTTTAGTAGTGGGTATGATAACATGTTTGTATGCTATTTTGATGTTTCTTTTCCTGGTGAATGGTATGAGTGTACATTTGTCAATGTTGATTTTGAGGTGCATCTTGTCCAGTTTGTTGGAGAATGAGTTGAGTCCTTGTTCTATTTTGAGGATGGCCTGTTCTACTGTAGGTTGGCTAGTGAAGATCACCATCTCATCGGCATATTGCAGTAGGTTGGTGTCCTCAGCTAGCTCCATGTGTAGCTCGCTAGTGAACATGTTAAAGGGGATGGGTGACCACAGAGTCCTTTTTATGAGTTCAAATGTTTGTCTTTATATATATTGTTTTTTTGTTCAAATATTTATATAGCCATTTTGTTATGCTATGCGGGATGTTTGAATTTTCTAAAATGTATAGTAGTAGTTACTTCTGGTTTTAGTTATGCAGATTTAGAATTTATTTCTTGATTTAGTTTTCTTGATATGCGGATTTAGTGAACTTGTTAAATAAGTAATACGAAGATATCAGTCAAACCATATTTTATTTACATGATTAGTTTCGGCAAGTATCTGCTATCATCAGGTGGTGAATCTAACAGTAGAGAAGAGGGTTAAAGAAGTTATAGATTCATCTCAGGGTCAAGTTGGATGCTGATTCAGTAAATGCAACTTTACCAGAAAATGAGTGTAAGATCTCTTACTTCTTCTCTATTTTTAGATTCACTTGACGATTGGCAAATCATTGCTGAAACTAATAGGGGTGTATTGTTGGACTGATATCTCCGTATTACTTATACACAGATTGAATTGAAGTTAAGAACCTTATTTATAGGATTCATTGCCTGTCATCAGAAATTTAATAAACTGTAAAAATTTCAGGTTCTTATGCAGAACATTGCTGGGTTTTTGACTTTAGTTGATGGTAAATTACTGTCAAAAACTACCTCAAGGTCAATTAAAAAGAAGTGTTTAATTTCTTTAATTCATTTGATTACGTATATGGGGCCAGAGCATGTGTTGAACATGCGTACCAGGCTGCTGGCGACTCTTCGCAATGGACTTCCTCTCGTCTATGACTTACTTCCCATAGAATCATGTAAACTTTGGTTGCACTTTTTGTACAGGTAAGAATAATCTGTCGTGAATTCTGTATTAGTTTTAATTGGAATTAATTTTGTATTTTTCGACCTTCCCCCTCTCCCCAAATCGAAGTGAAAAAAAAAAAGAGAAACGCTATAAAATGTGCCTTTCAGTTTTCCCTACAACATTTACTTGAAAAGATTTTTGTTTGAGTCATAAATATAAGCGGCATCTTAAAAAATGTACTTGGGCCTCGGAAGTGAGGGGTCTCAATTTTTGTCCGATTTCGGCCAAAATCTAATCAGATATAAGTTAGCATAATATGCATATTATGTGACTTCTTCAGACAGAGTTACAATAAATTTTCAAACCGGGGTCAAACTTATGTAATGAAACTGTAAGGCACAACGCACTAATTGATTTCGCATATTTTTCTGAATCAAAACTGGACTGACTTACTTAACTAAATGTTTTTAACAATCACAATTTTTTTTTAAATTTATCTCGTGAGTATTTGTGTAAAATTTAAAATTTTTAATTTTTAAAAATTGTGATTATAAAAACTCTTAAAATTATAGCTATTTTACTATACAAATCCCATTTTTGTTTGATTTAAACGCAGAAAAAATGTAATTTCCAATACGCATACGTAGGTCAAACAGGAAGGAACTTCAAGAAAAGGTTGAAGGAACTCTCCACTCTGAAATCTGCTGTCTTTAGACATGGCATTGAATCCAATGACCTACCTTTCTCAGAGGACAATATGAAAATTCTACACATAGGCCAGTCCCTTAACCTATTAGAAGCACTAGAAATTAATAAACTCAACATAAACAAAAACTTTATTATGCTCAATGAACAAATAGAACTTAATCCATCGCCGTTGTTAAACCTAAATATTTAAGACAATTATGAATATTAATACATTTAAACCGTAGTCAAACTTTATTTAAAGAGATATTTTTATTTATAATAATTTTTTATACATATATCAATAGATTAAGATTGCCTTGTCCTGCCTTGTGTTAGTTCAGTAGTAATCTCTGTTGAGTTCACTTGATAATGCCGTAAGAGGCGAAACTATAGTCGTGTAATTTTGACCAATAAAGTGAAAATATTGACAAGTAGTGTGTGGAGTTTATATTACTTTAGTGTGTGTATATTCCTTTATCCTGGTGAAAAAGAAAGGGTTGTTTCATCAAGACTGCACCAGTTCACACATCCGTTATCGCGGTGACCAAAATCAATGATTTAAAGTTCGAATTGCTTCCTGACGCACCCTATTCGCCAGATTTAGCCGCTTCGGATTATTTTCTCTTTCCAAACTTGAAAAAATGGCTCGGTGGTAAAAGATTTGCCAACCATGAATGAAGAGTTGGAATCTGCGGTTGATGGCTATTTTGAGGAGCTCGACGGTTCTCACTATAAACAGGGTATCGAAGCTATTGAACATCGCTGGGAAAAGTGTATCGAGCTAAAAGGAGACTTATGTTGAGAAATAAAGATATTTTTTCTTAAATTTTTTGTGTTTTCTTTGTTAGGTCGGGTACTTCTGGGACTACCCTAGTATTAATTTCTAAAAATCTAAAATTTTACACAAATACTCAGAGGTGGAATGTTTCCTTAGTACCCTAAGGAAACATTCTCACAATGTTTGAGGAATTTTTTTTTACATGTTATCCGTGGCTACCCCACATTTACTTATACTTAGTCAATGATATGTTTTTGCAGCTTTCGTAGCGAAGATTTGAAAGTATTAGGAGAAGATTTAACAAGTATTTTGTCTCTAATACTTCCTCTGTACGATCGATGTCCCTACAATGTTGGTAAAATTTTTCAATATCTTGTCGTTTGTAATGGACATTTATACGCTGAGTATTTACCAGAACTGGACTTTGTTAAGTTTTCAACTGATGGCAGAATGCATAGCGTTTGGCTGACCATCCAGAAGGCGTCAAAACGCAAGTAAGATTCATAAAATAAAAATTTGCTATTATAATTTAAAAATATATCATGTTAAGAGGAGAGAAGTGAGTCAGTGGTTTCACTCTGGGCCTTGTGTTTGCTCTCATTTGTTTACTGATCACTGTCGCTTTTCGTACTGGGGTCGCTAAAACATTGAGACTCAGGCCTCCTCCCCAAGGGGGAGTACAGAAGAGTTAATTCAAAATTTCACTTTTTCATTTTTATTCCTGTTCAACATTGGTCTTAAGACATTCTTTAATCAATCTACCCCTTCAGTGTGACCTGATTACAGGCTATATTTTTATTTTTGAATTAATATTTTCTTTTTATTTATTTTTTTTTTTTTCGTAGTGAACTTACTTGCTCCGAAGAAATACAGAGAACGTTGAAACATATCAGAAATGAAAATGTAGAATCCAGAGTTCACGGCTTAAGTTGTCTCAATCAACAGTTGGAACAATATGGTCCTATTTTGCATAAATTAATTGACCAAAGTGAGCTCCTGGCTAAGATTATTAGAGAGGTATGTAAAGTTGGCCGCACAGAAAGAACCCACCTCTTATCTCGCAATTTATATTTTACCTATGAATAATTAGAATATAATTCGTCATTTTTGGAACGTTTTTGGTGGTTTGGGGCTTTTTGGTGTGAATGGTATTTAGGAGAAAGAAATGTAGGTTTTTCCTAAGACCCATAGCTTGAGGCCTGATAAGGATATCAAGATGAATAAAATATCTACATGTGCGATACAATCAACACTAACATCACCATGGGCGGTTATGCACAGAAATCACTTCTGGTCTGCAGGGAATTCTCTGATCGGATTTTCATGAAATTTCACTTGTAGCATTTTAAGCACGGATCGGTGGGACAATAATGAACAGAACAATACTTAACTAAATTATCTACTCTAGGCCATGAGCAAGATGACGGTTGTTTTCTTATATGCGCATTTATATTCTTATCCTGAGGGCGCCGCCGGTAGCTCACAGGAAGCGTGCTTGCTTACTGAGCTCAAGATCGCGGGTTCGAAACCCGGCTGATATCCTTAATTTGTTTTATCTGGCAGGTAAAAAAAACTTTATCACGCCGTCCTTCGGATGGCACGTTAAACGATGGTCCCGAACCTGTGCGGTGTCGGGTATTCGTTAAATGACTCCCAATAGCTTAACTATTCTTTCTTATCCTTTCCTATTATTTATAGTAATATAAAGTTAATTTACTATATGCCGAGGGTTTGACGAGAAGATTTCGAAGATTTCTTTGGAGAGGGATTAGCTATTTATTCTTCATCCGGGCCCTAATCAGCTTCAGGTAGCTCAAAATTTTGAACATGAGTTGGATGTAACCTGAAGTTTCTAACACAAAGCTACTAAACTGTTTATACTAAGTTACTTAGTCCGTGAAGCAGACACTTCAGCCATTGAATAATGGAATAAAAAATAGCAACCCTGCAAGATTACCCATTGATTTAATTGGCTAATGATTGGGAGAGACCGAATGCGCTGTGAGGGCTCATTTCCGTCCTAGGTGTGTCAAACTGTCAACGAACCGAGTGTTTCCTGTTTATTGTTTCATTTTTTAATATTTTGTTTATTTCAGATCGTAGACTGCCTGATGGAGAACATTCATAGCGGCAATTCACAGGTCAAGCAGCTCTGCGGTGCCTGTATCGGGAAGCTGGGAGCAATTAATCCAGCCAGATTTCACTATAGAGACTCTGATGGTATGGTTTGAGTTATTTATAATTATAAATTCTATCATTAAATAAATGTATCTTAGCCTTTATATTCATTGCCGATTTCGTTGCCACTCGGTCACCGATTGTTTTCCCCCAGCTAAACGTAGTATGGGGAAATGTGTCAATATATATGAGTAATTATTATCAATATTATTGAGTTTTGGCCCCCTAAACTCAAATATGATAAAAACATTTCATGTGCTCCAGCTTCACCACATTCTGGAAGAAACCCTTCACTATACGCCTCGCGGCTTCCATAGTCGGGGGGTGTTACAGTTCAAGTCAATACCCAATAATAAATAAGTTATTTAAGATAAAAAAAGTGATAAGTGGTATTTAAAAATAGCCACATATAAATTAGGATGAAAATATTATATGTAGAAAAAAAAATGCGGCTTGACGCTGTGATGCGTCTATAATTTCTTTAACCCCTTCTCTACTTAAAGATAATTTTTACGTATAATATTTTCATTCTCTGTGTCTATTTTGATACCACTTAACATTTTATCTCGGGAGCCATGGTGGCCGTGCGGGCTAGAGCGTAGGGCTTTGGTCGCATTGTCTCACCTTGGTTTGCGGGTTCGAATCCCATCCGGGAGTAAGTTTTATTTCGTAGATAAATTACCTACATACATGGATGTCGTAAATAATTAGGTAAAACACCATTATAAGAGTCATGGCTAATATGCATCGTATATAAAGCCAAAAAAAAAAAAAATTATCTTACATAATTGCTGATTTTATCTTACTTAACTGCTGACATTATCTTACATAATCCCTGAGGGCGCCAGTAGCTCAGTGGTATGCGTGCTTGCTTACTGAGCTCAAGATCGCGGGTTCGGAACCCGGCCGATGCCCTTTTTTTTTTTTCGAGGGCTGATAGTGTCACCGCGGCCTGAGTAGGCCTATTGTGTGCCCTGTGTGTGTTGGTCCCTACAGCAGCCCTGTATCTTTAATGAAGGGTTCTTCTCCAGGTTCCTTCCATTACCTGCTTCGGTTCCGTTATGGCAGACCTGAAGCAGTAAAATCTTCTGCTTTCTAGTGCCCCGCACTGGCTTAGAATATGGACCGGAGTCTCATTTTCCTCGCCACATTTCCTGCACAGAGGGCTTCTAGCGATGCCCATAGGTGTTTGTTCATATGACAGTGCCTTGTAATCAGCCCTGTCATAGCTCTTAGATCCATTCTGCTCATATTCAGGAGCTCTCTGCTCCTTTTCTCTGAGGGTTCCGCTAGAAAGAGTTTTGAGTGTCTGCTAGAGATCCCGCAGAAGAGTTCCGGTTCTATAGGTTCTCTGTCAGCTCCGGGCCAGTTGATCAGCCCTTTCGTTGCCCTCAAACCCCTGATGCCCTGGCACCCATCTCAACTCCACTCTTTTTTGGTCCATCAGGGACTCCAGTGCTTGAAGGCATTCTAGGACGATTTTGGAATCTATGATGACAGCTCGCAACGCTTCTTGCAGCGCTGCTTGGCTATCAGACAGTATTAAGATTCCCCCTCCCCTGATGTTCCGTCTCTTTATGAGCCAGGCACACCCGAGGATGGCATACACTTCAGCTTGGAACACAGTGGAATACACACCAAGGGATACACTAGTATCTCCCCTGACTGTCCTCCATGTATTCCAGCTCCAACTTCTTTCTCGGTTTTTGAGCCGTCTGTGAACCAGCCAGCTTTTAGTTTATTTTATCTGGGAGATCAAATATACTTAAACACGCCGTCCTTCGGATAGCACGTTAAGCGATGGTCCCGAGCATGTACGATGTCTGGTACTCTCCGTACCCTATGTGAATAAAAATTTAGAGTAGGCATAATTTAGGACTCCCATAGTAGAGTAGAGTCGGGCTCATGTCCACCAGGGTGACGAAAGAGTGCTCTGGTAGTAGGCGATATGACCTTGTAGTTGAGCCAAGTTAATGAGTCATAATAACTGTTACATAACTTATTTATTGTTAATTATTGACTTCAACTGAAACAGTTTGTAAATTCTAGTGATTTTTCAGAAATATTTTTGGTTTATGTTTGTTTAGATTCAATACCTGACTATGGCAGTTAATTGCCGAAACTGGTTGTGGTACAAATGCAATATATTGATGGACTGATACCTTTGTATTACTTATTTAAAGCCAGTTAACAGCAATTTAAGTATATATCGCCGGGGTATTTAGTATCCACCGCACCCTGTTAATGCACATTACCTGTATCCGGCACCCGACCTCCGGGGATGTTTACTACATGTCGCAGCATGCTCGTTCCACTTGTCGGGAGGCGCCCACAAGTCATAGTTCACACAGTCACATTCTTAGCCTGTCTCGTTTGTGCTTATAATTTTTTTTATGAAACTTATTTCCTTTGCCTGAGGTAGGTACTGTTCATGATGTAGTACGCCCTCAGTTGGAATTACAATAAAATACAATTAAATTAGGACATTAATGAATTGCCGGTTCAAAGAAAGCGCTAAAAGACTGACTAGAGAATTGTCACGCAGTTATCGTGTTAATATAAAAATTTCAAACTTATGCAAATTTAATTTTTTATAGGATTCTCAGGATTTCCATATCACCCTGTTGAAAGCGATGAATTCGCTTTCCTCTGCATTTCGGGTGTGACGAAAGGACTACAAAAAGCTGAGAATTCTTTTAAATTTAATATTATCGCCAGCTGCATTCAGGTAATAAATAAAGCATATTAATTTCCCAGCTTTAGTATAGAAGGAATTATGTATTCGGTCAAAAATTCAATGTTGAGTTTTTCCCAGGTGTTTCATGTTTTTCCGACTCTCCTAATTCTTAAAATAAAATTATATATAAAACACTTGTTTTTTGAACACTTATATTGTCTAATTCCACAAACTTGTTTTTTGTTATTAGACAATATAAGTGTTCAAAAAACAAGTGTTTTATATATCATTTTATTTTATTCATTAGTATTTCCACTATATCAACACAGAACGCAAAAAATGTATTCTCCTAATTCAATCATGGAAAGAAAAACTGTATGTCTATCTATGTGATCCCCGCAGGGGGAAGTGGAATAGCTGCGTCTTGGGGACCTACGGCCCCACGGGTTTCTAGTCAGCACACACACGCACTTACATGTACACTTACATGTGCACACACACACAATACACACATAAACAACGCACAAAACTTTACACAAACATTAAAACGGACACCCAAGCTAAGGGCTGAATGGTACAGGGTGAGGAAACATGTTTGCCTCAAACGATCATCTTGGGGCACCGGGTGACACCCCATTGTAATGTAGCCTTCTGCACGTATGGGGATCTGCGTGTGGTGACCATTTAATCCCCCATTACTTGTGGGAACTATTATGAACAACCAGTTAAAAAATTATAAAAAACCATCTCCCGGCAGGGACTCAACAGAGAACCTGCCGGAAACCTTACCGGACAGAGACTCGCAGGAGAATCTGACTGTAACACCTCCCGACAGAGGCTCTCTGGAAAATCTGTCGGCATTCACCATGGACCCCTATCCTCTCAGTCTTATCGTCTATATTTACCACTTGTATTCTTTCAAATACTGATCGGTAATTCAAATCCAATAAGAAAAAATTCCTTAACAATAAATATTATTAGACAGTTCACACATCTATACTTGTATATTTACGAATATAATTTATTTATTTAATTATTTACAAAATACGGGGGGAATTTTAAACTGTAGATTATATATGTTAGATTAGATGTATGTATATATATGGATTCATCCGTAAAAATCCGGGCCCTTCATCTGGGCTTTTTATCCTAGATCCGCCACTGCTTATAGAGTTGAGCCTCTCTTCTAAAATCTCTTTCTTCTGGGCTACTACTATATATTCCATCAAAATTGTATTTCAATTATTTTTTATTTATTTTATTATTATTTTATTTTTTCAATTATTATTTTTTATTTAGTTTTTCGTCCTAATAATTAAGATAAATTTTCGTCCCGAGGGCCTACCATTGGGTGGCCTTCCTCTCACACGTCATTCATGCCACCATATCACCACCATGTACATCATAGATGCTTGTTGTTGCACCATAGCAACAGTTGTATCTTTATGAATACAAGACAAAAAAATATATATATTAATATTTGGGACAGTGGATGGAAAAACATGGATTTCCGGTGAGAATTCAACATCGAATTCTTGAATGATTCCATTTACTTCCTCTACACTAAGCTGGATAAAAAAAAAAAAAAAAAAAAAAAAAAAAAAAAAAAAAAAAAAAAAAAAAAAAAAAAAAATAGTCCGATGTATTTATTAGTGATTATTTTATTATTATTAATATTAATTTTTCATTTAGGAAATTTTGAAGTATTATTTTCCGGAAAGCAGAAGCTCAAATCGAGAATCATTTCTTCAAAGATTTCCTCATACTGAAAAGAGTATATTGGTGCCATTGCTTGAGACAAGATATATTTTTACCGAACCTACTCTTCCCGAAGGAATTGTTATTGGGTGAGTTGACATATTTATCTGTATATTTATATTAGTACGAAGCATGCAGAAACAACTCAATTATGCAACATAGAAAGCCGAGATTTCCCTAAATGAACAATTTCTGTTGAAGATACAGAGTTTCGCATTTTTCGTCTCTGTACCTGACTGTCTTGCATTGAGGCAAAAAAAAAAAAGTAGTTGAAAAGATGAATTACCGATGATGTACTTCTCCAGTTCGAATTAATTATTTATAACCAACTAAGTTGTCAATCTCCCTCCAGAACGGTTTCTCTTATTTGGCAAATTTGAAACAAATATCAATAGGTGTGTTTACTCAGGGACTTCTCAATCCTCATACAAAACTTGACAAGAAGATTTCAAAAATGTTCATTTTTGTTTTTTTGTTGAGGGATAAGCTATTTATTCTTCGTCCGGGTCCTAATCAGCTTCAGGTAGAGTGATATAACATCTCAAAATTTTAAACAGGAGTTGGATGTAACCTGAAGTTTCTAACTAACGCAAAATCAGTAAACTGCTTATGCTAAGTTACTTTGTCCGTGGAGTGTTTATTACATAGGCAGTTATTAGTTTTTTTGAGTTGGCCTCTCTCCAATCCCCTAATTCTTACGGCCGATTCAGGTGAAAATCAACAACTGTCTTTGTAGGGTTCTGCATCTGTGTAAAACATTTCGTGTCAATATATTCCTTCTATGGAGGAGTTATCGTATTCACGGACACTCACACAGATAGATAGAGGGCGCCGGTAGCTCAGTGGTATGTGTGCTTGCTTACTGAGCTCAAGATAGCAGGTTTGAAACCCGGCCGAGGCGTTTAGTTTATTTTAGCTGGGAGGTTTATGTCCACCAGAGGGACGAAAGAGCGCTCGCAGGCAATATGACGTTGTGGTTGAAGCCCGGGCATGAGTTATAATAACTAACTGTATGCTAGATTTGACTAAAGATAGGACACTAAAACTAAACGTGACTAAATCAACAATAACATTTTAAATTATTTACATCAAAATGAACCAAAATATTATATCCAAACAGAAACGTATATATAAATAAAAACGTATACTATTAGCGAACAAAAATATAAAAATAATTAAATTACAACTTTATTTACATTTTGGTTATTTATTTTCAGTTCTCACGCTGGTAAAACCATATTCCAATGGGCCTCACATTGGGCTTCTGTGTTAATCACCTACATTCCTGCCGATTCCTTTTCGAACAGATTTTTCAAATTCTGTCTTCCAATGATGTTATTAGATTATCATATTATGCAAACTTTATTGCCCTATATTCTTCGTAAGTATATTGTGATGTATATAAGTAAGTATTTAAGTGAGGTATACACGTTTTTAAGCGCCTAACCTATTTTTTTTTTTTTTTTTTTTTTTCAGTTAAGGCAGTAGTCAGCAGCAATGAGTATCATAACGCTATAGAACAAGAAATTAAATTAATTCTGAAATGGCAGGTTGAGGAAGAACTTTCGATGAGTTTACCCAAACAAATTCACGTTTGTAAAATGTATTCGAAGTTTAGGACTTTAAATGATTTATATTCGAGCAATTCGAAGTGCTTCATTCTAGTTCTGGATCTGCTCGATTTTCTGTTCAAGTCCCTCACGGTCCTACACGATAATGAAGTTGTTTCAACGGAGTTTACTCTCCTTCAAAGTAAGTGTTTTTTTACTAATTTATTAGTAATTTATATTTATTTTATACAAGGTCGTTCACCCAAAATACATCTTTAAATATTTAAAAGGATTGACTAATGATGTAATAGGAAGGGGGAGATGATGCCTGTGGTCGATAAAAACGAACTTAGACTTTCTGCCAAGCTTTTGACTCTGATTGTGCCTTCTTCAGGGCCTCTTTGACATATAATGCACATTAGCAATAAGTTTATATGCGAAGCTACAATTAGGTAAAGATAAAACAATGAAAACTAAATACAACTAAACAAAACATACATCATAAGCGAATAAGACTCTCAGAAAAATTTAAATAAACAATATAATACCTTTTGTTTAGTTGTATTTAGTTTTAATTGTTTTATCTTTACCTAATTGTAGCTTCGCATATAAACTTATTGCTAATGTGTATATGTCATTACAGGCCCTGAAGTAGGCACACTCAGTGCCGAAAACTTAGCAGAAATTTTACGAGTTATTTTTTATCGACTTTAGTCTCATCTCCCCCTCCTACATCTATAAATACTTTATTTAAATTATTATGTAAATAGTTTCCTTCATTATTACTTTCTTATACCTTTAGTATAAGGAAGTATTGTAATTTTCAAAAGTGCGAGATAGAGTTTGTCAACAAAATTTCACCCCTCAACACGTTTTGACCATTTTACGATGATTGGAACTTTGTGAGTACTGTAACGCAGAAACGATTGTACAATGAACTTGAACAACAATGACATTTGAAACCAAGAATGTTCCATAATAAATTTCCTTAATAAACTATCAAAATGTCCTCAGATTTGAGGTAGGACCAATACGACCAAGGTTATAGCGCCCTAAAAGAATGTACAGTTCGAATCTCGGACAATTTTTTTTTTTTTTTTTTTTAGGAAAAGAGACCTTGAGCTCGCCGTCCTTCGAATGGGACGTTAAGCGATGGTCCATGGCCTTTACGATGTCAAATACTCATTTGAGACCCCTACCTGTTAGTAACTAAACCTGGGTTGACAACATTTAGGACTCCCTCATTAGAGTCGGGCTCTACGCATTGCCACGAATTTTAGAATATATTTTTACTATTTTTCTTACTTATTAAAAATAAAGAAAGTAAAAAATATGTGTTGTGGTCATAACATGACAACTACAATTCATCCCATTCACTAACCCAATATCGTTATAAATTGTTGTTTTCAGGTTTCTTGAATAATTTTTCTGCCATGGAGCTATCGCTGATGTCCTACATCCAGGGCGACTACTGCCGTTCTCTGTTCTTTTATGAAAAAGGCATTGATCAATCGCAAAACGATGAAGTTAACACTGCTCCACTCAGGGTAAACCAGGATCAAAAGCAGACAGAGCGAGTGGTAGCGAACCCCAACGATACAATTACGAATGATCAGTTAGTTAACTGATCATTCGTAATTGAATCGTTGAGTTCATGATTCTTCATTTTTGAAAAAACTAAGTTGAAATTTTTTGTTTAAAATACCCTTATTTTTCTACAAATATTTCTAATAAGATTAATAAAGTTATTTGTTCTTGCTGTAAACAATTGTTTCATTTCACAACTGCATCATCATCATGTTGAAGAAAAATTGTAGGTGAGTGAGAGGTAAGTCTCTCAGTTTACAAAAGACACTCACGGCATATTCGCCTTAATTTTCTTCAACCCAATTATTCCTAAGTTGCTATATTCAAGAACTTTCATCGCTGCAATCACTAAAGCCATTCGTAACCACTACTACACTATAAAAATGTTTTCCTTAAGTTACTTTGTTGACTGATTATTCACTTCTAAGTTGAGAAACGCGGACATATTGTGGAAACTTGTAATAAATAAGTTTGTTTTATTTATTTATGACTGATTATTCCTCAACTGCATTAAAACAATTCATTTTTATTTAAAATGAACCTTGTCAGAGCGATTGATACCATACCTACAGACCCGGTTCCATCAACTCTGATCAAAATGTTCAATAAGCAGTCTTGATTAAAGATTAAATCGAGGTAAATTGTTCTACCATCAAATGTCTGCCTACGATTAGTTGCTCTGGAAGTCGTTTTTAAATTTTACGCCGATTGGTGAATAGATACATTGGTTGATAGTTCCTGTGATTGGCGACAGAGTGCATTGGTTGATAGTTCCTATGTATGGCGACAGAGTGCATTGGTTGATATTTCCCGCCGATTGGTGAATAGTTACATTGGTTGTTAGTTCCTGTGATTGGCGACAGAGTGCATTGGTTGATAGTTCCTGTGATTGGCGACAGAGTGCATTGGTTGATAGTTCCTATGTTTGGCGACAGAGTGCATGTTTCGTTGATAGTTCTCGTGTTTGTCGAGAGAGTGCATTAGGTGTCTGATATTTAATAAAAAACGTATGTTTTTTTTAAAAAGATCTATTTCACAAAATATATATATAATATGGGAGTACTTTCGGTATTGCTAACATCTTCAGCCACGTCTTAGCAAATACTAAGAGTATTATATATATACTCTTAGTATTTGTTGAGTCATGGCTGAAGGTGATAGCAGTAGAAAGTAGTCCCGTATTTTTTATTTAGTGTTTCACAATATCTCTGCAAAAAAATGTTAAGTATCGTGTCTGAAATTTGTTTGTGAAAACGTTCACTAGGACGGAAAGAACTAATGTTACGTTATTAGTTAAATAAAATGAATTAATAGTAATTTGTAAGAAATATGTTTGTGTTGCGTGTACATAAATGCATAACGAAATTTTTCACTTGTTATCTACTCACGGTTTTCACTGCCTCAAAGTTTCTGCTATGAAGTGAAAAAATACAAAAAAAAACTATGTTTTGTATTTTCTAAAGTAGGTACGTAATATATATTATATCAACTTCAGAAAATACAAAGATCCTTTGAAAAATTGACATGGTTTTCTCAGGTTTTATAAATAACAATTTTTAGACCGAAATTTAAATTGTTTTTCAGGAAGTGCTGTAATCAAAATGGTTTTTAAAAAAATTATTACTTCATATTCGTTATAATGCTCAGGTTATGGATTTGTCATTCTTGGTCTTCTGTCTACTAAATTCATTCATCCGATGATAGAAGATTCATAAAACATGTTCAGAGCATTACAGTTGCTTTAATCATGATTAAATCTTCTAATTGTCCAGAAGTTGGTGATTAGTTAAACAGCAGGTTATATTTCAAAATGATGGTGAAACACTTTCCTCTGATTAAATGCAACTAACCAAAATTAAACACACTTTAATCAGAGACAGTGGAACCGGGCCTAATAAATCTATAAATTGGATCAGCCTATCTCTAGTTACAGAAGCAAAGTATTTTACAGAAATGTTGAGTAAGGGTGTTCGCTTCTTCGTTCCAATTAAGTACTATTTATTGTAGCATTATAATAAGACAATATTATTAATAAATATTGAAATTATTTTTCAGAACATTTATGCCAAATTACGTGATGCAGATGGACTTTTGGGTGTCATGAGAAACTCACCCAGCCTTCTCACCAGTGAAGAAAGCGTACTGAATCATGTAGTTAGTGGGAACATTCAGGTAACATACAATACGCCATGTGATCAAATAGTTTCGAGACATCTGTATATCGTAGGAATTTGGGATAGGACTCATTGGCGGCCTATTGAAAATATCCTTATAGTCCTAGGTCAAACATATGCCACGTAGTCTTAACATTTTGTACGGGAAATGGCGACCAATTTACATTGTATTTATATTGGTCGAAAGACTGATCATCCATCAAACAACGTTCTCTCGGGGTATGACGGATGAACCTGCTAATTATTCTTAATTACACATGCAATGCTTGGTTGTATGTAGAACTCCCCACGTAGTCCGAAAGTACTGGTATACATTAAATATTGCCGTCAGGCCTTAAGATAGCGACTTGAAAAAAATAATAAATATAAAAAATTGTGAACTAGAAAGAAAAATGTTAACGCCATTCTTATTTTTTAATGTCCATTTTAAAAAAAAAATCATTAGGCTGCATTTTGGGACCTTTTTAACATCTTGTATATTTCATAATTTTACAATCCCGTAGGAAATTCTGTAAAAAAATTGTTGAAAATTCAAATTCTTAGTCCCAGTTCTCTAAATCTGAAATAACTATACAAACTACTTTGTTTCTCCTTACTTATCATATTTATCAATCCTCAGGATGCTGTCGTTGGTTATGAAAAATTATCAAGGACATTTCCAAGTACTGAATGCCATAGAGGCCTTGTACAATGTTATTTGAACACCAATGAGCCATACGTAGCTTTGAAACTTGTTGAGGGATATATGAAAGAAGGGTAAGTGATTTTTCACAATTTCTGGGTCAAAATGAGGTCATTTTTGGAAACTGTCCTTCCCCTTATCTGCTAAACTAATGTATCGAACTTTTATTTGATTTCTTCAAACAATACAAAATTAGGGATATAGTAAATAAAAAAGAGAATTTGTTAAACTTTTATATTGTCTGATTCTATAAAAATATATACATAAAATATAATGTTCTAAAGTTTCACTTTAGAACTGTGCTGATGATGGCTTAAGCCGAAACTGGTACACTTTACGTATCGTATATACTTATTATTGTGGACTTGGACAATATAAAAGTTGAACAAGCTTTTTTTTTTATTTATTTTACTAGCTTTCCACTATATGGACACAGATCGCAGAAATGTATTCGAACATGAATTAATGATATGATTGTGTTTCAGTGAATTTTTTGACTCAACCTTATACAACGAATATTGTGAAGCCATCTGCCAAACAATGATGATGGACGATTTGCCTCCAGTTCTCGACGGTTTGAACTCACGAATAGGCCAAAATTGGAGCTGGAGTGTGGATATTGCCTATATTCTTTCAGATCTATTCAATTCGAAATTTACTGCGGTGAGAAACAAAATTGATTCAGTTCGTCGGTTTATTGTTGGAAGTTTGGCCTCCGTAAATGGGACCTATCGACAAGGTTACGATCATATTGTAAAGTAAGCATTTTCCAACATATCAAAAATTTACTATCAGGGTTTCTCAGGAATTTCATGTTTTCCGGCTCTGTGAGTGAATTCAAAAATTGCAAAAATACAGTGGAGTCCCGACAATCCGAACGCAAAAGGTTCTTCGGCTTAACGAAAAGAGATTAACGGAAAAATGAAAAAAAAAAGGATAGCTTCATCAAAGATAATTTATTAACCTAAACTGTCTTTAAATTCACTTCTTTGTTCAATGTTTATAACTAAAATTGTGCATTGAGTCTTTGAAAACTATTGGGTGTCAATCAGAGACCAATATATGTAGGTAGTTTTTTTTTTTATCTTTCTTGCCCGTTTGTTCTACCATCACGGGAAAATGGCTGAACATGTTTCAAACAAATTTCATAGTATGAATCTGTCTAATCAAAAATTAGTTTTAGCATACATTTGATTTCAGAATCACTGAATAGAAGTGAGGGATATAAGAAATGATTTCATGTTTTCTCATTTACTATTGATTCTACGTGAAAATGTTACAGAATCAATATGAAAGACATTTTCATTTTAAACATTTTTTGTTTTATATATTTTCCTGCTAAAGTTAATAATACGGAGATCAATAACATTTTCTAGTAGGAAAAAATACGCGTAGGAGGTGAAAGGTAATAAGATGGGAAGTGAGTTTGGCAGAGGAGAGGAGAAAAAGCTATTCCTGATATCGGTGTTCCTTTAGATCTCTTTTTAAAGGTACTAATCAAACAGTCAATTGTTCTGAAGGATAATCAAGGTTTTAAGGTTTTTCTCTTAGTTGAACCTTGAACTGTGGATAATACAAACTCCTAAGTTAAAAAAAAAATATCCGATGCAGAAAATTGACGTTCGGATTCCCTGGACTCCATTGTAAAAAATTTCTTTGTAGAAGACTCTAAATAAAACAAGACATAGTTGCTGTAATCTCCCTCTGAGATTTCATGCAAGGTGTCTCTTCATCATTTACAACAACTTGAGAAACTTGTTGTTACAATAAGTTGAGAAACTTGGACATATTGTGGAAACTTGTAATAAATAAAACAAACTTCTTTTTTGAAGTGTTTATTTATCTATTCCACAAAAAACATTCAATACGAAAACTACACTCTCTTCTCTGCAATAGAAGTCGGGTTATATTATCTATTTCTTTTATATTTTTTTATATAAAATATTACATAATTACATTTGTGTAAAGTGCAAACTTTTTTCTTTATTTTCTCTGCAATAGTTGGGAATTGTTATCTATTTAATTTACTGTGAATTATTTTTTACAAAATGTATTATTTATATGTATTTACTAAATTATTCCTGCTAAATGTTTTATATTATTACTTCTCCATAATATGGCTCATATGATAGTAAAGTAACTAAAATAAAACTTAATCGAACGTACAAATGGAAGTATATAGTAGTAGTATGTATTAAAAATTGCATTATTTAATGATAATTGTAATCCAGAGAGGGTATCGTGATTATCGTATAGAGCGAAGTTTCCGTGAATTACTGTTTGCTCTTATACTATTCATGTGTAAAGAATGAACTTCCGTTTTTGTTCCTCTTGTGTGCAAGAAATATTATATTGTGTCAGCTCTTTGTATCTTGTAAATTATTTTTCACAAGTTGTATTTACAGTGTTTATTACTCCTGACAAATGTGGTATATCATCACTTCTCCACAATTTGACTGTTAATTTATTAAAATAACTAAAAGAAATATTAATTGAAGATATTCATTATATTTCAATGACAATTTTAAACCAGTTTGGATATAGTGACTGCCGGATGTAAGAGTTTCGGTGTGGCTCTTATGAACAATGTTCACTTTATGTATTTATTTTTATTTATTTATAGGCTTCAAGTTCTCGACGAAGTCGAGAAGTGTTGCTCCATGTTGGTTGGCATAGAACAACGACCTCAGCCGGATGCTATCTCCAAATATATAGGAAATTTGAGTTTGGACTTGCGCCCTGATCTTCTTCCATCGGATGGTTATTTTCGCCAGACAGTTTTGAATTCAAGACAGCAAGTTTTGATGATAGCAAAAACTTTGATCAACAAATTTTCTCCCAACGATGAACAATTGATCGACTCAGAACTTGGAAAAAACGCGCTCAAGTTGGTTAAAATTGCTCGAAAGTAAGTCCCCCCCCCCCCCTTTAAAATCTAGAAGTTTTCTGATTATACAGGATGTCATGAAGTACTATTCAAATTGAAATACGAATATCTCGAAAATACAAAAATAGACAAAAAAAAGTTGCATTTTCGCTGCAGTCTATGTTGTTTTCACAGGAATTTCTTGTTTTCTGACCTCGAATACACAAATAACAAAAAAGTTGTTGAATCACCGCCAATGTAATTTCCCAGCACGAATTAATCAATTAGGTTTTCGCTTTCCCTCCGAAACCAATCGACCGTTACGGCAACAAATCAATATTTGACTTAATAGTGGCTTCTGAATCCTCTGCCTAAATTTTGTGTCAATGTATTTATTATATCGGCAGTTATTAGGGTTTTGTGACCATCATCCCCATTTCTTTGTCTGAATTCGCGTAAAATTAATAGGTCCCGTCTTTATGGTGGGGTTTTGATGTAAATACAAAATTTCATGTCGATACATTCATTATATTAGGAGTTATTTGTGGTGTTTGAGTTGAGTTCCTCCCCTTCTGATCCCCCACAGTGTTCACAAACCCACACATACAAGACTTTATTTTTTTTCATTTTTAGAAGCAGAGTGCGGAAAACATAAAATTCCGGTGAAAACTCATCATCAAATTTCTGTCCGAATAAATATATATATTCCCCTATACTTCGCATAGCTGAGGAATTACAACCAAATGTATACCTGTGAACACGATAATATAATAGTTTTACTGAAATAATAATAATGTTTTACATAAACAATATAAATAATTTTGTTATTTTTTTCCTAGGAGTGGTAATTATCAAAATGCACATTTTGTTTTGGCTACTGCTGAAAATTTCAAACCAGTTGGATTGTTCATTGAAAAAGCGAAACTACATAAAGCCAGATTTGAAACTGATTCTGCCGTGTTAGTTCTTAACCGTGGAATTCAACAGTTCTTTTCTGATATTTCGCAATCTCGAGATTTCAGGGCTCGCTTGATGTGCGCTGAGGTAATTTTTAATTTATTTATATAATTTTCATTGATGGGGCCAGAGACAGTACTAGGAATATGGACTAGAGATCTTTTGGAGCAATCATGGAGAAAAATAATCACATGGATTCCAAGGTGTTAAAGAAGAATGGGATCCTGAACTTCAAAAGAAGCAAGCTTCGGCAACTAACAGGATTTTTTCAGACGTTGAAGACACGGTGGAAGCCCAGTGCTTCCAGGGAATATAATTTCTATTTTATTTTTTTTGTAAATATTTTGTATATATGTATTTACATATTATTGGGTATAGCAGGAACAATCTATGAACAGTATACTATACCCACTATACTCCAGTCTCTAAGAGAACGACTAGATGCTGTCGAATGTGGTATATCTTTGTTGACTGGCACTTTATGCTAGAACTAATTAGTATGTAATATTCTGTTTCAGGCCAAACTTCTGATTGCCAAATATAACGATATTAACATGAACGTTGACTTCTTAGAAGGCTGTAAATATTACTCCTCTGCTGTAGCAATTTGTGAAACTGAAAAAAATATGGTGTTCTTGGCGCATTACCTTTATAAACGAATTTGCTCCGAATCACAACCGGACAACACCCGCGAAAAAAGGTTTATTATTATTAATAATATTACTCAGAATAAAGAAGAAATAGCTTTCTTGGCAAGAAAAAAAAAAAAAAAAAAGTAAATCTTTTCATGATAATGAAACTTTCCACAGGCGAACATTGATCAATAAAAAATTCTTGTCTGTCTGTGAACCCGATAACTCCTGATAAAATGAATATATTGAGAAGCAAAAAGTATAATATACACATACATATTATGTGCCCCCCATGAAGAACACACCTATTGATTTTCTGCGAAAGAGAAGGGTGGGGTGGAACTTGATACAAAAACCTATATGGACTATACTTGTCAATTTTAAACCGAACCTGCCAAAAGGTTACTAAGGCTTTTATTCTTGTAAAAAAAAAATAAATAAAAATAGCGAATATGAGACAGATTCATTCTTCCGACTAGACCCTAAGTAAATTTAAGGAAAATAATAAACTTGTATGATTTAATAAAAATGTAATATTGTCTATGTTTCAGGGATATTCAGCTAGAAGCAGTGCGTAATTTTGCAAAGTCCTTACTCCCTCCGTACCCATCTAGGTACATCTACCAGTCGATGCCGTGCATGTTGAGTCTGTGGCTCGACTTCGGGATGCGTCTCCACAAGCAACAAACTTCCCCCCTTCTGCAACGAGAAGAAATATCTCAGCGGGAAAAGGTTATGAAAGAACTTAATCATATCGTGGGTATGTAAAGTCACATGGTTTCAATTATACAGATAATAATAATTTTCTAATTTTTTTCCTATGAAAGCCAAATGTGTCATCAGCCAGAATTGTGTGTTTTGATCCGTTCAGTACCCTGTATTTCTAATACAAGTTCAGGATTCCCTCCGTAGCCTGCCTCAGTTCTGTTAATGCAGAACCCGATGCAGTAAAACCTCTTCATTTTGAAGTTTTACACTGGCTCAAAATATCGTACGAATCGGAGTATCGTTTACCTCTCCCCATTTCCTGCACAGAAGGCTTCTAACGATGCTCAAATTGTGTAGGTGTTTGTTCATAAGACAATATAATCAGCCCTGTCATAGTTCTAAGATCCATTGCCTGATTTTTTTTATAGGCAATCAAGAGGCAGTGAAACTTTCAGAACGTTACACAAAAAGGCACTAAAAATGAAAATACAATTAGAGGAAAATGGCTTTTTAAATAAAAATGTTTGTTTAATATAATTTTACTTTCACAGCTATTCGTAGTATAGAAGCTATATATTCACTTAAAGTCCTTCGGATGGGGACGTTAAGCGAAGGTCCCGAGCCTGCGCGATGTCAGGTACTCGTCAAAGACACACCCCTGCCTTTGGTAAACTAGGGTAGGCAAAATTTAGGATTCCCACTTTAGAGCCGGGCTCATGTCTATTGGAGCGATGAAACAGACAGACTCTGTCTACATTTAATATTTTGTTTCAATTTCTTAAAAAAATAAATAGTTGCGGTAATTCTTACAAAAAACCCATATAAATTATTTGACATTAAACAGATCGGAATATAGTGTTACTTTATACATTCCTAAAATCTTCTTGGAATGAGATTCGAATTAGCTATAAAATAAGAAGAAAAAAAAGATAAACTATGTAAATATTTCATTAAAAAAACAATTGTAAAAATGGTGTTGTTCACCTCCGAGGTGCAGGTATATGGTGATGTATTTTCATTAAAAAATAGAGTTTTAGGCATTTATGGCAAAATAGAAATTTACAGTGACACTATTGTGTTTGGGTATAATTCATGTGTTCATTTTATCATTTTTTAGAAATGTTTTCTAATATTCTACAACCTTACATTTTTATGACGGCTTTTTCTCAACTTTTATCGAGAATTAACCACCCGCTGGAGAGTTGCAGAGTTATATTACGAAAAATCATCACGGATATTTTATTAACTTACCCACAGCAAGCTTTCTGGATGTTTGCTCCCATAATGAAGGTAAACATACTTTATTTACCTTATGAGAATGAGAATTTGAAATTAATTTCCTTATATTGTGTTATTAAATTAAATTAAATCATTGATATATCAAGATTGAAAATCATATCGAGGAAATAAGTACACTTTCGAATTTTGAACTAAATATGCTAATTTTTTTTTTTCCACGCGACCCCTTTTATGGTGAATAAAATAATAATTTGTGGCGTCTGCACTTGGTTTGATGATTTTAATATAAATTTAAAAGCTGAACCCTATACAACGGTTCCGTCAATTTCCAAGGATCCGATTCTAGATATTGTCAGTGGTTACTTTGTCAGACATCTAACGAATACTCCTTTTAATGCTTTCCAATGCTGTTAATTTGAATAATACTGCGTTTTGATACTTGATTTTTCCATATTTTAACTTTTTTTTTTTTTCTCATAACAGGAAATAGCAAGTGATTTTTGTAGGATTTTGTTCCGCTTAATTCGGATCTGTGATTAAAAGTTCTATACTACCTCTATCAACTCAAAAACACTAATAATTGCCAATATAATGAATGAATGTATCAATAAGTATTATAAAATAATTATTTTATGTATATTTTGATTTCTTTGTTTTCAATAAATAAAATTAAGTTTTAGAGGTTTATTAATAATTATTGTTTAGTGTGTGTTGTTTTTTATTGTTCTTAAAAAATAAAAAATTGAAAGCCAGTCTTTAACCCAAATTTTTCTTCGATTTCTTTTTTTGGATTCAACAATGTAAATAGCCAAAGCACCATATAACAACAATTCCTCATTACTTGACATTTTTAATTTAATTTATTATAAATTATTTAAACAAACAAATCAAAGCTTGAAATAAACTTTTATTCCAAAAAATAACAAGATGATGTCACACACCAAACTGACCGTTTGTAGACACCAGACCTATCAGTTCGATTTGATCAGTTAAAAATGATCAAATCGAACTGACACACCAAACTGACCGTGTATGACCCCCTTTAGAGGGAGAGCGAAAACATTCATTAATTTGTCCTGGGGAAGTACATTGCCGGTGATTCATTGACGAATTCTTTAAACTTTACATAGCGCATTTCATAGCTCTGTGTTGATTTTTTAAATGAAATTTATTACCTCCCTTTTTGTTTCGGCTCAAAAAGTGCCGAGGTTTTAGTTGACTTTCCTATGAGATTGAATTGGAGATTTCATTTATTTTATACTGAAATATTTGGTATATTAGAACTACTAATGAACTTTGAACTTCCTAGGCTTCTCTGAGATGGTTCATGTTCTGTACATCCGGCATATTATCGATAGGCGATGCTAGCGTACTAAGATCGCGGGTTCCGGACCCGGCGGAGGCCCTTAGTTTTTTATCTGGGGGTGAAGAAAAACAGCACTCCGTCCTTTGGATGGGACGTTAAGGACTGGTCCCGAGCCTGTCCGATTCGAAGTACTCGTTAAAGACCCCTAACCTAATTGAATAAAAATGTAGGGTAGGCACAATTTAGGACTTCCCATAGTAGAGTCGGTCTCATGTTCACTAGAGCGAGGTAGGCGGTATGCAAGCCCGGGCATGAGTCACAGTAACTAACTAACCAACTTTTCCAAAGATGTCCATTTTTTCCCTTACAATATTTTTGGTCGATTAAATTTATTCAATTAAAGAAGCTGATGACGATACAAGTGCATTCTGGGATACATTATATTTTAAATTAATCACTTTTGTATTACAAATTTAATTTACAGTAGAACCTCTATAAGTCGAACATCAAGGGAGACACCAAAAAATTCGAGTTATAGAGTTTTCGACTTATGGAGGATTTCGACTTAGGCGGATTTTGAATCGACCTGTAGAGGTTAAGAATCATTCTAACTAATTTTGAGTCAGAGAGGTGAAATAACTAAAAATTCGAGTTACAGAGGTAACAAACATATTTATATTTATTATAAATCAACATTATTTCAACATTCTTAAAATAAAAAATACGTAGTATATGTAGGTATTAAAAAAAGTCAGTAATTTTTTTTTTTTGCTTTAGATAATTGGTAATCCTATTTATTGTATGTATATTCCTAAATTGTTTTCCAAGAAACAATGGTGTACATTGTCGGCAAATTCTTAAAGTCGGTAACTTATTTTTCTTCGAGCTATAGAGGTAATAAGTTTCAAATAATCGAGTTTTAAAGGTTGTAAAATAAAACATTGCTATGTTCGAGATACAGAGGCCCAATTTATTTTTTCGAGTTATAGAGGGAAAATATGTACCAAAATGGCTTGTAGGGATTCACTGATTATTTCGACTACTAGAGGGTTGAGATTTCAAGTAATGGAGGTTTTGGGGCTTGAAGGGAAAGGAACAAAACTTTTTTCGAGTTTTGGAGGTTTTCGACTTATCGAGGTTCGACTTGAAGAGGTTCTACTGTGTTTAGTTCAGTCAATAATGGACTATCATGTTTTATTTAGTCCAGTTGCTTCTGTTACTTCCCCAGCTCTATACGTAGTTTAGAGGCAGTTATGTAATCGGTCAGGAATTCGATATTGAGTTCTCACCGAAATTCAATGTTTTCCGACCTCTTGAAACAAAAAAAAAGTATATATATATGTTTGTATGTGGACTCGATAACTCCGGGTAATCTGAATATATAGACACAACATTTTATGTGTATCCAGATACCCCATAAGGACGATACATATTGATTTTCATGATCTTTGGTTCTATGTAGCTTGAGAAATGGGCGGGAATTCTATCCAAGATATCGTTGGGAAAAAGTGGACACCTCAGAAGATATGCCGAATATATGGGTCAAGGATTTTTGTCGTATGAAGAGCAATATATCATAGGAGACTAGACCTTACTATTCTAATTATTATCTGTGAACTGCCACAATAATCGAGGGCAATATAAGATTATTTATTGTCTAAAATGTGTTCAAGGTGTGACTTGAAGGGTTTACAAAATAATTAAATATCTCTGCGGATAGAGGTGATAGAACAAGTCAAATTGGGATTTTGCGCGAGATATTCTATAAAGATGAGCTACTTTCCATTTCGTTGCAAGATCGTTGTGCAATTTTACTTGATTTTAACTTTCTTATACAATGTAATAAGGAAGTTTTGTAATGGTTCGAAAATCCGAGATTTTGTTTTCAACGGAGTTTCTCGTTTCAAGGTTCTCTGAATATGTTTTGACCATTTTTGCGATGATATCTGTCTGTTTGTGTGTTATTGAAAGTTGTAAGCGCTATAACTTGAAATTGGGAATGGAGAAGACATGTGCTAACTTAGATCTGATTTCTTTACGCAATTTTCATTTTTTGAGGCTTCTCTTCACCGTCACCTTTCACATCTAACATATTGATTTAATTTTAGAGCGCAGATCCTGGCCACAAAAGAATGTGTAAAGCAATTTTACAGGAAGTTTACTTACGAAAACCTGAATTACGTGAATTTTGCGGGACATTTATTCAGTTTATTGATTCACTTATTAACGTTTGCAACAAGAAGATTCCCAAAGGGGTAAGTCATCCTTTTCATTCATACCATTATTTTATTTATAAGTGTAATTAATGAATTATGTTTTGTCTATTTCGAAGAATGTTAATTCGTTGAAAAATTACAAATAAAACCTTAATTGCATCCATCTCTATTTTATCTTCCACTTTTTATTTATCTATTTTTTTTTCTTTGTTTTTCAGACATCTCGAGTATCTTTGGAAACTCTGTCCACGTCACTGATGTCATTGTTGAACAATGAGAGGGTTAAGATCATGATCCCCGCTCAAAGATTTCGTACAATGTCTCTACCCCATCATGGTTATGAAAATACAAAACTGGAACATAATGTATTTCCTCCGTAAGTTTATTATAATTTTAATAAAAGTAAATCTTTGAGAGATTGTGATTCAGAACCTGAACTGAGTACTTTCCGAGATAGATTAGGTAACGCCTTACATGATATAAAGATATTTTCTAGGGCAAGTGGTTTTGTTGTTGTTTATTGATAAAGAACAATCATAATCATCTAAACATAGAGAACTATTTTTTTTTTTTTTACTTTTAGGATTTTTTA
This sequence comes from Aradus depressus, assembly GCA_963662175.1. Lineage (NCBI taxonomy): Eukaryota > Metazoa > Arthropoda > Insecta > Hemiptera > Aradidae > Aradus > Aradus depressus. Next base: position 22,979,321 of record OY759218.1, on the reverse strand, counting down.
ATCCTAAAAAACCAGGCTTTGTATCGCGAAACCCCTGAATTTTCTTTACGTATGCACAGGGACTGGATGATTATATTATTGGTGATGAAAGGGGTGAATATTGGAGATTGTTCTGATCGTTCATACAATTTCCTTTTTATACTATTCTCTTCATTTCCAGTTGTTCCAGTGAGTAATGTATCTTGTCACAAAAATGTAGGTATTGTATGCCTGTAGTTATGTCAAAATGGTGTTTGTTTTGATTGATGTGTTTTGCGAAAGTTGATTTTACTGAGTTGTGTTGTGTATTGTGTCGAGTTTTGAAACCTATTTCTGATATATGCTTTTTTACCCTGTTTTTAAATGGTTTTCCAGTTTGACCTACATAAACTAAATTGCAAGAATTACATTCTAGCTGGTAAACTCCACTTTTTTCTTCTGTTTTAGTTTGGTCTTTAGTGTATTATTTGTTCTGAAGCCTACCCGAAAGTCATAAGAAGACTAGTACAACATATATTGCCTCTCTGTTCTGAATTTTTCCCAACATCAACTGAACATTCATTTTATATTTTTGGATAACTATATTATATTAAATATAATTACTGAAACTTAATATATTACATCTCCTCCTTCGTCTTTTAGCCTTAGCCATCCCCCGGAGCTGGTCCGCATATTTCCGTCTCTGGTCTCCCTCTATGGTTACAATGTATGATAACGGTCCAATTCTTACAGAGATGAATCCACTAGTGTAGCCCTTCCCTCTCGGGTTGAGTGCCCATACTAGATCGCCGCATTCGAATTCGCGTTCTTTTGATCTAGCATCATTAAGTATCATTTCTGGGATTGCAAAGGGCATGATATATATATATATATATTTTTTTTTTGGGATTACCAAATATATATGTTTTGTTCGTGTTCTTCAGGGACATGGTGTACTTCCACAGTGTTGAGGACACTGTTCAAGTGATTACTTCTTTACAGAGACCGAAGAAACTTATCTTCAGAGGCTCTGACGGCCTACTTTACCCCTTCATGTGTAAACCTATGGTAAATATACATGCAGTACTTCAAAATACGATTTTTGGGGTCGGCATACCCTTCTCCTATAAAAAAAAAAAAGGTAAATTATTGTGACTCATGCCCGGGCTTTACCAAAGAGATTATATCGCCTACTATCAGAGAGCTCTTTCGTTGCTCAGGTGGACATGAACCCGAATCTACTGTTGGAGTTTGATGAGTACCTGACATCGTACAAGCTCGGAACCATCACTTAACGTCCCCCCGAAGGACGGCGTGCTCATGGGCTTCTCACTTCCCAGATTAAGAACCTAAGGGTCTCGGCCGGGTTTCGAAGCCTCGATCTTGAGCTCAGTAAACTAGTACGTTGCCGGCGCCCTCAACAAAAAAGTATATATGTATCTAGATCTTAACGTAATCTACTGTATAATATATATATATATAGACACATACGCTGTCAGTTAGCAAGCAATGTGAACTACGTATTCATTACGGTATCAGTTTTGTGAAACAAGAAAATTTCGAAATTTCTCTATAAAGTAATACTCATTTGAAGCCATGCCATAGACCCAACTCGTCAAAGGCAGTAGTTTAAAGATTCATTGGAAATTAAATTTTGCAACTATTTTATAATTAAAGAGTGACATTTGTAAAAGGATGCAAATGCCAATTTTGGCTGAACAGATATTACGATGTCAGGACTCAAGCTCCATAAGGGACTTGCCGAAGAAGTTTTAGCCCAGTCTCTGAATGCCACTCTCTGTAGTAAATATTACAAATCTCTGTCAAACAGGGCCAAGTGGCATAACCTTCTTACTAGGTACATTTTCCTGCTTCCATGCAACTCGAAAGTTGAAATCTACTGGAAGACTTTTTTTTAGTTATATGATTGTTGAAAAGCTCAGCATAAAAGAGATTAAAGTTGGAAGACATTGTTGTTTCTCTTAGAAATTCCTCAAATTGGCCCTTAGACCACTTTGCATATTTCACTCTTCAATTATATTTTCATTTCATTAATGAAGAGAGAAAACAAAAGTGGTCGGTGAATCATCGGCAATTTACTTCTACAGCAGGAACTAATCAATTAAGTTTTCGCTGTCCCTTTAAAATCGTCGTTTTAGCTAAAAATCAATACTAAATTTCGTGTCGATACTACATTCATTATCTTCGACAGTTATTAGAGTTTTTGTGTTGAGCTCTCTCTTCCGTTTGACCGATTTGGTTGAAAATCAAGTGGGGTCGTCCTTAGGTGGTTTTGTATACACAGACTGTCCTGCCGATATATTCATTACATGGACAGTTATTAGAGTTTTTTATTACTTCCTCCTAATCCTCTTCTTATGTGATTCTAGATACACATATGAAATGTCGCTACATTCATTCTTTCGGGAGTTATCGTGTTCACAGACCCCCCCCCCCCCCCCCCCTCCCACACACACACCGACAGTCACTTTTACTTCCATAGTATAGATTCAGCTATATATAGTATATTTGAAGTTTCATTATCGGTTTATGTATAATATAAATTCACGATTGTTTTTTCACTTAAATTTCATGTGTTTTTCCACCCCTGAATAAATAGAAAAAAAATCCTATATGTGTATTTCAGAACTTGATAACTCCCAGTAGAATTAATCAGTGAACACGAAGTTTCATATGTGATTATAGAGCTCTTTGAGTGAAATACCTATTGAGTTTCACCCCTATCGGTGAAAATGGTGGCTGGGCTTAGCTTCAAAACTTACGCTTTACTCTCGATGGAACGAGCGTGTCGACACAGAATTTTTTTGTGAAATGAAAAAATCATAAGTAAGGCACATTTATTTTTCAGCCAAATCCGGTAAGGGAGAGGATTTAGAGAGAAAACGGAAACTTGGCGGTGAATCATTTATGAATTCTATTTTTTTTTCATTTTACGAATGAACCGTTTATTATTTATTTTTTACTATCAACAATTCATTTTAAAATTGAAACAAATTGGATTTTGCTTTAAGGACGATTTACGTTTGGATTCAAGAATAATGGAGTTCTCTTCAGTTGTTAACATCTATTTACAAAGGTGCCCAGCTTCTCGGGACCGGAATCTTCATATCAGGACTTACGTAAGTATTTAATTATCATGTGTAGATAATTAAGAACTAAATTAGCTTCTTAAGATATAAGAGTATTTGAAGCGAAAATGCTCCGGCCTACCTTTTTTTATATCATTAGTAGGGTCTCCGCCCCTGGGCCTCTTCGGTGGGATTCAAACCCATCTTCCTTGGTGTGTTAACATGAGAGATCTGTAGAATGTCAATACAGGTTCGCCTACCAGAAGTAACTAGAGATGTAACCGTTCAGAATAGTTTCGCAAGGACGTTTTGCTGAAACACTCGCCCTAGAATTTGCTCTGACTTTGTTGTATTTATATGTTATGTATATTGTATTTATATAAATATTGATGTCTGCAGAGTGTTGTTCCAATTAACCATGAATGTGGACTCATCGAATGGCTGCCAGATTTGATGAGTTTTCGTGCGATCCTTCTGCGGATGTACCGAGGATCACCAATGGACCATAAAGAAATCAACGAGAAGTTTAGTAAGTTATTTTCTCTGCTTGAATTTTTATTCATTATCATTTATTTTTTTGGGTTTTCAACCTACCATATAGACCATATATAGACGTTTCGGGAAGAACTCCCATCATTATTATTCCAAATTTATTTGCCGATCTTTATGTACAAAATTGATTAATCCTGTTTATTTTATTCTCTCTGTATTTTAGAAGCCGACAATCTTTGAGAGTGAGATCTAATGATGAGAATTCTTCCCAAACGGTCTGAATTTTCTAGGTTGTAAAAACCAAAAAAACAAATGGGAGTAAAATATGGCTATAAATTCAGAATCTCCTTAAACAAACCAAAAGTAATAAATAATTTTATATGGGAGGTTGTGAAACGAAAAGGTACCCATAGTCGACTTGAAGTGACGGGCTCGTGGACCTGTACGGGAACATTCTTTCAATCCTTATCCCTCATTTATTGAGTTTTTCATTAGAATTTCATGTTTTTCAATCCCGTCTACAAATTAGAAGAAAAACAATCTTGTGTGCACGTCTCCAATACGGTAAGACTTTAATTAATTTTCAAATATGTATACGTTTCAGAAGGGGCGACTTCCCACCATGAGAAGTTGGCCGTCTTCAACGAGGTTTTACAGCGACATCCCCCAGTTTTGCAAAAATGGTTCTTCCAGCAATTCCCTACCCCTGATATATGGTTTGTATTTTTTGAAAATTATTATTGAATACATTGTCGCATCACTGGAACGAGCGAGGGAGTCCCACTCTTACTCGACAAATATGCTAATTGGTGTGGTTTTATTCTCGAGATAGGCTGAACCGATTTAGACATTTAAGGAATCAGTCGGTTGAGATGGGGCCCTTGAAGAATAATCAACTCGATAAATGTTAGAACGAATAACCAACGTAATCTTATCTAAATTCGAGTTGATTTTTGCCTATGTGCGGAACCCGAAGGTACTGTTGTTCACAATTTTGTATGTATCTATGTTATATTCTTTGTTCCCTCGGAGAGCCTAATTAGCTGGACTGATTTTAATTACGTAATTTAATTCGTCGTAATCTCCCGAGTGACGTAGGTTTGTCTTCAAAATAAACCAATAAGCAGTAACAAGCGAAAAGTGTATAATAGCCTGTGGTGTCTAATGAAAACAAAACACCAAATTAACCTTGGATTTGTTCAAAAATTATAAAGAAAATTGGCAAAAGCCGTGTTCGGGCGATCTCGGTATAATATAGACGGCATGAAACACAGGCGCCCGACCACAGTTTGTTCAAATTTTCTTTGTAATTTTTGAACATATTCAAGGTTAAGCCTGTGTTTCAGTGAATTGTTCCAACGGCCCTTCTTTAATTTAGTGTTTTGATACCTTTAGACACCACCAGCTGTTATAGAAATGTTCACTTTTTACTGCTTTTTGATTTATGTTTGACTTTTTTTTCGTAGTCTGGCTATTTGTTTATTTTTAATATTAAAATATCGGCTCATTATCTTCTATATGATCTATTTTATGTATTTATCTTAATTTTTCACTGAAGTTTTAAAGCTTTTCTATTTTTTTTTTTCAATTGTTTACGTTGATTAGAAAATATAATTCACGTTGATGTAAACATTTGATTATAAAATTAATTTATTATTTTCGTTTTGTATTTTAAGCATTATATGATAAATAATCTATACTGACGTTTTATTAGTCAGTTTTTAGAAGTATAAACCCTATTTGTGTTATTCGATAACTTTGCCGTTTTGTTTTTGTGACTCATGCCCGGGAACATACTACGAGGTCATATCCCCTACTACTACCAGAGCGCTCTTTCGTCGCTCTGGATTCCTAAATGTTGCTTACCCAGATAGTTACCTAGGGTAGGGGTCTCTAACGAGTACCTGACATCGCACGAGCTCGAAACCATCGCTTGACGTCCCATCCGAAGGACGGTGTGCTGTTTTCTTATATTTCAACAAAATGACTGTATCCTTCGCATTCAGATTATAAAACCAACTGGATGTAAAAAAAAAAAGGGTTTTGTACCGACCGTTCATTGTTGTTATTTTCAGCTGTAAAGTTAATAGTGTGAAGTGAGCAAACGATTTTTTAGCAATTACAAACATTTTCGGTTTGCTCTTTGAGAACAAAAATTTGAAAAGTTTGAAAGTCGTCGGTGCATCTTCCCTGGTGTTAGTAAAAATGTGTCACTGGAGACTTTTCAGTTTTTTTCTTTATTTTTTAAGGTACCGTGCCCGTCAGTCATTCGTACGAACGACTGCAGTGATGTCCGTGGTTGGGTACGTGGTAGGTCTTGGCGACAGACATGGACAAAACATACTAATTGACACCATTACCGGGGACCTGGTCCATGTCGATTTTAACTGCCTTTTCAACAAGGTAAGCATATTTTTATGATTATATGAATTATTTAAATTTATGGGTCTTCTCGAGGCAGAGTTGTCTATATCAGTTTTCTCAAATTGTTGTCCGCCACGTTGCGTAAAAAAAAAAAAGGTATTCTTTTAATTCTTTTATCGACTTGAAGTTTATATTATATTATTATTTTAAAACTTGTTGGCTTAGCTTTTCTTTAGATACAATATTATATTATTTGTTTTTGTTTAATTGTTAAAAAAAAAAAATGTTTGTTCACTCATGTTACATGTTTGTTTAATTTAGTTATAATTGTTTGTGTTTTGATATAGGTAATATTTTATTTTGTTTTGGTGTAAGTTATTTGGTTAGTTTGGTCACATTTAGTTTTAGTGTCATATCTTTACTCAATTCTAGCGTATATAAACTCACTGATAATGTATATCTGTTAAGAAGGCACAGACAGTGCCGAAAGCTTGGCAGAAATTCTACAAGTTCGTTTTTACCTATCACAAGCCTCATCTCTTCTTCCTTTTATTTTAATTTTTTTTCTATAGTAAAAAATATTATTTTTAGGGAGAACAGTTTTTATATCCAGAAATTGTACCGTTCCGGCTGACGCACAATATGGTTCGCGCCATGGGCCCAACAGGCATTGAAGGGACATTTATGAAGTGCTGCGAAATTACTAATCGCGTTATGCGAAAGCATTCTCAACAACTTGTATCTGTGGTTAAACCATTCTTGTATGATGCAAGATCGCAAAACAAAAACACGGATGAAGGTTCCGTGGATAAGGTAAGCAGTCAGTTTTCTTTGAGTTGGGAGGTGGTGCTACCACCAGTTGTCACGATATGTGGTCAATTTTTTTCTATCGATCGCTGTTTGTAAATTACTTTCGACAAACAAAATGTAAATATATAATACATAATCACAGCATCACATCTCCCATTTATTTTTTGCCTTCTCAAAAATAGCAATACAAACGTTTCGGGAAGCATTCCCATCATCAGTATATATAATATATCTGTTATTTAGGTTAAGTTTTCCTTTTGTCAATCAGAGCTCCAACTGCATTTCTGTGAACAGAAAACTAATTAAGAATATTCATAGATTAAATATTAATTATAAAACGATATTAATATACAATTAATTATTTAATTAAAAAACAAGCTACCGTTATAAGATTTACATTTTGCATTGTTTAAGGAGATTCCCAATTCATATATGATACATTATTACAGCATCACCTTTCCCATTTATTTTAGGCTTCTCACAAAATAGCAATTACAAACATTTCGGGAAGCAATCCCATCTTCAGAATATATAATATGTGTTAGGTTAACTATTCCCCCTGTCAATCAGAATATTCATTTTATAGAAAATATTTATTGAATCGACTTCTTTATTCAAACATCTAGTCAAACGTCAGTTTTTGTGATGATGTATTATATACGATGTCGGGATACATTTCTGCGATCTTTTTTGATGTAGTGGAAAGCTGATCAAATAAACCAAAAAAAAAGTTCTTTGTTTTATTCTTATTATATATGAATTAAAAATCTCCTTACACAACCCAAAAAGTCAAAAATGTAAATATTATTTTCATTATGGCACGTTCAAAAAGGCATGTTGATCTTAATGCAATGTACGCATATTACCAACTGGCTTGTTTGTATATTTCTCAATCTATCTAAACAAAATCTTATTTTTTAGGATTTCCTTGAGTAATAATTAAAAAAAAAAAAATATATATATATATATATTAATGTTTTTTAAATGTTTCATAGGTGGAGAAAAATATAATGAACGTTCAAAAAAAATTGAATGGGGTTGTTTTGACTTTCACAAAAGAGACCCAACCGCTGTCTGTGGAGGGTCAGATGCGGGGTCTAGTGGAGGAGGCGACCAATCCTGCCAACCTCTCTCGGATGTACCCCGCATGGGACCCCTTCATGTAACGTTCAACAGAAATTTACAAAATAAACATTCCAACAATTTTTGTATTGTATTTATTTTGTATATTTGTAATTTATATGTATTTATTTAAAATAATACAGTTGAACACTATTTCAGTTTTTTTTTTTACTTTCTAATAAATGCAAAATTTGTTTTATATCTTTTTCTAGTCTGTGTTCCTAATTTACATATTGTTCTATTTTTATACTAATTGTACATTTTGATAAATAAAAAATACTGCAAAGCAGATATTGTATGTACTATTTGTACATTGTAATAAATAAAAAAGACTGCAAAGCAGGTATTGTATGTACTATTTGTACATTGTAATAAATAAAAAAGACTGCAATTTATATGTATTTATTTAAAAGAATTCAGTTGAACAATATTTCAGTTTTTTTTTACTTTCTAATAAATGTAAAATTTGTTTATATATCTTCCTAGTCTGTGTTCCTACTTACGTGTTCCTAATTTACATATTGTTCTATTTTTATACTATTTGTACATTTTGATAAATAAAAAAGACTGCATAACAAATATTGAATTTATTCTGCAAACCTTACTTCACATTCCTAGAACAATGGTTTACTACCGCCTTGCTTGTCATAACTCTCTTCCTTTTCAAGGGTTTGTTACCTTCCTTTTTCTCGCTTGTTACCGTGTGTTCACTCTTGACCTAGGACTGAGTGGTTTACAAAACGCTAAGGACTGAGTGCGAGCGCACCCCAAATTGGAATTTGATTATTTCATGATTTATTACTTTAAAATATATTTTTTTTTACATTATATTTATCATATAGGGATAGTAAAGGTTAAAATGTAATAAAAAAAATATATAATTTTGATTTTTTTAAAATGTTAACTGATTTTTACAAATATGAAGAAATCATCACAATTTTTGTTTATAATGTTATTTGATTTGTTTTAATTTAAAAAAATATATAATTATTCATCGTAATTTAAACAAATTGGATTATTTTTTGTATCTTGGACAAATTGTGCACAGTGAATGTTTTTTTCTCTGACACATAGCAACGTCCTCTGCTATTTGAATCTGTTGAAGTAGGTGCAGTTGATGTTGAAAGCTGTGGTTCCCTCTCTTCAATTTCTATACATTTTCTCATTATTTCGATTGTATCTCTATTCTTTTGGTCAAATCGGGATTTCCTAATCAGAGATTCAGTCAGTTTTTTCCCCAACTCCAGAAGAACGAATTTTGTCAAGAGATGAATTTCGCCTGTTTAGATGAATTTTATTCCATATTATGTATGAATTTACACCTGCAATGTCCAAGGAATTCATAAAAACTGCCACTGGCCAACTTTTCGATTGCCGTTTGGTGCAGTATTCTGCGACCATTTAATCTAGGGTATCCACATTTATTTGATTTTTTGTGTGAAAGAAACCATCTTGTGTTATAAATGGTTTCCTAGAAATGATTAACATTAAAGTAAAAAATTTAACTTATTAGCATCTAGTAACTTTCACTATTTAGTTCAATGACAATTTAAAATTATCAATGTGTATTTTAACAAAACTAAAATTAGACCACACTAAAGCCAGGTTTTTGTCACTTTTTTTTCAAATAACTTCAACTTGATTTATTTTTTTCAAATTATCTTTCAATCCCTTGATTTCAAATACATGCAGGATAAAAGTAATAAGAGGCCAATTGCGAATCTATAAATGTGTTGAAACAACAAACGAGAAACGAGCTGTGGGGTGCGCTCTCACCCCACTCAGTCATAGGAAGGTTCATTTATCAATAAAATACACCGTCTTCTTTACGCTTCGTGTTATGAAATTCATTACAACAACTTCCACCATGAGGCATTCATTGTATTTTTTTGACTAATTCAATATAGTTTTTGATCATTTCATACACCTAATAGGAGCAAATATTTCACATATCATTCATATATCATCATTTTTTTCCTCCGGGTACATCAAATAATGATGATGAATGTAAAACAATTCATTCATTCAAAAAACAAACAGAAGTTTCAACATTCAAGGTTAGCTCATTGTTTACATTCTAGTTATTACTTCATCATGAGTGATTTAAAAGCACTAAAACAAAAAAGATCGAAATTAAGATCCCAATTAACTAAATTTAACACCTATTTGGACCATTTAAAAGGCAATCGCATTGAACTAAAACTTTGTATGTCAAAGATGATGAAGATGTTGATTATCGTGAAACCCTTGATGAAAATAACTATTTTCAATTGTTTGCTGTGGCCGAAGATATTGAAGAGAAAAATCTTCATGATTCAGTAAGGTTAGTAATACTTAAAACAATTGTTATAATATATAAGAAGAGTGTCACCACAATGTCCTCAAGCAGAAAAAAGTAGGGATGACCCTAAACTGATTTTTTTTAAATTTATTAAAAACATTTACAAGTTACTGGACATGGTCTCCTTCAAAGTAATCACCCCCCTTTAGAAAGTTATGCATTTTTCCCACCACCATTTCCACTGCTGGAAGGACCCCTTTAGATTTTTCTTTAATTTTGTAAGTTGAGTGAAATCCCTGCCCTTTTAACGGTCTCTTGAGTTTCGGAAACAGGAAATAGTCCGCAGGGGCCAGGTCTGATGAGTACGGGGGCTGGGGGATGACATTCATGGGGTTTTTTGTGCAATAATCGCGAATGAGCAACACGAAATGAACAGGCGCGTTGTCATGATGCAGCACTCACTTCCCACATCGCTACAGCTCAGGTTTCTTCCTTCTCACAGCCTCGCACAAATATCCCCCGGTTTCAAGGTTGGTTAGTCGACGATTTGTTCGCACAAGAACGTTCACTCTGGCAACATGATCGTCGTCAGTCATGGTTGATGGGCGTCCTGAACGAGGATTGTCGTCTGACGATGTCCGGCCTTCTTTGAACCTCCTGTACCACTCAAGACACCGCGATCGACTTAGACTTCCCCTAAGCCTCTAGCAACTTCTGAAAAGTTTGTAAAACTTTAGATGATAGATACTTAACAGTATTTTCGGTATTGCTAATATCTTCAGTCACGACTGAAAATTTTTTCTGGCTGAAGATGGTAGCAATACCGAAAGTACTCCCATATTTTTGTGAAATAGACAATTTCTTTATATATTTTTTATTCCTATATATATTTTTCCATTTTAGTTAACAGTTATAAACTACTTCAGTGCAGACAATTGTTAATAATTTTTTTTTGTTTGGTTTTTAAAATAATTTCATGTCAATTATTGGTTTAGTCACAATTAGTTTTAATGGCATATCTTACTCAAATCTAGCATACATCAATCAACACATTAATAATGTACATATGTCAATACAGACACTGAAATAGGCAATATAACTTTTATTGGTATTGGTGTATCTTAAATTTCAGGGCATTTCGTTAGTAGAAAATTTAAAAAGATTTAAAAAAATAATTTCATGGATAATTTTTTTTGTGTGCTTTCTAAAGAAAAAAAATGATTTGAAATCTGTTAATTTCCTCCAGTAAATATATCAATTTATTCTAAATTATATTTACCGCAATATTTAGATTACGTTGTGACCTTGATAACTTTTTGAGGTAGGAAGTAAAACCATCAAATTCCCGAACGGGTTTGGTGTCCTTGAACTGTATTTCCGAACGGCCTGGTGTCCAAACGGTTACTCCGATCAAATTTATGAATGGCTTTAATCCAACAACGTTCCATAACATGACCGGTAGCTCAGAGGTAGTGTGCTTCCCTTCTAAGCTCAAGATCGTGGTCGAGAGGCTTAACTCAAAAACTCTAATAACTGCCGTTGTAATGAATGTATCTACATAAAATTTTAAACGTAAATTCAAAATCCCATAAGGATGAAACTTATTAATTTTCAGACGAATCGGCAGAGGGGAAGGGGAAGATCAGAATGCGGGCTCAACTCAAAAACCCCAATAACTGCCGATGTAATGAATATATTGTCATGAAATTACATATTTAAAATGAGGACAATACCTCTTAAAATTTAAGCGAAATCGGCAGAAGAGAAGGAAGGGTTCAGGGAGGGGCCTCAACTTAAAAAGCCTAATGCTGATGTAAATTTATCCACACAAAATTTAGTGTGAGGATTTAGGAGCTTCTATGTAAGTCAACTGTTGTATATTAGCGTTTATTTAGAGTAAATTTAATATATAAACCTTTTGAGTATATTCTCCTATCATCAGTATTTAAAATTGTTTAACATTTAAATAGTATCGATCTTTAGCTAGTCAATTATATATTAAAAAACAACGAAAAAGACGACGACTTAAAAGAAAATACCACTGTGATTCACTTGCATGTCTTTATGGACAAACAAGAATGTGAATAAACTCTAGACTGATTTTCTAATTATAAAAATTATTGATTGTTATTTATGTTGTTTAAAATTAATTGTTAATCATTACTTATATATTTTGCTAAATAACTTCAAAACCTATCAATTAGGGAGGACAGCCAATGGGCTGCTACCGCAAAGCATATTTCATGTCAATTATTTAAGTTATGAGCAAAGCTGTAAAAAAGTATATAAGTTAAATAAAGTTTTTCTAATAATAATAATAATAAAAAAAAAGTAAAAATAAATATTACAAAAATGCTAACTGACCTCATTATTTGATTTGTTTCCGTGTATTTGCTGTATTTAGTGGATTTAAAATTTATTTTTTATTATATTCAGTATACGTATGTTTAAATGATACATAAGATTTTTTGCAGAGATATTGTGAAACACTTAATAAAAAAATATAAAAAAGGATGTTTTTTAAAAATATGGTTTATTTCACAAAATATATATAAAATATGGGAGTACTTTCGATATTTCTACCATTTTCAGCCACGACATAACAAATAAATGAACAGACAATATTTTTTAAAAAACATACGCTTTTCTTTATTTTTTATATATTAAAATTTTAAAAAGTTTCAAATACTGATGGAAGAATTTACCTGAAATGTTTGTATATTAAATATGTTCTGAATCTCAGATATAAGTTAATCTTTTAAAAACATGTGACAACATTCTAATTCCGCTCCAGTAAATAACTAAATTCCGAGATTTTCGGTATTAAAAGTGTAGCCACAATGTAGCAATTTAGTTATTGTGTCTCATGCCCGGGCTTTAACTACTCAATCATATTGTCTATTACCAGAGCGCTCTTTCGTTGCTCTGGTGGACATAAATTGGGAGTCCTAAATTTTGCTTGCCCTAAATTCTTATTCACCTAGGGTAGCGGGTCCTTAACGAGTACCTGACATCGTACAGGCTCAGGAGCACTTAATATGTCCGCCCTTGTGTATCTTAGGATAAATAAAACAATATATTCTAATGTGCAGGAAATTAATGGCGTATAAAACAAGGTATTACACTAATTAAAATTTGGTGGCAACATCAGTTCAAACCTGGTCAACAACGTAGAGGCATAACTCAATATTATTTGAAGTGAAGTGATAGTACTTCAGAATGTCGGGTGGTCGGTCGGAAAGGCGTCTTTCAGTCTAGGAGAAAGTTGCCATGAAGCTAGTCAACAGAAATAGTGCACATCTCATCTTTACGCTAGGTCATAGACGCAAAAGGAACATGCGAATTGCGAACATTATATCTTTTTCACCGCTCATTTGCACACACACACAAAACTTACCCAGAACGAATTAACCAATTAACGTTTCGCTCCCTCTCCAAAACCAGTAGACTCTTTACGCTAATATTCAACACATGACTTAAATAAGGGCTCCTAAATCATTTTACTAAATTTTGTCGATAATTTCATTATAACGGCAGTTATTTGGGTTTTTGAATTGAGCCCCCTCTCATGACGATTGATTCATTCTGTTGGGAGTGAACGGGTTCACAGACACACAGGCAGACAGATATTTTTTTTATATTTGTAATCTAAAGGTCGGAAAACATGCAATGACGTTGAAAACTGCACCGAATTAGCCAGTTTACATAACTTCCCCTAGACTTGAAAAAAATAAATAAAATTAAAGTCAATGTATGTATTTCTCCAGCGTGAATTAACCATCTTTGTTTTCACTCTCCCTCTGACCTCTGAAAACAAATGACCGATTTGGTTGAAAATCAATAGATGTCTTACTCAGGAACTCCTGAAACATTGTACTAAATTTCGCGTTGATACATTCGTTACTTCGGCAGTTATTGAGGTTTTTGTGTTGAGCCCCATCTCTGATTCTCCACTTCAAAGTTAACATGTGTCGCCCTTATAGGATTTTGAATTTATGTATGTAATGGGGAGTATTACATTTTTTGTGTTAACGCCCCCCCCCCCCCCCCCTCCTCCCCCCTAGTCCTTAGGGGGCTCTGGGAACACATAACATTCGATATCGATACATTCATTTTATTGGGAGCTATCGTGTTCTCAGATGGTCAAACACAGAAACAGACAGGAATTTGTTTTTTACATTTTTGAATTCAGAGAGTCGGAAACTCTGAAATTCTGTTGAAAACACACCACATTTCTGACCGATTATATAACTTGCCCTTATATTTTGTACTAGCAGTAATACCCGGCATTGCCCGGGGAACTTTGACTTTTCTCCCAATAACTTCTAAGTTGAGAAACGCGGACATATTGTGGAAACTTGTAATAAATAAATAAAACAAACTTATTTTTGAAATATTGTCTATTCCACTAAAGATATATATACATATATAACTACCGGTTTCGGCTTTATACCATCGTCAGGTCTAGTTATGAACTGGTCTAGTTCATAACTAGACCTGACGATGGTATAAAGCCGAAACCGGTAGTTATATATGTATATATATCTTTAGTGGAATAGACAATATTTCAAAAATAAGTTTGTTTTATTTATTTTCTCCCAATATCTCCTATAAGGCTATTCAGTTCCTCGACAGTACATTCATGATGTTATAATTTTCAATTATTCATACGGAATAAGGCTTATAGTCCTTCAACTGTAGTAACGCTAGCTTTGGAGCTAAAACTAATTTATTCAAAAATATTTCTCATTAATCGTTGCAATGGTTTTCGAGTTACAAAGATTGCGTGAATGGATGCTGGGATGGACCAGGGGTTGATTAAAAAATAGACCTTAACCTTCCGGTAGATAAAACTTATCTATTCAAAAAGATTCCTCATTAATCATTGCAGTGGTTTTTGAGTTACAAAGATTGCGTGGGTGGATGCTGGGATGGACCAGATATTGAGGTACTAATACGCCTATAACCTTCCACAGACGATGACGAACAAATTTAAAAAAAAATTAATGAAATCCATCATGCCGTTCGTGAGTTATAGCGGTACAACGCACAGATATCTTCAGCTTTATATCGGTGGCCATTGGGAAGAAGTGGCTAAGTCGTTAAGAGCAAATTTTACAGGGGAGCGCTTTCAAGTTTAGCCCTTCTCCTGTAAATCATATATGTAGGTGGAAAGCATGCCACTGGCGCCAAATGTTGTTATTTGTCATTAAAAATGTATCTACTTCAGAGATCCACCCTTATGTCATAATTCTGGATTTTTATAAAACTTACCTGATCTTGCACCACCGACTTGTCCAGTTATTACCCTAATTACTTGAAATAATTTAGTTCTAAAAATCAATGTTCTGTTTCAATGGCACTAGTTGTTATTATTATCTTAACAGAATAGAGAGGTAGGAAGCACTAGAAATGAAATGTAAACGGATTAATCACATTTTATTGAACTCAAACATATTTTTTAAAAGAATACAAGAAAAAAAAATGAACGAGCTGGGCAAACAAACTCTAAATTTTTGGGTTTTTTAACATAATGCACAAACATAAGTATAATAGAATCAAAGGGATTGCATACATTTTCTAGCGTTGAACACAAACTTCAAACAAAAGAAAAAACCAGCAATCTTAGATTAAAATGAACAAAATTATACTAAAACGTCATCATCAGGGTCAGTTTGCACTAAATCAGGGTCAATTGGTACGGAGTTATTGGTTTTTAATTGTACGTAAAAATCATGAAATATGGGATCTATTAAAGGGAGCAAGTCTAATAAGTCTTTTTTTTTGGCTTCGCTAATGGTCACACCGTTGACTATCGGCCTCACAAGAACGACTGAACGTTTCTAGTTCGTCGTCATGAGCCTCTCCCCCCAAGAAAAAAAAAAATCTCAGAAATACTTAAAGAAGGAAGCATTAATTGACACTTCTGAAAAACTATAAAGGAACCAGGAAGTATCATTCCTTATCCTGCCTAGAATACAGAAATGAAGGTTCGACATTAGGGTCGATATTCTCAGAATAAGTGAAAGAAGATTTTACTTCTGTATTCTATTTTTTTCTCCAAACATAAGCAGCTATAACTGGACAAATCGATGTGCCCGATTATTCTCGATTGTTCCTAGATGGGCAAGAATGGGTAAGTTCACATACCCAGTTTCTTTTTATGACGTATATTTCCGCAAGATCAGGTAAGTTGATATATCCAATATAGTACACCATTAGTTCATTTTGTCTTGTTAGACACCAACCTCTCTTGCTGGTAAGGTTAACGAGAGGACTTGGCCGCTTCTTCCCAATGTGTCTGAGCCCTGTCCACATCTTTTCATCGACTTAACTCATTTTTGGCAAAAAGTCGACATAGCCACTTCTTCCCAATTGCCACCGATATATATGATGATAACTGGGGACGTAAAACTTAAGATCCTGCTGCAGGTTATGAATTGCGATGTTGAGCTCAGAAGTTGTACTTCTACCGACACCCTCTTCCAACTTGGAGATGGGGAAGTAGGTTGAGGATGATTCCGGATAAACGAGGAGCCGGATGAGCAAGGCTGCCTCGTGGCAGGGTGGTGGGGGCCTCTAAGGAGGGGGGCCCGCTTGTTGCCTGCATGAGCACCTTCAGTGGTATGCCAGCCTCCTTGGAATGTTCTCTCCATCCTTCCATCACCGCTAGATCCAAGTATGTTACTTCAATACATCTTATTTATACCATCTACGTAAATTTTACTACTATACTATTTCTACATTCATCTGTTCCATTTGATGAAAATATCAATGATGAAGAAAAATTCTACAATTTTCTAATTATTTAAGGTTTAATTTCTTTTCTTTTCTTACATTCTTGTTTGTAACTATACATTTTCTTACTTTATTTGCTTATTGTATTTTCACTATTTGATACATGAAAATCTCATAAATATATGAACGGTACTTTATGTACATTTTCTGAAAAATATATAAAATTCAGAAAATTCTACAAGACCTTTTTCTTATTTTTAAGATTCATAGGTTTATTTATTTCTTCTTTGAAGGTAAATATTTTTTAAAAACTTCATATGTCTGCGAGTGTCTGAAACGTCCAAAAAAAACATTTTCCGTTTAATTGTATCTTAAATGTGGCTTTTACATCCTTAATAAATTTAGTGGCACTGAACTCCTATAATATTTACCATGCAATGGCGTTTGACACCTCTATTTGATTAAATATTATAATACTCATTAATTCTTGCTTTTATATTTATTTATATTTTAAATAAATGTTTTTTGGCAACCAGGACTTGCATTAGTTCTCAATGGCTGAAAAAAAAATCCTAGTGCTTTTTGCTTGCCAAAAAAATTCAATTGAAAAAAATCAAATTAGTCATGGTTAATAAATTAATTGCGTCTTCTTTATTTTCTCTTTGATTAAATTTATTTATATTGGCATTCAATTCCAGGATTTCTTTTCGACTGAAAATTTAAATTAATTAAAAAAAAAAAAAAGAACAAGGAAAAGACACATTATTATTTTATTTTTAGTTTTGTGGCGATGAAATTTTGGGGGTTTTCATGATCTAGATGCGAAGATCTGTCATCAGTCAAAAATACTTGAATTAAGTTTTGAAAATTTCTTAAATGAAGTTTGAATTAGTTGCTTAAAGATGACAACTTATCACCTTATTACTTTACTTGCTTTGGCATTGCCCCTCTTCGCACACTTAAGCCCTAGCAGGTAAAAAAAAAGTAGTTACCACAGGCGGAGGGGTTTAACCCCCCAGGCCTCCAGGCAGCCTCCCCCCCCCCCCCCCCCCCCCCCCAGTTATTTGTTTCATGACACTTTTACCATGACCACAAGTGCATTTAAAAAGATAGGTAATTTATTTTCATAATATTGAAACAAAAAAAAGGTGGTGTGGCCATAACAGGATTTTCTTATACCAACCACGATTTTACAGTACATTCTACCCCCTATGGAATTAATTTTAAACAGGCATTATTGGATATACGAAAGAAATGAATTTGAGATTCTGGAAACAATGTGAACAATACTTTGGATTATTTCGTAAGGAATCCTACCTATTCTTTGAAGCGCTGTAACTTTGTTCGTAATGTTCATAATCTCAAATCTGAGATCATTTCGATGGTTGGAAATTTAATAAGGATCATTTTTGGTAAGAACCATTTCTTCGATAGGACTAACCGTTTTCGAGTAAACGTCTAGAAAATCGGGTTATCGTTATCAAGATATGATTTTAATAGTGTGTTCGGCATGTAACTCATACATTTTATCTGAAAAGATTTTTGAATAGTCCATAAATATAAGCGATATCTTGCAAAATGTATTTAGGCTCCGAAGGAAAGTTGTCTCAATTTTCGTCAAATTTCGCTCGAAGTCATATCTAAGTTAGCACATGTAGCATCTTCAATCCCAAATTTGAAGTTCATTACTACTGTTCCTTAGTACACAAAGCGCTCACAAAGTTCCAATCACATACACACAGTCTGGGAGGTGGAAAACCCTTGAGCACACCGTCCATCGGATGAAACATTAAGCGATGGTACCGATGTCAGGGTACTTGTTAAAGACTCCTACCCTAGGTGAATAAACCTAGCTAGGCAACAATTAGGACTACCACAGTAGACTTGGCCTCATACCCACGTGAGACCAGAAAGAGCGCTTTGGTAGTAGGCGATATGACTTTGTAATTAAAACCCGGGTATGAGTCACATTAAATAAAAATACACAAATAAAATACACATAGATCGTCGAGAAAATGGTCAAAACGTTTTCAGGGGACTTTGAAACGTGAATTTCCGTTGAAAACGCGATCGCAATTGCACGATAACAATACTTTCTTGAATTAAAGGCATACGAAAGTAAAAAATGTGAATACGTATGTTATGGAAATTCGTTATGCTTACGTAGCTCCTGCATCCACTTACGTTTTTCTTATTTTGACCATCCTAATTTTCCCTCGTACATTCTCGGTGCCCAAACATGAATGCTTTTGGGATTCTACGCCATTGTCCAGTCGGCTATAAGGAAGCAATATTTACTAATAAATTATTACTAATTATTTATCTAAATAAACAATTAATTTTTCTCTATAACCTACTTCTAATTTTCGAAAGTTACAACTAACTTGTGCAACTGGTTTTGATTTCAATACAGGTATTAAACTTTCATTATTATCAATAAATCCAATGAATTTTATACATGAGATTATTTATATTACCATAAAGTGCGCCTCTGTTCGCTTTCCTCGCTCACGTCTCGGCTTCCTTCAGCACCTCCAGTCTTGAGGGCGCCAGTAGCTCAGTGGTATGCGTGCTTATTTACTGAGCTCAAGATCGCGGGTTCAAAATCCAGCTGAGGTCCTTAGTTTATTTTATCTGGGAGGTAAAAAAAGCACGCCGTTCTTCGGATGGGACGTTAAGCGATGGTCCCAAGTCTGTACGATGTCAGGTACTCGTTAAAGACCCCTATCCTAGGTGAATAAAAATTTCGAGTAGAGTGAATAAAGAGCGCTCTGGTAGTAGGCGATATGACCTTTTAGTCAAGACCCGGGCATGAGTCATAATAACTAACTGACCTTGTCGTGAGTTTCTGTATGTGCTCTTCGGACTACAGAGGTCTAAATCTTCACATTGAAACTGTAAAAAAGTCTTCGTCGAATCAACGGCAATTCACTTCGCTAGCTCGATTTATTTGTAATTAACAGTTAACGCTTTCCTTCTAAACCCTTCTTCACTTCGACCGATTCAGCAGAAAATGTGATATGTCTTGTTCTATTTGCAGTTAACTTGTAACTTTCGAAATTTAAGAAGTAGGCGAAAATTAGGATGGTGAAAATTTAGAAAAATGTACGTACATGCAGGAGCTACGTAAACTTAACGGATTTCCATAATATGTATTTGTATCTATTTGCAGTTAACTTGTAACTTTCGAAATTTAAGAAGTAGGCGAAAATTAGGATGGTGAAAGTAAGAAAAACGTACGTACATGCAGGAGCTACGTAAACTTAACGGATTTCCATAATATGTATTGACATTTTTTATTTTTTAGTACAAGATCTTGTCTTTTCAATCCTTTAGATACAATTTCTGTCGATACATTCATTCCTTCGCATATTGTCAGGGTTTTTGAGTTAGGCTTCTCTCTAATCCCCTCCCCAGCCCAAATTGGCTGAAAGTCAATAGTTGACCTCAGAGAGTTCTGCATTACCATGGATGTACTCATTTTATTGGGGGGTTGTGTCAACAGACTAGGGATGGGTATCGACCAACAAAACATCGATTATTATTTTCTACTAGTTAATCGATACACTTATTAATCGTTGGTTAAATAATTGATTAAACGAACGCACAAACAAAAGTTAATACAATCAGTCAATCACAACTCACAAACACAAATGGTTAGAAATTAGAAGTAGAACTATTAGAAGGTTACTTTTTACTTATCACCAGTTCACCACAGAGGCACTGTGTTGTATCGATAGTCGATACGATAGTCTCCTCCCACTTTTTTAGACGAGTTGCACTTCGGATGAATAATAATTAATTCATTTTTCTTTTTTTTCTCCTGTTTGTCGGATGAGTTGTAATTTTAATTAAAAAATTTAAAAATCGTTAAATAATCATCGATTAACCGATTAATCAAACCTAGATGACATCGATTACAAAAACATCGATTATTTCGATTAATCAGGTAATCTATACCCATCCCTACAACAGACAGATATATGCTGTTTTTACTTCCCACCTGAACTAAGTATAGGGGAAGTTATGTTGAGTTTCACCAGTGTTTCATGTTTTCAAAACAAGACAAAAGTTGTCGGTGAATCATCGGCTATGTCCTTCCCCTGCAAGAATTAATCACTTACATTTTCGCTCTTTCTCCAAAGCCAATCCATCGTTTGGGCTAAAACTCAATACTTGACTTACATAGGGGTAATTCCACACCAACTCAGCATGACGTTACACCCACCTATTTTTTTAATGAAAAACTAAGAAAAATTCCTCGTCCAAAAATAAGCTTAAATACAAATTTTCAGCCTTTTTCGATCGATATTTTTTTCTACAGAAAGAAAACATTTTGTTGTCTTTTTTCGAGTTTTTCAAAATACGATTTTTTATTTTAACTATCAATATCGGCTGGAAAAATATGTTTTACAGATGATTTCAAATTTTCTGTAGATTTCGAAAATTTTATCGAAAATATAAAAAAATTGACACTCACTGAAAATGGCAATTTATCATTTTTTTCACATTTTTTTCATGATTTTTTTTCGACTTGCTAGTACACCTATTTTTCATCCATAACACATAGAAATTGCTGTTCGGGAGTTGAACTTTCATAAAAAAAAATTTTCGTTCTGGGTTAAACATATTTATGAACTGTAAATAGCAATTAAAGTAATTATCGATTTTAAACGCGTCACTATTGTTGGCATAAATTTTGTTATTTTTTTCGTGCTACATTTTCTCTTTCACTCAACTATTTGTAAGGATCTGCATTTTAATATATTTCTTGAATGAAAAAATCAGTTTTGAAATAATTGAAATAGTCTTGTGCGTTTCGTGCGCAGTAGATCCAGGTGGCGCTGTTACCGTAAACCACCACGTGGGGTGCCAGCTTAACCTAAGCATTGTTGATATTTTTTGTTGATGAAAAATCGCTTCTGAATCCTCATCCCTGAATTTTGTGTCGATACAAAGGGGCTCTTCACAAACTACGTCACACGCCTGGGGGGGGGTTATAACTTATGTGATGATTGTGATGGTGGGGAGGGGGGGACTAAACAAAAAAATGACGTCACGTTTATTATTACACTTTAAAATAAGGTGCATAATAACCGCAATTTTCTAAAAATTAATTTAATTAATGGCAAAACAAACATGTTGGCAGCAGTCATTACTTATTACAAATTGTGAAGTGCAAAGACTCCAACTGTTGTAAACAATTTCGAAGTGGTCTTCTTAAAATTGTTTACATAATTAAATGTGACCAATTGTGACAAGGGGGAGGGAGGTTTTTTTTTTTTTTTTTTTTTTTTTTTTTTTTTTTTTTTTTTTTATCTCAGTTATGGCCTTATGCAAGGGGAGGGGGTTAAAACACCTCAAAATTGCGTGACGTTTGTGGACGGTCCCTAATTACATCGGCAGTTATTATAATAATAATATAATAATTTTTATTGTTCAAAGGGATGACCCCTATACAATATACAATTGAGTCAGTGACCATTACTTTTACAATATTGTCATTAACATTTCCAAAATTATATATTGGTCAGCTGGACAAAATAACATAAATAAATAATGTATAAATAAAATAAGTACTATACTATGGAAGTTAATAATAAGAAGTTATAATAAGTTAATAGTAATATACTATGGAAGTTAAATACATTATTCATTAACAATGAATGATCTTAGTTTCAGAGCGCTGATTAGATAATGAAAAATGTTTGAGATATCATTCTTATTACGGGCCAGAAGTAATGTATGAAAGTTGGATCGGTCTGTACTGGTACTCTGAGGCAGGAAGTGGCTTCTAATGGGGGAGTAGATCGGACAGGATATTAACAGATGGTATAAGTCTTCCAATTCGTTTTTGTTGCAGATCGTACAAAGTTCCTGGGGATTAAGGGTGTATACATTATTTTTGTAACTGATTTTTAGGTAGTACTTGCCAGATAGACGGAGTTGTGCCACATCGGCAGTTATTATTACAGATAGTCTATTTAAGTCGGCCACCTCTTCTCTGGCCCCCTTTCTCGTGGAAAATTATTAGATGCCATCCTTTGAATGTAACATTCATTATATCGGCAGTTATTGTGATTTTTGGTTTGAGCTCCTCCTCTGATCCCACTCTTCTTCTTCTGATTCCGCTGAAAGACGAAAGGTGTTGTCCTTAGAGGGTTTTGAATTTACATTTGGAATTTCATGTCAATACATTCATTACAATGGGAGCTATTAGAGAGTTTTTGTGTTCACCCCCCCTTCCCTCCCCCTCCCCCCCCCCCCCCCCCCCCATTTCCCTTTCCTTTGGCAGATTTGGCTGAAGATCAATAGGGGTCGTCCTGAGAGGGTTCTTGAAACACACATGAAATTTCATGTTGATACATTCATTCTATCGGCAGTTATCGTGTTCACAGACACAAACACGCTCACCCGGCACACACACACACCAGACATTTCTTTTTTTCATCTTTGTTATCAGGAAGTCGGAAAATATGAAATTCCGTTGAAAACTCCGCATCGAATTTCTGACCGAATTACATAAACAAAAACTGGCTCTTAGGAACAGGGCCGGACTGGGGGTGAAATTCAGCCCTGGAATTTAATGGAAACCGGCCCCAAAATTTCATTCAAACCGGCCTTCTTTTAATGAAAAAGAAATATATATATAAATTTTCAACACTTCCAGAAATGTTTAATGATAAGATAAACGATTGTTAGATAAAAAAGTGATATTTTTCTATGGACCGGCCCCTCTGGCATTTGCAAGAATTGTCAGATAGGCAGCCCGGCCCTGCTTAGGAATACTACATGTTAAATTCCATGACAATCCGACCATCCGTTAATGAGCTATCTTTGTACTTAGGCTCTCCCCACAACCCGACATTTTATATCCAGAACCTCATAAGGACGACACTTATTCATTTTCAGCGGAATCAGCAAAAGAGAAGGGGGAGTTCAGAAGAGGGCTCTACTCAAAAACGTATTATTATATTGCAATATATAATATATAAAATATATTTGTAAATTATGACGGCTATTTTAACATTATTTTCTCAAAACATACGGGAAGCATTATATTTACTTGCTCATTTGGGCCATCCTCCTTTTTTTCTAAATAATTTCAAAACATATTCAGGTTTTGACCATTTTCGCGATTATGTCTTTCTGTGCGTGTATGTGTGAGTGTACCTGTCATGGAAAGTTGTAAGCGCGATAAGCAGAAACGATTGTAGCTATGAAATTGGAATTTGGAATGGAGAAGTCTCATTTTCTAACTTAGATCTGATTAGATTTTGGCGGAAATCTGACGAAAAAGGTGACCATTTTTCTTTGGGGCCTAAATACGTTTAAAAAAACGGGGAAAAAAGGGAACTCATTTTTTAAATAATTTAATTCTCTACAAATTTTAGATAACAATTTATTATTGCCTAGATCAAATGTAAATTTATTTCTTACGAAATGTTAAAAAAAAAAAAATCAGGGTTTTCAAGTATTTTTTGCCTATGCCTTTTTAAGAAGGGTCTTCCGGGCCCGTTTACATGAACTTTTTTACTAGAGAAAATAAAATTTATAATAAGATCCCAAAGTTATATAAAAAAAAACACACACATAAAACATGGTAAAAAATACTTGTAATTTCACGAATACTAAAGAAATTTAATTATTCTAGAAATTTTCTTTTATAAACACGATATCCTTAATGTTGACATGAACACTTTCTTTGTCTTCTGGAGCGATGGACTGGAGGCAGACCCACTTGATCATCCATCTCCCCTTCATTCATGTCAATATCTTTGGAGGCGACTACACTTCCTGAAAAATAGGAAAAAAACAGGGATACATATATATCATTTCATGTCGATACATTCATTCTAACGGGAGTTATCGTGTTGAGACACACACAGGATTTATTTTTTTTATTTTTAGGATCAAAAAACATGAAATTCCGATGAAAACTTAACATCGAATTTCTGACCGAATACTTCGTATAGCAGGGGAAATAATGAATGGGACAATAATATAGTTATAGGTTACTATATAGTTTATAGTTAGAAAAATATATTATTGTGAATTCAAAATCTTAGACAACCCAAAATTTAAATATTATATAAGGGTTGAGAAGTTCCTGAGTAAGAAAACAATTGATTTTCAGCTAAATCGATCGACTAGCCTTAGAGAGAGAGAGAGCAGACACTTAATTGGTCAATTTTTTTCTTCCAATTGCGGGGAACCTGTGGGTGCCCACCTCCAGGTATATTAGTGAGCTCGCACGTATCCTTTGACAGATCGTCTTCCTCCAAAACACTGACAGCTTCTATTTACAATCCTGTATATTCACCTGGGTTTTCTTCCGTTAACATCTGATTCTTCTTCTTCCTTCGGTTTCTCTTCTTTCTACTTTTTAGGCTGTCTTGTTCAGGCAGAGATCCTGGAAAATAAGAAGAAATTGTAAACATTTTCCGGAAGACCTGAGGGTCAGAAGGACGCAAAGGTTTGCAACCTCCGATATATACTAATATATCTGTAGTAACATTATCATTAATAAGCTCTCTTTTTAAATTGTAATTATCGTTAAATAATGAATAAAACATTCTTAATTTTTATTGTTATTACTTGATTGTTTTATCCATGTTTGCTAATTATTCTAATAATGATGTGAAATACATTTTTTACAGGAAACAATTGGATTTTTGTGTTTTCCCGTTAATAACCAGCTTTTCTCATGTTCCCTAGAGGAGCGTTATAACGAAGTTTTACTGTAGAATCGTATATTTTTATTTTTTTGAACTCAATAAAAATATATAGAACACACATAAGACTGGATTTAATATGTTTATTTCCACATACAACTTTTATTCTAAGAAGCTTTTGATTACTTCAAAATATACAGTGGACCTAGTTTTCTTCTCTAAATTAGTTTTCAGATCAAATTTCGTTTATTTAGAAAACTAAAAAAACTATAGATAGGTTGAGTAACAATAAGGCCTGAGCACTCGAGGGTCAGAAGAACGCAAAGATTTGCAACCTGCGATATATACGAATATATCTATAGTAACCAGTGGCTGATCTACCATGAGGCTCTAGCCTCAAGCTAATGTGACTCCACTCATTTTACAAAGATTTGCTACCTGCAATATATACTAATATATCTGTAGTAATCAGTGGCGGATCTACCATGAGGAAGAGCAGCCCATCATGCCAAACCCGGTCGAAAGCTTCAGCCACGTCCAGAAAGGCACCCGGGCAGTACTCTTTCTGCTCAAGCGATGAGGTGTAGAGTAAGGATAAAAAAAAAACATTTTTATTAATGTTGAGTTCTTGAGATTCCACCAGGGCGCGGAATATTTCTGGTTTTGGGCAGATAACATTTTTTTATAATATATTTCTTTATTTTTTTTATTTTTTTTTTAAATATTTTATTTTATTTTTTTTTTTTTAAATATTTTATTTTATTTTTTTTTTTAACAAGAGAATCATAGAACATGCAAAAGGGCTCATATGTATGACTTACTTTTGCCAAAATACAACTTTCGAGCACTACCAATTACCGAAATTTGAAAAAAATAATTTGATGGCTCACCTTACTGTATATTTGTTTACCTCTGTTTACTTCGGGGGAGCACCAATCACCTTCTTGTTTTGATTCTGACATAACTTCCTTCACATGTTCCTAGAAAATAAATAGTAACATACCAATTTCAATAACAATAATCAATATTTTTAAATGTCAGAGAAAAAAGAAACTTCGGTACTAATTATGATTTTATGAATGTTACTGACAATATACCGCTTGTAAAATTAAAGCACAGTCAAAAAAGTTCGAGAGCACGCCGTCCTTCAGAGGGGACGTTAAACGGCAATTCCTAGCTTGTGCGATGTCAGGTACTCGTTAAAGACCCCTATCCTAATTAAACCTGGGTAGGCAACATTTAGGAATCCTAGAGTAGAGCTAACAGGGAAGGGATAAAAGCATTGGATGCTTAGGTCCCTAGGTGTACTCGTCTACACCAGACTACCCAATATATCACCCTTATTTAATATTTTTCCATAAATTCAGAAAAAAATAGCATACATAGCAAGAATAAATTTTGAAAAGAAGAAGAAATTTACTAGGCATAATTCATTGGTTGAGCTCCCTCTCCCTGCCCCATCATCCAAGGACGATGCTATGGGACAGTGTGTCACAGTCTTATTTAATCTCAGGTAACCTGAGCATTGTATGAATATGACAACCTAGCAAACTTAAATGTCACTTTTGAACTTTGTGCTGACGATGGCGTAAGCCGAAACTGCTACACTTTTTGTATATATTTTTGTTGAATTAGACAATATAAAAGTCATACAGATTCTTTGTTTTTATTTATTTGACATATAGATAAGGTTTTTGTGGAGTGAAATTAATAGTTTCATCTAAACAAAAGTTTAAACTATTATTTCTCCCTCTATTTACCTTACAATTATATATCAAATATTGTAAATAACCCATTAGTTTAAACTCCAAAGTTCTCTATATAGGTTTTAGAGGGTGGTGCAAAACTATTCTTGATGACTAGATTTGAAAAAACAAAACGTTGCGAAGCTTTACTCTCATTATAATAATGTTGATTTACCTGGATTTTAGAAGGATCAACTTTTGTTATGATACTGCCAGGAGGCAGCTTGATGATGAAGAAGGATGCGCAGGACGAGGATGAGCGACTCCTTGAGACGTTTACTCCAATGGCGGGCGCACTCAACACTTCCTTATTTCTTTTTGAAGTGACCATTTCAATTCGAGGCTTGGGTTTCAAATTCGGTTTTCTCATCATACTTCGAGGTTCCTTCACTTCTCTTGGAACACTTGTCCTTAGTCCTGGGGCGCTGTTATTCTCATAAGATTTTGGTTTTGCTTGAATTTCGACATCTTCCGTTGGAGTCGCCTTCGTACTAACTGTAACATTTTCTAGTCGCAAACTCTCAAACTTGCTCACTGAAACAAGAAATATTCACATAACTAATACATCCGCAGATCAGGGAACTCGCGATTTTAACATTTTCTTAGGTTTTTGTACATCAAAGACAAAAACAAATGTTTTCCGTTGTGTATCTGTCTGTCTATAGACAGCTTCAAGCTTCCACATAAAATAACGGTATGAAGAAACATACATGACTTCCATCTTCCAAGATAAATTGTCAAAGTAATTGTTCAGTTAACTTTCTCTTAAATATAAAAACAATTTTTTTTCTTGAATGCACTGAAGATTTTATCTTTAAAACAAAATTGTTCACAATATCGATCATAATTAAATATATTATATTTTTTTCATAATTACTTTTTAGTTAGTCTCAAAACATAAATTTCTGTTTTCATTGAAATATTTAAGATCATTTTAGTAGCAATTGTCGTAAACGAAAGAAGTAGTTCAGGATACGTGCAAAAAATAATGATACGATTGGCTTCAAAATAATAAGCCTCGAGTCCTCAATAAGGCAAATAAGTTTATGCATATTTACAGAAGTTATCATGAACGAAAAAAAATTGCATATATTTCCATAAGTACAGATCCGATTGGCTTGAAAATAGATCTGGAGTCCTCATCAAGGAACATTTGAAGAAAAATATAAATAAAATCGGTGCATTTTTGCAGCGGTTATAGCGAACGAAAGATTTACACACAGACAAACGCGTAGCCGCCATGCGGAAAACCACTTTTCATTAAAACTTGAGGGTAGTGCAATCAGAATCTGACCTTATCTCGGACTCGATTTTTCGAACCTATCACCATACATACATTTGTTTCTTTGGAGTTTGGATATAAAGTCGTAGCAACTTGAAATTCAGAGTCTATTTGTGTCTTAATGTCAGCTACAAACCGACCATAAAAAGTGGTTCTAGAAAAACTTGATTTCGTAAAAACCAAATTTCATACATAGTTGAGTAGGATATCATATTGAAGGATTGACGAATTATGTAACGGAGGAAAGGGGGGATGGCAGCTCATGACAGGCCGATGTGTGTGGGGGGGAGGGGGGTTGTATTTTTCCAAAACAATGTTACATAATTCATGGAAGAAAAATATATTTATTGTTTAATAAAATAAACCACTCAAAATGGTCTTGGGAAAAAGAGAGTTTTCGTTGATATAAGTTAGTTATTATGACTCATGCCAGGGCTTTAACTACGAGGTCATATCGCCTACTACCAAAGCTCTCATTCGTCGCTCTGTTGGACATGAGAATGACTATACGCTGGGCGTCCTAAATGTTGCCTATCTAGGTTTATTCACCTAGGATAGGGGTCTCCGTACAGGCTCGGGACCATCGTATAACACCCCGTCCGAAGGACGGCGTGCTCAAGGTTTTTTCCTCTCCCAGATAAAAATCCTCGCAGTCGGCCCCATCCCACCCTAATTTCATATGTGGTACTCCTTGGCGCGCCAACAGAGCTCGGGGTCCAGGTGGGGCGCTGGCTGGTTGTATTACGGCATATGTGGGCAACAACCGGCCCGCTGTAAGATTTGGTCCGGCCCGCGAGACATTTTGAAAAACCCAATTTAAAAAAAAAATATTACACTACTTACTCACACTCACTCCAAATTAGGAAGATCGAGTAGGATAGGGTTTGTCGCTTGCTCCTGCGGAATCAAGTGAGCGAGCAAGGCGAGTGAGGAAATATTATCTATGTTTATATCTATGAATAATAATAAAAACAATAATAATAATTCATTTTGTTTTAGATTTTCATTCCAAAAAATTTTTGTAGTGGGTTCAAATCTAATTTGGGGATATATAATTTTATATGCGGCCCGCGGGACTATAATGCAATTGCAAAGTGGCCCGCAAGCTCATTTGGGTTGCCCACCCTTGTATTACGGTGTGGCGCCGGGGGGCTAGTTGGAGGTCGACCCCAGTCCACCCTAATTTCATTTGCGATGCTCCTTGGCGCGCCAAGAGAGCACAGAGCTCGGGGTCCAGGTGGGGCGCTGGCTGGTTGTAGTTGTATTACGGTGTGGCTAATTGGAGGTCGACGATCGGCCCCACTCCACCCTAATTTCATTTGCGGCACTCCCTGGCGCGCCAACAGAGCTCGGGGTCCAGGTGGGGCGCTGGCTGGTTGTAGTTGTATTACGGTGTGGCTAGTTGGAGGTCGACGATCGGCACCAGTCCATCCTAATTTCATTTGCGGCACTCCTTGTCGCGCCAACAGAGCACAGAGCTCGGGGTCCAAGTGGGGCGCTGGCTGGTTGTATTACTGTGTGGCGCCGGGGGACTAGTTGGAGGTCGACGATCGGCCCAGTCCACCCTAATTTCATATGCGGCACTCCTTGGCGCTCTAACAGAGCTCGGGGTCCAGGTGGGGCGCTGGCTGGTTGTAGTTGTATTACGGTGTGGCTAATTGGAGGTCGACGATCGGCCCTAGTCCACCCTAATTTCATATGCGGCACTCCTTGGCGCTCTAACAGAGCTCGGGGTCCAGGTGGGGCGCTGGCTGGTTGTAGTTGTATTACGGTGTGGCTAATTGGAGGTCGACGATCGGCCCTAGTCCACCCTAATTTCATATGCGACACTTCCTGGCGCGCCAACAGAGCACAGAGCTCGGGGTCCACGTTGGGCGCTGGCTGGTTGTATTACGGTGTGGCGCCGGAGGCCTAGTTGGATGTCGACGATCGGCCTCAGTCCACCCTAATTTTATTTGCGATGCTCCTTGGCACTCCAACAGAGCTCGGGGTCCAGGTGGGGCGCTGGCTGGTTGTATTACGGTGTGGCGCCGGGGGCTAGCTGGCTGTCGGCACCGGTGAAGGGTCAGACTGCTTTCTTATTTCTCCGCCAGAGTGATAGTGAGGGTCGGCCACCCTCCCATGGTCAGCTGGACGTTGAACATGCGAAATAGCTTTTGCTTTATTTTTAAGTTTAACAGATGCTTTTTGCTTATCCGTACGGGTAGCTTTAAGCATGGCAGCATTAGCTTCTTCTCTCTTTCTTTTAGCTTCTTCTCTCTTTCTTTTAGCTTCCTCTTCTAAAGCATGTCGTTTCAATTTTTCTTCATGTTGCTGGATTTTTTTTGCTTGCTCTTCTTCCTGCATTTTTTTTCGTAGCAACTGTTCACTCTAATAATCAAAAAAAGAATAATTATCAATGGAGTATTCAAAGAATGTTAAAACCTGAAGACAAAAAAAAAATAACTGAGGGAGTACCCTTCGTGATAATTTGTGCTATGCATCTTGCTTATCTTGATAAGCCCCTCCAAAACCTCATAATCAATAGGTGTCGTATTGATTTTCAGACAAATTGGGCAGAGAAAAAGGGGGGGGGGTTAGGTGTCGTCCTTATGACGTTCTGGATCCACATATACAAGTTCGAATCCATAATATGGACATATTATGTTCATTCTGTCGGTAATAATCGTGCTTACAGACACATATATAGACATGCATTCCCCCCCCCCCCCCCCCCCCCTCCCACTTTGGACTCAGGGGTTCGGAAAACATGAAAGTTTCGTGGAAACAACACGGAATTTTTGTAGAATTAGGTACTTCCCCTATACAAATTTCTAAAAATACGTTACCTTCCTGCAGAAAGAACAATATACGGTTTAATCATACAATAATAGACGCACCAAATGACTCATAAGATCATACCAAAAAGAGTCAAAATATGTTTTATGTTACATGAGATACGAGTATACTTTAGACTCGTCGGGAAAGATGAAAATCATAAACAGTTCTGAGAGAAATCCTTATAACTGTCAAATCATAGATTTGTCACAGTTCAAAAGTCAAGAAGTTCTGTAACAAATACTTTTTTCCCCATAGAAAAAGAAAAGGTTATCCCACTTTTATTTCCGACCAGAACCGTTTTATTTCCGACCAGAACCTGTTTGAACGCAACTACGTCATCGTCAGTGGCACAGCTGTGAATACATATAAAACATAAATTTGAAGAAGTAACTAGCCAAAATATTAAAGCATCAGAGTATAGACTAACAAAATAAAGATAAAACTTAGTTATTCCACCCAAATAGTCTGTTGTCTGAAGGAACTCTGGCTAATAGCTCAACGAGGTTTAATCACTCACTCTATTTTCATGCAAATAAATACTAAAATACACTTTCGAAATTAATATAATAAATAAATTGCTACAATAATAATAAAATAAATATCTATGGACTTTTTGATTGAGGTAGGCAAGTGTTATTTTATTTTGTTACTCTGTACCCTGCTGCTTTTTGTGTATTTATAGATGTGTCACTGATGATGACGCAGTTACGCTGAAAACCGATTCTGGCCGGAAGTAAAACAGAACAACTTCTATTTCTATGGGAAATCTCACCCCACAACATCTTATTTCAGATATGAAATACCTTTTTCTCTCTCTGTCGTGCTTTTTTAGAGGCTTTTTTTCCAAAAGTGTCCTTACACTTCACTTTATTGCCTTCCATTGAATCGAAGAGGTTCTCCAGAGCCGGGGTGTCCTGCGCTCTACTTGTCGAAGCACCTGTAATATTATAAGTTGAGATGTACTAAGAAGAGATGGAGTCAGTACAGGTAAAGTGGCCGAGGCTGCACATCACCGCCATATCCTAGATGTACTAAGAAGAGATGGAGTCAGTACAGGTAAAGTGGCCGAGGCTACACATCACCGCCATATCCTAGATGTACTAAGATGTAAAGTGGCCGAGGCTACACATCACCGCCATATCCTAGATGTACTAAGATGTAAAGTGGCCGAGGTTGCACATCACCGCCATATCCTAGATGTACTAAGAAGAGATGGAGTCAGTGCAGGTAAAGTGGCCTAGGCTACACATCACCGCCATATCCTATCTCTCCATTTCCTTTTGTTAGACTGAACGCAATAAAAAATGTTACTATCTCCTCAAAATATCATAGAGCCGGAACTATGTGAAATTGTCTCCTCACCACTCTGATTTAAATCGTATTTAAGAAAATTTCGGCAACACTAAAGGGTTATGTTGTCAAACACAATAAATATTTATTATAAATATAAAGAGAGAGAAATAAAGCGGAATCGATAACTAACTACTTACACAGTGTTGTAAAAACGTTGAAGACGGCAAAAATCCCTACTCGATAACGAAAAACAGTCTTTGTAGTTGAGAACCCCCACTCCCTCCTACAATTGACAAGACTTGAGGCTTGAAGTATCTGGATACTACGAAATTTGGCAATGACCCTTCAACAATATTTCGAAAATTAGGCGAAAACATGAGATAACTGAATTGCGAAATCACAATACCATAGAAGCATCAATTAAAAATTAAAAAAAAGTCAGATAACTACCATTAGAGATAAAGGTTGGTTCTCTCTGTGAGTCTTGCAGAGGTGTACTCGTACTGTCAGGGCTACTCTTGCTTTCCAATTTCTTTTTGTTCATTCGAAGTAGAAGCTTATTTCTCGCATATTCGTATTTTTCAATCTTTACAGGTATTGGTGGTGGCTGAAATAATTAAAAGAATTACAAGTTAAGTCTTTCTTCCGACTGATACAACCTCAGTGCCAAGGTACTAGGAAGAGCAGTGAGCTAGTGGAGCAAAGTGCTGGTGATGTTGGCCAATAAGTACATCCTCAGTGACCTGGTGGAACAAAGTGTGCTGGTGATGTTGGCCAATAGGTACATCCTCAGTGACCTGGTGAAGCAAAGTGCTGGTGATGTTGGCCAATAAGTACATCCTCAGTGACCTGGTGAAGCAAAGTGCTGGTGATGTTGGCCAATAAGTACATCCTCAGTGACCTGGTGAAGCAAAGTGCTGGTGATGTTGGCCAATAAGTACATCCTCAGTGACCTGGTGAAGCAAAGTGCTGGTGATGTTGGCCAATAAGTACATCCTCAGTGACCTGGTGGAACAAAGTGCTGGTGATGTTGGCCAATAAGTACATCCTCAGTGACCTGGTGGAACAAAGTGCTGGTGATGTTGGCCAATAAGTACATCCTCAGTGACCTGGTGAAGCAAAGTGCTGGTGATGTTGGCCAATAAGTACATCCTCAGTGACCTGGTGGAACAAAGTGTGCTGGTGATGTTGGCCAATAGGTACATCCTCAGTGACCTGGTGAAGCAAAGTGCTGGTGATGTTGGCCAATAAGTACATCCTCAGTGACCTGGTGAAGCAAAGTGCTGGTGATGTTGGCCAATAAGTACATCCTCAGTGACCTGGTGGAACAATGTGCTGGTGATGTTGGCCAATAAGTACATCCTCAGTGACCTGGTGGAACAAAGTGCTGGTGATGTTGGCCAATAAGTACATCCTCAGTGACCTGGTGGAACAAAGTGTTATGAAGGTTTCTTGTTCCTCTTGTAAGCATCCTGCGACCTACCTGCCTACTGCTGGGTGTCTCACCTCCACAAGGTACTAACTCCATAAGCTACTTTTGGTTGTGGGAAGCTCAGGATCCTGATCTAAGATGCAGGCTGAAGGAGATCCTGAGTCGAACAAAAGAGAGGTGCCACTCCAGGGACAAAATCTATTAAATTGAATTGGGAATTATAAAAATGTGTTAGTTACCATCCGACATCCGAAAAGCTCGCAGTGCACACATTCGCAACGTAGACCTTCACAGCGACAGTTGCATTGGTTCATTCGGAGATATCCACTATCATCATGCGCTGAAACATAATACAAATACCAATATTTCTTATTCTTTCATATATAATAGACAAAAGTCATCTACTTTCACAGATCTAATTCTGGGGCACTTCACAGCCTGAAAATTTCATATATTTTTCATCCATACTGGGATGGGTACGAGAAAAACACAAAAAAACATTATTTTTGATGTTAAGAACCTTCGCAAAATTAAAAACTGCATGGGCTGGACATAATGTTATATTATATTGTTCAATTTGACTTTCACACTCTGTTTATTTTATGGGCCTCGTTGAATTTATTGATGAAAAACCCTACCTGCGTAAACAAACTCTCTGAGAGGTAACAAAACATGAAATAATTTACTGCAGATGTTTTTGAATGGATTGCCAACTGCATAAAAACGCATATTTTGACATGTTTTACAGCATACTTTTGCATATTTTAATATATTATACTGCATATTACTTGCATATTTCAGCATTTTAAACTGCATATTTTATGGCATATTTTGGTAGTTTTTACTCCGGTCTCTATTTATAACACAGTTATTCCCGAGCAACGCCCGGTGAACATGCTAGTAATTATTATAATAATATTGCTGATAATTTTTTAAAAAAAAATATTTTATTTGCATATTTGCAAGCGGCTACTAGTAACCATAGGTAAAGTACATGCAGTAATGTAATGCATATATACAAAATAAGAGGGAGAACAAGATCAATAATAAATAAATAAAGTATGTACAAAATAATAATAGAAAATTAATGAACAACGACAAGGTAAAATACATAAAGAAGATATATACTAGAACAAAATAAGAAAACTATGTACAAAATAATATGATAACAACTGTTGAGCTCCGGACACCGCCGCATGGTACAGCCTCTGACCAGCAGTGGAGGCAGACGGAGAGGTGACAATAAGGGAAGAGACTCGTCTCACCGCACTTCCTATCTTATGATAGGAGGTCCATTGCTCATATAGTAAGATAAATAAATGAAAACTCACCATTTATTTGATTCATTGTCTCTTTATATTTGTTACCGTGTAAATGATATCCTTTACCTAAAAAAACATGAAGTATAAAATCTAAATAAAATTATGGATGATGGCCGGAGGTGGGAATTAAATACAGCTAATGATAAAATACTGTTAAAGAAAAAATAATATTGAAGAACATAATGAATACTAATAACTGAATTTGTGTGGAACTGTGTATTTTTGCTTTTTTCCACTTTTTGTCTGACTAACTGTACGATTCATGCCAATAAGATCGTACAAACTAAAATTGCATATAAAGCCTTTTCCCCCATTAATTTTTTTTATAATATATTTTTCACAGCCATGTCTAATTTTTGGTTTTTACAACCTAGAAAATATGGACGTTTTAGGAAGAATTCCCATCATCAATATCTATAATTTATTTGTTGATATTTATGTAAACAATTTTTTTTATGTTGATCATTATTTCTTTTTGCGTAAACATTTTTTACGAATTCTTTCCGAAACGCCTATAATATGCTAGGTTATAAAAACCAACAAGTAAATGGGAGAAGAATATACGAAAAGTATATTATTAGAAAATGATATCTCCCTAGACTACACAAAAGTGATATTATTTTTATGACAAATTTCTTCATATTTTAATTTATTTAAAATTAACAGGAGGTAAATGCATCTGTGTTCCCTTAGTAGACGTTAGTGACTTTTCCAGCGGGTACCGTAGCTATTTTTTTATGTTTTAAAATCTAATTATATAAAAATCAATTTGTGTTCTTCAGTTTAGTAGATTTTCTTCAAGACAGAAATTCAATCTGTTTAATAAATAAATGTGTAAAATAATGTTGAAAATAATTAATTAAAATATTGGAGGCCCTCGGTTCAGTTTGTGCACTGTCCGTGTGCGGTAGTTGACGTGCAGCCCCCCCTCCTATAAAAAAAAAAATTGCTTGCATATTTTTTGTCCTTATTTGTATAATTGAGGCGTTTATACCCTCCCTTATTCAATTAAAAAACTCGAAATGACTAGCTAGACCGGTTGAGTAAGAATTTCACACCCCTCGTCTATGAGGTCGCATTAAAAGTTTACTTGGTTCATCCGGTTCCGAAATATTGGCAATCTGTTTTTAGCGGCATCTTTCTTGCATAGTGACCATCTTAGCTGGTACGTACTTAACAACGTTGGGCAGCGCAGCTAGTATGTGCCGGACAACGGTGGTCACCCCAGCTAGTACGTGCTTAGCAACGGTGGGCAGCGCAGCTAGTACGTACTTAGCAACGGTGGGCAGCGCAGCCAGTATGTGCCGGACAACGGTGGTCACCCCAGCATCCAATTGTAGTAATAATACACGGCATGAAATTTATAATATCTATAAATTCATTTCCGAATTGAGAAGAAAAAGGGGGTTAATAAACTGTAAGCGAAAATATAGGATTCCCCAATATTCGGTACGACCCCCAACAGAAATAACCTCTCTTGATTTTTGGATCCTCTAAAAAATATGAAACGAAAGTACAAGAGGCAGCTTTTAGATCAAATCTGTGCTCAAATGCGACGTATTCACTAGCGTGATAAGATTTGAAAAATGTTTATAAGAAAATATTTTTGAACACTCACATTAAAATTTTGTTTACTAATAATTTTAATCCAAATGAAAAAATTTATTAACTGTAATTAAGCAATACGATAGGATGAGGGTCAAATATAAATCATTTACTAACACGAAAACGTCTAAACGGACAATAATATCCACTAAAACTAATGAATTTCAAATTTAATTTTGAACCAACTATCTAGAATGAAAAGTTGTGAACAAATAAATATTTTCCATAGAAATCTGCTCATATGAATGTATCAAAAAGTGAAAACATATTTTTTCGACATACTAAAAAATAAGTAAAAAAATCCTTTCAACAATTAACAAATTTAATTAGGGCTAAAATAAGAATTATAAATTTGAATAGACAATATTTCAAAATGATGTGGTCATTGCTGAACTTTCTTATATCAACCACGCTTACAGATCACTCACTCTCTTCCTCTTCTTAGCAGAACTTTCTTATATCATCCACGCTTACAGATCACTCACTCTCTTCCTCTTCTTAGCAGAACTTTCTTATATCAACCACGCTTACAGATCACTCACTCTCTTCCTCTTCTTAGCAGAACTTTCTTATATCAACCACGCTGACAGATCACTCACTCTCTTCCTCTTCTTAGCAGAACTTTCTTATATCAACCACGCTTACAGATCACTCACTCTCTTCCTCTTCTTAAAATCATTTCTTACTGAGTATAAGAACGTAATACATTGGCGTCAGCGATATTATATTGTTTCATTGCACAACGTATTTCTGAGAGTGACTTTCTTATACTCAGTAATGCCAGTATGAAATGATTTTGTGAAGGGAGAGAGAGAGAGAGTGATCTGTAAGCGTGGTTGGTATAAGAAAGTAATGCATTGGCGTCAGCGATATTATTTTGTTTCATTGTACAACGTATTTCTAAGAGTGACTTTCTTATACTCAGTAATGCCAGTATGAAATGATTTTGTGAAGGGAGAGAGAGAGAGAGTGATCTGTAAGCGTGGTTGGTATAAGAAAGTAATGCATAGGCGTCAGCGATATTATTTTGTTTCATTGTACAACGTATTTCTAAGAGTGACTTTCTTATACTCAGTAATGCCGTATGAAATGATTTTGTGAAGGGGCAGAGAGAGAGAGAGAGAGAGAAAGAGATCTGTAAGCGTGGTTGGTATAAGAAAGTAATGCATTGGCGTCAGCGATATTATTTTGTTTCATTGTACAACGTATTTCTGAGAGTGACTTTCTTATACTCAGTAATGCCAATACCTCAGACGGTCAATTTGACCATGAGTATTGTCTGTCAATATTATTATTATTATTAATGTACATCTGTAAAAAGAAATAAATACGTTTATTATTATTATTAAAGTGTGGATTAGGCTAACATCAGAAACATAAGTTTGTTAGGGGAGAGTTACCCTTAAAAAACAATATGATCTCATATGTCCACAACTGCTTGGCAAATGAGCTGAAAATGTATGAAGGTGTGTATTAGGCTAATATCAGAATTATAAGTTTGTTAGGTGAGAGTTAGCCTTAGAATAGTTAGCCTATGATCAACTAAAAATGTTTAAACAAATGACAGAAAAGTTACTTTTTCAGAACTTTTAGAGTCATGAGTGATGCTCCAACATTTCTTTGGTATTGCCTGAGAAGGCACCAGAGATGGTTGGCAATTTGTCACATTTAAATATCACAGAAAGCAAATAAATAAATGTTTTTTTCAGTTATTCCTTGTTTGTCCACGTTTTTAACACCATTTTTAAATGACAGACAGAATCAAAAATTTCAATAACTTTAGAAAGATTTCAAAAATGAAACAATCATACAAATCAAATTTTAACGATATCGTTTCATAAAAAATATCACATCGTACAAAACCTTCGCAATTTAATGTAATATCTATTAAATTTAATGGTTTCTCCTACATACTGTGAAGTATCTGAATATTATTTTTAAAAAGTCATGCAATAGATGACTTTTATTTCTATGAGAAATCTCGTCCCACAACATCTTAGTATCACATATAAACAATAATTTTTCAAAAGGAAAAATATGTGATTTAGCCATTACAGGACTTGGTTATATCAACCGCTTTCACAGATGACTCTATATCCTCCTTTTGTTGTTGGAAATTGAACAAGGAACATTTTTGCCAAGGTTTTCGCATAAAACAACCAAACGTCTAAAAAAAGTGTTTCAAAACGACATTTTATGACGGTTTTCGATTGTAAGTTAGCCTATGTGACATCTTCATTTCACCAGAGCGACGAAAGAGCGTTCTGGTAGTTGGCGATGTGACCTCGTAATTAAAGCCCGGGCATGAGTCAATAACTCATATTCATAGACACACATCACGGTCAAAACGTATTTAGGGGATTTTGAAACGGGAAAATCCGATTATGTAGTCTCTTGTCTGGCCTCACAGGTCTGTCATCTAATGTGTTCTATCTTCAAAGTTACGTTTCGGCGAAAATTTAGACGCTCGGCGAAGTGAAGCACATTTTTTGGAAGTCTCATTTATCCGGAAAGAGACAAAAACATTTTGACATTGGACTGTGCTTGTATGAGTTGATGTGAGGAATAGCAGGTTCTGGACCAGCGAATGTTCTGCTCTGTAAAGACTGACCGTAATTTCACATATGTAAGGTCAATCGGGGTTTATATGAGAAAAAAAAATGGTTGGTAAATCATCGGCAATGTACTTCCCCAGCTAGAATTATTTGTAATCATCTAAGTTTTCGCGCTCCCTCAGGAACGTCTCATCCTCCCCTTCCCTAGGACGGTCCTGCTAAAAATTTATAGGTATCATACTTATGGGGTTCTGGATAAACTTAAATTTTGTGTCGATAAATTCATTCTATCGTCATTATCGTGTTCACTAAAAATCTAGGTGTCTGTCTTGTAAGGTTCTAGATCCATAAATAAAATTTCGTGTTGATATGTTCATTCGTAAGCTATCGTATTAAGAGAGAGATACACGCATTTTTTTTTTTTATTCATGGGGTCGAAAAACGGAAAATTCCGATGAAAACTAAACATCGAATTTTTGACTGATTACATAACTTGCCCTATACTACTATATAGCTGGGGAGGTAAACTAGAAGATAGGAAATGAAATGTTAGATCGACCTTTCCTGTCTCCCTTGTTTGGACCCTTACCTTACTGGGAGTTGTTGGGGAAAAAAAAAACCAAAAAAAAAGAAAAAAAGTCATCTTTTGAAGAAATGGTAGCAGATGTGGCAAGGGTTCCATTCATTCCATCCATTCCTGCTCGTGGACTACTAAAACCTTTTATCCGGCGTATGGGCACTACTACGCCCGTTTATCCGGTTGTCGACTGCTAAGACAGCTTATCTGGCCAGTGGACTACCAAGACCGATTATCCAGCCCATGCTCATTACTAAGACAGCTTACTTAGCCGGTGGACTACTAAGACTGTTTATTCGAGCTGTCGTAAGGCAGCTTATCTAGGCAGTGAATGTTCCGGTTTATCCGGCCCGCAGGAAACTGCCAGACTGCTTATCCGGCCAATGGACACTACCAAGACAGTTTATCAGGTCAGTGGGGACTACTAAGACCGCTTATTGGGTTAGTCCTCGGACAATTTATCCGGGCAGTGAGCACTACAAGACCGTTTATCCGGCTCAGACCCTGAAATGGTTACCTACGCCGTGGCGCGCCAGGTTTCCCTCCTCCGTACCCCTGTCTGGCCTTGTGCTGGTTTCATTCTGACCTAGACTATGTAATTTCCCCCCGGAAATCGTTTTCTTCTATAAGAAAGAAAAAAAATAAGAAAAATATATTATTCTACGTCGCATCACTGATAGTTGCTAGCCTGGAGAAATATAAATATATATATATTTAACTTCTTTAAAATACTCTGAAATAAGGAATTTAAAACATTATATTATATATAAAAAATGGGAATGTATTTCCCTGGTAAATCAGGAATTTAAAGCATTATATTATATATAAAAAATGGGAATGTATTTCCCTGGTAAATAAGGAATTTAAAGCATTATATTATGTATAAAAAATGGGAATATATTTCTCTGGTAAATAAGGAATTTAAAGAATTATATTATATATAAAAAATGGCAATGTATTTCCTTGGTAACAACACTAAATTTTTATTCACTTAGGGTAGGGGTCTTTAAGGAGTACCTGATATCGTACAGGCTCGGGACCATCGCTTAACGGCCCATCCGGTGTGCTTAAGATTTTTTTAACTCTTAGATAAAAAACCTTAGGCCTGGGTTCCGAACCCGCGATCTTGAGCTCAGTAGACAAGCTACCTTTGAGCTGCCGGCGCCCTCTCGAACCCTCGTCCTTTAGGAAAGGTCGTTACCCTCTCAGCCTTTGAGAGCCCTCTTATGTTATTTTCTTTAGTTTTATTATAATTTTTTTAGCAAACTTTGTTTTAGATAATCTATGTAATAAAGTAATTTTTTTTTGACAGTAACGGTTAAGAATGGTTTCCAGACATATGTTTATAGTTTTTTTCCTCCGTCATTTGACTTGTACGTCGTCTTTCCTGACAAGCCTATACAAAAACCCTATTGTTATGCTTTAGTTCCTGTGTTGAGAGGCTGATGGAGACCTGAATGCCGGTCCAGGACGAAACACTCTCAGCAAACAAATCACTACAACACAAGTACTTAAGAGGACGATGGATATTATAGCCCGATTCCTCATATACATTTTTGAAAAAATGTTAAGGGAGGCTTAAGCTAGACTGGAATGATTTACTCATCGATTTGGATTAGCATGTTCATCAGGGGGGGGGGGGGTAAAATTTCGTTGACAGGTTTAGTAACAGTCTGTAAACGAATGACGTTTTTAATGTCTGTGCACAAGACCGCTAGAGGTTCTCTTCGTTCATCACTAGGACGTCTTTCCCAATTTAACGTGCATATTTCTTTAACCTTAACGACTTATGAGCCTCTGGGCGCTAGGTAATTCTGCTTCCCCCCCCCCCCCCCCCCCCTCCCCCCCGTTGTATCCGCCACTGATTCAACCCGTGATTCAAACATACAAGTACATAGCCATTTTTCTTGTAGGAAACGATTGTCCGATTTAAAGGAAATTTAGTATATATTAATTTTTGGTAATCGTCTAAAAAACTAACTCTAAGCATAGTCAGAAATTTAATTTTATTGAATGATTTACTTAAAAAATTATTTCTTCCAGAATTCCGTATTTTGGACTCTTTATACTGCAACGACCTGACGATGGTGTGAGGCCGAAACCGGTAATTTTATTTTTATAAATATCTTTAGTGGAATAGACAATATTTCAAAAAATAAGTTTGTTTTATTTATTTATTACAAATTCCACAATATGTCCGCGTTCCTCAACTTAGAAAATGATATTGATCACTTATACAAAATATATGAATAACTAATACTATTTTATTGTATCTAAAAATAACATTAATTAATTAAATCTATTCAAAAATATATAAATAATAAATATACAAATATATATATATATGTAAAAAAATAGTTCCTTATCACAAACAGGTTCCAACGTTGAATTAAAACTAATAATATAAAAAAAATATATATATAGGTAATTCTAAAACTAATATTAATTAAAAGTGGAGTGAACCTTCACAATTCTATTTGAATGATCGATTTTCGTGAAACTTAGAATGTCCGGAATGACGTCATTTTACAGGGTGTATTGAGGGAGGCTTAAGCTAGACTGGAATGATCTATTCATCGATTTGGATTAGCATTCAAACCGTGGTATAGAAGTTATACTCCGCTAAATGTTCAACTTACATATCCATTTCACATATTGTAAAATATAAATGATCTCTTTATTATAATATGCTAGCCAGCTTTCGAGATTGCCTCCTCATCAGGCAGTCTGATGAAACGTTTTTAAAACATATTAGAAAGTGAGTGGATAAATAAAATAAAATGTCCAATAAATAAAAAATATAAAACTACTCAAAAATTAACAATTTAGTTTTTTTGTATAAAATCCAACTTCTTTCTAAAAACTAATCCTATGTATTTTCGCAAATTTAATTTTATGGGTTGGTAATTTTATTTTTCAAAATCCCAAACTTCCTTCTACCTCCTATTCCCCACAAACATATTTGAATAATAATAATAATACATTTATTTCCGTTAAACCAATACATGGTAATAGGATACGTCAAATGAATTTATACATTAAAATAGATTATAAATTAGATTTATAACTACTTGAGTCTATCACACCTATGATTAGTAGTAATAACAAAACTATTAAAAAAAAGTAAAATGAAATTAATAAAAACTGAACAAATAAATACTTAAAAATATATGAGTACATAAACAAAATTAATACATGATACGTGTATAATAAGTAGGCACATTTTTCAATTTAATAAAAAGTAAGATAACTATTTAAAAAAAAAAAACTCTTCGGAAGTGTTTTTATCCCAACGATGTTTCGGGACGTTCTTACGTCCCATCATCAGGTTCCAAAGTGCGAGATATAGAAAAGAAAGAGAACAATGTAACTATAACAATATATGAAAAATTATATATATATATCCTATATATATATATATATATACATATATCCTATATTAATATATATATATATATATATATATATATATATATATATATATATATATATATATATATATATATATATATATATATATATATATATGTATGTATAGATTAATCAATTATAAATGAATGTATAAAAAAGTCTAAATAAATAAAAAATTATAAATGAATAAAAAAAACAATAACATTCATTGGACTGACCTTTAAGGTGTGGAGGAACTCAGCCCAAAAAATAAAAATGAAAGCTTTGTATCAAATAATGTTTTTGGATATGAAACACGATTCTTTATTGTGATTATATTATTCTTTTTGAACAGTGAGAATAAAATTCCGTTTCCGTGTATAGGGTTTTCTCTAACATGAACATTTTTAGTTGAAATTAAATTTTTTTATTGTATCTATTGACTTCAAGAAGTGGGGAAGGGCATTAAATAAATTAATTCCTTTATGAGATATTTTTTTCAAAAGCAATGTTTAGTTATTCGAAAGTCTTCTTTCTTCCATACATATCCATTTCACAGATTGCAAAATATAAATGATATCTCACAGATTTTATTATAATATGATAGCCGGCTTTCGATTTTCTCCTCATCATCAGTCTGATAAAACATTTTTGAAACATAGTTTAAAAAATGTTAGAAATCAAGTGAATAAATAAAATAAAACCTTCCAGTAAAAAGTATAAAACTATTCAAAAATTAACAATTTACATTTCACGGATGGGGACAGATACGTATGTTATTCTTGTTCCCCATCTGAGTCAACTGCCATAG
Organism: Aradus depressus; assembly: GCA_963662175.1. Taxonomy (NCBI): domain Eukaryota; kingdom Metazoa; phylum Arthropoda; class Insecta; order Hemiptera; family Aradidae; genus Aradus; species Aradus depressus. The sequence continues at coordinate 22,934,960 of OY759218.1, read as the reverse complement.
TGCAAAATATCACTATCTTCAGAAATTTAATTTTAAGAGGTAGTTTATTTGAAAATTGTTTAATTGAAATAAAAGACGTTGTCTTCCCACTGTTGGAAGGAACTGTTGGAACAGTGGGAAGACAACGTCTTTTATTTCTATTAGAAATCTAGTCCCACAACATCTTACTATCACATATGAAAATTGTTTCTTCAAAAATTCTGAAGTTTGGAATCTTTATACCACTTATTTTCAATGATCATTTTTCGTGAAACTCATAATGTAACTGTTGCCTGGAGAGAGATGAACTTGATGAAAACATTTCTTCAGGTAGCATACTCGTGTCTCTGAAACGTCTAAAAAAGGGGTTTAAAAACTAAATTTTAGAACGGTTTTCGGCAGGAAACTCGTAAATGGGGCGCCCTTCGAAATATCATTTTATTTGAAGAGAATGTTGATTGGATCATAATTATAAGCTATCTTGTAAAATGTACTTAGGTCCAGAAGTAAAGTTTGTCCAATTTCTGCCAAAATCTAGTCAGATCTGAGTTAGCATATGCGAAATCTGCATTTCAAATTTTATGTTTATTTTTACAATCGTTTCTGAGTTAGAGCGCTCAGAAACTTCCAATCACATAAAATACTCACAAAGCTGCTGCAGCAGCGCTGCCATTTTTCTTGCTTTTCGACATTTCTTATTTTGATTTTCTCACACAATGTCCGACATTTTGAATGATATAAGTATTATAATATTTTTTTATTATAAACATAATTCATGTATGTTATTAAACATAATTATAGTTTCTTATCTAAGCGCTCCTTGTTTTGTTTGCCCCACGCCTCGCCACTGAAAAGTGTGAATAATTCTGAAAAACTCGAGGCAGATTCTAATCATGTATTTTGTTTATTTCATAGTAATTAGATTTTTAACAAATTGTATTTAAGTTTATATATTTTTTTTACAGTGACCTCTTTTTGCCGGTGTCTCTGCGCCGAAGAAAATGGTGGTGAAGAGTTTGACGAAAAATGATTTATTAAAAATGGCGTTTCCTTTTTTCCATGAGTTTTGGTAAGTTTTTATTTTCACAATTATTTTTTACTTTCTTTGTTTTTTTCTTTTAGTAATTGGTCAGAAATTCTATGTTGAGTTTTCACCGGAATTTCTTGTTTTCCGACTTTTTTTATGTGTATCCAAACCCATAAGGACGACACCTATTGATTTTCAGCCAAATCGGCCAAAGGTGGATTACAGGAGAGGGCTTAACACAAAAAACTTTAAAAACTGCCGTTGTAATGAATGTATCGACACGAAATTTCATATGTAAATGGAAAACCACATATGGATGACACATTTATCTTCCGCGAAATTTCCGGAAGGAAAGGGGATATGAGGGGACTCTACTCAAAAATCACTATAACCGCCGACTTAATGAATGATCGATATGAAATTTTATATTTAATTCCGAAACGCCTTAAGGATTGTACCTATTAATGTTCTGCGAAATCAGCCGAAGGGAAGGTCGGTGAGTCACCGGCAACGTACTTCGTGTCTGGCGATAGTAACCTACAAACTGAGATGTACCTTCAACCACACATACATAGGACGAACACTCAAAACCAGATATTCAGAGCACATACGTTCATTCAGACTCAACAAACGAGACTCAAACTTTAGTAACCACCTTCATGACCATAGACACGACCCCACCAACATCCAACACAGCATGACCCTCTTACACCGACAACAGAAAGGACGGAGACTTGACATACTAGAAAACATGGAAATATACAAAATACGTACTGCGACCAATAACATTATTGACGAACAACTGATTTTCACCCCACTAAAACTACTTCCACATACTCTCAAACGAAAAAGACCAGAAAACGGACCGCCCAACCAAGCGACATAGGACACAATACCCATAGAAACATCATATATTATACCATCACAAACACACACCCAGACATGAGACATTGACATATACATATCGCTCCACCGACTTAGATCACTTACACCTGTAAACAAAGTACCTGAGACCGAACTCATAGACAAACAGACTAGACCTGAGAGGGACCACTGAGATAAACAAATTACTGAAACGGGCACGTACAATACAACAAACACGGACTAACCTCAGTACAACAATAACAGTGGCTCGAAGATGATGTCTTCACAACGAAAGCGTTCGTTCACAGAACTCGACCAGCAGCCAGTGACGACGGTTTCCACTGAAAAGTAATAATAACAATAAATTTATTTCCGTTAAACCAATACACGGTAATAGGATACGTCAGAAGAATTTATACATTAAGATAGCTTATATATTAGATATATAACTACTTGAGTCTAACACATCTATGATTAGTAGTAACATAAAAACCATTAAAAAAAGTAAAATGAAATTAATAAAAACTGTACAAATAAATACTTAAAAATATATGAGTACATAAACAAAATTAATACATGATACGTTTATAATAAGTAGACACATTTTTCAGTTTAATAAAAATTAAGATAACTATTTAAAAAAAAAAAAAAAACTCTTCGGAAGTGTTTTCATCCCAACGATGTTTCGGGACGTTCTTACGTCCCATCATCAGGTCCCAATGTGCGAGATATAGAAAAGAAAGAAAACAATGTAACTATAACAATATATGAAAAATAATATATATATATATATATATATATATATAGATTAATAAATTATAAATGAATGTATATAAAAGTCTAAATAAATAAAAATATATAAATGAATAAATACAACAATAACGTACATTGGACTCACCTTCAAGGTGTGGAGGAACTCTGCCCAAAAAATAAAAATGAAAGCTTTGTATCAAATAATGTTTTTGGATATGAAACACGGTTCTTTATTGTGATTATATGATTCTTTTTGATAGTGACAATAAAATTCCGTTTCCATGTAAAGGGTTTCCTCTAACATGAACATTTTTAGTTGAAATTAAAATTTTTTTATTGTATCTATTGACTTCAAGAAGTGGGGAAGGGCATTAAATAAATTAATTCCTTTATGAGTTATACTTTTTTCAAAAAGAGAAGAGCAATGTTTAGTTATTCGAAAGTCTTCTTTTTTCCTGGTATCGTAATCATGATTAGTATTGTTGAGAGGGAAAATATTTCTATTTTTCCTAATAAACATTAATGTTTCAAATATAAACAGCGATGGCAAAGGCAGGATTTTAAGTTTTTTAAATATTTCTCTGCAGCTTGTTCACAGTAATATATTTACCTACTGGTGGAACTAACCCCTTAGATTATATACCTAAGTAGTTGTTCGCCCCAAATAAACCAACCAACCAACCCCAAACAAATCAATCAATTATCTTTTCGCTCTTCTTCTGAAAAAAAGCGACCGTAGCGGCTAAACATCAATAATAATTATTGATCATTCATACATCGGCAGTTATCAGGGTTTTTGAGCCCCCTTCCTCTCATTCCTCCTTCCCTACGGCTGATTTCGCGGAAAATTAATTGGTGTCGTCCTTCGACCTGAACATCGAATTTCTGACGGATTACACAAGTTTCTCTATACTTCGTATAGCTGGGGAAGTAAAATGAGTATCTAATGAAGCAACAGAAACAAAGATATGAAAGTGTGCAAAAGAAAGCCGCAACATTGGACAGACGCAACATTGTCTTCTGTCTTATGTTGTTGCCAGATCAAAGGATCCATCTTGCCATTGTCTCTCATCTTTTGTTTCATCTTAATTCAATGTTAACACAAAATCTAGCAGATTTCAATCAGATACGCTTATTTACTTCACCAGATTTTAATTTTGCAATGGACGGCTGCTTAGTTTCTGCTTCTCTTCAAAACCCTCCTCCTTCATTGTCTTATTTACTGAGCTCAAGATGAACCTGGCCAGGGCCCTTAGGTTTTTATCTGGGAGGTGAAAAAACCTTGAGCATGCCGCCTTCGGATGGGACGTTAAGTGATAGCCCTGAGCCTGTATGATGTCAGGTACTCGTTAAAGACCCCTCTAGCCTAGGCGAATAAAAATTTAGTGTAGGCAACATTTAGGACTTTTATAGTAGATTCGGGCTCAGATCCACTAGAGCAACAGAGCGTTCTGGTAGTAGGCGATATAACTTCATAGTTAAAACCCGGGCATGAGCCATAATAACTAAATAACTAGGTACTTTAGACTCAACAGATAGAATTCCTTAACGATATATTTAGTCCATCGGGAGTTATTACTCCCATAGACGGACAATTGAGGGGCTGATATCAAAAACCACCTTAGTCCAAAAAATGAAATTTTCAGGAATTGAAAAAAACTGTGTCGCTTCTACGTATAATGAGATACATTCATAAAATTTAACCTGTGTATAGTTGCTTGTACTAGGCCAGTGGTGGGCAAAGTGCGGCTCTGGCACAAATATCCAAGGAAGGCGCAATAATATTTTCTTTAAAAAAAAAAACTTGGTAAGAAAAAAATTATATCTTATTTTGGTAAATTAAAATTCTTCTATAAATCGAGAACATGTATAATTTTTTCAAGCATGAACATTATCAAGAGTAAACTGAGAAGTCGTCTTATTGATGAGAACTTGGAATCATGCCTAAAATTAAAAACAACAACATACAAACCTGACTTACTCAAACTTTGCAAGGAGATGCAAGCACATTGTTCGCATTAATAAATATTTATTAAGTATGAAATTTAGTTTTATTTAGTGTACTACTTATTTAGTGTAATAAAAGTTTACTAAACAAGCAGATTTGGCTCCCAATTTTTTTTTTAAATTGTTTTAATGTTCATATTTGGCTCTTTGGCTAATAAGTTTGCCGACCACTGTACTAGGCTGTTATTGTTTTAATAAAATATTGCTGCTTCTAAGCTATGTACTTGCTGACAGTCGGAAGTTGTTGGACATGTGTTGTTTTTTGCCGGAAATCCAATGTGACATAGGTTGTTTTTGTAATAAATATCACTACCTCTACCCAATATTTTATTGTTTGCAACTTTTTTTGTTTTTTATATTGTCTGCCTTCCTAGGCTTTTATATTATTTTTCTAGGCCACCTTTCTTCCATATTAATGATTGCAAGTTAAAACAACACTTAAATGATGATTAATGAAAAAAAAAATTTAGAAAGGCTACAAAAAGCAGGTTACAAACAATGAAAACTTTCCATGTTCAGGACTAAGGTTGTTTTTGCAGAACTACTGTTTTTTTCAAGCTCTGTATCATAGGACTAGGGTTGATTTTGACGAAACAAATACCATGTGATTGTGAGTTCCATCATCTATAAACAGAATGCGCTCAAATCTCAATTTTGATAATTTTGGACTAAGGTGGTTTTTGATATCAGCCCCTCAATTTACTTCCCCAGCTATAGAAAGTAGGGGGGAAGTTATGTAATTGGCCGTGATTCACCGACATCTTTTTCTTTTTTTTTCTATTCAGGGATATGAATAATCAATCGGACTCCCTCTGATCCCTCTCTTCCTTTTGGCAGATTCCGCAGAAAATTAATAGCTGTCGTCCTTATAAGAGGTCAATGTATTCGATATATCGGAAGTTATTCAAGTTTTTATGTTAATCTCCCCCTTCTCTTTGACCGATTTGGTTTAATCAATTATGTTTTGCTCTCTTTCTAAAGCCAATAGATAGTGGCTTCTGATCCTCATGCTAAAGTTTGTGATACATTCATTACATCGACAGTTATTGGGAGTTTTGAGTTGAGCCCCGCATGATCCTCCCTTCCCCTTCGGCAGATTCCGCTGAAAATTAATAGCTGTCGTCCTTATAAGAGGTCAATATATTCGATACATCGGAAGTTATTCAAGTTTTTATGTTAATCTCCCCCTTCTCTTTGGCCGATTTGGTTTAATCAATTATGTTTTGCTCTCTTTCTAAAGCCAATAGATAGTGGCTTCTGATCCTCATGCTAAAGTTTGTGATACATTCATTACATCGACAGTTATTGGGAGTTTTGAGTTGAGCCCCGCATGATCCTCCCTTCCCCTTCGGCTGATTCCGCTGAAAATTAATAGCTGTCGTCCTTATAAGAGGTCAATATATTCGATATATCGGAAGTTATTCAAGTTTTTATGTTAATATCCCCCTTCTCTTTGGCCGATTTGGTTTAATCAATTATGTTTTGCTCTCTTTCTAAAGCCAATAGATAGTGGCTTCTGATCCTCATGCTAAAGTTTGTGATACATTCATTACATCGACAGTTATTGGGAGTTTTGAGTTGAGCCCCGCATGATCCTCCCTTCCCCTTCGGCTGATTCCGCTGAAAATTAATAGCTGTCGTCCTTATAAGAGGTCAATGTATTCGATATATCGGAAGTTATTCAAGTTTTTATGTTAATCTCCCCCTTCTCTTTGACCGATTTGGTTTAATCAATTATGTTTTGCTCTCTTTCTAAAGCCAATAGATAGTGGCTTCTGATCCTCATGCTAAAGTTTGTGATACATTCATTACATCGACAGTTATTGGGAGTTTTGAGTTGAGCCCCGCATGATCCTCCCTTCCCCTTCGGCAGATTCCGCTGAAAATTAATAGCTGTCGTCCTTATAAGAGGTCAATATATTCGATACATCGGAAGTTATTCAAGTTTTTATGTTAATCTCCCCCTTCTCTTTGGCCGATTTGGTTTAATCAATTATGTTTTGCTCTCTTTCTAAAGCCAATAGATAGTGGCTTCTGATCCTCATGCTAAAGTTTGTGATACATTCATTACATCGACAGTTATTGGGAGTTTTGAGTTGAGCCCCGCATGATCCTCCCTTCCCCTTCGGCTGATTCCGCTGAAAATTAATAGCTGTCGTCCTTATAAGAGGTCAATATATTCGATATATCGGAAGTTATTCAAGTTTTTATGTTAATCTCCCCCTTCTCTTTGGCCGATTTGGTTTAATCAATTATGTTTTGCTCTCTTTCTAAAGCCAATAGATAGTGGCTTCTGATCCTCATGCTAAAGTTTGTGATACATTCATTACATCGACAGTTATTGGGAGTTTTGAGTTGAGCCCCGCATGATCCTCCCTTCCCCTTCGGCTGATTCCGCAGAAAATTAATAGCTGTCGTCCTTATAAGAGGTCAATATATTCGATATATCGGAAGTTATTCAATTTTTTATGTTAATATCCCCCTTCTCTTTGGCCGATTTGGTTTAATCAATTATGTTTTGCTCTCTTTCTAAAGCCAATAGATAGTGGCTTCTGATCCTCATGCTAAAGTTTGTGATACATTCATTACATCGACAGTTATTGGGAGTTTTGAGTTGAGCCCCGCATGATCCTCCCTTCCCCTTCGGCTGATTCCGCTGAAAATTAATAGCTGTCGTCCTTATAAGAGGTCAATATATTCGATATATCGGAAGTTATTCAAGTTTTTATGTTAATATCCCCCTTCTCTTTGGCCGATTTGGTTTAATCAATTATGTTTTGCTCTCTTTCTAAAGCCAATAGATAGTGGCTTCTGATCCTCATGCTAAAGTTTGTGATACATTCATTACATCGACAGTTATTGGGAGTTTTGAGTTGAGCCCCGCATGATCCTCCCTTCCCCTTCGGCTGATTCCGCAGAAAATTAATAGCTGTCGTCCTTATAAGAGGTCAATATATTCGATATATCGGAAGTTATTCAAGTTTTTATGTTAATATCCCCCTTCTCTTTGGCCGATTTGGTTTAATCAATTATGTTTTGCTCTCTTTCTAAAGCCAATAGATAGTGGCTTCTGATCCTCATGCTAAAGTTTGTGATACATTCATTACATCGACAGTTATTGGGAGTTTTGAGTTGAGCCCCGCATGATCCTCCCTTCCCCTTCGGCAGATTCCGCTGAAAATTAATAGCTGTCGTCCTTATAAGAGGTCAATATATTCGATACATCGGAAGTTATTCAAGTTTTTATGTTAATCTCCCCCTTCTCTTTGGCCGATTTGGTTTAATCAATTATGTTTTGCTCTCTTTCTAAAGCCAATAGATAGTGGCTTCTGATTCTCATGCTAAAGTTTGTGATACATTCATTACATCGACAGTTATTGGGAGTTTTGAGTTGAGCCCCGCATGATCCTCCCTTTCCCTTCGGCTGATTCCGCTGAAAATTATTAGATGTTGTTCTTATTGGGCTTTGAATGTACATACCAAATTTCGTGTACATATATGCATTATAACGGCAGTTATTAGTTTCTGTGTTATGCCACCCTCCTAATTCCCTCCTTCTCTTCGGCCGATTTGGCTGAAAATCAATAGGTGTCGTCCTTATGGGGTTTTGGATACACATATAAAATTTCATGTCCATATACTCATTATATCTAGAGTTACCGATTTCTCAGACACATACACAGACAGACAGCTATTTCTTTCATTTTTGGAATCTGGAGGTCGCAAGACATGAAAACTCAACATCGAATTTCTGACCGATTACATATTAACATAATATCACTTAAACTTCTTATAACTGGGGATGTGAAACTGAAATGTAATTCAATATTGGAAACTAGAGCTGGACTACGAGGCAGAAAAATGAAACTACGTAAACAGAAAATGTTGATGGTGCAATATAATATAATTTCAGGATTCTTTAATATTTATCTATTGATAAAATTGAATATATTATGAAAACTAGGAGTGAAATAATAAAAACGTATAATTATATTACGGGAAGATATGTATAGATCAAAAATGTTCAGTTTTCATCGAAATTTCTTGTTTCCCAAAATGAAAATGAAATAATGTCTTTGTGTGTAGTTAGTAGTTATGCCCGGGCTCTAACATCGAGGTCAGATCGCCTATCAGAGCGCTCTTTCGTCACTCTGGTGGACAGCTCAACTCTACTGTGGGAGTCCTAAATTTGGCCTACCCTAAACTATTATTCGCCTAGGGCAAGGGTCTTTAACGAGTACCTGACATCGTACAGGCTTGGGACCATCGCTTAACGTCCAATCCGAAGGACGGCGTGCTTAAGTTTATTTTACCTCCAGATAAAATAAATTAAGGGCCTCGGCCGGGTTTAGAGCCCGCGATCTTGAGCTCAGCAAGCAAGCACGCATATCACTGTGCTACCGGCGTATCTGTGAACACGATAACTCTCTATAGAATGATTATATCAACAAGAAATTTTGTGCGCGAATCCAGAACTCCATAAAGACTACACCTATTGATTTTCAGTATAAAGGGGAGCTTAATACAAAAAAATTCAGTAACAGTCTATGTAATGAATGTATCGACATGAAATTTAGTTTGAGGATTAAGAATTGAGTAAGAAACCTATTGATTTTCAACAAAATCGGTAAATTGGTTTCAGAGAGAACGAAAACTTAGATTGCCGGTGATCGAGTTTTCGAGTCTTCTACCAGTAAAATATCGAATTACCACATTTAAATGAATGACATTTATTGTTGTATCATGTTCAACAAATTTGTCGAAAGACAGGTTTACATGGCAATGTCGGGTAACCAAGCTAGTAACATTTTTTTTTTTTTTTACGTAGGCGTGCATAAAATCATTGAAAGTGCATAAAAAATGGAAAGGTCAAGTTGGTGCCTTCACAGTAGAAAGTTTAACATTACATTCACTTCGGTGTGTTAGAAAGTCGACGTACCTCATTCGGAACATGAGTTCAGACATGGCTGAGGTGAAGCCAGTCAGTGGCATAGGCAGGAGACCCAGCCCCAAAGTCTCCAATCTTAGTACCTATTTAGTGCAGGGGTAATCTGGTGTAATCTGTCAAATATTTGTTATTGAGTTTTCATCAAAATATCATTTTTTCTGCCCCCCTAAAAATTGAAAAATAATTAATGCCTGCCTCTTTTTCTATGAGCACGATAACTCCTGATAAAATGAATATATCGACTACATTTTATAAAATTATGACACCAGAATGAGATATTAACTCATTTTTAGCCAAAAGGGGGGGTAACTCATAGCCTAATAATTCGAAATTGTACATATGGATTTATTACATCTAGTAATTTTCAAATAAATAAAACAAACTTATTTTTTGAAATATTGTCTATTCCACTAAAGATACAGTAGAATCCCGATAATTCGTATGGTCAAGGGACTGACGATTTGGTACGAATTATCGGGAGTACAAAATAAAAAAAATTAAAAAGTATTAATGCAAATATGTATGTATTAAGAAGTATGTACAATGTGGTAAGAATAAAAACTATGCAATAAACACTGTTTTATACTAAACTATACAATAAACAATACCTGCAATAAAAAATATGTACATATGTTCTAGATTAAATAAACACCAATCAAACATTTGTTTGAAAAAATGTTAGACAAGATCAATAAAATTGTTAAAACTTTCCCCCTCTCCTCTCCCCTCCTCATTTCCTTTCAGAGAAAAGAGTACGAATTATATGAGATTTCATAGAAAATTTGTCTTTCTCACTCGCTCTCCCCTTTGGTTCTGTAGGAATCACGTGATTTCCTAGAAAACATTTATCTCGCACTCATTCTGCTCTCTCGACTCCCACTGTCCTCTCTCCCCCTCTTGAAAACAGTACAAATTAACGAGGTTTTTAAGCTAGAAATACGAATTATAAGACGTTTTAAGTGACCTCGAGCATAAAAATAATACGAATTACCGAGGGGTCAGAAATGCATTGTTTTTATACTACTTATCGGGATTTTCTCTGGGGACCGGCAAATTTGTACGAATTAGCCGGAAATACGAATAATCGGGATACGAAATATCGGGATTCCACTGTATTTATAAAAATAAAACTACCGGTTTCGGCCTCGCCGAATTTATTCTTATAAATATCTTTAGTGGAATAGACAATATTTCAAAAAATAAGTTTGTTTTATTTATTTATTACAAATTCCATAATATGTCCGCGTTCCTCAACTTAGAAGTTAGTAATTTTCAACCAAATCGACCGGGGAGAAGAGAGAGTTCAGAGCATATGTGGGCAACGACCGGCCCGCGAGACATTTTGAAAAACCCAATTTAAAAAAATAATAATATTACACTACTTACTCACACTCACTCCAAATTAGGAAGATCGAGTAGGATGGGGTTTGTCGCTTGCTCCTGCGGAATCAAGTGAGCGAGCAAGGCGAATGAGGAAAAATTCATGTCATCGCGTGTCAATGGATTAGTTTCCCAAATTCAAGCTCAATTGTCTCATTGATTTCGGTGTCGCTACTTAACTTTCGTAGTATGTAATAATTCCAAATTTCACGATTTAATTATAATATTGTACCTATTTTTTTAAATTTCATTTTGTTATTTTAATAAATTATATTATAATAACATTGTCTTATTATTTCATGTCTGATATCTATCGCTAAAAATTATGAACACTACTTTAAAGTCCGACGTTATTTTATTTTGAACCATCTACGCGGCCCGCGAACGTATTTGCACACTAAAGTTTGGCCCGCAACATGTCAAAGGTTGCCCATACATGGTTTAGAGGAAGGGGGGTATGTGGACTCAGGGAAAAGGCCAGAAGGGTTTAGAGGGAGAGTGGAAACTTCATTTACTACAAGTAATGCAATGGGGAAGTACTTTTCCGTTTTTTTTTTCTTTTTATCCGGATGAATTAAAGTTTTTTTCGCATTCCCTCTTCCAAAACGTGGGTGAATCACCAGCTATGTAATTCCACAGCCAGGGGTGGTTCATGGGGGGCTGTTCCCCTTCCGAAAAATGTCAACTTCTAAAACATTTCTAGTTTATCCACCTCATTTTTAGAAATCAAACTTTTTTTTTATAGGATCTCCCCTCCCCAGTCAAACCAGACCCCCCCCCCCCCCCCCCCCCCCCCGGGTGCCCCTCATTAAAAAACATTTCTGGAGCCCCCTCCATCCCTAGTTTAATTGAAATAAACAATTTCTGACTTTCCCTTTAAACTCTCCTTGCTGTATAATGAAACAAAAAAAAAAAAAAACTGATAGGGCCAACACATTACATTAATTTACCCAGTAACAGGATGACATTTTTTTTTTTTTTTTGGAGGGGGAGAAAGAGTGATTTATAAGGCGTGGTTGTTATAAGAAAGTCATAAAATGATATAAATAAATACTTGAAAATATATCAATACAATAATAATAATAATAAATATATACATTTATAATAAGTTAAATTTTTTTTATTAGTAAAAATTAAGATAAATATTTTTATAACACTTCCGGAAGTATCTTTATCACGACGATATTTCTGGAAGTTCTTACGTCCCTTCAGCAGGTCCCAATGTGCGAGATATAAAAAGAGAAATAAAGCAATGTAACTTAACAAATAAAAAAAATATATATTAAACACATATAAATTAATAAATGGAACAATTTATATAAAAACTCATTCAAAAGAAAATTTTATAATTTTTATAATACGATTAAGGTCATGTGACATTTTGTCTTATCTTATTTAGTCGTTACAGAGTAAATTACAAAAAACCACAGTTACAATCCCAATTGGGGGCGCTCGAAGCATGACTTTCATGCTGCATTTTCTTCAAAATGGTTGCTTCCTCCAAAATCTGAAAGAAACCTTTTCTATAGTGAATTTTATACTCTTCAATTTTGATAAGATCTTATTTTTTGATGTAAGCAATAGATAATGAGATACTAAAGAAAAACTAAATAAAAATGCAATTTTTATTCGTTTCCATGAACGCTATTTTATTCCATCAACCATGGAGTGGCAGACGCGCGTCCAGGTCTAGGGGGGTTTGGAGGGTTTAACACCAAAACCCTAATAATTAAATTTAGATAATATCAATGTATCGACACGAAATTTTTTTTATTTTTTTATTTTTTTTTTATATTTTTTTTTTTATTTTGCCGTAAGACTAATTGTAGTCCTATAAAGCCGGAGCGAGTATGTAATAGTCTATTGATCTTATTACAATTCTGTTTTTGATTTGGTAATAAATTTAATGAGTTTGTTAACATTTTCTATGTTATTAATGTTAGCTATTGTTTGAAAAATTTTGTTTTCGTTGGATAGTAGTGTCTCATGTTGTCTCTGGTTGTCGTATTTTTTAGTGTTAGTGAAAATGTGGATTACGTCCTCAGTCTCATTGCAGTGTTCACAGTTAATACATATACACGAAATTTTATATGTGCATTCAGAAATACTTGTCATCGAGGGAATGGAAAAATAATTCTTGTGGTAGTGGATTACTGATGATTCATCGACAACTTTTTCATTCATCTTTTGAAAATTCAATCTAATAATAATATAATACTGTAAGAAAAAGTCGTCGATGAATCACCGACCATGTACCTCCCCAGAACGAATTAATCAATTCACTTTTCGCCTCCCTCTGAAACCAGTCGACAGTTTCCGCTGATATTCAATATTTGACTAACGTAGGGGCTCCTAAATCTTCGTACTAAATTTTGTGTCGGTAAATTCATTACATCGGTAGTTATTAGGGTGATTGAATTGAGCCCCCTCCCCTGAACCCCCCTTTTCCAACTGCCGATATCGCTGAAAATAATAAGTTTCGTTCTTATAGGGTTTTGATTTTCATATATGAAATTTCATGTCGATACAGTCATTACATCGGAAATTATTGGGATTTTTGAGTTGAGTCCCCCTCTGATCCCCCCTTCCCTTTGACCGATTTGGCTAAAAATCGATAGGTGTTATTTTTATGGGGATTTGGTCATACATATAAAATTTCACGTCAATACATTCATTCTATCGGGAGTTATCGTGTTCATAGACACACAGACAGACATAAATTATTCTTTTCTTATTTGGATTCTGGAGGCCGGAGAACCAGAAATTCCATCGAAAACTGCATTGAATTTTTGAGCGATTACATAACTTCCCCTATTCTTCGTATAACTGGGAAAGAAAAAAAATATATATAGCTAGTCACCCCACCTCATTACACAGGTATGAAATATGTGTTTATGAAATAGGAATGACTCAGCGAGAAGACATCATAGGGCCTTGGACGTGTACTGAGAAACTATTTGTGAGTTTTAGTTTAACTAAAATGACTGTTTAGTTGAACCATCAAGTAGTTACTTAACAGAACTGAAACTAAAGTACTTGGGATTGCATTAGTATTCATAATGCACTGACTCTCCATTCATCAGTAACACGCTCTGAATGGAGAGTATTTTGCATATTCTGTTTTTTAATGTTCTTCAGAAAACATTACAGGATATGTTGCATAATTCTTACAGAAACTTTCAAAAGGTTTCATAGGTTGTGGACCATAAAGCGAATCCCTTTGAGCGAATGTATGCATCCACGTAATGTTAAACGTAATAGATTGGTATTCGTATTTTGTTAATTTGAATCAATTTTGTTCTAAGTTGACTTTGGGAGCCCCCGGGTCTTTAGTAAAAAAAAAAAATAGTGAATCACCGGCAATGTTTTTCCCTATAACGAATTATTCAATAACGTTTTCGCTCTCTCTCCAAAACCATAAACATCGATAGTTGACTTAAATAAGTTTCTGGATCCTCATACTAAATTTTATACATTCATTACTTCGGCAGTTAATAGAGTTTTTGTGTTAACCCTTCGCCCTAATCACCTCTTCTCTTTACCCGACTTGGCTGAAAATTATAAATCTCGTCCTTGTAGGGTACATAAAATTCCTTCTGAATCCTGATAGTAACTTTTGTCTCGATGTATTCATTACATCGGCAGATATTAGGGTTTTTGAGTTCTCTCTTCCCTTCGACCGATATCTGGTATTGTCCTTATGGGATTTTGAGTTTAAATATAAAATGTCATGTATAAAGAAGATCTATGTCACTTCCTCATTACCTGCCCCAAATATGATGATTTAAAAAAATAAAATATTTAAAAACACCATAGATACTTCATTTATGTTGGAATTATTAAATGGTAAAGATTTGCAACTATTGGTAAAATATTGCAAAAAGGCTTACGATTTCAGAAACTGTGAATTAAATAAATAAAGAAATAGGAACAAAGATATATACAGTAGAACCTCTATAAGTAAGAACATCAAGAGAGACGCCAAAAAATTCGAGTTGGAGGATTTCGACTTAGGCGGATTTTGATTCGACTTGTAGAGGTTAAGATTCATTCTAATTAATTTTGAGTTAGAGAGGTGAAATAAATAAAAATTCAAGTTACAGAGGTAACAAACATATTTATATTTATTATAAATCAACATTATTTCAAAACATCCTTAAAATATAAAATACGTAGTATATGTAGGTATTAAAAAAAGTCAGTAATTTATTTTTGCTTTAGATAATTGGTAATCCTATTTATTGTATACTCCTAAATTGTTTTCTAAGAAACAATGGTGTACATTGTCGGCAAATTCTTTAAGTCGGTAACTTATTTTTCTTCGAGCTATAGAGGTAGGTAATAAGTTTCAAATAATCGAGTTGTAAAGGTTGTAAAATAAAACATTGCTATGTTCGAGATACAGAGGTCCAATTTATTTTTTCGAGTTATAGAGGGAAAATATGTACCAAAATGGCTTGTAGGGACTCACTGATTATTTCGACTAATAGAGGGTTGAGATTTCGAGTAATGGAGGTTTTGGGGCTAGAAGGGAAAGGAACAAAACTTTTTTTTTTTTGGAAGTTTTTGACTTATCGAGGTTCAACTTAAAGAGGTTCTACTGTATATATATTATTTTATTTTTATTTGATTTTAGAAAGAAAAATTTGTTGTGATTAAGTTTATAAGATAATATTATGTAAATCTAGACTCCTCAAGACGGCTTAGGCCATTGAGTTTGTCTTCATAAAAGGTCACATTATTGTATATATGTTTTGTATGTAATTTTCTATTATGTTAATAAAGACTTTACTACTACTATAAAATGTCATGTCGATACATTCATAACATCGGCAGTTAATAGAGTTTCTATGTCCCCAATCCCTCCATTCCTTTTAATTTGTAAAATTTTATCTTAATATATGTGAATTTAGAAGCCCAATAGACGACATCTGTTGGATTTGCAGCCGAATCAATTAAAGGGAATGGGGCCTCAACTCAAAAATCTAAATAACTACCGATGTAATGGATGTAATGAATTTATTGCCATGAAATTGTACATATGGATTATGGGGTTCCTCTCGTAAGACGCCTGACGAATGTATCGTTATGAAATTTTATATTTAAATTCAAAATCCCACGACAACACACTACTCGCTACATACGCAGACGACACAGCCATTCTCTCAACACACTCAGACCCAACACAAGCAAGCTCACACTTACAGGAACATTTACACCAGCTAACAGATTGGGCCAACAAATGGAGACTAAAAATTAACAGAGACAAATCTCTGCAAACCACATTTACCCTCAGACACAACACTTGTCCACCAGTTTACATTAACAACCAGCCCATTCCTGCATCCGACACTGTTCGATATCTAGGACTTTATTTAGACAGACGTTTAACTTGGACAACTCATATCAGACTGAAATGCACAGACCTCAAAAGACGATTTGGACGACTGAAATCAATCATCGGACGACGATCGACATTATCGCTTGAAAACAAACTTCACATTTACAACACTATACTAAAACCCATCTGGACTTATGGCATCGAGATATGGGGATCAGCCAAAAAATCAAACATACAACGCCTTCAGTCATTACAATCCATCATACTACGCCACATTGCCAATGCCCCATTTTACGTTTCCAACCTCACATTACATAATGACCTCAACATCCCATTTGTACCTTCTGTTATCAAGACACGATATCAAAATTTTCACGACAAACTCCATCATCACGCCAATCCACTTATTCTCCAATTATCCACGAACACTATCCCCACAAATCCGCCAAGACGTCTAAAGCGGGCATGGCAGAGGGACCTGCTCCGGTCACGTACCTCAGCAGTACAGCGACACACTTGCCACAGCACATCATCACAATCACTAGTGACAAATGTTGTCGTTGTGAATATGTAAATAAATAAAAAAATAAAAAAAAAATTCAAAATCCACATCAGGACGACACTTGTAAATTTCAGCGAAATCTGTCATAGGGAAGGGGGGCTCAGGGGAGAGGGCTCAACTCAAAAACTTAAGTACTATACAGGGGTTGAAACTTATTTTTTTTACAAAAGAGTTCAACTTTAACTGTTTGAAAATAACTTTTATCAATAAGTGGTTAATGAAAAACGTTTTTTAATAACTGTTAAATAAAAGTTCTAGCATTGATATAATTATCACAAAAACGTTTTTGTTAAACTTTTACTTATTTATTCCTTATAATAGAAAAAAATAAATAAAATAAAATAAATTATGATGGAAGGCCATAATTATTAAATCTAATGAATTTCGATCCAGTGAAATATGTCAATGTTAACTGTAGAGGGCAATATATAGCATACAGATACAAACATACTATCATACTGGGAAAATAAAAAATTTAAATATCCAGCATTGTATAAATTAGCTTTAGTCATACATGGTTCCCCTGCAACTCAAGTATCTGTAGAGAGGGCATTTTCATCTCTAAAATATATTTTAAATGATTATCGGTACAACCTTGGCAATGAAACCCTTGAAAATATTTTGTTATTTGTTTCCGGCATTTTTTCTCCAGAGGTGTCTTCTTGTTTTTTTTCAAAACAGTTATTGCCAAAACTTTTATTTTCTAACTTAAATCATTAAAAATTTTTTTAAACTGTATAAAATTTATATATAAATACTTTTATACATCTACATATAAATATAAAACTTAAAATTTTACTTTTAATTATAAAAGTTAACTGTTTAATCCGACCCCTGCTATATACTATCGATGTAATGAATGTATCAACACAAAAAAACAAGAAGACACCTCTGGAGAAAAAAATGCCGGAAACAAACAAAAGTGGAACATCCCAGAGAAGTTTAAGAAACAAATATTTTGTTAGTCAAATTGTATTGATAAAGTTTACTAAGTTGTTGTTTACTAGGCTAGGACGGTTTCTGTAAATAAAAATGTAAAAGTATATTACTTTTTTTATTAAAACCTTTTCGTGAAAATCGTTTATAATAACAGTTTAAAAAAAAAATGTTATGATTTAAGTTAGAAAATAAAAGTTTTGGCAATAACTGTTTTGAAATTGCTTCTTTCGATAAAAGTAAAAGCTAAAAAAAAAAACTTTTATACATCTACATATAAATATAAAACTTAAAATTTTACTTTTAATTATAAAAGTTAACTGTTTAATTCGACCCCTGCTATATACTATCAATGTAATGAATGTATCAACACAAAATGTATTATGGTGATACAGAAGTGTATAATATACATATTATGTAAGTATATATACATATTATGTAAGTCAACTATTAATAATTATACCAAACGGTCGATTGGTTTTGGATAGAAGGCGAAAATATGGTTGATTATTTCGTGATGGGGAAGTACATTGCTGGTGATTCAACTATGAGTTTTTTGCGATATTTTATCTTGCTCCTAGGCTATTTGAGAAAAATATTACAGCGAAAAGAGTTCGAATTTGTTTATAATTACCATCCCATAGAACTTTCCTCAGAGAAAGTTCAAAAGAAGATCACTACAAGAATGAGGATGAGTTTCGGAGGTTGGGGAGTGATAGGGGAGGGGGAATGACCTTGTAGTGAGGACAGATGGACAGCATAGAGCTCTGTGGCAGGAGGAAGGTTGTGGTCGTGGCATAGTCAAATAGGGGCCAACACCCTCCATTCACAAAAAAGTGTTCGGCCCTATGTACTTCCCCAGAACGGATTAATCAATTAGGTTGTCGCTTTCCCTCTAAAACTTAATATTTGACTTACAGCTGAATTCTCACACTAAATTTTGTGCCGAACATTCATTACATCGGCAGTTATTAGGGTAATTAGCTTTAGCTTCCCATCTCTGATTTCCTCCTTTCCCTTCAACCGATTACGCGGAAAATTGATAGATGCCATCCTTTAAATAGGTTATTGAGATATAGGGCTTTGAATTCAAATATGGAATTTTGTGTCAATACATTCATTATAATGGCAGATATTACACTTTTTGTGTTAAGCCTCCCTCCTAATCCCGCTTCTCTTTGGCCGATTTGGCTGGAAAACCATAGGTATCGTCGTTAGAGGGTTCTGGATACACATATAAACTATCGTGTTGATATATTCATTCTATCGGGAGTTATCGTTTTCGGAGGAGATCAACATTTTGATTTACAGGATCAACTACCATATTGTTTTATGCTTTCTCGGATTAGATTTTGGCATTTTATACAATTCTGAGGAAATGTTAGAAACGCTTTTAAATTTTTTAACTTCCCAGCATATAGGGAAATAAATGTAATGGGTCCGAAAATCGAAATCAAAATATTCATCATATGTTTATGTTTCAAGGTCATTATAGTATTTTCATACAATTTTTGAAAAGAAGTATGTGTGTTTGTACGTACGTGCATGGTCAATTTTTCCTGCACGATATCTCGCGAATATCGACTCCACTTTGGTGCCAATCGAAGCGTATCAACGTAAATATGATCTGAAAGAAATTTTATCAAACTCGGTCAAGCCGTTTTTTTTTTGGATTTTAGGAAAAAGATTTAACCGATCTAATTGGTTCTGGTGGTAATACGAGTGTAGCCAAATTGAAAAATAGGCTATATGGCGTCTGAAAATTCTTAAAGGGAGGGGGCGAATAATATGTATTATTCTTAAGAGCCAATTGAGTAATAGACTACCTGGTGTCACGAAATTCTCAAGGGGTCGGAGGGTTGTGGAGGGGGCTAAGCATAAAAATTGTGCTAACACATTAACGGATAATCGGATTCTAATTCTTAAACGCCAAATTGAAAAAAATGTGAGTGACGTCTCAAAATTTTCAACGGGAGGGGGGGATCATAAAAATGGTTCAACCTCATTAACGGATTATCGGATTGTCATGAAATTTTACATGTAGTAGTTTTAAAAGCGAAATTAAAAAAATAGGCTATGTGACCTATGTGCATTTGCATATCAATTAAAAATCTATGTATAGATTAAATTTAATTAAAAGAATAAATAATTCTGTACTGAATAAAATGCCTTCTTTTGTGATATTATTATTAATGATATTGCTGGGAAGTTTTTCAGATTTTAAGTATTCTATACAATCCCTAGGTATTATAACACAATTTCTTTAGTTTATTTGATTTTCTTGCTATTATTTTTTCAAATTTATTTTTAAACCCAAATATTTTTAGGGTTAGAATTTCCTGTCCGTGCGGCTTCCCTGAGTCTGAGCCTCAGTATTGTATAAATATGCCAACCTAGTAAACTTAAATGTTCCTGTTGAACTTAGTGCTAACAATGGCGTAAGCCAAACCGCTACAGTATACGTTTATATTTTTTCTTGAATTAGACAATACAAATGTTGAACAAATTCTTCGCTTTTATTTGTAAAAAAATATATATATATATACAGTAAAGTAGGTTTGCATTGCACATAAAAAATGTTCTATGGACATCCTTTCAGATCATATCAACTAATTGAGATGACATATTATGACAACCTTGTTTATATCCGTTCTTTTTTTTCTCATTGTACATTAATATTTCTATAGGTGACACGCAACGAAATTAGTTCCCATCATAAGGTCAATAAATTATTAGCTGTTGTACCCGGCGTTGCTAGGGAGTAACTTCGTGTTTTACAATCTTGCTGAAAATCAGAGTACCTACCGCAAAAGTTCACAGCCATTCACTCTAACCACTTAACAAGGCCCCTCAAGGTAGTAGCCAAAGTCCCCTTTATGATTAGTGTCTAGTCACTTTAACCATTTAACCAAAGTTTCCTTTGAGTAGTAGCCAGTCTCAATAAACCAATCAATCAGAACAACTTCACACAAAGATTTAAAAACATTCCTATTACAATTATGTAAATATCTCTTCAAATATAGTTGATGTAAATAAAATGATTACTTCAAAGTTGTTGAGCATTTTGTATAGATAGATTCCTCAACTTTCATTGTTACACAGTATCATTTTTATACAGTAATCTCTCTACATAAATATAGTGAAATTCGAGTTAACTGTTAATTATTTTTTTTATTTCAAATAACAATCCTATTAACGAATGTTTGACTCATGGGGGGTTACTGACCGGCTTAGGTAGAGCCGCCTACTTCCGTAAACATTACGAGATGTTGTCTTAATAGGGAGGAGTCTGTAAACAAGTCCGACTTTGGGCCAACAAACAATATTACAAACATTTCGAGATGTAGCCTTAGTAGGGAGGAGTCTGTAAACAAATCCGACTTTGGGCCAACAAACAATATTGTAAACATTACGAGATGTAGTCTTAGTAGAGAGGAGTCTGTAAACAAATCCGACTTTGGGCCAACAAACAATATTGTAAACATTACGAGATGTAGCCTTAGTAGAGAGGAGTCTGTAAACAAATCCCACTTTGGGCCAACAAACAATATTGTAAACATTACGAGATGTAGTCTTAGTAGAGAGGAGTCTGTAAACAAGTCCGACTTTGGGCCAACAAGCAATATTGTAAACATTACGAGATGTAGTCTTAGTAGAGAGGAGTCTGTAAACAAATCCCACTTTGGGCCAACAAACAATATTGTAAACATTACGAGATGTAGTCTTAGTAGAGAGGAGTCTGTAAACAAGTCCGACTTTGGGTCAACAAGCAATATTGCCAACAAATACTAAAATTTAAATGCTAAGATTTGAAGATAATGCCGAAACACTTATTGTCAAGTCAATTTTTTTTTCAACCATACAAATAGTTGAATTTCTATTCATATTACAGATTTAATTAATTATGTACTTTATTTTAAATATTTATTTATTTTTTACAGGGTAATAACCCAAGAAAATGGACCGACGCCGAAATTTTCAAGAAAATCTTCATTATAATTGGAATGCTCTACCCAGGCAAGTGATCAGCAACTGTCAAACAAAAATTATTATTGCCTTTGTTTTACTTCCATTTTATACGAAGTATAGGGGAAGTTACGCAATGGTAGAAATTCTATGTTGAGTTTTCATCGGAATTTCATGTTTTCCGACCTCTCATTCCCAAAATGGAAAAAATAAATGTTTGTCTGTGAACATGAGAACACCCCGATTTCAAAGCGGTTTTTTTTGTTTCAAAAGCTGGTATTAGTTCTTAGCCATGTTTGGTGTAAATCGGGTTTGCCGTTTCCAAGATCTTCAGGTTCAGGTCTCTATTACATTTAGAAACTTGGATGTTTATAAGGCCAAGCCCTCCCCTCCCCAAGCTCTTTAAAAAAAAAAAAGCCCTCCCCACCAAGTTTTCAGTAAAAAGAAATGAATGAACAAAAAAAAAAATTGTTTTAAATGATTTTTATTCAAAACACTAAAGACAGGACTTTTTTTTTTGCCGGGTTTTTAAAATTTTTTTAGCTAAGTCGGCCATATAGAACTGGGGAGGCTTAACACAAAATCTCGTAATAACTGCCGATATAATGAATGTATTGACAAAAAATTTTATATTTCAATTCAAAACCTCATAAAGACAACATCTATTGATTAAAATTGGCCGAAGGAAAGCTGGGAGGATCTGTGAATTTTCTTAGGGTTTTAAGGAAATATTAAGGGAACAAAATTGATGAAGTTTAATTTATAAGGTATATAATAGTCATTTAATTATATTTTTTATTCTTAACTTATTTCAAAATAAATATTATATATTGTTTGTTAAAATAAGCAAGCATATTAATAAGTATCTGTGTAGGCAATCAATTATAATGATACTTATAATTATTACAAGTCATGGCTGAAGATGGTAGCAATACCGAAAGTTTCCCCTATGTGAAATTTAAAAAGACAATATTAAAAAAAAAAAAAGTTTTTCTTTATTTTTCAATCAATATAGTTAATTTAAGAGATAATTATTTTCTATAATGCTTAAACCGTAAGGTGCTTAACCCTGAACACGCCGTCCTTCGGATGGGACGTTAAGCGATGTCCCGAGCCTGTACGATGTCAGGTACTCGTTAAAGACCCCTCCCTACCCTATAATATGACTCCAAAGTAGTCAGGCTCATGCCAACCAGAGGGACGAAAGAGTGCTCTGGTAGTAGGCGATATGACCACGCAGTTAAAGCCGGGGCATGAGTCACAATAATTAAGTAACCAATTTTTCGATAGGACCAACCGTTTTCGCAAAAATCAAGTAAAGTCTAAAATAACTGGTTTCGAGAAGTAATTTTAATACGGTTTTCGGCATGTATCTCAGAAACCGGGCGACCTTCGAAAACTCATATTTCATATGAATGTAACCTTCCCGTTTTCTTCACAACTTTTATTCAAAATCTCAAATTCATTCTTTCAATTGAAGGGACGAGTTGATAAAGGGGTTGTGATATTTTTTGTTATAAATAAAGGGGTTAAGTGCAAAGGAATCATGTAAACCCTTCAAACATACAAATATTTGGAGGAATATAGCCTGAAAAGTTCATTTTAGTATGTATTATAATAAAAAAGTTACAGGGTGTTTAACAAAATGGATTTTTTCTCAAAAACGTATTTTTCTCACATAGCCCCTTTATCCACTCACCCCTTCAATTGTTTCTGAGTTATTGCGCCCGTTAGAACGCACCAGCGTCATCACGAAAATGGTCGAAACTCGATTTTGGGCTTTCGCACTATTACAATACTTCTTTATCTTAAAGTTATAAGAAATTAAATAAATAAATATATGATTAAAAGTATAAGTTAATGGTTTTGTGTACTCATATTTAATATATATATTTTTTTTGTTTCAGATAAGATGGTCTCAAGAAACCTACGAAAAGTGGTCTGTCTTGTATTTCTTTGGGGACTCATCGCTCTGGCATTTATTCACCTGAGAGGATTTTCACAGTCAAATTTTCTTCATACACCTGGAACAAGACTCTTATTACACAAACTGCCGTTAACCACATGGAATCCGCCTGTGAGTCTCGAACGCGAAAAAATCATTACTCTTGACCCGAAAACGGACAAACCAGCCGTGGAGCAAGAAGCAATCCTCATAGAGCAAATTCAAAAGCAACTCCCAAGCCTACCAATTGCATATTGGAACAAAAATAAAAATCGCAATATGTTTTACAAAAATGAAAGTTGTGCAAAATTTCCAAGTATTTTTGACATTGAATTTAATAATGTTTATTGGCAAAGTTTGTACACATCAAATGGAACATTTTATTTATACGGAGCGTATTATGACATAAGAAAAACTAGCCGAATTGGACCCGCCGTGAGAATTTTAGGTATGATAAACAGAATTGAGCCTACAGTTAAAACACATTGTCAATTTTGGTTTGAAAATAGTAAAGAACCTGTTTTTACAAAAGTAATGGAGTACAAATACATTTGGTACAAAAAATGGGGTAATTATAAACAGGGAATATTTCAACCATATTTGATCGCTTGTCAAATCCCCGCGGCGTATCATAAAGTGGTCCCATCTTCTGTGTCCATCGTCGAAAAAGTTTGTGACAGCCCCACTAACAATTTACGAGTAATTTATAACAAACCCGAAAAGAAAAAAGGATTTGCGGTATGTGTGAAAGGTTTAGACTTTTTGTACAATGATCTATCCGTTAGACTTATCGAATGGATTGAATTATTAGGGATATTGGGCGCAGATAAAGTTTTCTTTTATGAATTACAAATTCATCCAAATATAAGTAAAGTGTTAAAATATTATGAAAAAAAGGGGAAGGTTGATGTGACCCCTTTAACCCTACCTGGAGGTCAACCCAACATTCCTGGCTTTCAACATATGTACTTAGTGAAAAAAATTAACCATAAAAGACAAAATGAACTGATTCCTTATAATGACTGTTTGTACAAAAACCTTTACACGTACGAATACATAGTTTTACTAGACATTGATGAGGTTATAATGCCAATACAAGGAAATTCTTGGTCAGAACTCATGCAAGCCGTGTTACCCAAAGCGCTTAAAATAAAAAACGAAACGCGAGCTTCTTACAATGTGCGAAATGTTTACTTTCTTGATGATCTTTTACATCAACATGGTTGGTTTAAAGATATACCAAAATTTATGCACATGTTGCAACATGTTTATCGAAGTAAAAATTATACAAAACCAAATCAATATGTTAAATGTTTTCATAATCCAGAGAGGGCGCTTATATTACATAATCACTTTCCGTTAGCATGTTTAGGCTCAGGGTGTACCTCATACGCTATAGAAACGAGCGATGCACAATTACAACATTATCGCGCTGATTGTGTCAAAACATTGAAAAAGTCTTGTACAGAATTTAGGGAAAAAAGTACGTTAGACAAGACAATATGGAAGTTTAAAGAGGTTCTTATAGCACGTACTACTGACGCCCTCATGACTTTAGGGTTCTTTAACGCTTGATTAAATGTATAGTCTGTGAGGCGAACTTAGGTCCATGAGAAAGTGATATTAGATGTACCAGAATAAAAATTATTTTTCATTTCAAATCCGACTTTTTGTAGTTGTGTGGGTAGGATGCTTTGAGGGCGGCTAGTAACAACCTTTACTGATCTACCACTAGGAGACTTTTCACCTAGCAATGTGTAAATATTGACAATCCGACAATCATAAAAATTGCATAAATCGTTTATAAGGACCAAAATGCGTAGATTTCATTATGTTCCTTACAACAAATGGTATATGACAACAAGTCGGGGGATTATCAGTATATATATAGTAACTGTAATTTGCTTCTGTCAGATCTCCTAAGTGGTTTCTTTCTATTAATGATATAATTTTTTTCTTGCTTAGAATTACTGTTAGTTGAATACACCTGTACAAAATGTGAACTTTTTACTTATTATTTTTTGCAATTTTACAAGTTATTTATGAGTTTTGCTGATTTCTTTTTTTTTGCAAGAAATTACTTTTATTCACTTAATTATTCCTGTGTGTTATATTATTACTTCACTATTATATGACTAACAGTTTAGTAAAATAACAGAGAGAAACCCTAATTGAACATAAAAATTATAGGTTAATTTATTATTTGATGTCAATTTTAATCCAGTCAGGATATAGTGAGTATCAGTTATAAGTGATTCGGTGAGGCCTTGAAGGTTCTTATAAATGATTTCTTATTCAGCTTTGTACATATGTAATATAGTATGTAAAAATTTATATGAAAAAATACTCATATTTATAGTTCGTAATTAAAAGTATTATCTATATTGCCATTAAAAGGCGAATCTTAGTCTTATCTTCAATAATCTAATTCGAGAAAATTACATTTTTTAACTTCTGATCTTATTATGATCTCATCAAGGGCGTAGCCAAAAGATGGGAGTTCGGGGTGTAAATTCCCCACAATTTTAGATTCCTCAAATAAAAATTTTAAAAAAAAAAAATTCACTATGAGAGTCGGTTTCACTGACCCCATCAATAAAAATGTTGAGGGATTGAAACCCCATCACAAAAAGAAATTATGGCTACGCCCTTGGATCTCATACGAGGGTTGGCCTAACCCGGGACAAACATTTTTAAATTGTTCATGAAAATTCGTCCTATTAATTCCGGGAAACCCTATATGGTAAATACCTGAAATACTGTGCTCAAATAATGACATTTTGATAATCTGAACTTTAGGCTTTTATAAAGTATTTTATAAAAATTGTGAATATTTTATTTATATTTTCTTATACATCTATGCATATACTCATGTAAATTATTAATTAATAAATGTTGTTTATTAATAATTGTGTTTTATTTTTTTGTAAACTCACCTTCCTGACTTTTCATATATTCAAAATAAATACATCGTTTTGCGGTATTTGAAAAATAATCACATAAAACAATCAACTTGTTCTAAAATTCAATTTAAAAATAAGACAGATAAGACTTAAAGTTCAGGTGAGTGAAGAAACATTCAATATATATTCTTCTTACATTCTTTATTCACAAAGAGAAAAAAATTGATTAAAAATATATATTCAAATATTATTTATTGGAATTCTCTGTTTTTTCTTTATTCTTCATTTTTTTCTTTTTATGAGGAGCTGAACTGATGGGTTTCCTATCGATGACTGTTCGCTCAAGTCTTTTTCTATCTGATTTTTTGGGGCGTCTTAATTTCAACATATATTCTGGAACGGGGCAGCCGGAACTTTTCATGACAACCGCAATACTGAAAAGTTAAAAGAAAAATTTATGTCAAAAGGAGAACGTCAAAATTAATACAATTTTTTCTATAAACATTGGTCCGAAAACAGTTCCTTTAAAAGCTACTATAAAAAAAAAAAAACTTTTTTCTTTGGAAAGTTATGTCAAATATTATTATCGGATTATATTTTTCAAAACTAAACTATGTTGAACAAGAATTGTAGAGCCTTAAATTATGAAAATCTTTATAAATAAAATTGTAAGAAGGTGGCTGACTGACTATATTGGGTATTTTTGAAAACTATTTGGGTTTTATCCGTATCAGGTTACACAAAGACCATATAAGTGATTTTTAGCTTTCGTGTCTGTTAAATTGTCTGTCTGTTTGTACCTCCATCACGGGAAAATACTGAACACATTTCAACCAAAACTTCATATTTTGAATCTGCCTATTCAGGAATAAGCTAATATTGCTGAATCAATATGAAAGACGTTTCATTTTTTAAATATTTTTTCGCTAAAGTTATAAATAACGGAGATACATAATACATTCAAGTAGCGAGGTGGTGGAGCAGAAGGGGTGAATAAGCTTCAGATAAAGTAAAATAACGCAAAATTATTCCCGGGCAACGCCGGCTAAACCTGCTAGTAATAAATACTCCATCTAGTCTTTACGTGGAATATTACCGGTGTTAATTGCAACAATGTGACTAGTAATAAATGTAAGGCGTCATAGGACAAGGGGGGGGGGGGGGGGATCTGATACTTAATTTACAGTGTTTCCAATATTACAGTGTATTCGAAAGACATGAAAAAGGTCAAAATTATAAAGTTTTAGATTTCTGATGGAAATAATTCTTAATACGTCTCAAGTTCCATTTTAATTTGTTAGTTCAAAATTTGGCGTGTAGTTGACCTGCAGTCGTAGACGACTGCTCTTTCCTAGAGGGATCGAGAAAAACTTTATTTTTTTACATACAGTTTTGAATGTAGTTGGAATGTATAAGGATAAACTATTGTTTACTATCACTACGAAAATATAGAGGGCGCCGGTAGTTCAGAGGTAGAGTGATTGCTTACTGAGTTCACGGTCACGGGTTCGTGAAACAAAACCATGAGCACGCCAACCTTCGGATGGGACTTTAAGCAATGGTCCCGAGCCTATACGATGTCAGCTATTCGTTAAAGCTCCCTAACCTTATACGATGTCAGCTATTCGTTAAAGCTCCCTAACCTAACGTTAATAAACCTAGGTAGGCAAAAGTTAGGACTCCCATAGTAGAGTCCAGTAAACCTGAACTTGAAAGTCCACCTGACGAAAGAGCGCTCTGATAGTAGGCGATATGACGTAGTTAAAGCCCGGGCATGGGTCGCAATAACTAAGAAAATATATGAGAGAATAAATGGTCGCATTGAAATGGCGTTTTCCAGTTTCTATGAAGACTTAGGGAGTACTCTTCATGTTAAATTCATAGCTTTCTAAGCCTTATGCACATTTTTTTTTCTTCGCTCTGATGAACATGAGCCCGACTCTACAGTGGGAGTCCAAAATATTGCCTTCTCAGATTTAGTTACCTTGAGTAAGGGTCTTTAACGTATACCTGACATCGTATAGGCTCGGGACCATCGCCTAACGTCCCATCCAAGGATGGCATGCTCAATGTTTCTTTCTTCTTCTACTCATTATCCACAACTTTCCAATTTCCTACGAACAATTATTTAATTTGGATATCTGAATAGTTTCGGAAAAATATCAATTTCTTCCCGTAATTCAAAATTCATTTTTTACATTATTCGTTGAAGGGTAATTGATAATATAGTTTCAGAAAATTATAAATTATTCTATTGTTTCTAACTTGAGCGAAAAAAATGTTTAAAACAAAAATGCCTTTCATATTGATTCAGCAATGTTTTCACATAGGATCAATAGTAACAGAAAAAATGTTTCTGTCTCCAAATAAATCTTCAAGCTAAAACTTATTCCTGAATAGATAGAATCAAAATATGAAGTTTGGTTGGAATAATGTTAAGCCATTTAATAGCCATTTTGCCATGATGATGGAACAGACATGAAAGCAAAAACCACGTTTAGTCTTTGTTGACCTAAAACCCAAATAGTTTCCAAAAATACTCAATTTACGGGCGGCCACCACCCCCTTACAGTTTTATTTATAATGATAAATAAAGTATCTTAGGTTACCTTCGTAATGTTGCTTTGTCATCCAAGGTATAAAATGTTATAGCTTTTCCCGGTCGACCAGCTCGGCCCGTTCGTCCTAATATTGAGAATAAATAAACAATAAATTAATAAATTTGCATCGTTATCGATTGCTGATGAATGGATTATTCATCACTATAAAATATAATCATATTGTTGGTTAACACCCCTGGGTGTCTTGAGGCAGTACTTCGGATGGGAAGTTAAGCAATGGTCCAGAGCCTGTACGATGTCAGGTACTCGTTTAAAACCTCTACCCTTAGTGAATAAACTTCATAGAAGTCCCAGTATAGAGTCGGGCTCATGTCCACCAATGAACGAAAGAGCGCTCTGGTAGTAGGCGATATGACCTCATAGTTAAAGCCTGAGCATGAGTCACACACAATAACTAACTAACTCTAGTCAGTAAACATATTTTATTAGTATTTTTAAGGTAACATAAATATTCCACTTGTACCAGCTAAAATAACCGACGAAGAAATATAGGGTACAAGTGGACATTTTGACATCAATTACCCTATATTTACTGAAATAACACTTCAATACAGTAATGTTGGTACTGGCTTCCATCAGATATGATAAGCTACGAAAATAAAGATTTTCCTAATTTTTTCCATTTCTGGCCTTCGACATCCACCATCTTGAGAAACTGAATTCATATTTGTTTGTTCGGTTTCAAATATCTTCAATCTCATATCAGTATTTTTGCAATTTTATTTTAATTTTACCGGATTTTATTGGCAGAAAATAGTTTTCTCAAATTTCTTTGTATTTATTTAGCAGTTCAGCAACGAACTACATTTGCAAAACTCTGATCTCTCTGGTTAAATGGTGTGCGATCAAGGATTAATAGCTTCACATTTTGGACAAAAACTGTATATATTAAGATTAGTAATGAGAGTAATATTAATTTGATACAATCTTCATGTTTTCAGAAATAAATATAACTATTTTATAAATTTCGTTAACCAAACTACGTGTGTATATCAAATTTAAAATATGACAAAGGTCTGAAGTCTACAACATCCTACCAATCTAATCATAACAATAGGTAGTTTGTAGCACATAAAGTAGATACGCATATGAAAAAAAATATATCGTCGGCCTAAACGTGATACCTCGTAAACGACATTTTTCCGAAAATCTTTTTTTTTACCAAAAAAACTAAGAAAAAAAACTCTATTGATCTAGTGGGACCTCTCGAAATACGGTTTGATGAACCGTACCTTTCAAAAGAAATGGGAACGAAATTCTGGTGAAACCTCATAACTGCGTCAAGTAAGTTAATTCTTTACTTGGATTTTCAAACTAGCTTAAAAACAATTCATGGCATGCATATACATCTCACTTAATACAAATGTCGAAAAAATTGAGGTTTCCTCTAAAGAATATTTTTTTAATCAGTTTTTGTCTCTCCTGTAAAGTTGGCTTTTTGCACATATGAGATATCATGTTTAGACCGACGATATATATATGATTTTTTCTGAAACTCTGATTTACAACTTCTGCGAGAGTGAATACTATACTTCAGTTTCGTTAGCCCACAAAGTGCGAATGTAGGATGTGTATCTCACCTATCCTGTGAATGTAGGAGATGGCAGATGGAGGAAAGTCGTAGTTCACAACAAGATTTACACCTTTGAAGTCTATTCCCCGACCCATAAGTTCTGTACAGATCAACACCCAGATTTTTCCTTCTCGAAATGCTCGTACAACGTTGTCTCTCTAAAAAATAATTAATTTGATTCATCATAAAAAAAAAATAATAATAATAAACTGTAGGAGACAATGAGACAATATATGGAATAAGTGAAGGAAAAACAAAGTAAATTTTAGAGCTGGAAAATGGCAGCAACCTGTAGAGAGGTCGTCCCTTCAGCCCTAGTGGGGAGTATATGAGAACGTTAAACAAAACTTAAAGAAATAATAATAATAGGAATGGGTAAAGGAGAGGTTTTGTCTGCTTTGTTTTTAAAAGAAACTTCGAATTCCATCTTTTCTAAACTTAGTTTCCAGAGTTCTTTTAATTTGGATTTGCCGTTATAAGCTCAAACAATTCTGAATTAAAAAACAAAAATTCACCGCGAGCGCTATTCTAGATTTTTAAGTTTTACGAAAAATGAAAGTAATGTGCTAAATGAAAACTGACATTATTGCAGAGATATTGTGAAATAATTCAAATGAACTTAAATGAAATAAAACATAAGTTTATTAGTGGTATTGTCTAATTTCACATAATATATATACATAGGAGTACTTTCTAAACTAAGTCTTATCTCTTATGCTTTTGGCTGAGGATGGTAGAAATACTGAAAGTACTCCCATGTATATATAGTTAGTGAAATTAGACAATATCATAAATAAACTTATGTTTTATTTCATTTAAGTTCATAATGTGCTAAATATCTAAGGTACGGATGCAAGAGGTAAAATAGTCCAGGCAATATACTGCAATGCTTACCTGAGTTTGAGTTCTATCGGCATGAATTAAATCTACATTTATGCCATCAAAAATCAACTCATTAAACAACTGTTTAGCTCGTTCCTTCGACTGAACAAAGACCAAAACTGGGGGATGTAAGCCCTGAAAAATATTATTAATTTTTTAATAAAAAATAATACACCATAATACAATAACTCCAATAATATAGCGCACATAGGCCGCACAGAAGTTCCTTCCGGATTTTTAGATGGAAAATTGTCAAAATTGGAAATTTAGAATTAATATATATAGGCCTGTAGTCGGGGTATATATACTGGGCTTCCTCTAACCTGGAACTGAAGATACATAGTCATTCATGAAGGACCTAGTCTCCCAGCTTATTTAGCAAAGCTAAGAATACTCTCTTGGTCTAATATACTAAAATCTTCCTCTATCGTATTTACCCAAACATATCCCGGGCATCTATTCATGAAGTGAGCTATCATCTCTTCTTCTTCTAAACATTTATCACAAGTGGGACTGTCCTTGACTCCTATAATATGTAGGTGTCTATCGAACCTATTGTCCTGTGAGGATTCCTGTCAGACGCGAAAGCTCGCTCCGTTTGAGGTCTCCCTACACCTCGGAATCCTCATACAGGAACATCTTCTATTCCATTTTTTTTAGTTTTTATCGGGGTTCGGTATGTCTCCCTGGATATTCCATAATATCCAAATAAACATATCCTATGATAGTTGCTAATCCAGGCAGGGAGTATTAAGGTCAA
This sequence comes from Aradus depressus, assembly GCA_963662175.1. Lineage (NCBI taxonomy): Eukaryota > Metazoa > Arthropoda > Insecta > Hemiptera > Aradidae > Aradus > Aradus depressus. Next base: position 22,902,513 of record OY759218.1, on the reverse strand, counting down.
GAAAAGACAAAAAAATGCATAATGCGTCAAATTGCTGTCTCTTCAGGGATAGATTGCAGTCCCTCTTATAACAGCACCTTTGAAAGTTTTATAATTATTATTTTTTGTTTGGAGTTTTGATTTTTTTTTACTTCAAGAGAATTGCTCCTGTTTTTATGCCTAAGTCCTCTTTTCCCATTTTTGTAAGGTAACGGAAATTTTCAATTACAACGTGGAAGGGGAACAAAAGGCCAATTGTTTTCATATTCTTGTTTGGCATCTCTCAAATCATAAAAATATATAGTTTGGTTCAAAATGTATTAAATAATAAAGCCATAAGGATTTTTTTACACCTAAAAATTGAAAAAGAACCACTGTGCATAGCTTCGAATACATAAAAACTATTTGAAAAACCTGCTTAATAATGTCTCTGAAGCCCATAAGTTTTCCTGACTCATCACCAACAAAAATTAGTTCTTGTGAGACATCCTCTGATGTAGTGTTCCTACAAAATGATAATAAGACTATTGAAAAATATAAAGGGGACTTAATAATAAATTAATCGGGGCCATGGTGGCCGTGCGGGCTACAGCGTAGGGCTTTGGTCGCATGGTCTCACCATGGTCTGCCGGTTCGAATCCCGTCCGGGAGTGAGTTTTATTTCGTAGATAGAACTCCCTCCCGGGGCCATGGATGTCGTAAATAACTAGATATAAACATTGACACGGCTAATATGCACCGTATATAAAGCAAAAAAAAAAAAAAAAAATACATTAATCGAAATATTCGGGCAAGAAACGTTTTTTTAATAGATTTATATTCGTAATATAAATATATTTTGTTTTTCCACAGTTCAGGGCTCATATAAATTATTACAATTAAAGGAAAAAAAAAAAAAAAAATGCAGTTTGTTCGTTAGTGATACACTGCAAATAGTTGATCAATTGTTTAAACATTCATGCCGGTATAGATCCCGAGTTCGAAATCCGGCTGAGGCCCTGGGAAGTAGGCTTCGAACAAGACGTTAAGCGAGGTGTCCGATGTCAGGTACTCGTTAAAGACCTCTAACCTAACAAAGCCTGGGAAGGCAAAATTTAGGACGCCCACCTAGAGTCGTGCTCATGTCCAGCAAAGCGGCAAAAGACCCTTTGATAGTAGGTGATATGACCTCGTAGGTAAAACCCGGACATGAGTTACAAAAAATCGACTACAAGCAAGCCTACGACAGTGTAGATAGAGAACAACTCCTACAAAACATGTATGGGTTTGGCTTCCCCCCAAAACTGATAAGGCTGGCAAGGATGACGTTGACGCACACTTGTGGAAAGGTCAAGGTCCAGAACGCGATCTCTGAAAGCTTTGGGGTCAGGCAGGGTCTGAGACAGGGCGACCCATTACCCCCCTTACTCTTCAATATAACAATGGAGAAAGCTATTAGGGGCATCCGTACGAATCCAGATGGCACTATATATAACAGGCTCAGTCAGCATCTCGCATATGCGGACGACGTGGTCATAACCGGACGAACGAAAGCTGCATTGGCGGGGGCGTTCCAGGAATGTGACGAGGAGTCCAGGAAGCTTGGTCTTCTTGTCAACGAGAGCAAAACCAAGTACATGAGAACTACGAGGAAAGAAGTAAAAGAGAAGGAACTCGTACTTGGAGGCTGCAGGTTTGACCGGTTGGATAGCTTCAAGTACCTGGGGGCCGTTATCACGGAAAGGAACGACGTTAAAGAAGACATCAAAGCGAGGATAACGGCCGGGAATAGACCGGTCACTGCAGAAGGTGCTCGGATCGAGGACTTTGTCAATCTATAAAACAGTCCTGAGACCGGTCGTCACATATGCGAGTGAAACCTGGGTCCTGACTAGGAGGGACGAAGTTTTACTCAATACGTGGGAGAGGAAGGTATTGAGAAAGATATACGGCCCTACTCCAGAGGGGGATAGATGGAGGATACGGACCAATGGGGAGCTGAAGGACCTGTACAAGAGCCCGGACCTGGTGGCCATAGTGAAGCAGGGGCGGCTGCGATGGCTGGGACATTTACAGAGGATGGAGCCAGACAGATTGCCGAGGAAGATACTGGAAGGACACCCGGGAGGACGAAGAAGAAGAGGTAGACCCCGCTTACGTTGGCTGGAGGACGTGGAGGACGACCTCAGAACGATGGGTGTGAGAAGATGGAGACGGGAGGCCGAGGATAGAGTAGAATGGCGGAAGATTGTTGCGGAGGCCCAGGTTCTACAAGGACCGTAGCGCCAGGGAAAGTAAAAAAGTAAGTAAGTATGAGTTACAAAAAAAATAACAAGAAATAGCTATCTATATACCAGGTGACTTGATCACATGTTAGGTTTTAGGGAAAAAAACACCTAAAACCAAAATATTTCTCTTTTTAAATGTCTTAGCTTTCCAGCATCGTAAATATTATCTCTTTGTATCGATAGAAAATTTCTTTCCATGTTCATATTTTCCTCCATATGCAAAAAACTTATCGTTAATCATACAGCTTCAAACTAGAAGGGAGAATACCCGCAGTTTAAAGATTAAGACAAAACTCTAGCAAACTGAATACCGTAAAAGTTTACTTCAAAAATAAGTAAAAATACACACAAAATTTAAATATAAATAAAAAAATGTTTTCAAGGCCGTCACTGGACCCGCTAGCCTACTGGGATTATTATCTAATTAACACAAGTGTAAACACAATTGTTCAAATAAATTGAGGAGGACAACGATTACCTGTGACCGATTGTAACGCAGACGACATTTTTCAAATTTTTCTTGCACCATCTGGCTACTTCTACAGTGCAAGTTGCGCTAAACATGGCTTTTTGCACATTTTCCTTGGGACAGTTGTTATAAATCTCAGCAAGTTGGTCCCGGAAACCCCGCTTCCCCACCTCAAACAGCTTGTCTGACTCATCCACGATAAGCCACTCAACACTGAGGAAAAATAATATTAAAATACGAGGATTAAAATAAAATATATTATTCATATGTGATAGTAAGATGTTGTGGGGCGAGATTTCTCATAGAAATAAAAGATGTTGTCTTCCCACTCTTTTATTTTAGACCAGAACCGGTTTCGACGCAACAGCGTCATCATCAGTGGTTCATCCCACCCACACAGCACAGCGGTTAGAAGACAACATCTTTTATTCCTATGAGAAATATATTATTCGTAGTTATATCATGAAGCCATGGAGGAGGCCCTGACAACCAAGCAGCACTCCAAACACTTGGTGGTGCTGAAATCAGATCAAAGTTAGTCAGGGAGTGCGCAAATCAGTAAGAAACTACAAGAAAGTTGGACTCTACTGGTAACTCGAGGATTCAGGGAAACGAGGAAACAAACCGAGGATGTAAAGTAATTATACTCCGACTACAGGGCTGGAGATGGGGAAAAGAAGACGAGGCGACAGCTCACTTCCTGGGTAGCTGTACAGGATATGCTTGGACGAGATTCCACATTTTCGGAATTTAGATTGGACCATGAGAGTGTTCTTGGATTCGCTAAGGAAACAGGGAGACTAGGTTGTTCATGAAGCAATTGGTATCTTAAGATACTACGACTAGATAACAAGGTAAGGTGAAAACCCAGCCCATATGGAAATGAGTTGCGTTTTCTGGTATATTTGAAGATGCAACTTATCGTTTGTGCGATCCACTAAAGTAAAGTCTTCATGACACTGATACACATCGGACCTCCACTGTTATGATGTTTTCGTTATTATCTTCTCAGAACATTGTTCTAGCCAAAGTTTGAACTAAGTTCTAGTTTGAACTAAGTGCTAGCCAAAGTTATCGTTATACAGAGAAATACATTATAAACCTATTATATATTCAAAAAGTAATTCATAAGACTGATCCAACATGGCGATATCTCTGTCTCTATTTAGTGTGTTAGTAGTTTCACAGATATGAAAATAAAATGAACACCTATGGGATGGCATCCAATACAGCCTAGGTGGCGTAACAACTTAGTTTACAAACTCATAACAGGTCACTATTTTTTAGGATATTCCTTCTTGAAAACAGGGTTGAAATTATTGTTTTATTATGGCAAATTCTTTATGAATTACCTACTCAGGATGGTGACAGACGCAATATGAAATTCCCAAAACATTTCTATGATTTACAGATCAGAAATGGTATTAGGGGAGTGAGCTATTTGACACACCGTATAAAGGTGACTGCGTAAGGAGTAAAATTGTAATGTAGTGAATGCAACAACAAAATGAACATGAACTCAGTAATCTGACATATCTTTCGACATTTCACTCCCGGATTTCCCTGATTTTCCTAATTATTTACATTATAAAATTCCCTGACATTTCCCCGAATTTCAGGTTCGTAGATGTAATGTTTTGTATTTCAACGTTATCTCCCGTCCAATGTACAATATTACTAAACTAATGAACAAGACACCGCTGATCGTGAAGCAAATGAATAATGAAAACATAAAAACCAAATCAACAACAATTAGAGCAATTTGTAATATGACGCAAAGAAAAATCTAGAACATTACTACTAGGATAACTCAAAGAATATGTACATGTGACTTATTCAAAAACTAATTTTACCACTGTTTTCAGAAAAATGTTATATTCTAAACATGATGTTCTTTATGACATCATATCCACGACTAACATATTTTTGCAATAGTAAACGCATGTTTACGCCGAAAAATCAAAATCCCCTTCTGACCAAGAATGAAAAAACCCACGTAACGATGGATTTAACCGTTCTTGAGATATCGCTCGAGATACATTGAAATGGACCCTCCAGTACATCAAAAATAAATGAAATGCTTACTTATTCAAAGATAATACAGAATTCTCTTGTTTCAGCAAATATATCAACCTATTCGGAGTACTTATGAGAATATCTGAAACGGAAGAGAAACATTTAAAAATATATTATGTAATTTTTGTACTGAAATAAAACATGAGTAATAATGGAAATTTTATATGGAATATACATCATAAAATTGGAAATAATTGTCAATATCAATATGATATTAAGTAATGATAATTACAAACCAAATTTTGTGGAGAATTTAGGTCCAAATTTATGTGTCTTCACTTTGGTAATAATGTGCGATTTTAAACTTGTTCTCTCCGACAAACGAATGCTTTCCCTGGAAAAATAAAGATAAAATAATAAAAAAATATTTAGACAAGTACAAAATTAAAAATATATAGAACTTATTTGTTAAGTACCTGAAGATCTGTCGAGCCAACTCTCTGGTAGGGCATAAGATCAAAGCTCGGAATCCTTGTTTACTTGTTTTTTTGAGAGATCCCAAAATTGGAATAAGAAAAGCTGCTGTTTTACCTGATCCCGTCGGGGCGCATGCTAGCAGATCTCTTCCCTAAAAATGAAATAAACACTTTTTTAGTTCATCGCCTATTAGGTAATAAGTGAACAAAAGTATCAGATGGTAAAGTGACATTCTCGAAAATCATAGATCCAGAGACAAAATTCACATATTCATGAATTATTTCGATAACTAAAGTTTTGTTTCGTCATGAGTGTTTTTAAAAAAGTTCCCAATGATCCATTTTGATGAAACTCAGAATGTAAATTAGGGTCTGAATGGGGCAGGTCATCTGTTTCCAGTTTACATACCCGATCTCTGAAGTATATTGCCGATTCTCCATAACAGTTTTTGAAAACAAATCGAGAGAACATTCAAGCTATCCCAGGGTACGTTTTTCCTCATGATAGATTATCATTGAAACACTGGTATAAAAGTAATGCCCTTCTAAATGTCCAACATAATTAGCCGCTATTCCGAAGAAAACAATGTCAATCTGAATGGAGTTTTTGGGCATGCTCTAAAAAAACTACTCCTAAGAAATAAAAAAAAAATGGTTTAAAGAGCTGGTCAATCAAAGAAGCATTTTCAAAGTAAACAGTATAGCATCACGTATCGTCGCTGTACTTAGCGCAGTGTATAACTCCGAGTTTTGTGAATTTGAGGTTAAAACACAATCTTGTTCAGAATTTGTACGAGCATCACTAGGAATTGTCCATAACTCCATAAAAAAAATAATCAAATTCGCTATAACTGAAATAGAATCTGGCATAACTAATGAATAATTTGATCTCGCAAAATGCCTAACATATTGAACGATCTAGCAAAGTGCATAAGCCTCATTGTTGTACCAATCTTTCTTGTTTGTATTTTTATTACTCATAGTTTTTGTGGTTGCATTAAAGTGTCATCGGTACATTTTCTATACCTAAATAGAAAAGAAACTATTGTTTTCGCTAAGAAAAGTGCGTAAATTCTAGTTAAAACTTATCATCTAAATGCAAAAATGTAGGAATACTACCTGTGCTAAGATTGGTATAGTCTGCATTTGAACGGGGGTAGGAGCATCATAACTTTCAACTGTGTTGCAAATAATTTCATTACTGAGACTGAATTGTGACAGCTCCTGGAAGGATGCGATGGGAGGAGGCACGTTTTTACCTTTCACTGCAATCTGGTGAACTTTCCTTGAATCTGCTATCTGAAAAAATAAGAGAAAAAACACGACAATGCTAGACTTTCTGTATGTTCGAAGCTTCAGGAAAATGTATAAAAATATGTAGTTTTTGTTGCATTTTTTTTTTTTTTTCCCACTTAGTTAAAAACTTATCATTATATATTTATATTATTCTCCCCAAGCTATAAAGTCGTCACTGAATCACTGACAATGTACTTCCCCAGCACGAATTAATCAATTGAGTTTTCGCTCTCCTTCCCAAACCAATCAATCGTTTCGGCTAAAAATCAATAATTAACATAAATGGGGGCTCCTCATACAAAATGTTGTATCGATACATTCATTACATCGCCAGTTATTGGTATTTTGAATTGATCCCCCTTTCCCTTCGACCGATTTCGCTGAATATTAATAGGCATCCTTATAAGGTTTTGAATTTACGAATGAAATTTCTTGTTAATACATTTATTACAATGACAGTTATTAGAGTTTTTCTCTCATAACCCTCACTTCCCTTTGGCCAAATAGGCTAAAAATGAATAGTCATCCTCATGAGGTTTTGGATACACATATACAATTTAGTGTCAATAAATTCAATCTATCAGGAGTAATCGTGTTCATAGACGGACAGGATTCATTTTTTGAATCAAGGGGTCGCAAAACATCAAATTTCTGATCGATTACATAACGTCACCTATACTTTTTATAGCTGGAGGAGTAAAAATATTAAATATAGCGTAGACGAAGATAGACTTGAGATAAAAATAGCGGTCTAAAAAAAAATCCAACTGACGAGATGGACTCGAAAAAAATAAGATAATATAACACAGAAATCAATATTGATCAAAATTAAATAATTAATATATTACCATCCTTAAATTTCGTTGAACTGATATGATTGGTTGGTTAGTATGAATGTCAAAAATTGTTAACTAAAACTGTAATTGCATCAAAACAATTACTATATAATATTTTTTAGATACAGAGGATGGGCTCGCAGCCCGAAACGTCTATGACGTGACTCACGTCCGGGCTTTAACTACGAGGTCATATCGCCTAATACCAGAGAGCTCTTCCGTCGATTTGGTGAACATGAACCTACTCTGGGAGTCCAAAATTTTGCCTACCTAGGTTTATTCACCTGGGGAAGAGGTCTTTAACGAGTACCTGGCATCGTACAGGCCATCGCTTAGCGTTCCCATCCGAAGGACGACTTGCTCAAGGCTTTTTTCACCTCCTAAAATCACAAACTAAAACAAAAAAAGTCGCCAGTGAATCAATGGCAATGCACTTCGGTATTCTTTTTATTTTATTTTCAAAACAATTTTTTTTTTTTTTTTTTGTACACACAATATAACAAATAAATGTGGTCTAGTTGAGGGGGCATGTTCGATGAAAACGTAGTTTCAGTGGGATTACAATCTGTTTAGGCTCATTTCCATAAAAATCCGATAAAATTAATATCCATAGAAACAATTTTTCTATTGTTAGAAATCTTCATTCATTCGTGTAAATTCATTGAGAGAGGAACGGAAATTCAGAGTAAAAGTTTTCAAAATTGAATTTGACAAATTGAATTTGGATAAGGTAGGTTTAGTTATTATAAATATGGGCTTAACTAGTAAATTGAAACATTACGCTTATTTAAAAAAAAAAATTATAATATTTAAAAAATAAATAAAAAAAAAAAATGGCAACACAACTACTTATGAAAATTGGTTGGTGAATGACACACAGCACACATTGTTGCTCTTTCTCTAAATCATTCCTTTTTTTTACTTCCCCAGTTATACGAAGTATAGGGGAAGTTATGTAATCGGTCAAACCTTCCATTGCAATTTGCAACGGAATTTCATGTTTTCCGAACCCTGATTCCAAAAATGAAAAAAAAAGTCGTCGGTGAATCACCTTCAATATACTTCCCCAGAATGAATTAATCAATTAACTTTTCGCTCTCCCTCCAAAACCAATCGACTGTTTGTGCTAATATTCAACAGTTGACTTACATGAGGGCTCCTAAATCCTCTTACTAAATGTTGTCAATAAATTCACATCGGCAGTTAATAGGGTATTTGAATCCGGAACCCCCATTCCCCTCATCCGATATCGCTGAAATTTGATAGGTTATGTCCACATTGAGTTTTAACTTTAAATATGAAATTTCATGTCGATACTTTCATATCGGCAGTTATTGGGGTTTTTGAGTTGAGCCCCCTTCTCCTTCTAACGATTTCTCTTAAAATTAATAGGAATTAGGATGGTTAACACAAAAATCCAATAATTATCATTGTAATGAATGTCGACATGAAATTTCATTTTCAAAGGCCTGTAAGGACGACACTTATTAGATTTCAGCGGAATAAGCCGAAGGGGAGAGGGGATCAGAGGGTACACAACTAAAAATCCCTAATAACTACCGACACAAAATTTAGTATGAGGATTCGGAAGCCACAATGTAAGACAAATATTGAGTTTTAGACCAAACGGCTAAATGGACTGGCTTTGGAGAGAAAGCGAAAACATAATTGATTATTTCTTGCTGGGAAAACGGCTTAGCCGTGATTTCTCACTTTTTTTTGTTTTTTTATTCAATTTTAACATTGAACATGTTATGTAGTGGGATCCATTTCGTAATCAGAAATGGACACAACATTTGTAACAATCACCCTGTTTATATTTAATAAAAAAACTCCGGTGTGAGCCAACATGTTCAATGGTACTTTTTTTATAATTTAACTTTACGACCTCAGCCATACCCGTTCAAAGTTATAAAAATTAATGGAATAAGAACGTTTTTGGAAACTTACCTCAGTACTGTCAGATTGTTTCTTTTTCTTGGCCTGTTTACCATTCAATTCCACCTTGACTTTTTTTATAGGTGGTTCACATGTCACTTCTTCAAATTCACTATCTTCAGATTTACACGCTACTGCACTCTCGAATTTCTGATATCTTAAATCTTGTTTTTCGGTTTTTATCTCCTTTTTTACAACATTGGTGTCATTCAACTGCAAAAAAAAAGAAAAGAAAAACATTAGCAGGAAACGTCACAAGTCAAAACATTTTTCAAGTTGCTTTCGTATGTAACATACTAAGGAAGGTTTCCTAATCTACGACACGTCAAAGATGGAATCATTTACTAACATTAGTTAATTACTTGGAAGTGATGAGAGATGCGTGAAATGAAATGAAAAATAATCTTTATTCTGGGACATACGTCCCCTAAGAATAACAACATAAAAAATAAACAAGAGTATACAAGTATCAACCAGTTGAGAAGAATAAATATAAAATAAAATAAAAGAGGTCTCTAGAAGTAAATACTAAATGTTAAAAACAGGCAATGAGTAAAACAATATAATAAACTAGAGAAAAATAATAAAGAGAAATAAAGAAATAAACATTAGAGAAACAAGTATGAATAATAATGTGAAACATGATAACAATAATGACTTGTATGAGAATGAATTGTAAAAAACTGAACTGATGAAACAGAAGAGTGACATCAGTCCAGTGGAGTGAGAGACTATAGGAAGACGAGAACTATCTCATAAGAGCTAGCCATAGGAATCAGAGGTTTGCTGAGTTAGGAGATAATGGAAAAGTAGGGACTTAAATGAAAGGAGAGTAAGAGCATGGCGAATCTGGAGAGGGAGAGAGTTCCAGAGGGAGTTAGCCTGGATAAGGAAAGAGTTGTGGTAGGTTGTTGTCCTGTGGGAAGGGAGATAAAGATCAGAGGGACGGGATATGGTGACTTTCTGGTGGATATGGGATATAAATTGGAGCATTTAGAAGAAGTAGGAGAGCTTTTGGGAAGATACGATTGGGAAGATCATGGATGAAATGAAAGAAGAACAGGTAATTGTCAAATTCAGAGGAATAATGAATGGCGATAAAAAAAATTTTTGTCAGAATACATTTGTCCGGAATTGATTATTATGAATATTATTTTGTTTGTCTATGAATCAGTAAAATCTTTTATTATCAAATTTCTGCCAACTTTTTCATTCGTAAAACTTATATACGACACACTTCACAGACAAGCAATTTCTAATATTTTCCATCATTGACAAGACTATTTCACTTCAGTTCTAGTAAACACTAGAGGTAAAAGCTTTTTCTGAGTAGTAATTACTTTTACGAATACTGAATGCTAAAAGCAAACGAGTAAATTAATATTCACAACATTCATTAAAATACTGACAATTCTAAAGTGTATGAGTGTTCATCTTCATGTATCAACGGGTTTTGTATCTAAATAGCTTCCTTTAGTCCGATTTGGAACCCTGACAAATTTTGTATAAGCAAGGTGTAGAGGTTATATTCTTCTAAATTCAGTTTTACATATTTAAGGAATTCTTCGCACCTTTACCGGAACAGTGGCCTATTGAGCTTAGGTCTCTGTTTCCGCAAAAAAATTAATGATTTCAAAAATTAACATTTACATATTTTTTTGATGAAAAATATCCAGTATTTTGCATTATGTCCTTTTTATAGTAAAAATATGGAAACTTTGTGACCGAAAAACGTTTGAAAATTGAAATTTTTTGAGTTAGGTCACTGTTCCGGTAAAGGTGCGACATGAGCGCATGTACCTACAAGTAATTTTTAAAGGTTGTCCCACACTGTGAAAATTAAGCGATTCAAAAAAATCATTTTAAGGGAGTATTCTTCTTTCCATTTATCATTAAATACAAAATATTCGTATTTAATCGAATTAATAATTCATGTCTTCTACAATTAAAACACAAGTAACGTTTTAGACATTTTTCATAATTTTATTGTATAATCTAATATTACAGTCTAAATAAAACTTATATTTACTTACTTTTCTTTTACAAGAAATATTAGGGTCAAAATTCGTTCCACTAGAAAGCTTTCTGAATAATTCTTGCACGAGCATAACTAATTTTGAAATAATGACAAATAAATTTTTTTTTTTTTATCGAAAACAACTATTAACGCTTAGTTTTAAACCAACATGAGTTTACATTCATAACCTGCACAACCAACAGGTTAGGTTTCTTCCTAACAAGAAATATAATATAGTACTCTCTTTCGTCGTTGTAGCGCTGAGATAGTCCACCTTATTGTGGAAATATCGTTCAGTAGAACTACGAATAGTTCCTGTAAGGCGAATTATAACGTTAGTTTTCTTAAAAGCAAGTTTCATTCAAATGAATTTTATATGTTGAAAATAAATATGGTGTTTTCATGTTATGTCGAATTGCAAGAAAAAACAGCGTGGAATGAACGTTGTTACTTTCATTTTTAAATGTATTTCAATTTTTTTTTTTTCCACAATACGAAGTACAGGGGATTAGGAAAAGAAAAATGTAATCCTTTCCCACTCAAAATCTATATTTAGGGTGAGCGCTTTCGGTTGCTAAACCATCCTCAGATCCTTTAAAAAGCACAATAAATATAATCAATAATGCAACCAATTTACATAATAATAATATATTTAAGTTCCAAGAAAATTCGCAAGTATAGGGGAAGTTAGAATTTAGATGTTGATTTTAATGTGTCTCGACTCCCTTACAAAAATATATAAAAAAAAATAACTTTCTGTCTGTCTGTGATATGTAAATCCAAACACTGAGAATTCCTATGAAAGTCAACTATTGATTTTTAGCACAAACGCTCGATCGGTTTTGGAGGGAGAGCGAAAACGTAGTTGATTTATTCGTGATGGGGAAGTACATTACAGGTGAATTACCGATGACTTTTTTACATAGCAATTAGTAACTAGTCTAATACTAGTAAGGCATAGTTTTCAAGATTCTTTTAATGACTTTATAAAACGTTTTATTATATAACTAGCAGCATTATTAGAATTTTTCTCATATCTCTAGTGCGATTCCTCAGCAATTCTTCGGTAGAATCTGCTCAACAACAGTGGACAACACACCCCATAACCCCCTCCCGTTCAAAAGTTTGAATCGTTACATATCGTATTTTTCAATTTGGCTTTTAAGAATACTACATGTGAAATTCAATGACAATTCGACCATCCGTTAGTGAGCTAGCACCATCTTTGCGTAGGGCCTCCCCGCAGCCCCCTCCCGTTCAAAATTTTTTGAATCCTCACATATCGTATTTTTTTTTAATTTGGCTTTTAAAATACTACATGTGAAAAAAAAATCACATTTCACTAAAAAAAAAAAAGATAATCGATTTATTGATTCGATATAAATATACATAATAAGTTTAAAAAATATCATAGCAACAAATAACATCTCGTTTAAAAAATTTGTAGACGTGTATTTGCATTGCTCTTGTTAAAATTAATGGTCTCTACTTTCAAATTAAATTAATTGATGCTTATTTTGTTTGGGTATGTATATTTATTATTTATACTAATTAATAAATAGTAATAAGCAATGTCTGTACATCATTAAATATATTTTATGTAAATAGGCATTTTCTATAACCTAAATAGGTAGTGTTTTAAATCTGATCTCAATTATATATTTAAAAAAAAAAAAAGTAAGTGGATTGATGATATGCTGTCGCCTCATTGAAGTATCAGGTGCCTTCGTTTTTTTTCTTGTAGCCTAGTTGAATGTAGGTTATTTTACAAAAAAAAAGTAAATGATTAAAAAAAAAATTATATAATATACAGATGTATCTACACTTTATAACATACCGGGAGTGTATATAGAGGTGTTTTAAGATTTCCGGAAAAACTGATGAGCGCAAAGAATTGAAAAAATTAATGAAAACATCCTGAGGCTTACATAATATAAGAGAAGTGAAGTATTTATTTTATCAATTAATACACTCTTTTAGAACTGCATCATCACAAAAGAAAATTGTAGTAATTGACCTGCGAAATCCTAAAAAACCTTACTAAAAAGGTCACCGGTGAATCACCGGCAATGTACGTCCCCAGAACGAATTGACGAACTTTTCGCTTCCTCTCCAAAACCAGTAGACCGTTTGCGCGAATATTCCTTAAGGCTTAGTTGACTTACATAGGGGCTCCTAACTCCTCATACTAGATTTTTATCAATAAAATAATTACATCGGCAGTTATTAGGGTTTTTGTGTTGAGCTTATTAGCCATCCTCTAAACTACATTTTGCTGATTCCGCAAGTGTCGTCCTTATGGGGTTTTGAATTCATATATGAAACTTTTCTGACGATACATTCATTCCAACGGCAATTATTAAAGTTTTTATGGTGTTTTTTTTAAATCCGATCATCCGTTAATGAGCTAGCATTCTCTTAATGCTCACCCCCACCACCCCGTTCAGAAATTTGAGAAGTTTGATAGTTAATCGCGAAAATAAAAATTCGCAATTTAGGAAAGTGAAAAAAAAAATCACATTTTAAAAGAAAATTTAGGTAATCGATTTACCTGATATTAAGTTTAAAATATATGTATCATAGCAACAAATAACTTGTTTGAAAATGTCTTCGCTTTGATCTCGTTTAAAATGATTCTCTGCTTTCAAATCAAATTAATTGGTGTTAAATTACTTTGAGTAAGTATATTTATTATTGATACTGATTAATAAATAGTAATAAACTGTCTATACATCATAAAATATATATTTTATGAATGTATTTTCTATAACCTAAATAGTTTTTAAATATTGATGTCAATTTATATTTTTAAAAAAAGTAAGTGACTTGACGATATGCAGCCGCCTCATTGACGTGTCAAGAGCCTTCGTTGTTGTTTCTTGTAGCCAAATTGAATGTAGGTATATTGTACAAAAATTTAGTAAATGAGGAAAGTACGAAATTCAATTAAAATGTGATCATCCGTTAATAAGCTAGCACTCTATTTATGCTCGCCCCCTCCATCTCTTTCAAAAATTGGAGAAGTCTCATAGCCGGTTCTTCATTTGGGCTTATAGCAATGGTACATACGATATTCAATTAAAATGTGATCATCCGTTAATAAGCTAGCACTCTATTTATGCTCGCCCCCTCCATCTCTTTCAAAAATTGGAGAAGTCTCATAGCCGGTTCTTCATTTGGGCTTATAGCAATGGTACATACGATATTCAATTAAAATGTGATCATCCGTTAATAAGCTAGCACTCTATTTATGCTCGCCCCCTCCATCTCTTTCAAAAATTGGAGAAGTCTCATAGCCGGTTCTTCATTTGGGCTTATAGCAATGGTACATACGATATTCAATTAAAATGGGATCATCCGTTAATAAGCTAGCACTCTATTTATGCTCGCCCCCTCCATCTCTTTCAAAAATTGGAGAAGTCTCATAGCCGGTTCTTCATTTGGGCTTATAGCAATGGTACATACGATATTCAATTAAAATGTGATCATCCGTTAATAAGCTAGCACTCTATTTATGCTCGCCCCCTCCATCTCTTTCAAAAATTGGAGAAGTCTCATAGCCGGTTCTTCATTTGGGCTTATAGCAATGGTACATACGATATTCAATTAAAATGTGATCATCCGTTAATAAGCTAGCACTCTATTTATGCTCGCCCCCTCCATCTCTTTCAAAAATTGGAGAAGTCTCATAGCCGGTTTTTCATTTGGGCTTATAGCAATGGTACGTACGATATTCAATTAAAATTCGATTATCCGTAATGAGTTAGCACTCTCTTATTGCTCGCCCCCTCCATCTCTTTCAAAAATTGGAGAAGTCTCATAGCCGGTTCTTCATTTGGGCTTATAGCAATGGTACGTACGATATTCAATTAAAATTCGATTATCCGTAATAAGCTAGCACTCTATTTATGCTCGCCCCCTCCATCTCTTTCAAAAATTGGAGAAGTCTCATAGCCGGTTCTTCATTTGGGCTTATAGCAATGGTACGTACGATATTCAATTAAAATTCGATTATCCGTAATAAGCTAGCACTCTATTTATGCTCGCCCCCTCCATCTCTTTCAAAAATTGGAGAAGTCTCATAGCCGGTTCTTCATTTGGGCTTATAGCAATGGTACGTACGATATTCAATTAAAATTCGATTATCCGTAATGAGTTAGCACTCTCTTATTGCTCGCCCCCTCCATCTCTTTCAAAAATTGGAGAAGTCTCATAGCCGGTTCTTCATTTGGGCTTATAGCAATGGTACATACGATATTCAATTAAAATTCGATTATCCGTAATGAGTTAGCACTCTCTTATTGCTCGCCCCCTCCATCTCTTTCAAAAATTGGAGAAGTCTCATAGCCGGTTCTTCATTTGGGCTTATAGCAATGGTACGTACGATATTCAATTAAAATTCGATTATCCGTAATGAGTTAGCACTCTCTTATTGCTCGCCCCCTCCATCTCTTTCAAAAATTGGAGAAGTCTCATAGCCGGTTCTTCATTTGGGCTTATAGCAATGGTACATACGATATTCAATTAAAATTCGATTATCCGTAATGAGTTAGCACTCTCTTATTGCTCGCCCCCTCCATCTCTTTCAAAAATTGGAGAAGTCTCATAGCCGGTTTTTCATTTGGGCTTATAGCAATGGTACATACGATATTCAATTAAAATTCGATTATCCGTAATGAGTTAGCACTCTCTTATTGCTCGCCCCCTCCATCTCTTTCAAAAATTGGAGAAGTCTCATAGCCGGTTTTTCATTTGGGCTTATAGCAATGGTGCATACGATATTCAATTAAAATTCGATTATCCGTAATGAGTTAGCACTCTCTTATTGCTCGCCCCCTCCATCTCTTTCAAAAATTGGAGAAGTCTCATAGCCGGTTTTTCATTTGGGCTTATAGCAATGGTACATACGATATTCAATTAAAATTCGACTATCCGTAATGAGTTAGCACTCTCTTATTGCTCGCCCCCTCCATCTCTTTCAAAAATTGGAGAAGTCTCATAGCCGGTTTTTCATTTGGGCTTATAGCAATGGTACATACGATATTCAATTAAAATTCGATTATCCGTAATGAGTTAGCACTCTCTTATTGCTCGCCCCCTCCATCTCTTTCAAAAATTGGAGAAGTCTCATAGCCGGTTTTTCATTTGGGCTTATAGCAATGGTACATACGATATTCAATTAAAATTCGATTATCCGTAATGAGTTAGCACTCTCTTATTGCTCGCCCCCTCCATCTCTTTCAAAAATTGGAGAAGTCTCATAGCCGGTTTTTCATTTGGGCTTATAGCAATGGTACATACGATATTCAATTAAAATTCGACTATCCGTAATGAGTTAGCACTCTCTTATTGCTCGCCCCCTCCATCTCTTTCAAAAATTGGAGAAGTCTCATAGCCGGTTTTTCATTTGGGCTTATAGCAATGGTACATACGATATTCAATTAAAATTCGATTATCCGTAATGAGTTAGCACTCTCTTATTGCTCGCCCCCTCCATCTCTTTCAAAAATTGGAGAAGTCTCATAGCCGGTTCTTCATTTGGGCTTATAGCAATGGTACATACGATATTCAATTAAAATGTGATCATCCGTTAATAAGCTAGCACTCTATTTATGCTCGCCCCCTCCATCTCTTTCAAAAATTGGAGAAGTCTCATAGCCGGTTCTTCATTTGGGCTTATAGCAATGGTACATACGATATTCAATTAAAATGTGATCATCCGTTAATAAGCTAGCACTCTATTTATGCTCGCCCCCTCCATCTCTTTCAAAAATTGGAGAAGTCTCATAGCCGGTTCTTCATTTGGGCTTATAGCAATGGTACATACGATATTCAATTAAAATGTGATCATCCGTTAATAAGCTAGCACTCTATTTATGCTCGCCCCCTCCATCTCTTTCAAAAATTGGAGAAGTCTCATAGCCGGTTCTTCATTTGGGCTTATAGCAATGGTACGTACGATATTCAATTAAAATTCGATTATCCGTAATGAGTTAGCACTCTCTTATTGCTCGCCCCCTCCATCTCTTTCAAAAATTGGAGAAGTCTCATAGCCGGTTCTTCATTTGGGCTTATAGCAATGGTACGTACGATATTCAATTAAAATTCGATTATCCGTAATAAGCTAGCACTCTATTTATGCTCGCCCCCTCCATCTCTTTCAAAAATTGGAGAAGTCTCATAGCCGGTTCTTCATTTGGGCTTATAGCAATGGTACGTACGATATTCAATTAAAATTCGATTATCCGTAATAAGCTAGCACTCTATTTATGCTCGCCCCCTCCATCTCTTTCAAAAATTGGAGAAGTCTCATAGCCGGTTCTTCATTTGGGCTTATAGCAATGGTACGTACGATATTCAATTAAAATTCGATTATTCGTAATGAGTTAGCACTCTCTTATTGCTCGCCCCCTCCATCTCTTTCAAAAATTGGAGAAGTCTCATAGCCGGTTCTTCATTTGGGCTTATAGCAATGGTACGTACGATATTCAATTAAAATTCGATTATCCGTAATGAGTTAGCACTCTCTTATTGCTCGCCCCCTCCATCTCTTTCAAAAATTGGAGAAGTCTCATAGCCGGTTTTTCATTTGGGCTTATAGCAATGGTACATACGATATTCAATTAAAATTCGATTATCCGTAATGAGTTAGCACTCTCTTATTGCTCGCCCCCTCCATCTCTTTCAAAAATTGGAGAAGTCTCATAGCCGGTTCTTCATTTGGGCTTATAGCAATGGTACATACGATATTCAATTAAAATGTGATCATCCGTTAATAAGCTAGCACTCTATTTATGCTCGCCCCCTCCATCTCTTTCAAAAATTGGAGAAGTCTCATAGCCGGTTCTTCATTTGGGCTTATAGCAATGGTACATACGATATTCAATTAAAATGTGATCATCCGTTAATAAGCTAGCACTCTATTTATGCTCGCCCCCTCCATCTCTTTCAAAAATTGGAGAAGTCTCATAGCCGGTTCTTCATTTGGGCTTATAGCAATGGTACATACGATATTCAATTAAAATGTGATCATCCGTTAATAAGCTAGCACTCTATTTATGCTCGCCCCCTCCATCTCTTTCAAAAATTGGAGGTCTCATAGCCGGTTCTTCATTTGGGCTTATAGCAATGGTACATACGATATTCAATTAAAATGTGATCATCCGTTAATAAGCTAGCACTCTATTTATGCTCGCCCCCTCCTTTTTTTTCAAAAATTGGAGAAGTCTCATAGCCGGTTCTTCATTTGGGCTTATAGCAATGGTACGTACGATATTCAATTAAAATTCGATTATCCGTAATAAGCTAGCACTCTATTTATGCTCGCCCCCTCCATCTCTTTCAAAAATTGGAGAAGTCTCATAGCCGGTTCTTCATTTGGGCTTATAGCAATGGTACGTACGATATTCAATTAAAATTCGATTATCCGTAATGAGTTAGCACTCTCTTCTTGCTCGCCCCCTCCATCTCTTTCAAAAATTGGAGAAGTCTCATAGCCGGTTCTTCATTTGGGCTTATAGCAATGGTACGTACGATATTCAATTAAAATTCGATTATCCGTAATGAGTTAGCACTCTCTTATTGCTCGCCCCCTCCATCTCTTTCAAAAATTGGAGAAGTCTCATAGCCGGTTTTTCATTTGGGCTTATAGCAATGGTACGTACGATATTCAATTAAAATTCGATTATCCGTAATGAGTTAGCACTCTCTTATTGCTCGCCCCCTCCATCTCTTTCAAAAATTGGAGAAGTCTCATAGCCGGTTTTTCATTTGGGCTTATAGCAATGGTACATACGATATTCAATTAAAATTCGATTATCCGTAATGAGTTAGCACTCTCTTATTGCTCGCCCCCTCCATCTCTTTCAAAAATTGGAGAAGTCTCATAGCCGGTTTTTCATTTGGGCTTATAGCAATGGTACATACGATATTCAATTAAAATTCGATTATCCGTAATGAGTTAGCACTCTCTTATTGCTCGCCCCCTCCATCTCTTTCAAAAATTGGAGAAGTCTCATAGCCGGTTTTTCATTTGGGCTTACAGCAATGGTACATACGATATTCAATTAAAATTCGATTATCCGTAATGAGTTAGCACTCTCTTATTGCTCGCCCCCTCCATCTCTTTCAAAAATTGGAGAAGTCTCATAGCCGGTTTTTCATTTGGGCTTATAGCAATGGTACATACGATATTCAATTAAAATTCGATTATCCGTAATGAGTTAGCACTCTCTTATTGCTCGCCCCCTCCATCTCTTTCAAAAATTGGAGAAGTCTCATAGCCGGTTTTTCATTTGGGCTTATAGCAATGGTACATACGATATTCAATTAAAATTCGATTATCCGTAATGAGTTAGCACTCTCTTATTGCTCGCCCCCTCCATCTCTTTCAAAAATTGGAGAAGTCTCATAGCCGGTTTTTCATTTGGGCTTATAGCAATGGTACGTACGATATTCAATTAAAATTCGATTATCCGTAATGAGTTAGCACTCTCTTATTGCTCGCCCCCTCCATCTCTTTCAAAAATTGGAGAAGTCTCATAGCCGGTTTTTCATTTGGGCTTATAGCAATGGTACATACGATATTCAATTAAAATTCGATTATCCGTAATGAGTTAGCACTCTCTTATTGCTCGCCCCCTCCATCTCTTTTAAAAATTGGAGAAGTCTCATAGCCGGTTTTTCATTTGGGCTTATAGCAATGGTACATACGATATTCAATTAAAATTCGATTATCCGTAATGAGTTAGCACTCTCTTATTGCTCGCCCCCTCCATCTCTTTCAAAAATTGGAGAAGTCTCATAGCCGGTTCTTCATTTGGGCTTATAGCAATGGTACATACGATATTCAATTAAAATTCGATTATCCGTAATGAGTTAGCACTCTCTTATTGCTCGCCCCCTCCATCTCTTTCAAAAATTGGAGGTCTCATAGCCGGTTTTTCATTTGGGCTAAAAATTAATGAAAACATCCTGAGGCTTACATAATATAAGAGAAGTGAAGTATTTATTTTATCAATTAATACACTCTTTTAGAACTGCATCATCACAAAAGAAAATTGTAGTAATTGACCTGCGAAATCCTAAAAAACCTTACTAAAAAGGTCACCGGTGAATCACCGGCAATGTACGTATTCAGAACGAATTCACGAACTTTTCGCTTCCTCTCCAAAACCAGTCGACCGTTTGCGCAAATATTTCTTAAGGCTTAGTTGACTTACATAGGGGCTCCTAACTCTACTCATACTAAATTTGTGTCAATAAAATAATTACATCGGCAGTTATTAGGGTTTTTGTGTTGAGCTTATTAGCCATCCTCTAAACTACATTTTGCTGATTCCGCAAGTGTCATCCTTATGGGGTTTTGAATTGACATATGAAACTTTTCTGACTATACATTCTTCCAACGGCAGTTATTAAAGTTCTTATGGTGGTTTTTAAAATCCGAAAATCCAAATATAATGAGCTAGCACCCTCTTTATGCCCCCCCCCCCCCCCCCCTCCCGTTCAGAAATTTGAGATATCACATAGCCGGTTTTTCAATTGGGCTTATAACAATGCAACATACGATATTTAATTAAAATCTGATCATCCGTTAATGAGCTAGCAGCCCCGCCGCAACATATATCAGTGCCCTAGGCGAAAATCTACCTTGCGCCCTCTTGTAAGGAGAGAAAATTTCAATAATTAAAAAATAAAACTTCATAAAAAAATGTTTAATGTTTAAATTTATTATTAAAAAATAAAAAAAAAAAATATATATACTACATAAAAAAATTATAAAAACAACATATATTATCATAATATATCTGAAAAAATGATTGAAAGACATCAAATTGTAGCAATTTTTGGAAAAATTCAATTGTATTTTTCGGGCTTTAGCATTAGCAAATTCTTCAATTACATCCTTGAAATTTATTTTCTTGGCCAGTTCGTTTTCTACTGCAAGAACAGCAAGAGCATGGAGTCTTTCTTGTGTCATAGTTGATCTTAAATATGTTTTTATTAATTTCAATTTGCTAAAACTCCTTTCGCAACTGGCTACGGATACTGGAATCGTTAAAAGTTACAAGTTCGTGAATAAGTAGCAAGTATTAATTTTTTTTTCAATTCTTTCAATCAAGGTCAAAGAATCAACAACTCTTGTGCCCCTAACATCGAGGCGCCCTAGGCGATCGCCCTTCCCGCCCCGCCGTTCCGGCGGGGCTGTGATCTAGCATTTTCTTAATGCTCGCCCCCTCCATCTCTTTCAAAAATTTGAGAAGTCACATAGCCTGTTCTTCAATTGGACTTATAACAATGCTACATACGATAATCCATTAAAATCCTATCATCCGTTAATAAGCTAGCACTCTCTTCATGCTTGCAATTTTGAAACGCCACTTGGACGTTTTTTTCAATTTGGCTTTTAAAAATACTACATGTGAAATTTCATGACAATCCTATCAGCCGTTAGTGAGGTAGCACTAATTTAAGTTTGGGTCCCCCACAACGAATTACCGACAAAACACTGGAAAAAAATACATCATCAGTACATGAGTAGATGATCATCATAGACATTTTTTTAAATTGACAAATCTAACGTGTTTATTTTCATAAACCATTTGCGTTAATTTCTCACTAATAAAAAAATACATAAGATTATGCTCACAACAGTTGTGTGATGCTAAAACAGAAATGATAGATTATGAAAACAAATATATATGAATATATAAATCCCGCTATGTATATTAGGGACGAAAGAAATACATAGCGGGATTTATATATTCATATATATTTGTTTTCATAATCTATCATTTCTGTTTTAGCATCACACAACTGTTGTGAGCTAATAAAAATAAAGGCTACTTCTACTGTTGGGACGAAACCATTGCGTCCAGGGGGTCAGTAGAGATTGCGTCATCTCTCTTAGTTCACTTCAGAGAGGTAATATCTTCCAATCCGTCAATTAAACATATTGTGATTTATTCGGATACCTGCGCAGGCCAGAACCGTAATATCAATGTAGCACTTACATTGATGCGATACGTCCAAGCCCGAGACAACCACATAGAAACGGTGGAACAAAAATTCTTGGTTTCAGGACATTCGTACCTTCCCAACGACAGCGACTTTGGAAGCGTCGAAATTGCCAGCAAAAAGAAAATATTGTACGTTCCTGAGGACTGGTATGATGTGATGGCAGATGCACGTCGAAAGAATAAGTTTATTCTGAGAAAAATGAAAGCTCCTGATTTTGTTTCCGTCAGAAATCTTCAAACTTGTGTTACCAAGAGGAAGAAAAGTATTTCTGGCGCAGAAGTCAATTGGTTGAAAATGCGACACCTAAAATACATGAGAATAAACCCGCATGCAATTTTTTACAAGGAAACCTTGAATCCTTTGACTCCTTTTGAAGAACTAGACTTACGGAAAAAACACTCCACTGGTAGTATGGCTGGTCGACCGTCTATGGGTTTAAGTCGGCATCAACTTCAATTGGAATATCCTGTAGGAAGATCTGTGACAGCTCAAAAGAAGAAAGATATGATGGATTTGTTGACCTTCATACCTCCATACCGTCATAATTACTTCATCAGCTTGAAAACTGGACATGGTGACGTTCAAGAGAACCAAAATAATATTCCAGAAACGAATCCTGAATCTGAAGAATAATTACGGAGTTTCTTTGCTACGACTAGTTATTTTTATCCCTTTTTCATGATGAATCTTTGTAACCTACTACTAATAATGATACCTTAATAATAATAATACCTAATATTTTTCTATAATAAAAAGTGTGCAAACCATAATTACTCTGTCATTTGCTGGTTGTTTTCCTTGAATAATTACGTAATGATAATTTTAAAATTTTATTTCTGAGGAACTAACTGAGACTAAATGCATTTTTACTTCAAAAATCATTGCATGCATTGCTAAAGTAAATTTAAAAGCTAGTAGTTAATTTTTATACTGTTTACTCGAATTTACCTAGCATGCTGAATTTTGAATTGTGTCTCCTCAACATTTACAATTTCGGACTTACACCACTTGGCGGCCAACCCCTCCATATATTCTGGGTTGATGTTAGAGTAGCCCATCCATACCACGCTACGCTACTGTTAGTCATCTGGGGTTTAAGATGATCGGGATCAACTTAGAAATGACGGTACTGCTTAACCTGGAAGTTTTAGTGTCGTTTACTGGGTAAAATAATTTAATAACAAACATTAACAATTTAAACATTAAATATACAAGAAAAGTAATTTGGCATAATATAGATGTTAATTTTAATATACATTTAGATTTTTGGTTCAGTAACACCCAAATACATATATGACCTTCTTTGATCAGTGTGTTTCCGTATGGCGAATGCTTTTTTACTTTTTGCAAAGTATATAAGAAATAAAAAATATTAAAAATACTACAAATTAAATTTATTTGTTTAAAAAAAGATATTATTTCTCAAAGTTTGATAGTTAATCGCATAAATAAAAACTAGCTCATTTTAGGAAAGTGAAAAAAAAAAATCAAATTTTAAAAGAAATTTTAGATAATCGATTTACCTGATTCGATATAAATCAATATATTAAGTTTAAAAAATATCATAGCAACAAATAATTTCTTGTTTTAAAAATTCATACATCTGGATCTGCTTTGTTCGCACTAAAATTAATTGTCTCTGCTTCCAAATTAAAATTATTGATGTTTTAAAGGTTTGAGTAAGTATATTTATTATTAATACTGATTAATAAATAGTTATAGACAATATCTGTACATCATAAACTATATTTTATGTAAGTAGGTATTTTCTATAACCTAACTAGTGTTTTAAATCTGATCTCAATTATATATTAAAATAAAAAGTAAGTGATTATGTTTTTGTTCCTTGTAGCAATTTATTAAAAGAGTAAAAAAAGAAAATACATATTATATACAGATGTATATGTACATTATATAATATACCGGGAGTGTATATAGAGATTTTAAAACTCGGAAAAACTGACTAGCGCAAAAAATTGAAAAATTATTGATAACACAAACAGACAGACATAATTGTAATATGAAATTCCGTTGTAAACTCGAACTCGGTTTTTCGCACGATTACAATACCTACTTCATTATCTTAAAGGTATAAGAAAGAAAAAAAAAATTGTGTGTGTGTCTGTGAACACGATAACTTCCGATAGAATGAATGTATCGACCCGAAATTTTGTATGTTTATCCAGAAACCTCTAAGGACGACACCTATTGATTTTAATCAAAATCGGCTTTAGGGAAGGGGGGACCTGACATAAAATATAATAACTGCCGTTGTAATGAATTTGTTGACACGAAATTTGATATTCCCCCTAAAAAGCGTAAGAAGTGGTTACAAAAACGAAATTTATCTTCCCACATAAATTTATTTCTTTGCGAAAAGTAGATCTTAAGCTGTTTATTTTTGTCACAACAGATTTTTTTGTCGCACCATGTTCTAGTTCTTGTAACTTCTTCGCTAACTTGTAGGCAGCATCTTTTTTGGCGCGGTCATGATACTCGCTAGATTTAACTTGCCATAAGTAAGGTTCAGATCTATATATTGCAATGAAATCAACCATTACTTGGTTCTGTTTACGCGACATGACACGCACTCTCGCTCGACACAAATTGAACTGAGAACTGTACAGTTGAACCCCCACACACACTCAGTTCAGTTAATCCTTTCCGTTTAAAATATTAAAATTTTATTTTTCTCAGTTAAACTGTACAGTTGAGTTGAACTGAGACTGAAATCCCACATACGTACAGTTTTAACTGTACAGTTTTAACTGTACGTATGGGCCGGCCTAAGGTGGACACCTGTTAATTTTCCGCGTAATCGGTCGAAGGGAAGTAAGGCTCGACTAATAATTGCCGATGTAATGAACAAAATTTAGAATATGATTATTCTGATGCCACTATGTAAGTCAAATATTGAGTTTTAGCCAAACGGTCGATTTGCTTTGGAGGGTGAGCGAAAATGTAATTGATTAATTCGGTCTGAGGAAGTACATAGTCAATGATTCACCAACGACTTTTTTTTTTCAAGGCTCAAAACTTCTAAACTTAAGGTAAAATGATTTATGGGTCAGACGAAAAATATCAGAGATTATTAAAAGTGACCTTAATGACAAAATATTAATTAATGTATTTTTTTTTATGTTGACAGGTTAAATTGCTGTTAAAATTGATAGAATGATCTATTGAGAGGTGAGTAGCTAAAACTATTTGTAGTTGTATAGTTGACGGGATCCCTACAATGAGAATATCATGCCATCAAGTCATTCCATCTGAAGACAAACAAAATCTCGGGAAATTACGGGGTCCACCCCGCTGATCATAGCCCGCCCGCCCGAGACAAAATCTCCTGACCCAAAAATCGTAAAAGCCAACAAGGAAAGTGCGAGCATGTCACATGTGACCAACAACACAGTACTGCGGTTAAAGGAATTGTTGGTCAAGGGTCGGCAGACGTGCCGTAGCCGAATCCCCAGAGGCCGCCGCCTACGACATCGTGAAAAGGCTGAGTCCCGATAGTATAGCGGATGCCACAGGGACCAAATTTGGGGAGGCATATCGGCCCATGGCATCAGAGTCACCGCGAGATCCACCAGGCGCTTCCCTCCACAACCACCTAGAACACCCGCCGCAGATCTCGTTACGAGGAACACAGCCGAGAAAGCCGCACACAGCAGAATGACCCCCGAGCGAAGGTATGTCGTCCAAGAAGAGCCGCTCCCTTCTCAAACATGAGGACCCGGAGAGGAAGAAGGGAGTACTGACTGACAGACAGACAGACTGACTGACTGACACACTGACAAGCAAACAAGCACGAGGAAAAACGCGACACCCTCAGACCATTAACGGAGTCCTCTGCCATCGACATGAAGAGAAGACCGCAAGCGTTCGTGACCGTGGCCACATACGTGGTTGAGGGAGTATCACGGAAGCTGGAAGAATTCTTAGAAAAAGTGACCCATAAGGAGCTTGGGATCAAGTCCAGCTGAACCGCCAGGAGAGGTGGGATCCTCCGTTTCGTGCCAGGAACAGATCTTGATGAGCCCTTACGCCTAGCCCTGGATGAGCGGACAGTCCAGTCTTCAATTTGCATCAATATTGGTGAAAAAATATTTTTCTGAGCTATATAGATATAGGATTTCTTTTTTTTTAGAACACTGCGGATTTATGGTCTTTTTTGCATTTAACAATTATTCCGCGGAGCAGCCACTTTGTTCTCAGAAAAAAAGGAATTAATAGGCACTATAAAGCAACTTTGAGAAAAAGTAAATTAATGTTTATAAAACCGTTGTGTATATATAACAATAGTTTTTAAAAAAACTAAAAATATTTTTATTAGATTTTATTCTTACTAGTGAAATTTGATGTTAAAAGTCTTGTCATCTTCTTCATTCTATTTGCGTTTTTTGAAATAGCAAATGTAAAAATATCTTAAATCAAATTCGAATACGCGAAAATCGCGAATTACAATTTGAGTGTAATTGAAATATTTTTTCATTTTTTTATTTTCTTGTTTTTTTCATAAAATTTTAAACTTGTGTGTGAACATTTAACTCATACCCAAAATAGTTCGGTGGTAATTTTTTTATTTTTGGTTACCTGTCATGGATTCTCACATTTGATACAAATATTAGATCGGTCATCGCAAGATTGCAAAAACTTACCAATAAATTAAATATTTTGTGCTACTTATTTTATTATTTTAGTTTTATTTAATATGTTATAAATACTCATATTTTTCTTATTTCATGTTACATTGATATTACAAGAGACGAACGATATGGATATGAGAAAAGTGGACCAAAAATTATCAGAAGAAGTAAGTATTCAGTTATACATGCTGACGCCGTCTTTATAACCGTTGCTAACCTCTTATGTGACAGGGCGGGATAGAGAACATTTGTACCCGACGCCAGTCATTAAACGGGTGACCTAAATTTCATAGCGATCATCATTTTTTTTTTGAGCTAATAACTTAACTTTTTCAGCTAAATTTGCTTCAGTCCAACTTGGACATGCAAGATTTTGCTGGACATCCCGCAGTTGAAGTTGAAATCTACAATGACCCTGAAGATTCTACTAAAGTCATAAGAATTGAAAATGAAGTCTTCATTAGAGACTGCAGCTGTTTCGAGGACCGAATTAAGAATCTACGTGACGAAATAGGTTAGAATATAGAATAGTATGGCTGTGGGGGTGACATTTCCCTTTCTCATGTCCTTCCCATTCATAGTTACCAACGTACCTCTTCTATTTCCCTTCCCAAGGTAGTTCCCTCCCCACCCTAGAACCCCTGGGAATGTTACACCTCATTTATCCTTACTACCAATATAATAATGTCATTTACTTCCAACTTGTGACTTAATAAATAATCCATAATACGGTACCTCTTCATTCGCTATTTTCAAATAGTACACACTTAGTGATCTGGCTAGTCTAAAATAAAACTTGACAAATTTATGACTTGCCTTTGAGTCCGCAACGATCTTCCGCCATTCTTCTCTATCCTCGGCCTGCCGTCTCTATTTTCTCACATCCATCGTCCTCGATCGACGTCCACGTCCTCCAGTCAACGTAAGCCAGTCTCCCTCTTCTTCTCTGTCCTTGCATGTGTCTCTTCAGTATCCTCCTCGGCAGTCTATTTGGCTCCATCCTCTGTAAATGTTGCAGCCATCGCAGCCTGCTTCACGAAGGCCACCAGGTCCGAGCTCTTGTAGAGGGCCCTCAGCACTCTATTTGACAATATCCCCCTCCTCCATCTATCCTCCTCACGAGTAGAACCAAACTCATAATGTGAGAAAAAAAACATAGCTGTCTTAATATAACTAATAAAAGTCACACTATAAAAGAAACAATAGAACATTTAACACTCCGGTAGTCGCGCCTGGTATCTGAGATCGCTGAGAGTTTCAAAACGTTACTACTAGAGGGTGTTTAGGTAGGGAGCTGCGCCGTTCCATCTATCTTTCTAAGAGCAGAGCATGTGATTGTTCAGTATGATGTCATATTTCCTATGGTAACAATTTCTGCATGGAACAGGCTTGTAGAGCTTTACCCGAGCCAAGATCTTGATAAAAAAAATAAAAATGTTCAAATAACAACAAGAATATTTCTGAAGGAACATCTCTCACCAAGTACAGGTGTCAATCTTGTGGTCAGTTTCTATATCTCAGTCATGGTGCTTTTATATGTCCAGATGGTTGTTCAACGACTAATAGCGATGAAGTATAAGAGGAGAGTCAAAGTAAGATCAACCTGAATTTCTCACACTTGGAAGACCGATTTTAAACATAAATATTTTTTTCTGAATGTTCCTCGTATATTTTTTCTTCTCTTCCTTATTTTTTTAAAAGAATAAAACTTTCAAATTATGTTTTTTTTCATGTTTACTTCTATTTTTATTAATTCAATTCCAATCTACAACTATTAAAACTTATGATACTACAAAAATTTAAGGCGATCTGAGACTACTTTTGCGACAGGAGGGGGCGCGATTACCGGAGTGTTAAAAAAGTTAATTCACAACAAACTCGATCAAATAAACACCATAAGCAATTATTTACATTAACTAACCATTAACCATAAACATTAACCACATTTTTTACTTCCCTAGACATACATAGTAAGGGGGAAGTTGTGTTATCGGTGAAAATATCGATGTTGAATTTTTAACGGAATATCCGACCCCCTAAATCCAAAAAGTTTAAAAACAATCCCATATGTGGGCCTGTGTGCACAATAATTTCCGGTGTAATGAATATATATCATGAACTTTTAATTGTAGATTCAGGGGATTACACCAAAAACCCAATGTAATTACTGACAAGAATGTATAGACAATTTTATATGCCCCCCTAGTAAGACGCCTATTGACGCCAGAAAGGGGAGAAAGGCTTAGCGGGAGAATGAAAACATATTAATTACAAATAATTCGAGCTGGTGAAGTACATTGCTAGTCATTCACAGGTGCCTTTTTAATTTTTAGGGATAATGTTTCAAGAAGAACGTGCAGACCTGTTTTGTGAGAACTGTCTTGAAGCCCTGAAAACTAAAGTTCGACAAATCAAAATAGAAACATCTGGAGATGGTTCAAGAGAGGTATATCTGCTTCGAATTTTACTTTACAAAGATACATTTACTATCAAAATTTGACAATGTTAAAACTATGTTAAAATTACATTTTTTTTCCCTTATTTTTATTATATATTTTTAAAATTATTTTAGGAAAATGTTGGCTCATTACCGCGCTTATGGAAGCCATTAC
Source organism: Aradus depressus (assembly GCA_963662175.1). Taxonomy (NCBI): domain Eukaryota; kingdom Metazoa; phylum Arthropoda; class Insecta; order Hemiptera; family Aradidae; genus Aradus; species Aradus depressus. Next base: position 22,872,936 of record OY759218.1, on the reverse strand, counting down.
CAAAGGTAAACTTTTTATTTATTTTTTTATCACAAATAATTATTTTAGTTTTTAGAATCTATACACATATATACGGAACGCATGAAATTTCTACGTAAAATTTGGAATTAGCTTTCTTTAGGTCACATAAAAACAGAATCTTTTAGACCTAAGTGCTCAAAAAAATGTCTACATGCTTGCGCCCATTGTTAAAACTCGACAATGAGATGCCCTAAAGCAGTAATTCTCAAATACTGTGCCGCCAAATTGAGAAAAGGACAAAAATTGAAATATAAACATATAGAACCAATGTGAATAAAGCAGACTTCAACTCAAGAAGAACACCTGTAAAGATCAGAGCTGGTAATAGTGGAACCTGAACTGAGAGTTGTATCCTTCTTTTTATAATCAAATATAAATGAGATAATCCAAAAGTATCAGGTGCATATTCCCCATATATATTATATATAATGTATTTATCAGAACATCACTTTTCCATTTTTTTTTTCTTTTTAAAAACTAGCAATTACAGACGTTTCGGGAAGAACTCCCATCATCAGTATCTGAAATATTTTACATACAATCAACAAAAATAACATTGTAAAATGTTCTTCAGTATTTGTAAATTATATTTAATTAAGTTATATTAAACAATACCTTCAAAATTAGATTCTACTCTACCCCCTTCTGAGCTCAAGATCGCGGGTATCAAACCCGGCTGAGGCCCTTAAGTTCTTTATCTTAAGCACGCCGTCCTTCAGAAGAGACGTTAAGCGATGGCCTCGAGCCTCTATGATGTCAGATACTCGTTAAAGAGCCTTATCCTAGTTGAATAAACCTGGGTTGGGAAAATTTAGGACTTCCACATTAGAGTTGGGCTCATGTCCACCAGAGTGACGAAAGAGCGCTCTGGTAGTAGGCACCAGTTAAAGCCCGGGCATGGGTCAGACTAACTTTTTGGCAATCTTAAGAATCTAAGAAAAAATCCTACTTTCGGGAAGATAGCGGGTCCCCCAAATTTCTGAAAGTCGTTATTTAGCACACGTTCTGAACTTCGAGGGCTTTTTAGAAAAATATGTCCTCTAATTTTGATACAAATGTTTCCGTTCAACAAACGTCCCATGATTCTTAGTATATAAATATATAATATAAATTAAATTGTACAATAATAAAAATAATAATTTATTTCTTATTTTTCAGTTTGAGACCAAAACACCTATATCTGAAGACAAAAAGGAGGTAAAAATATATGTTGCTTATGAAATGTAATTTCTCGAAAATTTTGCATAAAGTTATCATTTTATTTATTTTTATTTTTTGAATTCAGGAGGTGAACCATCAAAGCCAAGACGATGACAATCCTATGGTAATTCCTGATTTAATAATTATTTTACGATTTGAGGAAAAAATTCTTCACTCACTGTATGTCTATTTAGGGTTACTTAAGCAATGATCTGTTAACTAATAATAATTTTATTTATTTCCGTAAAACCATAACATGACATCATAAACATGAATTCATTAAAATAGCTTATAAATTAGATACATAGCAACTATTAACTCGAGAGTCCGATACATATATGATTAGTAGTTACAATATCTGTAAACATTTAAATGAAATTATTAAAAAAATATTAGAAAATAAATTAGTACAAAAATAATAATACTAAGAAATACAGAAGATTCGATTTTTAATTTAAATTATGGTAAATAGTTTTTATAACTCTTCCAGTATCTTCGATATATATTTCGGTACTTTCTTACGTCCCTTCCTCAGATCATAATGTTCGAAATATAAAAGTAAAGAAAAAAAAATTAAATAAATTAATATAAAAACGATAACAAATAATGATATTAGTAATGAAAATATATAAAAAAATAGATTCGATAGACCTTAAGAAGGATGTCTGTGTAGGTACTGCCAAGAAAATAAAATTTTTTAAAAAATTATTTGGTATATCTACAATCAGTTATAATAATAATAATAGCCTTTTTATTTCTTCCTTAGTATAATAATATAACAATAGTATTTCTAGATATTTATATAAATTGGAAACTAGGAGGGAAAACTAAGTAGAGAGACGCTCGAGATGATTAAGGGAAGGGAGAAGCTAAAAATAAAAAGGAACAAAACGGCGATAGAAAAGGTAGAGTACAATAGCATCTGTAAGAAGGTCAAATATCATATAAGGAAGGACGTTGAGGAAAATGACCACCGAGTGGTAGAAGAGGTAATCCAGAGGAGCGTGGGAGTAAAGAAGGCCAAGAAGATGCTGGCACCTGAAAGGTCCTGGATCACAGGTTTACAGGGACACAAGAAGAAAACGGGAAGACATTCTGGAGGTAGCCACAAAATTCTACACGCAACTTTACAGAAGCGAACACTTTCACTCTTGGACATGCATCTCAACTCCAACTAAGCAAACTCCAACTAAGGAAGAAATATTTCCGGACTTTCTGGAGGAAGAAATAATGTTAATAACAAAAGCAATGAAAACAGTTATAATATATTTACTTATAGTTATATTATAACTGATTGTAGATATACCAAATAAATAATAAAAAAAAATTTTATTTTCTTGGCAGTACCTAAAAAATTAGCCATTTATTAAATAATGTTTTTGTATGTATGAAATACGATTTTTATATAATGGTTATTTTATTATTTTTGAACATTGCGAAAAAAAATCCGTTTCCGTATATACGATGTCTTTTAACATATTTTTAGTAAATCAATAATAATTCAAATTATTAATTTTTGCTTTTGAATTATAGCAGGTGAAAATTCTTTGCAAGCAGGGCTGTAAAAGTATCACTGTACATATTTTGTACCCATCTGGAAAAGAGGTTTGTATAGAGAATAATATTCTATATTAGCGTTCCAATAAGATAGGCTCAGCTGTTATTATCGGAAGTTTGATATAATAGTCTATATTAGCGTTGCAACAAGATAGGCTCAGCTGTTATTATCGGAAGTTTGAAATAGTTGTCTATATTAGCGTTGCAACAAGATAGGCTCAGCTGTTATTATCGGAAGTTTGAAAAAATAGTCTATATTAGCGTTACAACAAGATAGGCTCAGCTGTTATTATCGGAAGTTTGAAAAAATATGTGCACGCTGAAGTTGCTTAAAGCTAGAGGATTTATATTATATTCCCTCTTTTTTGCTTCCCCAGCTATACGAAATATAGGAAAATTTATGTAATCGATCAAAAATTCTATGCGGAGTTTTCAACGGAATTTCATGTTTTCCGTCTTCCTGATTCAAAAAAAAAAAAAGAAAAAAAATGAATGTGAACACGATAACTCTCGATAGAATGAATTTATCGACATATGTGTATTCAGAACCCTCCATGGATGACACCTATTGATTTTCAACTAAATCGGCCAAAGAGGAGGATGGAATTAGGGGGAGGCTTAACATAAAAACTCTAATAACTGCCGTTGTAATGAATGTATTGACATAAAATTTCATATTTAAAGTGAAAGCTCTATAAGGACGACATCTTTCAATTTTCAGCGGAATCAGTCGAAGGGGAGGGGGGATCAGAGGGGCTCAACTCAAAAATCTCAATAACTGCCAATAGTCAATAAATTTAGGATTCAGAAGCCACTATGTATGTCAAATATTGAGTTTTAGCCCAAACGGTCGATTGGTTTTGGAAGGAGAGCGAAAAAGTAATTGATTAATTCGAGCTGGTGAAGTACATTGCCTGTGATTCACCGATTACTTTTTTATTTTGAAATAACAAACTCAGTATTTACCAATTAATAAAGCTGTTCATTCCCAACGGCATATCGCTGCTTCTAATGGACGTATATAAATGATTAATAGCTTAACAAAGGAAGCACCTCCTCAATTTCTAACAGAAAATTATGAATTTGGGAATGTAACGCGAAATTTTCTGTGTGTTTGTGATCACGAACGATTACTCCCAATGGAATGAATGTATTGAAACGGGATTTTATACGTGGGTGCAGAACCCCATAGGGATGACACCCATTGATTTTCAGGGTTAGTTCGTAAAGCTAATAACTTACTTACTCTTACTCCATTGGCGACGAACCCTGAAGATCCAACACCAGCCTCCTCCAACGCCATCTGTCGCGCGAGTGTTCAGTCGCGCTCAGACCACCGCAAGCTCCATCCTGCAACATGACCCTCAGCTCCTTGATTGTTTGGATTTTGCACTCCTGGGTTTCTCTATCTTTCACCCAACCTGTTATTTTCTTCAGCTGGAGCTATGAATTCTGTTCTTCAGGTTTCTCGAAAGGGCTCTCGACCGTAATAACTTTATGACAGAAACGTCAGCTAATAACTCCCGATAGAATATAATGTATCGAAATGATATTTTATATGTACCTTGATAAAAAGGATTTTGAGGGAGGGCGAAAATGTAACTGATTACAAAATTTCGAATTGGAGAGTAGGGGTTGATAGTTTTTGTGATATTTCAAGTCTTGTACGTTAACTTAGGAGGGCATTGATGTTTTTTTGCTTATTTTCTTTCAGAATGTACCTGATAAATGTTTCATAAAACAAAATACCATTTGTGGTTGTCCGAAAGATGATGTCCAGAACGAAAATGTGAAGACTTACATAAATGTTGCAACAGAAACAGATGATATTGTTGTTGATAAGGTACTTAATTTACCATTGTGTAGAATAATAATAAACTGTTACTTTGGATTGGAGGATTAGTGCGGCAGAATCTGTTATGGGTAGATATTGGATGGGCTGGTGAGTGCACCTCGAGGCCTTAGCATCCAATGTTCTTATCCCCTCCCTGGAGGCGATGGACTTTCTAATACCTTGACACCTAGTCTCACCCAGATCTGAAGATACCAAGTTCTTAATGATGAAAGACGCAAGCTTCAAATTTCTTTAGCGAATCTAAGAATACTCTCGTGGACTCATCTTCTAAAATCTTCCTCTATGATTATATCACTGACAAAAAATGTGGAAACTCGTCTGAGCTACCGTCTCTCCTCTGTCTTAAAGCTTCCTTGACTCCTATAATAAGCGCAACTTTGAGAAACGTAGTTTGTCGCTTCACTTACTGGCTTCAACATTTTTTATATGATTATAAGAAAAATATAAGGTTTGCAAGGTTAAGGTCCCATTTGGTAGGATCCCACGGCTGACACCACATCCTGTCGCTGAGTATATAAACCCTGCTCCTCTCAGAGCCAGTCCTTCTTCAATCTTATTGGACGTTTGTGTAGTATTTTACATGTATATTTTCATGTTAATAAAAGTTAGTTTTTAAAAAGTGATTTACGCTAAACCCTTGACTTCAGGGCCGGCGAAAGGGCCAGGCAAAGCGGGCAAAAGTCCGGGCCGCCGATTATGTATAAAAAAAATAGATAATTTGTAAAAGTGAGAAGTGGTATTGACATCAAATCATTTCATAAAATAATGGATTTTTTCATTCATATCGTGCTACTAAACATTTTTATTTTCCTCTTCTCTTGTTTAAAAGAATTAAATAATTTTTCAAAAAAGTTATAAAATTTATATTAAAATTAATAATAAAATATTTAAAGATTAAAATTAGAATCAAATAAAATTACTTTATATGTAAAATTTAATATTTGAAAAAATGTTACTCTAAAAAAAGTAACTTTGAGGGCGCCAATTTCAGTATTGCCCGGGCGCCATTTTCATGTTCCGCCCCTGCTTGACTAAACTCAATAAAATAAACATTTAATCTGGATTTTTAATAATAAACAAAAAATGAAAGTTTTGTGTTAAATATCTGACGTTAGGATCAAGAGGTACAATAATCCAAGCAATATAGTGCAGTGCTTACATTTATCCAACAAAAATCAACTCATTCAACAACTGTTTAGCTCGTTCCTTGGACTGAACAAAGAGCGAAACTGAAGGATGTAAGCCCTGAAAAGTAATATTGCTAAATCTCGCTTTACAGGTTTAGGATCTCATCCCCGTTGACGGTAAGGGGAATCTATCGTAAATTTTAACTTCAAAACATATACTAAATTGCCACTGAGGTATATCTCCGAATATATTTTTGCTATCTGTGTTGAAATAGTGGAAGCTAATAAAAACAAAGAACTTTTTTAACTTTTATATTGTCTAGTATTAAAAATATATACATAGGTATAGTTTACCAGTTTCGGCTTACGCCATCCAAAGTCCAAATTTGACAGCTAAAGAATGGGGTTCATATTAGAGTACATATTATATATAAGTAACAAGTGAAATAAAGGCTATGGGACATTATATAGAAGTACAAGAAGAAAATAAAATAAATAATGTGTACATACTATTTTAAATAAAAAATACGCAACATGTATTTTATTAACTTAGTGGCGTTAACAGAGGTGAGAATTTGAAGTGAGTTTTCAAACTGGTGGTTGTTCAAACCATTCCCATTTTTCTAGCTGTTCTAGAGAGTCGAGCTGTCTACATTTTTTCCACAAAGATGGAGGTACTTCATTCCCGTGACCCTTATCGTTGATATGTTTAGCGAAGATTTACTCCCTTTTTTCCCTTATTTCAGATGTATGCTTTTTGATTCTTCTCTAAATTTAAGTCCTGATTATTTTATATAAACCGAACGGAACAATTCACATTCGAGCTGATACATTTCTATATTCTATTTTTATCTTTAGTTTCATTTATGTGTTAGTGTATCGTATTGCGCGTTTTGAAACTCTATAGTTTACAATAGGTAAAAAACTATAAGTAAGCCCGACGACTATTATGGATATAGGAAAGTAAAAGATTGAATGGCAATAGGCAATAAATAAAAGTAAATATACATAAATAAATAAATTAAATATACATAAATAAAAAAAGTCTCTGTAAAGTGATGGAGAATATGTTCGAAATAATTATATTTAGCCAATGAGTAAAATATATACAATACTAATAATACAAAAAGAAAAATAAAGAAATATTGTAATAAAAATACAAAATATAAATAAATAAATTCAACTCGAGATCCCGCGATATGCCACCGCGATGAGGTTATCCACATTTCTCTAACTTAAAGGAGGTAGACGAGGCCACGGTAGCTCTGGTGATCCTTCGCTCTACCAGCCTGTGACCAGCAGTGGTGGCAGACCGAGAGAGATTGGTAGAGGTTAATGTGAGAATACATGAGGGGAAAAACTGACCAGTGCCGGCACTCCCTAAGACCGTCTTAGTCTTCGGGGAGGGTTGTCGGGATGATACTGGGATGACAGAGATAGGGCAAAAGGATTTTCATGGTTGAAAAGTTTAAGAGAGAAAATTTAGGAAAGACGACTTGATGAGTTCGTTGACAAAAGGAATTTTGAGGTCATTGTGGAGGTTGAGATTGGAAACATAGAAGGGTGACAATTCTTCTTAGGACATTGCATTGGAAGGACTGGTTACGCTTCATGTTAGATAACTTAAGCCATAATGTAATTAACCCTGGAATGCCCCGGTCTAAAACACATCACATAACTCCCGTGTGGGGTCTGTCAGACCCCAACATTGAATTTCACTAAATTGAGTGAAAGGATTGAAGGAAACAATGGTAAAAAATTCAAATAACTACAACTTTAACATCAGAAGCAGTGGTGGGGGGTAATATAGGAGGGAACAAGAGGCGCACGGCCTGCAGTATTCAACATGTAAACTAACTTCAAAGTGGGGCTGGGGTCCATCAGACCCCACCGGGGCATTCCAGGGTTAAGTACATTTTTTGGTTTCAAAAACCATTACCCTACTGCGCTACAGTCATAGAACACCGATATTCGATTACTTTTAGGGTTGTGTAAGGAGATCCTCAATTCATATATAATTTAACAGTTTTGACAACTAAATTAATATAGTTTGAATATATATTCGAATATCTGATATTTTTTTTTATGATTTCAGTTTCCAGAACAACCATCAACTTCCCAATTGAAAAACACGCCGGTTCAAACGGTCCCCATTTGCAAAGACTTTTCCACGTATAGAAGTCATGAAGAAATTTATTCAGATTCTGATTACTCAATAATAACAAAAGCGTCGCAGGTAAATCTGAAAATATCTTTATAGTAGCGTAATAACAACTTGAAAAGTTATCCGGTAATAGCCTTCCCCAGCTCTGATTAATCGATTAAGTTGACACTCTCCCATTGAAACCAACCACCGTTTTGGCTAAAAATCATCAGTTGACTTATACAGGGACTTCTGAATTCTCGTTTTTGAGCCCTTCTCCCTGATTTCCCTTTCTGTTCGGCTGATTTCCTTGAAAATTTCTAGGTGTAAAATCAGGAATTCTCATACTAATTTTTTTCATAGATTATTTCATTTTCTAATTTGAGGAACGCGGACATATTGTGGAATTTGTAATAAATGAATAAAACAAACTTATTTTTTGAAATATTGTCTATTCCACTAAAGATATTTATAAAAATAAAACTACCGGTTTCGGCCTCACACCATCGTCAGGTCTAGTTATGAACTGGTGTGAGACCGAAACCGGTAGTTTTATTTTTATAAATATCTTTAGTGGAATAGACAATATTTCAAAAAATAAGTTTGTTTTATTCGATTATTTCATTAACAGTTATTTGTGTTTTTGATCCCCCACCTTCTCTTTGGCCGATTTGGCTGAAAATCAATAGGTGTCATCCTTAGAGGGTTCTGGATACACATATAAAATTTCGTGTCGATACTTTCATTCTATCGAGAGTTATCGTGTTCACAGACATACACAAAGGCAGATCATTTTCGGAATCAGTGGGTCGGAAATCATGAACTTTCGGTAAAACTCAACATCGAATTTTTGACCGATTACATAACTTCTCCTATATTTCGTATAGGAAGTAAGAGATCCTATAAGGTGACCAGATTTTCAGCAATCCATAGCGGGACATCTGAAGGAGGGGGTGGTTGGGGAGGAGCTCCATTCGGATACTTTCTTAACTTGAAGGCCTCTTCGTCCATTTCATGTCATTTTTGACCGATTACATAACTTCTCCTATACTTCGTATAGGTGGGGAAGTAAGAGAGCCTATAAGGTGACCAGATTTTCAGCAATCCAAGGAGGGGATGGTTGGGGAGGGTCTCCATTCGGATAGTTTCGTAACTTGTAGGCTCCCTTCGTCCATTTCATGTCATTTTTGACCTATTACATAACTTCTCCTATACTTCGTACAGGTGGGGAAGTAAGAGAGCCTATAAGGTGACCAGATTTTCAGCAATCCAATGCGGGACATCTGAAGGAGGGGATGGTTGGGGAGAAGCTCCATTCGGATACTTTCGTAACTTGTAGGCTCTCTTCGTCCATTTCATGTCATTTTCCGTTATCTATGATTTTTATTATCCCAGCTGAAGTATATTTATATTTCAGACTTGCATGTATATTATGTTATATACCTTTCTTCAACCCCTATAAAGGAAGTTACTGTCGGAAACTCGATGTTGAGTTTTCAACGGAATTTCATGTTTTCCGACCCCCCTGATTCCAAAAATGAGAAAAAATCTATCTCTTTGTATGTCTGTTTTTAACCTGAAGAATTTTAACGTGCTCACTTCACTACTAGATTAAAACAAGACGACTTCGTGCAAGGAAACGTATATTTTTTTCAAACTCAGAAAGTTTTCACAACACTCAAAATCTATCTATATATTTTTCTAACAATCAAGATATTATTTATAATTTTTTTTTCTCCTTATGTACGGTGCATATTAGCCATGTCAATGTGTTATTTATTATCTAGTTATTTACGACATCCATGGCCAGGGAGGGAGTTCTATCTACAAAATAAAACTCACACCCGGACGGGATTCGAACCCGCAAACCATGGTGAGACCATGCGACCAAAGCCCTAGTCTCAAGCCCGCACAGCCACCATGGCCCCATGCTTTATTTATAATAAACATTAAAAATCAGCAATACTAGCGACCTAGTCACTACAAAATGAATATATCGAAACGAACTTATATATACGTATCCAGAACCTCACTAGGATGACACTTATTGATTTTCAGACAGATCGGTCGTAGGGAAGGGAGGGATTAAGAGGGGGTCTATCTGTGTTAAGATAACCTTAGTTTTTTTTGTCAACACTTTCAGTGTGACGTTTTATATAAAATTACTTTTGAAAATATTTATCATATAATTTGCACTTAAAATTCTCAGTCACTTTTAATCAGCAGTCACGGAGGGAGGGTTAATTGCGATAGTTACCTTCTCCCCAAGACTCTGAAAAAAAAAAAAAAAAAAAAAATGTAACAGATGATTTTGCGTGATTAACTTTTGAATGCTTTATGAAAAAAAAAAAATGGGTGGGTAGTAGTCTGGGCTACTAACGTCAGGTTTCCGTGAAAACGTCGCTTTGGCCAATGAAACCAAAAATATTGTTTATAAGCTAATATTATTTAGGTAGCCAACAGAAACTTACATTTCTGTAACGACGGACGACATAGTAAGAACGCATACATTCTCTGAATTTCGTCTGGCCCTAAGGTGTCCGCGATGACCTCCAGGCTGACCATATATGGGGACGTCGGATTCTTCAGAATAGTCCTCATCCATTGGAGGTTGTTCTATTGTATTCTTCTCCGCATTTCCGATCGTGTCCACTTTAATTCGACCACTGATTCTGCTTTACACTTTCTTTTAATGTACTGCGACATTTTCAACTTCAATGCTTCACAGTTTTCCCAAATTTAATAATACATAGCTTTGAATAGCTTGAAATTGTCCGCAGTACTTGATTCTCCTTTTTGCTATTTTTCTCAAACCACGCTATGCCGTGCACTGACTCGTCGTTTCGTTACTCGACTAAGTTCCCCCTCCGGGGCGGGGGATATTTCGGCTGGTTCGCTTATCGCTTTCAATCTTCTTCTGTTGACCGCTGTCCTCCCCTTTGTCCTCCGTCCAGTAGTCTTCGAGTATTAGTCGTTTCGTTACTTGACTAAGTCTCCCCTCCGGGGCGGGGGATATTTCGGCTGGTCGCTTATCGCTTTCAATCTTACTCTGTCGACCGCTGTCCTCCCCGTTGTCCTCCGTCCAGTAGTCTTCGAGTATTAGTCGTTTCAAACTCGACCGTTTTGATGTCACTCATAATTTTGGAATGATACTCAGTATTCGAACCGAACTTAAAGAAGTTTTCACGTCAAAAATTTCATCGAGGGCGGATCTGAGGGGGGTAATGGAGTGATTGAGGTCTGGTGAATAAATTCAGTGATGAGAGTGTGAGGATAAGGTTGGGAAGGAACGATAAGTGTTGTCATATCTCAACTTAGATTTCACTTTATTTATTTTTTAGGGAACGCAGACATACGTACGAGAGAGAATATTTGAGTACGAGACAATGCTCAAGACGAAAGTTGTTCGTGAGGTTAGCAAAATATCACAAATTTTATAAATACTCAATATTTTATTGATAAGTTTGTTACAAATAATATAACAAAAAAAAAAAAAAAGTAATAATAAATGGCACAATTTCGGGATATGATAAAAAATGGAATTCTCAGCAAAAAAGTTCTCATGAAAATGTGCTTTAGCAAATTTCTGTAGATATCAGCTCATGCACGCCGGTAACACCTATGGTGTTTTTTTTTATGTTGTTTGTTTCTTCAACTCAGTGAAACGATAGAGCTATGTGCAACAATTAATGAAAATTGGCTCACTTGAAATAAGTATTAACTACAATTTCAAAAATTAAAAATAAGTAGATATACACATAATAATAATTGTATAGACCTGGAGTGGAATCCAAATAGGAATTTCCAATTAACCATGGTATATTTTCTCTGGAGGTTCTATAGAGGACCACTCAAAAATATTGATGAATAGAATAAGGTATAAATAATAAAACTGATTAAATTTGAAAATTATAAAAGGAGATATTTATTAAGAATATATTAAGAAAAAATATATATATTAAGAAAACCAGGTACAGTTGACCAACTGAAAATATATATGGTAAGATAAGATGCCGTCTACGCCGCTCTGAGATGAGGACTGACTGCAGGTGGTGAGATGATTGTTGCTTGGTGTGGTAATGGCCAAGTTGTGCAGGTAGATAAAAGCACTTGGCGACTCACAGGGGGCTGGCTACTGACCCCCAGCCTACTTTGGCAAACATTACGAGATGTAGCCTTAGTAGGGAGGAGTCTGTAAACAAGTCCGACTTCTGGCCAACAAAAAATACTACAATTAAAGAAATTCTAAGTTGAGGAACGCGGATATATTGTGGAATTTGTAATAAATAAATAAAACAAACTTATTTTTTGAAATATTGTCTATTCCACTAAAGATATTTATAAAAATAAAACTACCGGTTTCGACACCATCGTCAGGTCTAGTTATGAACTAAGTTAGCAGAGTGCGACCCCTCCAATACATCTCTAGTGAAAGGTTGCACTTCGACTAGGGAATCCCCCGGCTTAACCGTTAGCTACATCATGAAATATTTGACAAAACACTAATTTTTCTTAATTTTCATAAAATAACATCCTTTGACTAATAAGTAAAGAATAAAACTAAAAAACAACAGATAATAACATATATGTGGAAACCTCTAATAATAACAGAATGTTATTATTATAGGTTTTATTAACTGATATTATTATAGGTTTCCACATATATGTTATTATCTGTTATGTTTTTTAGTTTTATTCTTTAATTATTCGTCAAAGGATGTTATTTTATGTAAATTAAGAAAAAATAGTGTTTTGTCAAATATTTCATGATGTAGCTAACGGTAAAGCCGGGGGATTCCCTAGTTGAAGTGGCACCTTTCACCAGAGAGGTATTGGAGGGGTCGCACTCTGCAAACTAACTTAGTTCATAACTAGACCTGACGATGGAGTGAAGCCGAAACCGGTAGTTATATTTTTATAAATATCTTTAGTGGAATAGACAATATTTCAAAAAATAGGTTTGTTTTATTTATTTAATGAAATAAATGTTAAAATGTCCAATTCCGAAACGATCTATTTTCGTTAAGCCATAACATGGCAAAAATGTTTACATTAAGATAGCTTTTAGCGAAGTGAAACGGTGAAAACCCCGCTTTTTGACTTTCCTTCGTAATGCAGTGGCTCAGAATCTTGAAAATAAGAAGTGTTTTATTTTTCAGGGGAGTGTCACTACGACGTTGTCAAGAAGGCGCCAAAGACCCATGTCAGAGGTAACTCATCTCAAATATTTTTTATTGTATTTACTTCTTTAAAAAAAAAATAATAAATTTTCCTTGCTATATAAAATACTTAATTTCAGCCCATCCGTTCACGATGTCTAGAAATCGAAGATAAGTTAAAGTGGCTTCGACATGCAGTCAATGAGGTATTATTTTATTGTTTATTTATAAAAATTTCTAGATTGTAAAAACAATTATTTTTTCTTTATGAATCATTTTCTCACCAAAGTTAGGTCAGTTTTTATTTTACTCAGCTATGCTTGCTTAGTATTGGAGTAAGTAATCGGTCGAGATTTTGATGTAATTTTCATCGAAAATTCTTGTTATCCAACTCCTTGGAGTTACTGCATAATCTCTTCTTTTTTTTTTTAGAGTCAGTTAAGAAGGAAAGTCACAAATGAAAGTTTAATTTCCGTGATGAATGAAGATCGAAAGAGGAGTGAGATGATTCATGATGCTGATTTCTCGAAACGACTTAAACCAAAGAGAGGAAGGATTTCCATTCATGATTCTTTCAATTCATTGACTTTGTCTGACTCCGATTCTTATTTGTCTGAAATTTCTGTGGAGATTAAAAAATCTCCTAGCCTGATCGCAGCGGAACGAGTCTCATCTTCAGAGATGGAAGGATTTGAAAATATTGACTTAAATAATATGGATAGCTCTTCTGATCATCGTTCTCATGAAGAAGAGGAACGTTTAAAATCTGAATGTAGTAAAAAAATTGGAAAAGTTCCTAGTCGACGAGGAAAATTTTCCTGCAGACGAGTTTTATGTAAAAAGATAAAAGAACATCGACCCTTCCAGCAGGTACTCTACATTAACTGTGGAACCCGGTGTAGATTGGGAAAGTCACTATCTCTTACTTAATAGTTTATATACTATCATTTAAAATAATAATAGTTATTAATTTTCATTTAAAATAGTTATACATTGGCGTAGCTAGCGTTATTCTCGGGGGGGGGGGGGGGGGGGGGGGGGGGGGAGCCGGGTTACATTTCATAAACATATTTTTAGTTTAAGTTTAATTAAACGTAATAATTAACAATCAGGTACCATACACAAAATAATCAACACAAATTTAAATCAACAATTTAAAATAATTTTTTTTTTTTCTAAATCGTTCAGCTGATAGCACTAAATGTACTCTAACAACCAATTATTTTCACTTTTTATGAGTTTCATTGAATACATTCTAAAATATGAAGTTTCTTAATAGTCTTTTTATTTTAAGTAAACATTGCACCGCCGTGCGGAGTTTTTGGGAGAGATTTTTAAATTGCCGCGCGTTTTGTTGTGACATGCACGACGATGCGTTCGGTAAACACTCATACTTTGTGGCAGCATTCGTTGGAGTCCAAACTTTAAGAAAGCGTAATTTCCATCCGAATAACATTTGACTGGGAACTGAAGCTTTCTATATCCTTCTAATGTCTTGACTGTATTATTTTTTTTAATTAGGTACATTAGATCGCTTTTTTCTGGGGAGGGGGGCACCGGGCATTCTGGGGGGCCGTGCCCACCCCTGCCCCCCCCCCCCCCCCCCACCCCCCCCCTAGCTACGCCAATATAGATATTGCATTACTAGGAATTCTTGTAAAAGTATTTTCATGCATAAAATGGTAGAAAAGTGACTTTCGGGCGCAACGCTGGGTAACACAGCCAGCAGCTTATATTGTAGTTAGTTAGTTATTATAAACCCATGCCCGGGCTATAACTACAAGACCATATCGCCTACTACCAGAGCGCTCTATCGTCACTCTGGTGGACATGAGCCATGACTCTACTTTGGGAATCCTAAATTTTGCCTACTCTAAATTTTTATTCACCTAGAATAGGACAGGGGTCTTTAAAGAGTACCTGACATAGTACAGGCTCGGGACCATCACTTAACGTGCCATCCGAAGGACGGCGTGCTTAAGTTTATTTTACCTCACAGATAAAATAAACTAAGGCCCTCGGCCGGGTTTCGAACCCACGACCTTGAGCTCAGAAGGCAAGCACGCATACCACTGAGCTACCGGCGTCCTCTCTTATATTGTATGTTAGTTGCTAAGATTTCTTGAAAAAAGTAATCTCGACGGTGAATAGAAATATTTACAGGCTCGTCTCGTCGAAATTTTAAATCATCACCTTTTTCT